>CM061134.1:196036780-196636780 GCA_030789695.1 Scilla litardierei
GTCCGACACTAGAGGTCCTGAGTTCTATAGCTAGGACTCCTAGGGGTTGATCTTTCCGACTGATGGATCGTGAGTGCGAGGTCACTCTCGACATGCTCCGAGCCTACTTTCAGTGGCCCCCGGTTCCGGACCCAGACCGAGCCTACAGTCCCAGGCACATCCTACCGCCGTCATTCGACACGAACGCTATCTGGACATGTATCACGAGATCACCCCTCGTCTTTGACCCTAGCCAGGCCAAGGCCTCCGCTATCCTCCAACCATGCCTTCGCATTGCACAGCACCTTATGGCGACCACTTTGTTGGATCTGAATCCTAGCCTGGAGGGAGGGTGAATAGGCTAATAAAATAATTCGTGCAACCCATGAACAAACTCACGCAGATATAGCAGCAGCAGAGTAAATAAAAAGCAGACACAGAGTACACAACAGAGTTACCCTGGTTCGGTCGACCCTTCGACCTACGTCCATCCCCAAAGCAGTTACTAATATTGAATAGTGCAATAGGTACAAAACCACAAGTTAGAGCACGCTTAGAGCACCCTCTATGTCTCTACACTCGCCAGGCTCTCAGTACCCCCACACACAGTGTTTCCTCTCACTATCAATCCTAGTAACGCTTTCTACCCGCTAGTCCCAAACTAGCTGGGTCCCACTTGTCTAGCCACAACCAGACAAGTCCCAAAATAGTCCCCAAAGATGGTAAAGTTTTTCATACGAAGATCTATCACAATTGCTACACAAAAAATAAATTATTGAGTTTAGAAAGCTCAGATTGTGCAGCAGCATGTCTTCATCAATAAGCACGGGCCAGATGTCGTCTGGCAAGTAGTAGTAGTCTCCTCGTGCAACTCAAGTTGCGGCTCCTACAACTTGCGGCCTTCAAGAAAATTGTGACTTGCGGCACTTGAAACTTTGCAACAAAGAGATGTCCTCAAATAATACTTCGGCTTGTCATTTGCGCAGCTGTCTGATTCTTCAAAATTTCAAGTCAATTCTTGCGGCTCTCTTTGAGAAATTGGCTGATATCAATGGTCCCTCTGTCAACTTCTAGGCCGGTCACCTGCAAAACAAAAGATCAAATTATTTAATCAAGATGATGAAGAGAACCAATAAAAAGAAGTGCTTGGAGATTTTTTTCCCAAAATTGCTTTTGCAAAGATCTCGGCAGCACATGAACAAAAAATCAAGAGTTTTGCACACACAAAAATTTTGGCTCCTGGGGGTTTATCTTTTGAGCATGCGGCTTTTGAGGAATTGATTGCACCCTTAAAAAATGAAGACACCCTCAAATAATTCAGCCCTTGTGTTTTCAGCTGCACCCTTAAAAAATGAAGACGCTTTTAAAAATTCCACCGGCCTCTTGGAGATTGTGGCTATTAGAGAATTAGAAAAGCTGTTCTCTTGGAGATAAAAACAATTTTTTGTGCTCCTTGGAAATATCAACGGGATGAGACCAAACAAAATCCGGCGGCTCTTAAGGATTCAACAAAAAAAAATTGTTACGGAAAAACAAAAACAGAGAACCCCCACTTTTCAAAATTCAGCATGTGTCCTATATAATTCTTGATTGGCTCTCAACTCCCCTCTCTCTCTCTCTCTCTCTCTCTCTCTCTCTCTCTCTCTCTCTCTCTCTGTATTGCGGTTGCCCCTAAAAATAAATGCCAAAAAAAATTGAAGCACGCCTGATTTTTGCTCTAAGGGGTTTTTGTATTTATAGGAGAGAAAAGGGTTTTTGGAATATGGCAATGGATATGGTTTAGCCAACCGCTTAGGGATTTGACCCAATTAATATGGGATTTGATTTGCAATTTAAATTGGATGAGATAGAAATAGGGAAAAAGTATGATTGGAATAAATCTCTAATTGATTTGACCAAATCCCAAATAGATTTCATCTCCCTCTATATTGACCAAGTCAAATCGTTTTGTGTATAGCACTTTGACCAAGTCCATTAGCTGTGTGGATAGCAAATTCTCCAATGCTCAGAATATCGACTTTGACATTTCTAAAACACACTTAGCGCACACGTCAGATATAATGACACGCTTGTCATCATCAAACTAAGATCCTAGATCGTTGCTTCCAACAATCTCCCCCTTTTAGTGATGACAAACCCATAAAAGATTTGAGCAATAAGTATGGGTGTGTTAAGTGTGTTGAAGGGTGTAATGCTATATGATGTATGGATGAGTCATTCAAGCATTACAAAGCATGTGCAACAAATAGTAAATATAAAAGCATGATCCCACTTCTCTTAAGCTCCTCCTTCAACATTATCCCTTCTCTCAAGCTCCTCCTTCAACATTATTTTTCATGCTCCCCCTTCAACAAATAATACTGACATCAAATCTCCCCCTTCAACAAATAATATCTGTCAAATGTTTCTTTTCTTTCTCCCCCTTTGTAATCACCAAAAGTGGATTAATGAAGTCACAAAAGTATTCCATGCAAAAATAAACCATTATTAAATGTAGCGTGCAATTTGCAAGCGTTTTCCATAAAATAGACAATCCAAGCTCATAGGATTTCATAATAAGACTTCTCCACCTTAGTGTAAGTGTAGTGATATAGACAATAAAGTACAAGAAGAGATTCAATTTCAGAAAATCAACCAAATCAATCCACATTTTCCAATTTTTTTCATGAATATCACTAGGATTGATTTTTCCCACCTCATCAAAGATGAGTTCAAGTTACCGAACCCCAAAACATGGCCTAAAAAGACTTTTAAATGTGGGGTGGCATTGCTTGACGAGTAATATACAGCAACGCTAATGATTACCCATGTAGCATAAGTTGGATACTCGCGGGTTGTGTATTAGCCATGAAGTGTATCCATTTTTCATACGGAGCAATTTTCATATATATTTTTTTCATTTGCAATTCTTTTGTGCTCAATTTTTATTCATGGCTAAACACTTCATATCCCTTAGAAAATTCAGAAATTAATCATTCCTACATTCACTTTCCATTATTCTTCAAAAGAATCTCCAAAATTACTAGAAGTCTAATATTTCGTGAAAGTGCAAATGTAGGTGTAGAAGTCAAATTTGAAATTTTTAAGACATGTCATGGCTACTAAAAAGATAACAACATGTTCATGTAGCTACGACAATAATGAATTGACTTCTACGAGGGGATAGATTTGATCATTCATACAATACCACTTAAGATAAATCATAAAGGGTATTCTTTTAAGCTCATTTTTTCTGATTTTTTTCAGAAATAAAAACATTAAAAGTCATGCAAACAAACACCCAAACAAAAATAAATCAAGCACACATAACAATCTATGAAGGTATGCAATGAAATGCAAAGATGGATAAAAATTATACCTTCTCGTCGCTATTTGACGAAGGAGCTAAAAGAATGAGACATTGAGTTTATCGCTCCTCGCCAAATCTCCACCTTACCTACATAAAAGGTGATGAGTGTGACCTTGGAATCCAACAATGTACACTAGTGTTAGCCAGTATTGTTTTAGGAACCCACACTTGTTTAAACTTGATATTTGTGTTCCTAAATTTACAATAATATGATGTGTGGCCTACACTATCACAAGTAAAGCACTTTGCATATATGTTCTTTGCAATAGAGGGTGCATTGTGGAATTTCTTGAATTTTGGCTTTTCAACGTTTTTCAAACCAAATCCAAGCCCTCTTCTATTATTGCCATACAATTGATTCTCTAAAATGGTATCCAACGATTGTTTTCCCATAGAGAATTTCTTAATGGCCAATTCAAGATTAGAAACTTTAGATTTTAACAATTTATTTTCATCCACAAGCAAAGTACATTTACTTATAAAAGCTCTCTTGTTTTCCTCTTCCTTCTTTTCAAATTCAATCATTTTTCTTTTAAAGTCATTATCCAACATGCAGAATTTATCATTAAGCTCTCTAATCACACAGCCTTTTCAGTTTCGAGCTTAATCAAATCAAGTTTAAGCATGCTAATAGTATTCAACAAGAAAGGGAAAGAGAGACAAGGTGCTTCATCATTAAAGCTTGATTTTTCCTTTTTCAATATATCAATAGTAGAGCCACGAGCAACAATTTCAATTTTCAAATTTTCAATCTCCTTAGACATATCATATTCAGATTGTTGCATTTCAAAGTTCTCATTTTGATAATCATCTATAGTAGACTCAAGCTCTACTATTTTATCTTGCATTTCTTTACAAAGAGTAAGGAGTTCAGCTTTACTACAAGAAATTACCTCATCGTGTATTCCCATCAATGCCATGCATGAGATGGCTACATGATCATCCTCCTCACTCTCAGCTTCGCTGTCCATATCCCAAGTTAGCACCTTGGATTTTCCTTTTTCCTTAGCAACCTGAGATGTCTCATGTGGGCAGTCCCTCATTCGATGTCCTCTTTTCTTGCATTTAAAACAAGTCATTCTATTAGCAGCATTCTGATCATTAGTTTGCTTAGAAGACTGAAAAAAGTTAGAGCGATTAAACCTGGGTGCCATTTCTGTTCTTCCTTGCTTGGTCTGAACATACTTTCTGAAATTTCTGACCATTAGCGCTATGTCCTCATCGTCATCTTCACTTTCGCTAGCTTTTAGAGTAAGTGGCTTTGTAGCTTTTTTCTTCTCCTCAGGTTTCTCCCTTTCATCAATATTTTGCAATTCAAGCTCGTGCGACATTAAATTACCTATCAAGTCCTCCACCCTCATCTGTGACAGATTTTCGCTTCTTGGATGGCAGTGACTTTAGGCCTGAAAGAGCTTGGCAGTGCTCTTAATATCTTTCTCACCTGCTCAAGGCTAGAATATGGCTTACCGAGCGAGCTAGACTTGTAGAAAATGTTGGTGAACCTCGCAAACATCTCTGATACGGTCTTTGATGGTAGCATGCGAAATCCCTCGTACTCTGTGCTCAAAAGTGCAAGTCTAGACTCCTTCACATGTGACGTTCCCTCGTGCGTCACCTCCAAAGTATGCTATATTTCCTGCGCAGTTAAACAATGTGAGATTTTATTATATTCAGATTTATCAAGTGCACAAATGAGAGCATTCATAGCGTTAGCATTTAAAGAATAAGATTTCCAATCATTATCATCCCATTTGTCATTTGGTTTTTCAATCTCAACACCATCTACTTTAATAACAGGCAGTTTATATTCTTTTTCAATTATTTGCCAAGCTTTATAATCAACAGAAATAAGGTATATTTTCATTCGATTTTTCCAATAAGCATAATCACCTCCATTAAACCTCGGGGGACGTGAAACAGACTGACCCTCAGCAAAAGTACTATCCATAGAGTTAAACATGGTCAATCTAGGCTAGACCTACTAAACTGGCTCTGATACCACTTGTTGGATCTGGATCCTAGCCTAGAGGGTGGGTGAATAGGCTAATAAAATAATTCGTGCAACCCACGAACAAACTCACACAGATATAGCAGCAGCAGAGTAAATAAAAAGCAGACACAGAGTACACAACAGATTCACCCTGGTTCGGTCGACCCTTCGACCTATGTCCAGCCCCCAAAGCAGTTACTAGTATTGAATAGTGCAATAGGTACAAAACCACAAGTTAGAGCACGCTCAGAGCACCCTCTACGTCTCTACACTCTCCAGGCTCTCAGTACCCCACACACAGTGTTTCCTCTCACTATCAATCCTAGTAACGCTTTCTATCAGCTAGTCCCAAACTAGCTGGGTCCCACTTGTCTAGCCCCAACCAGACAAGTCCCAAAATAGTCCCCAAAGATGGTAAAGTTTCCCCTACGAAGATCTATCACAATTCTACACAAAATAATAAAGTATTGAGTTTAGAAAGCTTAGATTGTGCAGCAGCGATGTCTTCGTCAATAAGCACGGGCCAGATGTCGTATGGCAAGTAGTAGTAGTCTTCTCGTGCAACTCAAGTTGCGGCTCCTACAACTTGCGGCCTTCAAGCAAAATTGTGACTTGCGGCACTTGAAACTTTGCAACAAAGAGATGTCCTCAAATAATACTTCGGCTTGTCAATTGCGCAGTGGTAGGTCCAAAATAGTGCTTCTCTCAAGCGCAAGAGTCCGTACAAGTAATATAATCTGGGAGTCCAAATGTCGAATCCTCGAGAGGAAATCTGTTGCAACCACGGCTCAAATCAAATAGAAATCCGACGAAGAGAAACTAACCACTTCAATATTGATGGTGATGTGAATGGAGTTGATCGTGGTGAAGAATGCGAACAAAGAAAAGTCGTGTATGAAAGTTTCGACGAAAAGTATGCACATGGTATGGGTTCATTAGGATCAATAATTCTTATTAATTTGGTTGACGAATATAACACAATGAATTCTCTTTTTGAGAGCAATTCACTAGAAAATACCCAATATAACTCAATGAATTCTCCTTTTGGGAGCAATTCATTGGAAGATGCCCTTTTGGGGGTTAAAGCACTATATGAATAAAATCGTTGCTAAAGTTATAATCTTACAACTACGGTATGAAACTCTCTTTTGGAGAGATCAAAGCTCACCCTTTTGGGGCGATCATCGACTCAATCACTTCTTTTGGAAGAGGAAAAAGACGATTTAATACCAAAGTTCACAACTTCATCAACATTAACGATTAAGCACAACGGATATTCAACCAAACTAACACAAATCACATCCCCTAATTACACCATACCATGCACAAATACGATTTAGCTACTCATAATGCAAGAATACTCAAAGTTCATAGCAAAATACTTCAATCTAATAGCCAAATACAATAGAAAAGCATCAAATACGGGGTAGAAGTTTAGAATTCATCACCAAATCTCCAAATTAGGACCCAAAACTCTCTGGAAATACTAAGAACAGCCTCTGGAATTTTACAAAATTTTTCAGAGGAGAAATATGGCTCCTAGAGCCTCCAATACGCCCAGAATACGCCAGGAATTTCCCAAAAACCCCTAGAATACGCTTAAATAATAGCATTGCGGGTTTACTGCACTTAACGGGTTCAAACCCGTGCCCATTTCACTTAAAACCCAACCCGCAAGCCGCTGAATGATCTCCGCCGTAGGATCGATGCGGGATTTAATATCGTGGTGACACGTGTCCTCGCAACGAAACGGATTCGCTCGCTCCGCTCCGAATTCGCCTCGCACTTGGATTCTCTTCTCACCGTTGGATCTGCATCCAACGATCTTCAAAGCTCCACGTTGCTCGCTCTGCTCGCCATCGGATCTGAGCGGGAGTAGCCTGATTTGCGCCACGTGGCCAGATGAAATCGCCCGCTCCGCTCCGTTTGCTCTCGATGCGAGCCGTTCGATCTGTGATCGACGGCCGAGATTGTGCTGCGTCGCCCTTCGTTGAGGAGCATTGGATCGGGCAGCAGTCATTTGGATGGATGCCACGTGGCCGCCAAGATTCGTGTGGCGATCGTATTTTTGTATTTTCGAGCGTATTTCTCCATTTAAATGGTATTCTGCATTCAAAAATTCATAGTAAATAGCACAGATCTCAGAAAAATACAAATAAATAGTCGTTGGAATCGTGAGATCAAGACCAAGCTAGGAAAAATATAAAAAGTGCAGAAATAATTCGTTAATTGCTGTTTTGTGCTCGAATAGAGTGTTTTCTCTAATAATTGATTGTGTACAAAATACGAATGTATTAGAGAACAATATAGCATCACATGAGCACAAAATAGGGCTAAATGGGGGGTTAAATATGTAATATTGAACCCGAATCACACCCCCCAACTAGCGATTTGCTAGTCTCTAACAAAAATAGCGATTAATACGGCTGATTAATAAAACAATAAATTCTACTATCACTTATGGCATGGCTCAATAATGCGCTTTCCAACATGATCTAGACTATCAATATACATCATTCATGAACAAAATCAATCACTTGATATTTTCTCTAATTTTGTTTGAATAAATAACATGCAAGCATCGTTTTGCGCAAGCGAAAGTATAACACGTCGTTTTTCTCTAGTTTTCTTGTTTCCAAGGAATTGGCATTTCACAAAGATCGTTCAAGTCATGGGCATTGAGGTTGCTTAGTTTATTCGCCACTTCTTTTCTTTTATTAGTTCTGCGTAACGCACATCAAGCAACATTCGTAGAAAAATGTATAACTTGGATCGCTCCATCAAATGAGTGAGTTTCCGGTCAATGGCTCTCAAATCAGACGATAATAGGGCATTAGGCCAAAAAGGACCCCTCTGACTGTACTACTCGAGCCAACCAAGTTATTTATTAGTGACATACTTATTCATTCATTTTTCTTCATTCATTTTTTTTCTTTTCTTTCTTTTTCTTTTATTTTTTGTAAGCAACTCAATACCCATTCTTCGAACAAGACATTAATAACAAAGGCCAAATTCCTCTTCAACTTGAAGAATTTTCTAATAAATCGTGTATACTTAAGCTTTTTCATCACATTAGCATGCATGAAATAAATTCAAACTATTTCGAGATATTAATCATGGCAATTGAAAATTTTCATGAATAGCATATTAAAGAGTAATTCCATGAAGAGAAAAATAATTAACTCAAGCCACAAACAAATTTTAGAACTCAATTAATGCGTAATCATCCGTATTTGTGGCATATGAAGGAGTTTTAAAAGATGAGATTTGGTGATTTATTCTTCTCAAAATCATAAAAAATCCTAAAGTCTCATACACACCCCCCAACTAAAAATGGACATTGTCCTCAATGTCGAAAGGGGTACGAGTTTATTCAAGCCAGCAACCTAGAAAGCATTTGAAAACTATACTAATGGAAAGAACACACCGTGGTTAAATGGCGGATCACGAATCTTTGATGGTGGAGGAAGTTGTTCAATTTGCTCCTTGCGCTCCTCGGCGAGTAATTTTCCTCCAATGACTAAACTGGATCCCAGCAACGTAACTCCCAGCGTCTCTATAAGATGTTCTCTGGTATCCTGCAAGAGATGAGTCACGTCAATCCATTTTAGTCTACGATTCTTCTCAGTAAAAGTATTCCAAATGTAGTCATCAAAATAGTTGAAATAAATTAAAGCAAGTTAAAGACTACTCCCTGAAAGATATGCACTACTCTCGGTATGATGCTCGATCGTTGGGGAGAGGGGTAAATGATTTTGGGATAAAACTGGAGGAGGGAATGGTTCTGGCTCCATGGAGATAATCTCAAAACCCTTGTCCCTAGTTGTGTCCTCCTCCTGTTCATCCAAAATTGCTAGCTCGTCCTCTCTTTTGCACACACTTCCTGCCATGTAGATATTTTTATTCATGTCCCCAACGTGACATGGTTCGCTCGATATACCTGCAATAGAAGATAAACTCGTATTAGATTCTTGAAATTGAGTTTCAAAAGCATTACTTTCTTCTAAGCAAGTGGCAATCAGAGTAAGATTTTCAATGGATTTCGGAATCTGCCGACTCCGAGCAAAGAAATTCTCTTGGAATTGATGGGATGTGGTCTCCTGTGTCTGAATAGTCAAGTAAACGTCCTCTTTCAAGGATTACAAAGGTACATCTACGCTTTGCTCCCTTTGATCAAGGCACGAAGGCTCCGTTGAATCCCTCTCTGAAGTCTCTTCCATGGTTTCTTCATTTTCTTGCAGAGACTCCATGTATTGCCACGCCTCTGTCGGCGTCATGCCTCCCAATAATTCCTGCAGCTGTGGTCGTAGTCCATCTAGGAAGGATGCCATAAGCTCTTCATTTGTGTACCCATGCTGCGGATAGCTCGATACTATGTTTGTGAACCTCCTCCAGGCCTGAAAGAAAGTTTCACAATCAGTCTGATTAAAATTAACAATCTTGAGCTTCTCCATCCTATGTTTGTGTGCATTAGCATACCTTGCATCATACAGATTGTTTGTGCAGTAGAAATTCATATATTCCATTTTAAAAAAAATAAATAAACAAAAGTTTATGTACAATAAAATTAAACAAAAATTTATATACAGTAAAGTGGAAAGATCTCACCGAAGGTCCTCTAAATGAAATAAACCGTAGTCACAAACCATTCCTCCCCGGCAACGGCACCAAAAACTTAGTAGGCCCAAAATAGTGATTCTCTCAAGCGCAAGAGTCCGTACAAGTAATATAATCTGGGAGTCCAGATGTCGAATCCTCGGGAGGAAATCTGTTGCAACCATAGATCAAATCAAATAGAAATCCGACGAAGAGAAACTAACCACTTCAATATTGATGGTGATGTGAATGGAGTTGATCGTGGTGAAGAATGCGAACAAAGAAAAGTCGTGTATGAAAGTTTCGATGAAAAGTATGCACATGGTATGGGTTCGTTAGGATCAATAATTCGTATTAATTTGGTTGACGAATATAACACAATGAATTCTCTTTTTGAGAGCAATTCACTGGAAAATACCCAATATAACTCAATGAATTCTCCTTTTGGGAGCAATTCATCGGAAGATGCCCTTTTGGGGGTTAAAGCACTATATGAATAAAATCGTTGCTAAAGTTATAATCTTACAACTACGGTATGAAACTCTCTTTTGGAGAGATCAAAGCTCACCCTTTTGGGGCAATCATCGACTCAATCACTTCTTTTGGAAGGGGAAAAAGACGATTTAATACCAAAGTTCACAACTTCATCAACATTAACGATTAAGCACAACGGATATTCAACCAAACTAACACAAATCACATCCCCTAATTACACCATACCATGCACAAATACGATTTAGCTACTCATAATGCAAGAATACTCAAAGTTCATAGCAAAATACTTCAATCTAATAGCCAAATGCAATAGAAAAGCATCAAATACGGGGTAGAAGTTTAGAATTCATCACCAAATCTCCAAATTAGGACCCAAAACTCTCTGGAAATACTAAGAACAGCCTCTGGAATTTTACAAAATTTTTCAGAGGAGAAATACGGCTCCTAGAGCCTCCAATATGCCCAGAATACGCCAGGAATTTCCCAAAACCCCTAGAATACGCTTAAATAATAGCATTGCGGGTTTACTGTGCTTAACGGGTTGAAACCCGTGCCCATTCACTTAAAACCCAACCCGCAAGCCGCTGAATGATCTCCGCCGTAGGATCGATGCGGGATTTAATATCGTGGCGACACGTGTCCTCGCAACGAAACGGATTCGCTCGCTCCGCTCCGAATTCGCCTCGCACTTGGATTCTCTTCTCACCGTTGGATCTGCATCCAACGATCTTCAAAGCTCCACGTTGCTCGCTCTGCTCGCCATCGGATCTGAGCGGGAGTTGCTTGATTTGCGCCATGTGGCCAGATGAAATCGCCCGCTCCGCTCCGTTTGCTCTCGATGCGAGCCGTTCGATCTGTGATCGACGGCCGAGATTGTGCTGTGTCGCCCTTCGCTGAGGAGCGTTAGATCGGGCAGCAGTCGTTTGGATGGATGCCACGTGGCCGCCAAGATTCGTGCGGTGACCGTATTTTTGTATTTTCGAGCGTATTTCTCCATTTAAATGGTATTCTGCATTCAAAAATTTAGAGTAAATAGCACAGATCTCAGAAAAATACAAATAAATAGTCGTTGGAATCGTGAGATCGAGACCAAGCTAGGAAAAATATAAAAAGTGCAGAAATACTTCGTTAATTACTGTTTTGTGCTCAAATGGAGTGTTTTCTCTAATAAATGATTATGTACAAAATACGAATGTATTAGAGAACAATATAGCATCACATGAGCACAAAATAGGGCTAAATGGGGGGTTAAATATGTAATATTGAACCCGAATCACGCAGCTGTCTGATTCTTCAAAATTTCAAGTCAATTCTTGCGGCTCTCTTTGAGAAATTGGCTGATATCAATGGTCCCTCTGTCAACTTCAAGGCCGGTCACCTGCAAAACAAAAGATCAAATTATTTAATCAAGATGATGAAGAGAACCAATAAAAAGAAGTGCTTGGAGATTTTTTCCCAGAATTTCTTTTGCAAAGATCTCGGTAGCACATGAACAAAAAATCAAGAGTTCTGCACACACACAAAATTTCGGCTCCTGGGGGTTTATCTTTTGAGCATGCGGCTTTTGAGGAATTGATTGCACCCTTAAAAAATGAAGACACCCTCAAACAATTCAGCCCTTGTGTTTTCGGCTGCACCCTTAAAAAATGAAGACGCTTTTAAAAATTCCGCCAGCCTCTTGGAGATTTTCGCTATTAGAGAATTAGAGAAGCTGTTCTCTTGGAGATAAAAAACAATTTTTTGTGCTCCTTGGAAATATCAACGGGATGAGACCAAACAAATTCCGGTGGTTCTTGAGGATTCAACAAAAAAATTGTTACGGAAAAACAAAAACAGAGAACTCCCACTTTTCAAAATTCGGCATGTGTCCTATATAATTCTTGATTGGCTCTCAACTCCCTCTCTCTCTCTCTGTATTGTGGCTGCCCCTAAAAATAAATGCCAACAAAAACAATTGAAGCACGCCTGATTTTTGCTCTAAGGGGTTTTTGTATTTATAGGAGAGACAAGGGTTTTTGGAATATGGCAAGGGATATGGTTGAGCCAACCGCTTAGGGATTTGACCCACTTAATATGGGATTTGATTTGCAATTTAAATTGGATGAGATAGAAATAGGGAAAAAGTATGATTGGAATAAATCTCTAATTGATTTGACCAAATCCCAAATAGATTCCATCTCCCTCTATATTGACCAAGTCAAATCGTTTTGTTTATAGCACTTTGACCAAGTCCATTAGCTGTGTGGATAGCAAATTCTCCAACGCTCAGAATAACGACTTTGACATTCCTGAAACACACTTAGTGCACATGTCAGATATAATGACATGTTTGTCATCATCAAACTAAGATCCTAGATCGTTGCTTCCAACACACTTTCTTAGCGAGGTATCAGCTGGGGACGTTGTCGACGCTGGAGCTCTACATGCTCTATGCGATGACACGATCGAGGGCCTTCAAGAGGGGTGGAGACGTTTTGGTCCCCGCCATCGAGATTGACATAGCCAGTTGGTACTTGGATCGCATCGTTATTTCTGTTGGCGCTAGGACACCTATCTGTTGCGGTGGTCTGATTACCCTGGCTCCCTTATGCAGAGTTGACCTACCTGATGGTTTGCTTAGACCCCGGGGCCCCACTTCTCTTTCCATAGATGTTATGGCCCGGATGAGGATGCTTCGTCCTCATGGTCAGCACCACTAGATGTGGCTGCACGGTCCCTTTGGCGCTGACTACATGGTTCTTCCGAGCCCTGCTCGGACTTATATTTGACTCCCAGGAGGGGAGTGGATTCCAGCGATGGACGTCCTCATCCCCACTGCGTATGTGCTTCAGCCTGAGGGTGCTCAGCAGGAGCCCCTCCTTCCACCCATGGACCCTGTGATACCTCAGCCTGCACATGCTTCGTCTGCACCTCCCGACACTTCTGTCCACACTCCTATCAGTGTCGGGAGTTCACTTACTGAGTCCACCACCACCTCTGTGCCGATTTCCATTGACCCCATTTCTGCTGCGAGCCCTGAGCATCCTGCCGCCATTATTGAGAGCGACGAGCCCTCTTTTGCCTCTGTAGTGGATACCCTTTCCTCTTTCTTATTCTCGACCCCTAGGGAGTCATTTCATTTGCACTTCACGACCTCCCTAGTCGTCGACCTTACTGTCTCCACTGCCGCTGTCTTCTCTGATAGTGTCGTGACGTCTGTCCCCATTTCTGTGTCATCGACCTCTCTGACCTCCTCGCCCTCTGTCACCATTTCAGCCTCTGCTGCTGATCCTTCCTCTTCGACCATTCCTGGTCTCAGCCTCCCACAGAGGCTGAGCATCTTTTTGTGAGCACAACACCTCAGCCCCACCAGGTAGTTGCACCCGTCGTTTACGGTAGCCGTGCGAGGCAGCCCCGTTCCTCACCTGTACGACCCTCTGCTCCACCGCCCCCCGACACCCTAGTTCAGCACGTCCGTGCTCTAGAGGGGGTAGTTAATAGGCTCAGGGGATATTTCCGGGCTCTCTCCGCTATCGTCGCTGTCGTACAGAGGCACGTCGCTTTACTTCGTGGTATTCAGGCTAGCATGAACCAGATTCTTACGTGTCTGCTACAGCCACCACCTGCCACCACCCGTACCATTACACAGCCCCTGCCACCACCACCTCCACCACAGGACAGTACTAGTGCTCCACCACCCCTTTAGGCACACACTGGATGCCTCTCATACTTTTGCTGCTGCTATTCTGGATATTTTCTGCCTGCTGATTTTGCACCCCTCCTCCACACACGTTTTGGTCACATTTTGCTCATACCTGTCTATATCATTTTGGGAGAGAGGATGTACTTTTGGGGACACTTATATTGCGCCATTTTGATCTCTGCATGCACCACATGCATCTCTGCATACATCATTTGCATACACATCTCATTTTTCTTTTATTTGCATCCATCATGCATGCATCCTCACCCACCCCACCCATCTCTTTTTTTCTCGGTGTGCCACACTTTGCACATTGAGGACACTGTGCAGTTTAGCTTGGGAGGAGTGAGTGTCTCACGCACTTTTCATTTTCTTTATTTTTTTCTTTTATTTTTCCAACCTTTCTTTATTTTACGCTTATTTTCACCCACTTTTTCAATTTTTTTTTACATGCATCACGTTTTCTTACTTTTTATGTGTTGCATATGTATAGTAGTTCTGACTTTTCTTTTATCCTTATTTCCTTTAGACCTTTTTGCTAGAGATGAATTTTCTGTGATGATGACGACGACGTGGTATTAGCTTATCTCTATATGCATATTATCTCGTCATGCCATCGTTTTTATTTAAAATATCATATGACATGCTTGTTATGCATTCGAGATAGTAGCCTGCACCTTTGATATATGAATGTGAATGAAATTCTTCTATTAGCTGCGTCTGATGATTTATACTGTATACTCTTCATAGAAAACACACCAAGCTTCACGCATTGATTGCCTATATATGGAGTATCGCTTTGTTATCTTATATCACTTCTTATTGCATGAAAATTGTACGCTTCACTTTCAGGTTGATTGAAAGTATGCTATGTTGATATAACTGGATTAGTTACTTTCTGAGATCAAACTGAGTAGATTACATTACTCTGCTGAAAGTTGTCGTGCACATTCTATAGAGTGAACCGAGTGTTACATATTTTTCTTTCTCCACATATCTTGAGCATTATTTCTATACTTATAATCATTGGTGAATCTCTCTTAGGCGAATCCTATATTGGCATATCCCCTTTGCTATAAAAAATACATGCTCTAACACCCCAAAATCAAAAAGAAAAAAAATATATTCATGTTTATCTCTCTATCTTTTGATTTGGGATCTTTATTGTATATATTGCTGAAAAGAAAAGAAAAGAGAAAAGAAGTTCATACATGATCCCACTTCATATTCTTTGTCTCTTTAATCCTTCTTTATTCTTTTTATTTCTTGGAGCTTCAAAACATGGGGAATGGTCTTATTGCTAAATTTGATGCCACCACGCTTATAAATAAGCTTGGGGGAGAGGATCCAATGATGTGTGAGAGAGTGGCTACCTGACTATGCATGACAACCTAAGCTAGGTAATTTTCTATACTCGGTGAGATTACTAAAAGCTTTACAAAGTCCAGGAATTGAAACCTAGCATGCATTTCATGAAAACCACTCCTTTCTATTCTTATTGCTTCATATTGTGTGATACCTCTTATACTCCAAATAGAAAGCGATCAATTGAAAAGTGTGTGGTCAATGAATATGTATATTGCTTTAGATGCTTCAGATGATGCTAATTCTAGAATGATTTCATATTTCATATTGTTTTGATATTCTTGGGTTTCTATATTGAATGCATCTTTATATGTTCATGATATCGAGATAAAAATCTTTGGCATGTTTTTATTCACCGTATGCTATATGAGTAAGCAAGTCCACGTCCTGAGAAAATGATCTAGCACCTCCCTCTTTGTTTTCTTTTCTATCTTCTTTTTCATTTTTTCTTTATTTTTACCTGCTGGGTTCGCCTTTTACTTATCTTCCTCGAGGACGAGTAAGAGGTAAGCTTGGGGGATTTTGATCGCTCCTTATTTTACACCTTTTTTTGCATGTTTTCATGTTATTTCGATCGCCCATATTGCGTTTTCCACGATTATTCGACGATATCACGTTACTTTTCACTATTTCTTGTTTTTGTTGTATTTCAGGATATATGGAGCGATATGGAGCAAAAATGAGATCAAGTGACTTTCGCGTACACCAGAGCATCGCCCACAGCTTATTTGAGGAGTTAGCAGCGCTAGAGGATGAGCTGAAGAGGAAGAACTTCAATAGAATCGAGGAGGAGGCGAGGAGGAGAAGAAAAGAGCCCAGAAGCAGCTTACTCGGCCGAACAGATAGTCTACTCGGCCGAGTCAAAAGCTGTGTTCGGCCGAGTGAAACGGATACGCACAGCAAAATTTCAAATTTTCCTCGGCCGAGCATAGAAGTCTACTCGACCAAGTGAGAAAGCTCACTCGCCCGAGTAGAACAGGGATTTTCAACCGAGAAGCGGCCAAGTTACTGGAAAATTTTGAGAAGCCTACTCGGCCGAGCACGATCGCTTACTCAGCCGAGTAAAGAAGCCTACTCGTCCGAGTCAGTCAGAGAGACAGACCCCCGAAACCCCTAGATTCTCTGTTTTATTATTGGGTCTGTCACTCGGCCGAGTGACATTGTTACTCGGCCGAGTGACGCATTCCGACTGCTACACAGATTGCGAATTCTTGGCAGCGCAGGGGCAATTCTGTCAGGTTTTTTGGACAATTTTGGCTTGTATTAAACCTAGTTTTTTTCATAGTTTTAGGAGAGACTTCTATTATTTTTTACGGATATTCTTTTGTGAAATCTCAGCTGGAGATCATAGGCGACAATTTTGGTTTGTTCTTTCTTCCTAAAAATCTTATTTTTATGAATTATCTCTTCTTTACAATGAATTGTGTTATGATCTATTGCTTTATTTCTGAGATTTCTATGATGATTTGTGAGTATTTTATTCATTCTAGGGCATGGGGATGAACCCTATGGACCCGATCTTTTGAATTGTGATGAATGAATAGAATTGTTGCTAGGATTGAAGAAAGGTTAGGTTTTGATTGATTTATTGCTAGTAGCTAGGAATTTCCTTCAATTGGGATTTGCAAGAGATTGGATCTCAATTGATGGGAAGGCCTAGATATTCGACTTAGGTTTATAATCGAATTTCTCTAGATTTGGTTTGTAAGAGATTGGACCAAAGCTAGGATTTTTATTATAAATCTATACTAATATTCGTTTACAAGAGATTGGACGAATACGAAATATCATAACCTAGGTTGTAGCTCGAGTTTGCACGAGCGTGGACTCGAGTTTCGATTGGACGATGATGTCGATCTTCACGCTAATAGCTTAGGTTAAGGTTTGCACGAGAGTGGGCCCTAATCTAGGTTGTTATAGACCGGCAATAGCGTGAGAGCGTGAGCTTGGTTCTACATTAAGTTGCGATTAGTTCACCTACATTCAAGCCTTGCAACATTGATATTCATTATTCATAAGGATAAGAGACGGTCTGTAGTGGGGATTTCCTATCCCTAGACGCTTTTATTATATTGATATCTATTTGCTATTTGAACGATTGTGACATTACCATCAAACTATTCTTGTTCCATCAATAGCTAGGTGATCAAAGTAAGATACTGTCAATTGTCCTCTCTGAGTTCGATACCCGCTCGCCACTACACCGTGCGCTTGCGATAAAACTACAGTCGTTTTCCGGGTGTATAGCCGGGCGCGATCACCCAGCATAGCTACAACAGCAGAAAAGAAACTAATGGTTCGAAGCACCCACCCTAGACAGAAAGTAAAGCGGTGCTACTCACCCAAACTAAAAGCAGTAAATCTCCAAAAGTCAGCAACGGTGAGGAACCTCTAGGTCTGATCCTCGTCTGGCACGTACTCCAGATCAACGTCCTCCGGCTCCAAGTCCTCGAGTAAGGCTGGCTCGTCTGTGTACTCTGTCTCGGTGCCTGACGTACAACACCCAAGAGAAAAGGAGTTGTACGTCAGGTAAAGTCTACAGGGAAAGGTTAGAAGACTCTACTACAAGTGTAAAGGAATTTAAGAGCGACATTTCAAAGTTGATTTAAAATTAGATGATGCAACAGCATGACATGTACAAGTAAGGAAAAGTAAAGACGGTGCAGAAAGTAAATATGGCAGGCAAAGTCGTAGTGTAAGCTACCAAGACAAGATTGGACAAGACTGTGTGACACCAAGCGACTTGACACCAAGAGGGTTCACGCCTTCAGCTTAGAAAGTGGCCAAACTCTAACGTGGTGGCCGCTCAACCCTACCCCACCCCAAGACAAGACTGGATAAGACTGTATAGGACCACTCACTCTAGCTCGATGAGTGCCTCTATCTCCACAGTCTGCTGGGCCACTCACTCTGTCCTGGTGAGTGACGGGCGTCCCGTAGGTGAATCTGTACCACTGTATAGGACCACTCATGCTAGCTCGGTGAGTGCCTCTATCCCCACGGTCTACAAGCCACTCACTCCGTCCTGGCGAGTGATGAGCTTCCCGTAGGTGAATCTGTACCACTGTATAGGACCACTCACTCTAGCTCGGTGAGTGCGTCTATCCCCATGGTCTGCAAGCCACTCGCTCCGTCCCGATGAGTGACGAGATTCCCGTAGGTGAATCTGTACCACTGTATAGGACCACTCACTCTAGCTCGGTGAGTGCTTCTATCCTCACGGTCTGCCGGCCACTCACTCCATCCTGGTGAGTAACGAGCTTCCAGTAGGTGAATCTGTACAAGAGATCACTCTCTCTGTCTCGGAGAGTGCCCTATTGTCCGCAGGCTGTGCAAGACAAGTTGTGAATACCGTTACATGACATGACATAGGTATAGTTGTTCTAGGTTGTCCACATGCACACACACAGATAGTTCCTAACATGTTTACAGTTTATACCTAGACTTCGTTGTCAAGTTTAGGCTATCGTGAGGGGGTCCCGGACGCTATCATTTCACGTCCGGTTCTCTTGTTCAACAGTTTACAGTTCTAAGAAGAAAGTGGCCTAGAAATGGCCGTAACTACGCAAGTGGGGGCACTTGCCTGCGGTGGCAAGTAAGACGTCCGTCAGAAGCGTCTCGTCTCTGGCAGCGCGTCGGTCAGGGTCCGCTGTCACAAGTCGACGGCGGCGTAAGAACCAGTTTAGCAATCCTATTAGGGTATGTTTCTAAGTTGATCGGGGCTATCCTATCAGTTTCAAGTCAAATTTGAAAGTTTAGCATATCCGACGATTCTATCCTATATGCACAGTCAAAATGTCCGATCGTCGATCTACGGTTTCACATTGTTTTAAAGGAGCGCAAAAAAAATTTAGTGAGTCAAGTTGCCGATTTTTAATTAGGTTTTGATGACTTACGGTGTGGGTTGCTACGAGTGTGGGGAACTAACCTAGTGCGACGAACGCGCACGAGTCTGACGTTGGGTCTGGAAACAGTGGCGGTGCTCGGTGTCCTCGACTGCGGAGCGCAGTAAGGATCGTCTCGGGATTGTCTCAGCTGCGGATAGCGCAGCAAAATGGCACAACAACGGGAACGGCGTTGGGATCGCCTCGGTTGCAAGTAGCACAACGAAGCAGCGGCGAGGGATCTCCTCGGTTGCAAGTAGCGCAACGAGACGGCACGGTGGTGGTATCGGCGTCGAAAGCGTGTGCGAGATCTGCGGCGCGTGGGCTCCTAGGGGTGCAAGGGGGCTGCCGTGGGCCGTGTGGACAGCAAAGGGTAGGCCGGCATTCAAGAGGAGGCCGCAGCTAGGGTTCTCAAGGGGGTGGCCGGCAGTTTTCAAAAGGGATGGCTGCCAGGCGGTTGTGTGCAGGTGAAAGGCAGTTTTCAAGTGGGATTGCCGGATGTTTAGGGCAGCGACGCTGCGCGTGGTGGCCGGTGGTCGGAAGGGTGGAGCTTACGACTGCCAAGGGAGAGAGAGGTGCAGATATGCCATGGCTAGGGGAGAGAGAGCCCGCTGTTTGATTTGAGGGGGGAGATGTGTGGTTCGGGTGGAGGTTGTCAAAGGGGTGGCCGGAGTAATCCTGGGCGGCGCAGCCAGCTGTGGCGTGGGAGAGGAAAGGGGTGGCCAGCGGTTTTTTTTGTGGGGCTGTCAGGCGTTTGTCTTGGCCGGAGATAATGGGTTCACCGGCGGCCTGTCATGGGGGAGGAGGGGAGATGGTGTCCAGTGGTATGGGGAGGCCGGTGGTGAAGGCAGGTGGCCGGAGCTCTCGGGGAAGGCCGACGTGAGATTTCGAGTCTGTAGGCTTGCCGTTTGCGTGGGTGAAGATGGAAGGCGGCTGTGAGTTTGTGAAACCCTATGTTAGAGTTGTTCACGTTTTAAGGATGGGAGAGTTTGCTATATAGGGTGTAAAAAGAGTGGGTTTAAGCTTAATTGGAGAGAGAGGGTGTGAAAGGGGGAGGGTAGATTTTGTGTGGTGAATAAACTAGGGGAAAGTACATGATACGTATGATTCCAAATGGGTTAGATTAGGGTTTGAAATTGAATTAGTTTAGGACTAATGGAGGATTAAAACAAAAGAGGTTGGCATGTTGGTCAAACGGTGTCCGAAAATTACAAAAAAAATATCGAGACGGCCGTGACGACGAGAGGCTCGAGGGTACGGTGATCGGTCATGTGCTAGGTTCACGAAAAATGAAACTAAAAATAAAAAGGTCCAACGTCGAAGTCTAAGGTTACGACACCCCTTCAATCAAAGCTGATTTGTGGGAGAACGACCCGTGAAATGACGTTCACTAATAATCCCACAAATAACTACTCTCTCTGAGGGTCATAACGGCATATCACTTCGCACGTTTTGGATACAAGAGGAGGTCAAATAAAATAAGCGTACGAAAAAGAACGTACACGCTGAAATACACACGATGGAAAAACGACCATTACATATATCCAATGCATCATAAAAATCCTATCTTTACATCTAAATCCTAAAATCCTATGGCTAATCCATTAGCCCTAGAAAAGACTACTCAAGCATAGCAATAGATAATAGAACGCACAAAAACTTCATTGCATGCATCAAAGAGAGATAAATAATAAGAAATCACAAAGAAATAATAATGGAATTCAAAAGGGCAAAAGTACTTATCTTGATACAAGGGAGGGGCCTAGAGCATAGCCTAACTCCCAAAAGATCATCTCCAAAACTCTCTAGAAAACTCTCTAAAAACTCTCCAAAAGTCCCCCCAAAAGTGACGGTTGTGCTTCCCTATATCCTCCTAAAACCTAGCAGAACAACCTCCAGAAGCCCTCTCAAAGTCGTCCCCAAAGCAGGATCCGAACACAACTTAAAATCGGGGCTCCAACAACCTCCAGGTAGCTGCTCAGTCGAGTCGTCAGAAAATATGAATTCCTTGGCCAAAACTGAGCTCTGCCTGCTCGGACTGAGTAGGTAGCTGCTTGGTCGAGTAGGTGGTTGCTCGGTCGAGTCGTCAGAAGTCTGGATTCATTGCCCAAAAATGTCGCTCTGCCTACTCGGACCGAGTAGGGTCTGCTCGGTTGAGTAGGCTGCTGTTCGGTCGAATTATCACTCTGCTTGATCGAGTATGTAGCTGCTCGGTCGAGTAGGCAGCTGCTCGATCGAGTAGGCTAATGTTCGGTCGAATTATCACTCTGCTCGGTCGAGTAGGGTCCTGCTCGGTCGAGTAGGTTGTCGAAAACAGATTTTAGTACTGCAATATCGGTTTACAGAAATTTTCCAGAGCTCATCCGACTTTCGATTGGCACGTTCTTGGTGGCGTTGGAACCGTATTGAAGTCTACTATCTGGAAAAAATATCAGAAAAATACTGAAAAATCCTAGGTAATAGCAGATTTGAAAAGAGTGTATGGATGTCATGTTTCCTGCACTTTGGGTCGCTCGATTCATTCGCCGCATCATAGCTCGATCGAGCGACCTGGAATCCATGAGTCATGGTATTATAGAACCATGCTTTCTTCATTCTCCTCTTCTTCGTCCCTTCTCTCTTGCCCCTTCCTTGCTTCCCAGCAGCTTTGAGTCACCGAACACGGCGCCTCAGAAACTCCGGTGTCGAAGCACGCACTCTCTCCTCCAATATACTCCAAATCGCTCGATATTCCCTGAAATGCAACCAAACACTCTTAAAGTATAATAGTTTCAATTATAAGCGTAAAAGCATATGAAATGTGTAATTGAGCAATCATTTTGACGTGTAATCATATAAATAAAACGTGGAATATAATGACACATCACATAACATATGAAGTTTGGTGTCGTTGTGTCGCATATGAAGTGTAGTTCGACATGGTAATTTTTGTATGCGCCATTTCATGGGTAAATTGTCCAGAAACTAGTTATTTATGAAAAAGCAATTAAGTGAAAGAATATTTTAGAACATGTAGAAAAATGCACACTTGCGTGATTTTGACGATTTTGGTGTCCAGGTGATCGCAATGAGAAGCGTGATTTATCTGTGAGCTTGGATTTATAATATTAGGCTAAAGAATTTAACTTGTTAAAATATTATAACTACTTACATATAATATACTTACATATAATGTACTGTATATATATAATACAGTATGTAGTATATTATACAACTTATATAATATAACTTACAATATAATATAGTCTATATAATATAACTTACAGTATTTAATATAACTTATATAACTTATATTATATAACATTGTTCACGTATAATAATCTAACTCACAGTTTGCTTTGTTCCTTGTTGCTACTAGCGTTGCATGTGGCAGGGGGTTGGACGGCAACGGGCAGCGGCGCCGGAGGTGGTGGTTAGAGGAGGCAGTGGGGTGGTTTCGGGGTCCGCCGAAGGTGTTGTGGGCTTGGTCGGAGATGGGGTTCGGTGGAAGGGGAGTGCTACCGAGGACTTGGATGGCGGCGGGGAAGATGGTGGCTGAGAGGTCGAGGGGAGAAGCTTGGGTTGTTTGGTGTTGGCGGTGCCGACGTGTGGCGGTTGCTAACGAAGAGGAGATGGCATGAGCGACTGGTAGGGGGTGTTCAAGGCGTTGGTGACAGGGACGGCGTCGTGGGGTCGCTTGAGGTGAGGGAGGGAGAGAGGGAGAGAGGTCGGAGTTGGGTGGCGGCTGGGTTTGTGAGGACTAGGGTTTAAATGGGAGGTTTTGCAAATATGGTAGGGTTTGATTTGAGTCTGAGGAAGAAAAGGCAAGAACAAAATATAATTGCAAATATAATGGTAGAGATTTATTGTCATTATCATTGGATAAAAGTCTCCTAGGGTTTATATGGAAGGTAATTCAAAATTTGATTTCAAAAATAATATATATACTCATATGATTGATTGGTTTTAAAACTTGTTTTTATTTTAAAAAATAATACGAGCTATGGAAATAATAAATTAAAATCATGAAACAAATTATTCAAATAATTCAATATATCAATAAAATACGTATGAAATACGTACTGATAAATACTGGTCGTTACATTCTACACACCTTTTTAAAATTCCGTCCTCGGAATTTCTATCAACTAAGCAGCAGGGAACAAATATGGATAACGCTCTCGCATTTCGTCTTCCCGCTCCTAGGTGGATTCTCCTGGCGAGTCATGACGCCACATCACTCTCACAAGCTCGACGACCTTATTCCTAAGCATCTTCTGACGTCGGTCTAAGATCTGCATCGGTTGTTGCTTCTATGTCAGAGTACGGTCGTACCGTAATTTCCGAGCAATCGACAACATGAGAATGGTCGCTGATGTAACGATACAGCTGAGATACATGAAAAACATCATGTACTCCCTCTAATGATGGCGGCAATGCTAGATGATAAGCTACCTCTCCAACTCGCTCTAGCACGTCGAAAGGTCCATTGAATATCGGACTGAACTTGCCTCGCCATCCAAAACTAATCACTCCTCTGTTCGGGGATATCTTCATGAACACACGATCTTCTGCATTGAACTCCATATGGCAGCGTTTAGCATCAGCCCAATGCTTGTACCGATCCTGTGCGATGCGAAGTTTGTCCCTGATGGTACACACTACATCAACAGCATCGACTATCATCTCTGGTCCCAACAGCTCTCTATCACCAATGGCATCCCAACTTAACGGAGATCGACATTTCCTCCCATAAAGTGTAGCAAATGGCACCATGCCAATGCTGGCTTGGTAGCTGTTGTTGTAGGCAAACTCCACTAAATGCAAGTGATCCTCCCACGAACATTTAAGATCCAACATGCAAGCTCGCAACATGTCCTTCAATATCTGGATAGTACGCTCCAACTGTCCATCAGTCTGCATGTGATACGTAGTACTGAAGCTCAGATTGGTACCCAGATTCGTCTGCAGACTCTTCTAGAACTGGGACGTGAATCTCGTGTCTCGGTCGGAGACGATACTTACGGGAACTCCATGCAATCGCACAATCTCCTGTACGATTATCGTTCACATCACGACATAGTAGAAAGAAGTTATAAAGGTATGAGAAAGACAATTACCTCCATATACTTCTTCACAAGTATCTCTGTAGATTGTCATACTCGGAAGGATATAAAATGTGTAGACTTGGTTAATCAGTCAACAATAACCCAAATCACGTCATTTTGTTTGGTGCTCCGAGATAGTCCAGTCACGAAGTCCATGGTGATGTGCTGTCACTTCCACTCCGGAATCGGTAGAGGTTGAAGCAATCCAGCAATGCGATGATGTTCAGCCTTCACTTGCTGACACACAAGGCACTTGGCGATGCTTCGAGCTACGCTCCTCTTCATACCATGCTACCAAAAATTCAGACGAAGTTCCTGGTACATCTTGGTACCGCCAAGATAAATATGGAGAGCTATGAGCTTCATTCATCAGCTCTTCTCTGACATCACCTGAAGATACGTAGATCCTACTGTCGTATCTCAGGGAACCATCCTCATGAATGAGAAAATTTGTCCGAAGTCCAGCTTCAACTTGCTCTCTGATACTCTGCAGCTTTGCATCTCCAGACTGTGCAGCTTTGATCCGATCCATAATCATCGACTGAATCTATACCCATCTCATGCAGATCTTGTTGTAGCCTCCACTAAACTGTAAGAGTCATGATTGCTGGTAGTCTACTCAAAGCATCGGGTACGACATTAACCTTCCCTGGATGATACTGGAAGCCGATGTCGTAATCAGCCATCATCTCTAACCATCTGCGCTATCTCATATTCAACTCCTTCTGGGTGAAAATGTATTTCAAACTTTTGTGATCAGTGAAGATTTTCACTTGCTCACTCAGTAAGAAATGTATCCAAATCTTCAGGGCAAAGATGATAGCGGCTAGCTCCAAGTCGTGAGTTGTATAATTCTTCTCGTGAATCTTCAACTGCCAAGAAGCATATGCGACCACATGACGATGCTGGTGCAGGACACATCCAAGACCTTTGCCTAATGCATCACAGAAGATCACAAATCCTCCAGTCCTATCTGGTATATCCAGGACTGGTGCATACATCAGCCTTGCTTTCAATATCCCAAATGCCTGCTCGTAAGAGTCTGGCCATATAAACTTGACGTCCTTCCTTGTCAATCGAGTCATGGGCTCGGCTATCTTCGAGAAATCCTTGATGAATCGACGATAGTAACCCGCCAATCCTAGGAAACTCCTGATGTCTGATGTCGACCGAGGGTTAGGCCAATTACTGACTGATGCAACCTTCTCTGGGTCGATAGATGTAACGCCCCGCTCCCCTGGACACCCGAAGAGTGAGTGTTACTAAGAGAAAAGGAAATACAATACTACTAGCAGGTCCACTGTGCACATGCTGGAAAGTAGATGTAATGCTCCATTATTAATAATACAACACAAGAGTACTAGGTATATTCAAAGCAACATTAAGAACAACATATAAATATAATGTACAACAAAGACCATCTCATTCATAAATAAGGAAGTCCATTTACACTATTCCAAATACAAGACTAGTATTAATACACTCTCTCAAGTACAACATTAACCTGCTAGAACAACATCCAAGGTTACACCCACGAGTACAACTCAACACTCTAAACTAACCCAAAGCCTCCAACTCCAACTCCAAGGATCTCCAACTGCCATCCACCTAAAAATATCAACGGGGACATGTTAACGCGCGACCCAGTAGGAATATCCCATCTCCAAATAGTATATCATTCAATGCAAAGTGCAACTACCACATGCCATAATATTCAATGTTGTAATGTATGCAACATCAAGTAGCATGTCATACCATTATAAAATGAAACATAAGGGAGAACATATAGCTACATTAGGTGGCATGGCATGGCATGTTGCAAAGGGACATAAAGGAATGATATGGCTAGCATGCATTAAAATTAAAGACTAGCATAATCTAAGAAAGACAACATAATGATAACATGACCAAAAGGAAGCAACATGAACTATTTTTGATAAAACATCATTGTTGGATTATAAGTTAGTTGGCAACATGAACCCCTTTCAATAGAACATCATTGTGGAACTAGAGTGTAGTATGCGACATGTACCATTTCCATAACCCATCAAGTGGGAATAAAACTAGCAAGCAACATGGACTATTCTCCATGCAATGTATACCCTTCCAACATGAGCCATACAACACCTTTTAATTCACTAGCAAATGGCCACAATGCCATGCCTCAACATAATTCCACAAACTACCAACTTGTAGAGGCCACCACTATAAACCAATCTACAAACTACCACTTGCATGCATTAAAACTCCATCCAACATGAACCATACAACCATTCTACAAGTTACCACAAGGATCTCCATAGATATATAAAAACACACACACACACACACAACTTTACTACAAATTAATGGGAACCAATTGATACTACACAACAACAACAACCCTAAGTTAATAATCACTTTTGCACAAATAAGAAATACTGCAAACAATTACAAGTGAGCAACATGCACACATAAATAGATATTTCAAGGGAAGGAAATACAACATCAACTCAAGTACAACTACTAGCAACTACCAAAAAGGGAACCAAGTCACAACATCCATTTCACAAACCACAATGATATAATGCTTATGATTATATGCCCCCTCATGATGCAATTGATGCAATCACAAATGCAATGCAAGGCATGCCTAAGGATCCCATTCCTATGTCGACGTGCAAGTGCAAAGTGATTCTACTCCGTTATCAATGTGGAGTCACCTAATGGATCAAGAGGTTGCCCACGGCAAATTCTCCCGCCTCCTACCGTGGCAACTTTGTCCATGCCCGTGCACTCCACCTTTGTGTCCATACCCTAATAACATCATATCACACACATTCTTTATTCCACATATAACCAACAACACATTTAGCCAACACACATAGCCAAATTATGCAAAGCAATTCTCTTTTTCCTACTAAACTACATGTAAGCAATTCCACAAACACATGGTAGGCATTATCGCAAAATTTTTAATTCAATTGAAACAACATAAAGAAGCTTCCTTTCATGTTTAGCATCAACAATTGTTAGCATCAACAATTGTTAGCATCGACATAAACACATGATAAGCATGACAACTCGGTAGTATGTTGAATTATGTCATAACATGAAGAGAAATGCATGCTCATAATTAAGGTTAATTTCTTTATCAAGCTTGAATGAAATTTTGAATAAAATAATAGGTTGAGAGAGATTCCTACGTCAACCAAGAGAACTCCACCAAGAATCAAGCTCCAAGACCAAAATCCCAACATCCTCCTTCAATCTCTTCCTTTGGATTTTTCCCTTTCTCTTTAATTCTCCCTTCTTTCTTCCCTTTTCTTTTCTCCAATTTTTTCTTTCTTTCTTTCTTTCACTTTCTTTCTTCTTTCAATTTCTTTTTTTTTCCTTTGTCTTTTTTTGAGCCTAGGAACAAAAACGACAGCAAGGGGGCATGGGAATTCGGCCAGGTTGCTTGGGGGAGGGGAGGAAAAAGATAAAAGAATTTGGAAGAGAAATGGGAAAGCTTGTGGAAGAAAGGAGAAGGAAATCAATAAATGGAACCCCTTATAATTACAAGTTTGCCACCCTCATACTCCTCTCTTCTCTCCTCCAAGTATTAATCCAAGTCCAACTAATAATGCCAACCCATAAACATAAGGCCCAATGCCTCTCACTAATAAACCAACTTATATACACTCACATCCACTAAAATACACACAATCCACAATATTACAACAATGCCATCCTCATGAGAAATATAATATCAAAATAATCATAATAATAATAATCTCCATAAATTGCTCTTCATAAAATAACTTTTCTCAAATAGTTCTTATTAAAAAATAATAGCGAAAGTACATTTTACTATGCACACTCTCCATCTCAAATATCACAATACATAATAAATCTAATAATACCATTCACATTACCACCTCATATACATCCGTTAGCATCCAATAATATATCCAAATCAGGAGCCATACAATCATATAGCCATACACGTAGTAAATTACTGGGCACACAACATATTACTATATGCACACACCAACTCCAACCATGTACATACGCCTCATATACACATTCAATAAGTATTCATATAAACATATCATCACTCCTAAATCAACCATGGCCAATCAAATAAGCATCCATCACTATCTTACTATATATAGTACAACAGTTACTATATACACATCTCAATATATACCAGTATACGAGTACTACTACAACGCACACATACATTAATAGGTATACCCTAGGTATATATGCACTAGGATCATTACAACAGAGATACCGTCGCCCGATACCACATGTCCACGAAATGCAATTCGGTCCAGCCAAAATCTGCACTTGATGTACTTGGCATACAACTGATGACGGCGAAGCATCTCCAAAACAATCTACAGATGCTCGACATGCTCCTCCTCGCTCTTCGAATAGACCAATATATCATCAATGAATATCACTACGAATTTATCCATAAACTAGTAAAATATGAGATTCATGGATACTGCAGGGGTGTTGGTCATACCGAACGGTATGACAACGAACTCGTAGTGTCCATACTTGGTCCGGAAAGCCGTCTTGTAGATGTCTTCATTCTTGACCTTCCCGTGATGGTATCCACTCCTGAAATCCAACTTCGAGAAAATTCGTGATCCACCGAGTTGATCGAAGATGTCATCGATGTGAGGTAACAGATACGTATTCTTCATAGTGACTTTGTTCAGCTCCCGATAATCTATGCACATCCTTCTCGATCCGTCCTTCTTCTTGACCAACAGAACAGGTGCACCCCAGGGAGATATGCTGGAATGGATGAATCCTTTCTTCAGCAGGTCGTCAAATTGCCTCCATATCTCTTCAAGTTCTGAAGGAGCCATACGATAAGGCGCCTTCGAGATCGGTTGAGTATTCGATACAAGGTCGATGCTGAATTCCAGAGCTCAATCAGGCGACAATCCAGAAATATCCTTTGGAAATACATCTTCAAAGTCTCGAATCACTGCAGGCTTCTCAGGTTCGACTTGCATATATGCGACGATCACTTGTTCGGCTAGGCCCGAAATTTGATAGGTCCGAGCGAACGACTTCCATTGATGAATTCGAACACCTGATGATCGGGGATATCAAATACTACTTTCTTCTTGTGACAGTCGATAGTGGCATAGAAGGTTCCTAAACAATCCATGCCGAGAATAGCATCAAAGTTGGGCGTGTCCAGGACCATGAAGTCTGCATAGAGCTCATATCCGCAAATCACCAAAGGACATTATTTGCATCCCAAGGAAATACTCACCATGCCACTCGCAGATAAGGCATTGGTTCAGCATCTTCATACAATCCTTCTTCGGATGTCCGATCTTGCCACAAAAGAAACAGGTCAGCTGTGCTCGGTCGACAGGAGCAGCTGGCTTCTTGAACTGTGTGGTCTGGGGAGGCCGAAAATTGCCCTTGGGCACAATCCTATGTGCTCCATGGGACACTTGCTTCCTCCAGTTTGAGGTCCCACTGGAAGTCTCGCCATAACTTCATGGCTCCGTGCAGCATCCAAAACATCCTGGAGAGTCGTCAGTTTCACCAAGGTCATTGAGGCTTGAACTTTGGGATTCAGGCCTTGGCGAAACTGAAACGCACATTCTTATTGGTCCTCGATCATGTGGGGTGCAAAGCGACTGAGCATTGTAAACTCAGCCTCATACTCGTCAATAGTCCCATCTCCTTGGACCAGTTTGGAGAAGCGCTGCTGAAGTTCTCTTTTGGCTGTTTTGGGAAAATATTTGGCGTTGAACCTTTCTCGAAACATGTCCCAAGAGATGGGCTTGACCAAACACCTTTCTTCTAGTTGCCACCAGCTCCGAGCATTGCAGTCAATTGGAGCTTTGCGACATTGACCCATCCTGCCTGAGGGATGCGAGCAAAACTCAGCTTGTCCTCAGTCCCTTGGGCCCATTCTTCAGCATCCAGAGGCCCTTCCTTTCCAAAGAAACTCATGGGTTGTAGCTCATGGAATTTCTTAACTCCAGGTTCAGCTCGAGGGGTTGGTGATGCAATATGAGCAAGTTGTTGTCCCTGTTGTATCAGCTGCTGTTCGATCTCCAACATCCCCCTCATGACTCTGAGGAGTTCATTCATGTCGGTACATCTGTTACCTGCAGCTCCATTCACATTCCTGGTGTTGTGTCTTCCTGCCAAGCTGAGACAAGAAACTCGAGTAATTTTTTTGTGTACAAGATAAATCTAGACATTTTGGCTAATGATAGTATTTCTATTTTTCTGAAGTTTTGCATGATCCACGACCTACATGGGCCACCACAAAAATATATCACGCCCTGCTTCCCATAATACGTGGGAGAGAGGACACAACAGAGGTCCGCTTGGGCTGAGGTGGTGAAGCTCAAACCCAATAAGCATCTGTGAATAAAAACAATACCCATGAACTTGCATGCGTTCAAAAACAACAGAAATGACTACAAATTTAAAGCCAACATCCAGAAAAGTATACAAAAGTAATAAGGCCCCAGCATGGCCAAACAACTACAGAGTTCTACAAAGATGGGTACACACCCAACAAAAGTGTACTAAAAGAAATCCTAAGCAGCAGCACGTAATGCTCAGCAACTAGTCCTCGGCGGGAGAACCCTTGGATCAGCGTACTCTTGGTCCAGTGCGTCAGTCTCCCCAAGCAGCTCGTCCTCAAGGTAATTGTAACGATCACTTTCTGACCGTATGAATTTTAGCACGTATCTTGTTTCGTATGCGTAATTTTCGTTTTTGATTTTATTATTATTCACCGTAGCTCGGACGCGCGACTGAACCCCGTTTTCACGATCCTCTCGGAGGCACGATCACCCCAGTGTTTTCCTTTTAATTTTTGGATGTCTGTGGACCAATATGCATAACACATTTATTAATACAAAAAAACATTTTTTTTATCTTTAAACGTTGAAATTCAAATTCAAGGCTGTGTGTTCTCAATGTTATTAAATAACCTTAAACCTTAGCTTAAGTAAACCTAGTGCTGCTTGTTTCTTCAAAAAAAAGGGAGGGAATCAAATCTCTTATTAATTGTATCCACACAAAAATAAATAAATAAATCTTCCCATTAAAATCTTAACTAAACCCCTAAATCCCACCGGCCTACCCCACTCGCCCTCTCTCTCTCTCTCTCTCTCTCTCTCTCTCTCCCCCCCCCCCCCCCCATACCTTACAGATACTTTGAACAAAATCAAATCTCTAAACTATTATTTTATAATATCCTTTCAATATCTGAGTCTATAAGCTGCAACCGTACCCATATTTTTCCCTATATCACGATGGGCCTGTTTCTTTGGATGACTTTGTTTGGGATTTATTGTTGTGAATAGTAAATCTTGGTTGGAATCTTGAGGAGAGAGAAGTAGAGTTTTGTGTTTCTTTTGGAGGAAAAGGGGTTGGAAAGTGTGTTTGGATTTTGGTTGTGGGATCCACACTAAAGTAGTTTGTTTCTTTAGGTTAAAATAGGAGTGGAAAAGTTGGATGAGGAAAGTTGGAAATGTGAGAATTATTATTAAACTAATGTATTTTAATATAATACTTAGATTAAAATAACACAACAATAGCCGCGCGCGCGAGAATGGCAAATACACACATACAAACCCAACTGGCTGGTTGCGATTGGCCGGGATGAGATGTGGGCCCGCTCAAATGCGGATTCTCATCCGTAATCCCCGAGAATTGCGGGGATCTTGTGGGCTGCGACTTCTGTGTCCACGTCGGCAAAAACTCATCGCGAGGAATCCCAAGAGGAGCAGCGGAAAGAAACAACACGCATGAAAAGATAGATAGGAAGTGGTTAATAGTGTCCGAATTGACAGTAAACAGTGCAAAAAATACACTTTCCCAACCCAAATCACGCGAAAGAAACAGGCCCGAAATCGCCCAACTCCCCAAATCTCTCTCCACGTATCAACCATCTCTATCACCCTATTCTATTAAAGCCTAGTCTAGGTTTTCACGTGATGAAAAAAAATGAAACAGCAGCCCTACTTCATCCTTTAACCCTCAGTTCCCTCCCTCATCTCGCTCTCTCTCCCCGTAACGCAACGGAAACATCTTCGCATGCACGCGACGACGTCGACCAGCAGCACACCACTCCCCGACGTCGCTGAAGTCGCCGACCGCTAGCAACACCGCTGGACTTCAACGCGAGCCACCGTCATCGCCTCGCAACGGCAGCGCCCCGAGCGGTGACCACTTCCAGGCGAACCGCGCAGACCCTTTCCCAGCCTCGGCCTCGCACAGCCAGCGAACCACCGAGCTCGCTCACCTAGCCGTCGCCGCTGCCGTGGACGTCCGACCCTCCGTCGTCCCCTGCAAACTTACACGTAAGTTTGATAATAAACATTAGCAGCCGTTAATTTTATACAAGAGTAGTTGTACGCATTCCAGTTGGTGATTTCGTTACCTGTATGGTTAAGAAAATGGGAAGACAGCTTGTAGGATTAGTTATATTATATTAGTGAATTATTTACATAACCTAAGACAGCTTGTAGGATTTGTTAATAATACTTTTTATTAACAAATTTTACTAATATGTGCATTAAATTAATGGTTAGCAATATGTCAGTTATTTTTGTGGCATTAGTTTGCCATCCGGGCTAAACCCTACTGCTTAATATCACGAACTATGACGCAGATAGATCCGCGCTACCACAGTCGTGTAACTGAAGGTGACGTGATCCATTGCCATTTTCAGATCTGACGTCAAACTTACACGTGACCGTCGAACCAGGTTGGTGCCCTATACTCGTAGCAACCCAAATATACGTCATCTAAACCCTAACTAAAAATCAGCAACTTAAAATCACTAAATTTACTTTTGTGCCCCTTTAAAATGTTGTGCTAATCTAGATCGTCGACCGGACTTTTGACTGTGCACATAGAGTAGATGTCGACGCAGAGAACTGTAGAGTAGAATCTGACAATTAAATATCGCATCTTGGAACTGATAGGATAGTCACGTTTAACCTAGAGATGCAGCTAATAGGATTGCTAAAACATGACCTGATACCGTCCCCGTAATTCATTACAGCGAACCCTACTCGACACTCGGACCGCGACGAGACGCTTCCGACGGACGGACCATCACCGACGCGACGCTTCGACGGAACGCTCCAGACCGACGATGCACTCGCCACCGCAGGCAAGTGTACTCACTTGTACCTTCGGCCGTGTTTAGGCCTTAGACTTTTAGAATTGTTAAAATGAGAACAAAGAGAACCGGACGTGAAATGATAGCGTCCAGGACGCCCTTTGACAGCTTAGACTTGACGACGAAGTCTAAGCGCAACAACAACAACTTTTGACACCTTAGGGTTTAATTGTGTGTGCGTGCATGTGGACCCCCTAGAAGAACCATCCATGTCTTGTCTTGTCATGTCTTGTCATGCACAGCCTGCGGGCAATAGGGCACTCACTGAGTGATCCCTTGTACTGATACACAGCTTGCGGGCAATAGGGCACTCACTCGACAGAGTGAGTGATCCCTTGTACTAATACACAGCTTGCGGGCAATAGGGCACTCACTGAGTGATCCCTTATACTGATAAATAAGCCTACGGGCAAATAGAGCACTCACTTGACACAGTGAGTGATCCCTTGTCATGTCTTGTCTTGTGCACTTGGGTTGGGGTAGGGTTGAGCGTGCGCACGGGGAGAGGGTCTGATCCCCCTCGAACCGTAAGGCGTGAACCTTTTGTCACGCCCCGCTTCCCAAAAATATGGAGGCGAAGCGTGAGAAGGTCCGCTCAGACTTGAAGCTGCAAAGCTGTAAGTCTGATAAGCGTCAATCAAATTTAAAACTGCAGGTCCTTGCAACGCGAACGAAACAAAGATAATAATAATGAAATGAGACATAAGAGATATCTCAGAATATCCATAAAATAAGTTTCAATATCACAGAAAAAACCACCAGGCTGAAATAAAAGAGAGTCTAAAGGCCCAAACATGGCCAACAAAAGTACATCGTACAAAACAAAGGTGCCACGCACCGACAACTAACAACAAAACCTAAAACAAAAGAAGCTCGGCAAAGTCACCAAGAAAGGTCTCCGGTGTCCACAAAACTCCTCCTGGGCGAACATGGACTCAGACTCAGCATCAGCAAAACATCACGTACACATCAACGGTCTCTGGCTCAGGGTCTACCATGTGACACCCAAAAGAGCAAGGGGCACATGTCAACAAGTCTACAAGAGACTTGTGCAAGGAAACTGAAAGTAGGCAAAAGTAAAGCAACCTAGCAGTTCTAGCATGAATGCAATGACATGGCAGTTAAAGTATGAGTGCAACAAGTAAAGTAAAGTAAAGTACGAGTATGGCATTTAAGCATGGCATGGATGACAAGTTATACAAGTAACACTCACTAGTACAAGACAAGTAAAGTAAGCACCTCGGGCACAGAGATTCCGCCTTCTGGCTAGAGTGGCTGATCGGGCCACTCCTAAGCTCAGGTGACCGTTTATCCCTACCCCTCCACGTGTATCGAGCCAGGGCCTTACCCCCGAACATGGAATGCTCGCTTCTGGATCACGAGCCAGGAAGTGTTTTAACAAGTATGGCATAGGGGTGCACCTAGCCGGAAACACGGAAACACGGATTGTACAATTATTTTGTAGCGTGTGCTACGATGCAACAATCAATTTGGATGACATGTACGATGCAATGCATGGCAGTTAAAAGTGCGTACAGATAAGGAAAGTAAACGTGACAGTTTATTATGTATGATTAACAAGTTTAAAGAGTTGGATCTAGCTTCGTTGTCAAGCTAGATCAATTTAGGTGACGGATCTAGTTTCGTTGTCAAACTAGATCAAGTAGGCGTCTAGCCAGCTATCATTTCACTGACTAGTCTCTTTTACGCTAAAAACAAGGAAGTGGCCTAAAAACATGGCCCTACACAAGAGTTGGCAAGTTTCACTTGCCTGCAACTACAACGTCTGAGAAACACCGTCCAAGAGAGTCCAAGTCACAAATAACCTACGTGCACAAGTCCACCGGCCTAAAGTCCATATTATTAATCTTGATTAGTGAATTTAAAACATTTAAAACATTTTAAAAACATCAATTTTAGTCTTGATTAACAGGCAATAGGTTGGGGGTCCTAAGGGTGCAAAGCGTTACCTCAACACGACGCGAAATCTACACTGGCGTCGGGTAGCGACGCCAGGGGTTGGAATAGAAGAACGCGCTCCAAGTCCAGATTTCAAATATAGATTCCTTGCTGGAAAATTCAGAGCAGCAACCGGAGCAACGAATCCAGATTCCAAAGCTAGCACGTGCGACGACGGCTACAACGTGTCGCAACGTCGTACACGGCGAATCGTCGGAGAGAAAGCACTTAGGTGGGGCCCACAATAGTCCTAGGGACCTATGGGGGACCCACAATACCTCTGGAGAACTTGGGGGGCCCACGGTGACAAGCGGTGCGACGGGTGCGGGGTTGCGACGAGTGGCTCTCGGTCGGACACTAGCCTGACCGAGACATTGGCTCGGTCAGACACAGCGCACGGCGCTGTGCAGCGCTTGGGGTCGGTCGTAGTGCGGGCGCGGGCTTGGTGCGGGGACTTGCTTCGGTCGGAGCGGTCGGATGCGGAAGGAACGGTCGGTCGGGCGCTGCGGGCAAGCGTTGCAACGTTGCAACGTTGCAACGAGGCGGGTGCGGGCGGGTGCGTCGGTCGGGCACGGAGCGGTGCGGGCGGGTGCGTCGGTCGGGCACGGAGCGGTGCGGGGGTGCGGGGCGGGTCTGCGAAGCGGGGCTGTGTGGTGCGGAGCGGGGCGTGCGGAGCGGCCAAGGTCTCGGTCAGACCGAGAGCTCCTCTCGGTCGGAGCAGGGGTACGGAGCGGGCGACCGCAGCGGGGTGCGGACGAGGCTTGGTGCGGGGCGGCCAGCGGTCGGAGCGGGGATTTTGGCCTCGTTTCTTCGGTCGGTGCGTGGTTGTTCGTCGCAACGTCAAATTTAGGTTTTGGGAGCGGCTAGGGTTATTTTCTTGCGAAAATAGGTCTTCCTAGGGATTGTTTATATAGTGTAGATGGGTTGACTAGGTCTAGGGCTAATCCTAATGGGATTAGGAGTTTAAAATAATTTAAAATTCGAATCTCACCAACTCCAACTCACCCAAGGCTTAGGTGGGGCCCAAATGAGCTGGAAATTGGCTCAAAAATTATTTAAAACGTTTTAAACTCAAATAAATTTTCTTTGGCCGAAATTAATATAAAAATTAATTATTAAAAATATTATAAACCTTGTTAAAAATATAAAAGTGTTCAAATAAACTCCAAAAATTATAAAATAAATATCGGGGTGATCGTGATGACGAAAGTGAGCTAACTAAGAAGACGGATCTCAATTTTGACGTCGGACAACGAAACTAAAAATAGAAACGTCTCCCGTCAAAAGTGAAAATCGCCACGTCTCATCGAATAAGATTAAATTGTGGGAAAACGACTCGAGAAACGTCGTTCCAAAATAGTGCCACTATTTAATACTCTCAGATACGTTCACAACGGCATATCACACGAAAGTGTTCACAAACAAACAAAGTCTAAAATTAATACGTGCACGGTCGAAAGCACGTGCACGAACAACGTACAACGAAAAGTGGTCGTTACATCCTCCCCACCTTAGAATAAAGTCCGTCCTCGGACTTTCTAATATATCTAGTCGCTCTGGTAACTACCCCAATCAAGTCATTATAATTCAAACCAGGTATAGTTATTACAAGTGCTTATATATGCACTAGGTATTCAAACATTAACACTACCAACATGTATATATATTAACGTACGTTATACACTTATACCTATTATAGTCAGTCAAATTCATACACGTATTTCAATCATATATATACGTACATCCCTTATATAACTACTACTCACAAAACAATACTTCAGATACTCATCTAAGTATGATCTCATACTAGCAAATACAATCATTGTTCTGCGTATAGGTAACTACCTATGCACAAACAAAACATGGGTATACGACTCCCTAATATTCATCCAATACCAAACATCTCAACACATGTAGTCACACCATACCATTTTAAATCAAGCTTCACTATATTTAATATACATTCACCACTACTATAGTTTCATAATATATAGTCATTCAAATGCATGCAAATAGTTCACCATATATTTTCATCACATACGGTCCTATAACTGTATTTACGACACGCTGCATATGCCATAGTCATCAATACCTATAACTGAGCACATACTTACCCGTGTATGGTGCACACCCCTACACGCTAACATTTCATTTACATACACCAATCATACCATCATATATCCAGTACCTCTACACACCTAGTTTAGCTAGCACACATACGTTCGCACGAGCAAGTCCTTAGTAATTAACTATACCACAAGACCATCACCTATAACTATATACTGGTGTAGCGACCCACAATCATGTGTGTAACACAACCAGGCACAAACACTCCTATCACTATACATGCATCAAACATTGCTATATTCAACTACAAACATACATTCAATATACTTAGAGTATACCCACTCAAGCTTGAGTGAGACTCAATACACATATCAGAATATTCTATATACGTAACACGGCATTCATACCTATACCAATACCACTCCAATATTTATACGTCTACCAATACAACCATATACATACCTTAAGTTAATCACACTTAATATATAGTCAGGTAATACTCACATAGTTAAATCACTCTATATACCATAATAATAATACAGACATCAGCACACGTATAATTATAATACACTCCTTAATACATACGCATTCATCGTTTAGTCACACACATGTAACATATATATTCACACCATAGCCTACTACCTATAATTAGTATACCAACACATATACATACATAGTTAAGATGTGCAATAGTCGTGTATACCTCACAGTATGCACGCATACAACATCCCGTAAAAGCAAGCAATACCAATCAAAATTATAATTCTACTATCATATGCATATCACCTATATACTCAGGCAACAAAACATAACTACTTACGTCTAAGCACAATACATATCTACCTACGAGCACATACTCATACGTACTAATATATGGGTCACTCAATAGGCCTACTTACTTATCTATACGTTCACCTATTATTATCACACCTAGCATATACATAGTTTTACCAATCATTTTATTTCAACCATTACAAGTATCTCTAACTACATACACTCCATTAGATATTTCAACGCTGATTCATATATACACAGGCATCCCTAGTATGGTATAGCTAACCACACCCAAATCTATAAATAATAACACCCAAACAACTCCATAATATCACGAATAACTCTGAGTATATATATATATGTATGTATATATCACACAATAGGCAAGCATCAATATAATATGGGGTTATACTCATTTAAGCTCATGTACGCAACTCAGGTACATGCACTACGACTACCTCACAAAGGTCCAAGGGCCTACTAACAAATTAGGGTTGACACAGTCATTGACAAGCACTAAAGCCTAAACGATAGAGGGAGGTCGTAGTCGAAAGCGTGACGAGAGAAGGATCGATAAGCACAAGTTCAGATAGGACGAATACAAGGAGTCAGCTTGGTTAGGTGAAACAGTGATTCACTGGTGAGTGTTTAGGTTGAGGGAAGGGAGGTGTAGTGCTGCTTATATAGGATACAGAAAAGAAAATAGGGTAAATAGCATAAGCTAAAATACGTGGAGTTTGAAAACTGACGTACTTCAAAAGTTGAAATCCTCGTCTGTAAAGAAATATTTGGGGATCGATAAAACGAGTTGTTCAGAATAAGTTTGAGTCGAATATTCATAATAAGAGAAAATGGTTTATAGGAAGTCATTATAAAAGGAAGTAAATCATTCACACGAACATTAAGGACGTAGTTTTTTGAAAATATTATACGGCAGTAATTTAATATAATTTGGCAAAAATTTTGGAAATTCAAAGAATGAAATTAAAGTAACTGAAGAATTGAAGCTCGTTTTAAACGCTTTCAAAGTCTTTAAACCAGGGAAAGAAAATTTAAAATGATCAATATTGGAACTACTTTTAGGGGAACCAGGATGTGCCAAAAATAAAACTGGTTTACACAAAGCTTTAAAATAAAATCATTGAGGATCTAAATCAGAAAGTGGTTATGAAATAGTAATTTTACAAAAATTTCTGAAACAGGGAAAACGATGAGCATAACGTCGACTGGCTGAAAACTAAAATCCCAGGTGACTTGAAAAGTATATTAAAAGGAAGCGCGATGTGTCGTTTGAATGGCGTAATAAGAAAGGAAATTATAAGTCGAATTGGATAAAATAAAAGTACGGTTCAGAATAAAATTAATATATGAAGGGAAAGTGTATTTCCATAGGTACAAAAGCATAGGCTGAAAAATATAATAAGCTAGTATTCAAAAAATTTCGCCAAAAGTTTTAAGAATTCAAGTCAACGAAGAAGTATCAACATAAGATATATATATATTAAAAATTGAGCAAATTTAAACTTAGGGAAAGAGGAAATCGAAAAATACTTTCGGAAGATTCAAGGTTTGTAATGGAGAGGGTCGAAAATTGACGACGATCGCCATGAGGCGATCTCGTGAATCGAGGCAAGGAAATTGGTCGGATGATCAAAACATACATACGCCTAGGATATGAATTAGGGGAATCTACGGGGAAACTCCTATGGTCGACCAACTAAAGATTAAGAACTAAGCGCTAAGGCTTTCTAAGGAGCTAGACGGTAATGAAATGCATTCAGCTTGGCCCCGAAATCGATGAACCCAAGCGAACGACTAAAGGAAATTCTAGAGGTCTAATATGGTCAGGGGTAGACAAGAACCACTAAGGTAACTCCTATGACGATTAAATCAATTACTGGCAGGGAGTCTAACTAACAATCAGAGGCCTCTAACTAGCAAGCACAGACGTCTAACTAAGTCTTCTTATCACCTAGTGTCATAAGAAAACGACTAGACTCAGGGCTTATGACTCGGATGTCGTAATTTATTTAATGGACATTCCGTTATTATCGTTGTTTCGTTAATTCGCAATTGCAAGACTGGACCTGCATGGGCCACCAACAAAACCTGTCACGCCCCGCTTCCCAAAAATATGGAGGCGAAGCGTGAGAAGGTCCGCTCAGACTTGAAGCTACAAAGCTGCAAGTCCGATAAGCGTCAATCAAATTTAAAACTGCAGGTCCTTGTAACGCGAATGATCGCTCCGGAATGTAACCCAAAGAACGGTTGTAGTTTTACCGCAAGCGCACGGTATAGCGGCGAGCGGGTTATCGAACACAGGGAGGACGAATGACCGTGCTTGTTCCAATCAACCTGGCTATTAAGAAGAGAGAAATTTGCCTTTGGCGATCCTGTCACAATCGTCAGACAAAGTACGGAAATATCAAATCAAACAAAGAACGTCTAGGGAATGGGGAATCCCCGCTACTCACCGTATCCCGTCAATGTGGTTCATTGGTATCAAAATTTCTAGAATAAAATTTTGGATGAACTAGTTGCAACTGAATGTAATACCTAGCTCACGCTCTCGCGTTGTTGCCGGTCTATAGCTATCCTAGGTTCGGGTCCAATCTCTTGCAAACCCTAGCCTAGGGAAGCTAGCATTAGGATCAACATCATCGTTCAATCACGCCCCGAGCCCACTCTCGTGCAAACTCGGGCCACGACCTAGGTTGGGATAGTTCTTACCCGTCCAATCTCTTGCAAACGGGTATCGGCACGGAATTGCAACCGGAAACCCTAGTATCGGTCCAATCTCTTGCAAACCGATACTACAGAAATTCGACTCCAACCCAATTCGGATTTATAGGGTTTCCTATCGAATTGGGATCCAATCTCTTGCAAATCCCAATCGATATGAATACCTAGCCATCCGTAGTAAATTGATCCCAATCTAATCCCTAATAGCAATTCTAGCAAAATTTCTACCAATTCATCATGTTACGACCTAAAGATCATAGCTGCCCGATTCCCGTCCAGATCCGCTAACATACCCCATTGACTCACCTTTTCACAAAAGGGCCGCCGCCCCGAAAAGGCCGGGCGGCCAGCCAAGCGGGCGCACCTTGCAGCGCTCCACGAACCGGCCGAGGTGAACCACCGCAGCCGCCCGACTCTTAGTCCGCCGCTAACGACAAACGGCTTAGGATAAGGACACGACTGACACGTACAAGGACACGACAGACACGTACGTCACCTGACATCCCGACAAAAGCACCCCCAGGCGGCTAGCCTATCCGACGGTTAGTGCTTTCGGCCCTGACATCCCGACAAAAGCACCCCTGGGCCGTTGCGCCGCCTGACAGAGGCAGGTCAGGGACTCCTGTTCCCGGCGTCCTTGTCCGAAGCTTCCGCCGACACCGGAGCCAGCTCAGCACGCCTAGTCATCACCCGTCAGGTATAAATACCCCCTCCCCTCCTACGGAGAGGAGGCGGCTGCAGAATTCTCTCTCTATCTATTATTCACACACGAGTGCAAAGGTCTTCCATATCTTTGCTCTCCCACCTATAGCTCGCCTCGCTCGGTTGACACACCGTTGGTCCGACCGGCGTGACCAGCCCCCCATTTTAAGCCCTATCACTGACTTAGGCATCGGAGGGGCTAAGGGTTGAACCCCAACCCAGCCCTTCTGACGAGTTGTTCGTGTTGCAGGAGAGCTCGCCCATCAACACAGGTCGGTGTCCCCCCTGCCCTTCAACCTGATTCAGCTGCATCCGGCGAGATTCACCCCGTGACCATCACAGGCGTCGGGATCGACTTCTTCGCCCTACTAATCGCTTGTTAAATAGCCTATCTAAACCCCCTTCTCCATATAACCACCGTGCCCTTGGTTCCCATTAATACAAATTCATTGTACGCGAGTTCCACCTCGTAACAATTGGCGCCGTCTGTGGGAACGAAGGGTCACACCCATGTTAGATTCCATGCCGATCCCGCGGAACCCGGACCACGGCAAAGATCCCGTGGGGCAGGAACCGCTCTCCCTACAAATCACCCCGGCGTCCGATCCCCTTCGGGGGATGGGCTCCGAGATTGAACACACTTCAGTCCCCGCCATTCCGAAGAGCTTCGAGGCCGTCGCTCAGGCCAGGGGAGGCTGTCAGACGGCTGGAACGGGACCCCCGCCCGGCCCCTCGGAGCCCCTGAACGTGAGGCGAAACCTCCACCCTCAGTTCGAGGAGGAGGGGGAGCATAGGGGGCTCGCCGAGGAGATCGCGGCCCAGCAAAGGCTCCTGGAAGAGGAGGAAGAAGTTGCGCAGCGGTGGAGGCACCTGGGGGAGGCGGCCGCCGCGCAAAGGCGTATGGACGAGGCGGCCGAGACCGCCCGGAAGGCTTACCAGGAAGAGGAGGCCGCCCGCCGCCAGCTTCGCTTCATCATCTCGGAGCGCGAGAGGCTGAGGATAGAGAACAGGAGCAACCGGGAAGTCCTAGACGAGGCGGCGACGACCCGACGGCCTGGGAACGGGCGGGACCCGTTGCTGAATAGGTCCCCGCCTGGGGGAGGCGGCCCCTACCACCAGCATCATCCCTCTGATACCCTGCGCGAGGAAGCCGTTTGTCGGCAACTACGCTTCCTCACCGCCGAGCGCGAAAGACTCCTTCGGGAGAATCAAGAACGAACGGAGGCCCGAAGAGAGCTGGCCGGGAGGCGCTGGCGCGGGGAGGACCGTAGCCCACAACCAGTCGAATCCTCGGCCCAAGGAAGGAGTCCCGCCTGGAGACCGTCGGGCTACTCCCCGGGGACGGAGGACCATCGGAGGCCGAGGCGCGACCGAAGCCCGACCCCCGAGTGGCGGAGGGGGGATGCGCCGGATCGCCCAACTTACCCGGAGGAGGCCACGCCACTCGCCCGGTGGATCACTTCCGCCCCCAGACCCGTAAGGTTCAAACCCCCTCACTTGGCCACGTACAATGGGAGGGGCGACCCCCTCACGCATGTGCAACAATACCGGGGGGCGATGGAAGCCCAGGACGTGGATGAGGCGTTCCTTTGCCGACATTTCTCCCAAAGCCTGAGGGACACCGCGCTGGACTGGTACTTTGGCTTGCCCGCGAGGTCTGTAGGGAGCTTCGGCGAACTATCCCATAAGTTCTGCCAAGAGTTCCGGGCCGGGCGAACAAAAAAGAAGCCCTTAGACTATCTCAGCACGATAGTCCAAAGGGAGGGGGAAGGAACAGGAAGATACCTCCGCCGCTTTCAGGAGGAGAGACGGGCGGTGGTGACATGCGGCGACGAGGTGCTTATGCTGGCCTTCAAGACGGGGCTGCGGACGCGGAGCCTCCACAAATCCCTGCTCCGAGATCCACCTACCGACTATGAAGAGTTGGTAGCAATGGCGGAGAGGCACGCGTTGGCGGAGGAGACTTTGGGTGCAAAGGTTGTGTTCCCCCAGGCGAAACCACCCGCAGATGGGTCCCGGCCGCACCCTCGGCCGAGGCAGGAGGAGAGGGGGCGAGGCCGCGATCAGATGGCCCTACCGCGGCGGGAGCCACCCGAGCCCCGCCCGCTAGATCGCCTTGGCCCGGCTCGCGAGTTCGCTCCGGCACGGAGGCCCCCCGGAGTCATCCCGAGACCAGAAGACCTCCCGCCGGTGCATTACACGCGACTCAATGCCCCCATGATGGAGGTGCTGGCCGCGGCGACGAGGGCCGGGTTATTGCCGGAGCCTCCCAGGGAGATGAGGACGGACCCGGCGAGGCGGGACCCCCGGAGATACTGCCGATATCACCGGGACCACGGTCACGACACCGACCATTGTTACTCCCTTAAGAGAGAGATCGAACGACTGATCCAAGCGGGTCACCTGGGAAACTTTGTCGCGGGAAGGCGGGAGATGGCGGAAGAGAGAGCCCCCCGGAGGGAGGGGGACGGGAACCACTGGCGGACCGCGATAAGGAGGAGCCATGCCCCCCAAGGGCGGTCATGCGAATTGAGATGATAACTGGAGGGCCCTCCTCGACGGGGCGGGCGCCCGCCATCCCGAAGGCCGGGGCCCGACGGGCGATGACGGCGGCTGCCAACCACTGGCCAAAGCGAAGAAGGACACACCGACCCCCGATCACCTTTACCGAGGAAGACTGGTGGGAAGCGCGGAGCCAGAACGACGACGCGCTCGTCGTCGAGGCTCGGATCGGGGCGGTGGACGTCGGCCGGCTCCTGATTGACACCGGAAGCTCCTGCGACATCCTTTTCCTGTCAACAGTCGAGAGGATGGGATGGGGGCGCGCAGACCTAGAGCCCGGCGGGGGCCCTGTGGCCAGCTTCACCGGCCATGAGATCCCTACCGAAGGAACGATCACCTTGCCCATGACTCTGGGGGAGGAGCCGAGGGTCGTCACCAAGGAAACGCTTTTCGTCATCGTCGACATCGCATCGGTGTATAACGGAATCATAGGGCGCCTATATATGACGGCCATCGAGGCGCTCCCCAGCCTGCAACATCAAACGATGAAGTTCCGGACCCCGCGGGGGTGGGACAGGTGCAGGGAGGTCGAGGGGGGCCCAGAAACCACAACCGTGTGCCGTCCCCGCTTGGGGGCCCCGGGCGGACCCCGACGCCTCTCGTCCCCGACGAAAGGGAGGACTTCTGCGACCAGCGGCTGACCCCGGCCGAGGAAGTAGAGGAGGTCCCGATAGCCTCGGACGAGGGAAGAGCCGTCTCCATCGGGACGAAACTCCCCTCCGCCTTGAGGACGGCCCTCGTCGCCTTGCTCCGGGAGAACGCGGACATATTCGCATGGTCACCGGCCGACATGCCCGGGGTGGACCCGGCGGTAATCTCCCACAGGTTGAATGCGGACCCAGAGGCCCGGCCTGTTCGACAGAAGAAGAGGAGTGCGGGGGGCAAAAAAAAGAGGGCGGCCGAGGAAGAAGTAGAGCGGCTCCTCGAAGCCAAGTTTGTTCGGCCGGTGGACTACCCCGACTGGCTTGCCAACGTCGTTCTAGTGAAGAAGCCCAGTGGGAAGTGGCGCATGTGCGTTGACTTCACCGACCTCAACAAGGCTTGCCCGAAGGACAGCTTCCCTCTGCCCAGGATCGACCACTTGGTGGACCACGCGTCCGGTTATGAATTGTTGAGCTTTATGGACGCCTTTTCGGGATACAACCAAATACCGATGGCGGAGGAGGATGAGGAGAAGACGTCCTTCGTCACCGATAAAGGCACCTTCTGCTACACCAAGATGCCCTTTGGGCTGAAGAACGCCGGGGCGACTTATCAACGGATGGTTGACCGAATTTTCGGCCCTCAGGTGGGGCGAAATTTGGAGGTCTACATCGACGACATGCTGGTGAAGAGTGGAAGGGCCCTCGACCACCTCACCGACTTGCATGAGACCTTCCAGAGGGTCCGCCGATACAACCTGAGACTAAACCCCGCAAAATGCATCTTTGGCGTGCAGTCGGGAAAGTTCCTGGGCTTCATGATAACGAGGCGGGGGATCGAGGCGAACCCCGACAAGGTGGCGGCCCTCACCGGTATGACGGAGCCCCGGACAATCCGAGACTTGCAGCGACTAAACGGCCGGATTGCTGCTCTGGGACGATTCCTGTCGAAATCGGCGGAGAAGTCGCTCCCCTTCTTCAGGGTCTTACGCACGGCCTTTGGCGAAGCTAAAGACAAGAGGAAGGTGATCCCGTGGGACAACGACTGCACGCGGGCGTTCGCGGAGCTGAAAGCCTACCTACAAGGCCCACCGCTCCTCGCATGGCCGGAGGAAGGTGAACCCCTGGGGTTGTACCTGGCGACCACCGAGGAGGCTGTTAGCTCCGTCCTGTTCAAGGAGGAAGGAGGGGTGCAACGCCCTGTTTACTATGCCAGTCGGATCCTCCGGGATGCGGAGACTCGTTACAGCCCCATCGAAAAAGCCGCCTACTGCCTAATCACCACCGCTCGGAAGCTCCGACCCTATTTCCAGGCCCACCCCATAACCGTCCACACCAACATGCCCCTCGAAAAGAACCTGAAAAGACTGGAGCGGTCAGGGAGGATGCTTAACTGGAGCGTCGAGCTCAGCGAATTCGACATAACGTACAAAGCCCGGACGACGATCAAGGGTCAGGCGCTGGCCGACTTCGTGGTGGAATGCACCACGGAAATCCCACCTGGGGACCGGATAGAGCAACCATCGGCGCCCACGTCCCCCCGGAGGATCGCGGCGGGCGAACCCTCAGCGCCCTCCCCGACAACAGCGGACGGATTATGGACCATCCACGTCGACGGCTCCGCGACGGGCTCCGGAACAGGAGCGGGAATCGTCATTCAGACTCCAGACGGATGCTCGTTGGAGTACGCCCTACGCTTCGACTTCCCGGCCACCAACAACGTCGCGGAGTATGAAGCCGCGGTTAACGGGTTAAAACTCGCTAGGGCGGTCGGTGCGACGAACGTGTTGCTCCTAAGTGACTCCCGTCTCGTCGTCCAACAGATCCTAGGGAGCTTTGAGGCCCGAGAAGAAACCATGAAGCAGTACCTGAATCGCATCCAGATCGAACTCCGCAAGTTCAAGAAAGCGGACGTGCGACACCTGCCTCGCTCCAACAACCTCCGGGCAGACGCCCTGTCTAAGCTGGCTTCCTCCTCAGCGGCCGAGATCGGGAAGGCAATCTACGTCGAAAGCCTGTCGACACCCTCCATCAACGAAGGGGAACTGATGTGCACGGGCACGATGACGTCCTGGATGACCCCCATTATGAAGTATTTAGAGACGGGTGAACTACCCGAGGAGCGGTTGCTGGCTAAGCAGGTGGAGAGACGGGCCCTGACATTTGTGCTCCTTGACGGGGTGCTGTACCGCCGCCGCCGCGCCAATTTCGACGTCCTGCCCTACCTAAAGTGCTTGGGACCGGAGCAGGCCGAGCAAGTCATCCGTGAGGTACACGAAGGCTTCTGCGGAAACCACCATGGCGGACGCACCATCGCCCACAAGATAATGCGCCAAGGATACTACTGGCCGACGATAATCCGAGACGCGGTACAATACGTCAAGAAGTGCGAAGCGTGCCAGAAGTTCTGCCGACGGACGACCGCGCCACCGGCCAACCTGATGCCCATCTTGAGCCCGGTCCCCTTCGCCAAGTGGGGACTCGACATCCTGGGGCCCTTCCCAAAGGCCTCCGGGGGAAGGAAGTATCTAGTCGTCGCCGTGGACTATTTCACAAAATGGGTCGAAGCGGAGCCGCTGGCGTGAATCACATGGACAGACATGAAGGGCTTCATCTGGCAATCCGTCATATGCCGCTTCGGGATCCCCCGTTCCATAGTCACGGATAACGGAAAGCAGTTCGATTGCGAGGGCTTCCGCAACTTCTGCTCGGGCTGGGGGATCAAACTCCAATTCGCGTCGGTCGCCCACCCACAGTGCAACGGAATGGCAGAGGCCGCGAATAAGTGTATCCTGAACCCGATGAAGAAGAAGGTGGACGCCGCCCTGGGGGCATGGGTCGATAAGCTGCCAGGGATCCTATGGTCCTATCGCACCACCCATAAGGCCTCGACCGGAGAAAGTCCCTTCATGCTAGCATACGGATCGGAGGCAGTTGTACCTGTGGAAATCGGCGAAGAGACACTCCGGTTAAAACTCTTCGATGAAGAAATCAACGGAGAAGGGCTCGGCCTCAGTCTTGAGTTGATAGACGAGGTCCGGGACAGGGCCCTAACCAGCCTCGTCAAACACAGCCAGAGGATGGCCCGATACTACGACTCCCGGGTGAAACCGCGGACTTTCAGGATCGGCGATTTGGTCCTTCGGGACGCCACCTTCCGCCCCGAGACTGCGCAGCGGGGAAAGCTGGCCGCCAAATAGGAAGGGCCCTACACGGTCGTTGATATTGTCGGACTGGCCACCTACATCCTTGCTACCCCCGAAGGGAGCGAGCTGGCCCACCCTTGGAACGCGAAACATCTGCTGAAATTCTACCAATAGTTGTGAGTTTCCCTTTCTTCGCGCAATATACACATCTACACGTTTTTCCCAACCTTGTTGTTCCTACACAAGCTTTGCAGTTCGCTAAAACTCCGAACCTCTGGGGCAGGGCCAACCCTAGCCACCCAAACCAGAGAAGGGCACGGGCCGGGCCACGCGCCCGCTCCCCCCACCAGACCTCTGGGGCAGGGCCAACCCTAGCCACCCAAACCAGAGAAGGGCACGGGCCAAGCTACGCGCCCGCTCCCCCCCTCCAGACCTCTGGGGCAGGGCCAACCCTAGCCACCCAAACCAGAGGTGGGCACGGGCCGGGCCACGCGCCCGCTCCCCCCCTCCAGACCTCTGGGGCAGGGCCAACCCTAGCCACCCAAACCAGAGAAGGGCACGGGCCGGGCTACGCGCCCGCTCCCCCCCTCCAGACCTCTGGGGCAGGGCCAACCCTAGCCACCCAAACCAGAGAAGGGCACGGGCCGGGCCACGCGCCCGCTCCCCCCCTCCAGACCTCTGGGGCAGGGCCAACCCTAGCCACCCAAACCAGAGCTGGGCACGGGCCGGGCCACGCGCCCGCTCCCCCCCCCCCCCTCAAGACCTCTGGGGCAGGGCCAACCCTAGCCACCCAAACCAGAGGTGGGCACGGGCCGGGCCACGCGCCCGCTCCCCCCCTCCAGACCTCTGGGGCAGGGCCAACCCTAGCCACCCAAACCAGAGAAGGGCACGGGCCGGGCTACGCGCCCGCTCCCCCCCTCCAGACCTCTGGGGCAGGGCCAACCCTAGCCACCCAAACCAGAGAAGGGCACGGGCCGGGCTACGCGCCCGCTCCCCCCCTCCAGACCTCTGGGGCAGGGCCAACCCTAGCCACCCAAACCAGAGAAGGGCACGGGCCGGGCTACGCGCCCGCTCCCCCCCTCTAGACCTCTGGGGCAGGGCCAACCCTAGCCACCCAAACCAGAGAAGGGCACGGGCCGGGCTACGCGCCCGCTCCCCCCCTCCAGACCTCTGGGGCAGGGCCAACCCTAGCCACCCAAACCAGAGAAGGGCACGGGCCGGGCCACGCGCCCGCTCCCCCCCTCCAGACCTCTGGGGCAGGGCCAACCCTAGCCACCCAAACCAGAGGTGGGCACGGGCCGGGCCACGTGCCCGCTCCCCCCCTCCAGACCTCTGGGGCAGGGCCAACCCTAGCCACCCAAACCAGAGAAGGGCACGGGCCGGGCTACGCGCCCGCTCCCCCCCTCCAGACCTCTGGGGCAGGGCCAACCCTAGCCACCCAAACCAGAGAAGGGCACGGGCCGGGCTACGCGCCCGCTCCCCCCCTCCAGACCTCTGGGGCAGGGCCAACCCTAGCCACCCAAACCAGAGAAGGGCACGGGCCGGGCTACGCGCCCGCTCCCCCCCTCCAGACCTCTGGGGCAGGGCCAACCCTAGCCACCCAAACCAGAGAAGGACACGGGCCGGGCTACGCGCCCGCTCCCCCCCTCCAGACCTCTGGGGCAGGGCCAACCCTAGCCACCCAAACCAGAGAAGGGCACGGGCCGGGCCACGCGCCCGCTCCCCCCCTCCAGACCTCTGGGGCAGGGCCAACCCTAGCCACCCAAACCAGAGGTGGGCACGGGCCGGGCCACGCGCCCGCTCCCCCCCTCCAGACCTCTGGGGCAGGGCCAACCCTAGCCACCCAAACCAGAGAAGGGCACGGGCACGGGCTACGCGCCCGCTCCCCCCCTCCAGACCTCTGGGGCAGGGCCAACCCTAGCCACCCAAACCAGAGAAGGGCACGGGCCGGGCTACGCGCCCGCTCCCCCCCTCCAGACCTCTGGGGCAGGGCCAACCCTAGCCACCCAAACCAGAGAAGGGCACGGGCCGGGCTACGCGCCCGCTCCCCCCCTCCAGACCTCTGGGGCAGGGCCAACCCTAGCCACCCAAACCAGAGGTGGGCACGGGCCGGGCCACGCGCCCGCTCCCCCCCTCCAGACCTCTGGGGCAGGGCCAACCCTAGCCACCCAAACCAGAGGTGGGCACGGGCCGGGCCACGCGCCCGCTCCCCCCTCCAGACCTCTGGGGCAGGGCCAACCCTAGCCACCCAAACCAGAGAAGGGCACGGGCCGGGCTACGCGCCCGCTCCCCCCCTCCAGACCTCTGGGGCAGGGCCAACCCTAGCCACCCAAACCAGAGAAGGGCACGGGCCGGGCTACGCGCCCGCTCCCCCCCTCCAGACCTCTGGGGCAGGGCCAACCCTAGCCACCCAAACCAGAGAAGGGCACGGGCCGGGCTACGCGCCCGCTCCCCCCCTCCAGACCTCTGGGGTAGGGCCAACCCTAGCCACCCAAACCAGAGAAGGGCACGGGCCGGGCTACGCGCCCGCTCCCCCCCTCCAGACCTCTGGGGCAGGGCCAACCCTAACCACCCAAACCAGAGAAGGGCACGGGCCGGGCTACGCGCCCGTTCCCCCCCCTCCAGACCTCTGGGGCAGGGCCAACCCTAGCCACCCAAACCAGAGAAGGGCACGGGCCGGGCTACGCGCCCGCTCCCCCCCTCCAGACCTCTGGGGCAGGGCCAACCCTAGCCACCCAAACCAGAGAAGGGCACGGGCCGGGCCACGCGCCCGAACCAGAGGTGGGCACAGGCCGGGCTACGCGCCCGCTCCCCCCCCTCCAGACCTCTGGGGCAGGGCCAACCCTAGCCACCCGAACCAGAGAAGGGCACGGGCCGGGCTACGCGCCCGCTCCCCCCCCCCCCTCCAGACCTCTGGGGCAGGGCCAACCCGATGGGGGCCACGTACCCTTGACAAAAAATAATATATAATAAAAATAATTTATATATAAATAAAAGGGGGGGCACACAAACCGGGACAAAATAACATCAATTCCCAAGTCGACGGCCCCGATGTGACTCGACGAAACGGAATGACGCTCGAGAAACACGCCACCATTAATAATGCACACCAACAGAGGACACGCAAGAGCCACCTGACATAGGCGGTTCCCAACAGGCGCGAATTCGAGGAGCCCATTAATAATGCCAGCTCAGCGCAATAAATAAGGGAGAAACGATCAACAAGATCTGCCTATAAAGAGGCCATCTCCACCGCGGAGAGAAGCAATCGACAGACATGAAAAACCACCCCATGATCCCCCCACCCTCCGGGAAAAGGGCTGAGATACACCGCCCTAACAAAAGAGAGGTCACCGGCCATCAATGGTTCCCGCCGCCCGAAACGGCGGTGCCTAGACCCCCAGCACCACTACCTGGATATTCCGCTTACAAACGGATCGCCATCCGGATATTCCGCTTACACACGGGAAATCCACCTTTCTTACCTCCGTCCCATAAACGGGGACGAAGCGGAGAAAGAATGGCATCCGTTCAAAGTAATCTGGGCAGGCGAGAGCCCCCAGCGCTGGCCGGCCAGTACCTCCTCGCCCTCGACCTCCATCCGAGGACCTCGACAGGGCTGCATCCCCGACAAGCCCAAACGGCGAGTCCTGGCATGTCAGCTCGCCGATGCGCCAGCGGGCTCAGAACCCCACCCTCAAACCGAAGCAGCGAGACGTGGGGCAACGGGGGGCGGCCCTATGCTCAAGAACCTCCCCAGGGGGCAAGACGGGGCACGCCGGCTTTCCTTCTCAAAGCCTATACCGGACCGAGGAAAACCCTGTCCACAGAAAGAGACAAGACAGTGGAGGGAAGGCGGCCTAGTCGGCAAAGTACCCCCCAAAGAGACCTTGCAACACTTCAGCCCAGACGGCAGCCACTCTCCTCCGCGCCAAGATCGGCTCAAGACATAACCGGCCCACACGTTCCGCGGAAGCCCCAAGACCCGGCGGTCATTAGGCCCGTGCGACCGGGCAAGGACAGCTCTAAAGCCCCTCCCCGAATCGGCTCTGACCCGACAACGGGCGATGAGCTAAAACCTGATGTACAAGCTGTGGCCCAGCGCTCATAAATTTAAACGAAAACATTGTTCTTTAAATATCATAGCACGTGTCTATCCCCCTCCGCCAGGCATCGGGCGAGCAACGCGCCGTCCCGCCTAGCTGACCTAGGACGCCCACGAAACCTAGAACGCACGGCCCCGCTCCCCCTGCTCCCTGAAACCCGCCAACAACTCTCCCCATAGCGAAAGAGGGTGCACGGGGGCTCGCCCCACGTAACCGGTTTGGCCAGACACCAAATCGGGAGACCAATGCGTCCCGTCCCGAACCCGTTTGAGGCCGCCCCAAACGCAACACGGAAAGACTACATCCCCCTCCCCAGACGGGGCACGGGAATGTTGGGGGCATAATGGGTAATTACGTAGCTCCCGCAAGAAGCCAATACACGTGACCCGGATCGGACCGGTCGCAAGACAGAAACCCCGAAATATACGCGCCCCGTCCTGAAAGGACAGCGACTTTGTCCCGTCACAACAGCGCCACGATGAGACTCAACGTAACGAAAGGACGCTTGTTCAACACGCCATCAGCAACAACACGCCCCCCAAGAGGCCAGAGGGCCGGATACCGTCAGGAAAAAGTGATTCCCGAAGCGCGTGATTCCGCAGAGCCCATTAGCGACGTTAGTCCACGGCGTTACCCAAGAGAAACCCGTCCGCAACACCTCGCTACAAATACCCCCCTCCAGAGGGCGGGGTAAAGAAGGAAGAGAGACGGGGATTCCCCCCCCCCCTCACTCCGGGTATAAAGCGGCCCTAAACGCCCCAACGAGCTACGAAAAAAGCCGATAGTCACCGACGGACCTCACTTCCCCCGACGATGGGCGCCACAGCCCCGCCACCCCCAACCGGATATTCCCCTTACACGCGGAAGGCCCCGCCCGCCAGCTTGCCTCCTGCTTGTTACTGTATCAAAAGGCGGGTTCAGAAGGCCGTCCGCATGCCGCAACGCCCCAATTAACGACGTCCCCCTCGGCACCGCCACCGCCACCTCGTCCTCAGCCTCCCAGGGGTTCCCCCTCGGTGCGCGGGATTCCTAGCGAGGAACTCTCCAGCGCGGCGGCGGCAAGGCAGATCGCGAGGAAGCAAGGAAAGGGAAAGGAAGAAGCTCCACCCGACAAACGAGGGTCAGCCCCTCGGAAGGGGGAACCACCCCGGGACTTCGTCCCCGATCAAACCAAATGGTGGTTCGCGGCACGTCGGCTCCTCCCCGGACAACGAAGCAGAAGGAATTAAGCGGTCAGTAAAAGGGAAAACCGCCCGGCAACGAGGATCTACCCACCCCGATATAGCGGGCGACGAGTATAAACCACCGCCCGTCCCAACCATAGGTTGGGTCACACCTGCTCTCTCACTGTAAATATCATCTAAATCTCCGATAAAGGTTGGTGAATAATATTCCTCCCTATGAACTCCTTCCCTGAGCCCAAGAGCACAACAGCTGGGAGGTTCACCGGGCACAGTACGGCGGAAGTCCCGCAAAAATCACAAACATGTCCGATAAGCACATCTCAGCAAAAACCACAACCTTCTCAAAAAGTCGGGCTCCCCCAAAATCCGACCCAGCCGCCCCATAAAGCGGCGCGCCGTTACGAGGCAACGCCCCACTTGGTTCCCACTCGGGATGAGACCTCGCGATCCCGCAACAGCGGGCAATACCCCGCGGGAGCAGCGTCGCCAACCCTGAGCGTGGACCCAAGCCCGAGTCAGGTTAAAGGACAATGTCACGCCATCCGAGCCGAATCGGGCTACCGCCTCAGACTCGAATGCCGGGGGCAATTGTTACGACCTAAAGATCGTAGCTGCCCGATTCCTGTCCAGATCCGCTAACATACCCCATTGACTCACCTTTTCACAAAAGGGCCGCCGCCCCGAAAAGGCCGGGCGGCCAGCCAAGCGGGCGCACCTTGCAGCGCTCCACGAACCGGCCGAGGTGAACCACCGCAGCCGCCCGACTCTTAGTCCGCCGCTAACGACAAACGGCTTAGGATAAGGACACGACTGACACGTACAAGGACACGACAGACACGTACGTCACCTGACATCCCGACAAAAGCACCCCCAGGCGGCTAGCCTATCCGACGATTAGTGCTTTCGGCCCTGACATCCCGACAAAAGCACCCCTGGGCCGTTGCGCCGCCTGACAGAGGCAGGTCAGGGACTCCTGTTCCCGGCGTCCTTGTCCGAAGCTTCCGCCGACACCGGAGCCAGCTCAGCACGCCTAGTCATCACCCGTCAGGTATAAATACCCCCTCCCCTCCTACGGAGAGGAGGCGGCTGTAGAATTCTCTCTCTATCTATTATTCACACACGAGTGCAAAGGTCTTCCATATCTTTGCTCTCCCACCTATAGCTCGCCTCGCTCAGTCGACACATCGTTGGTCCGACCGGCGTGACCAGCCCCCCATTTTAAGCCCTATCACTGACTTAGGCATCGGAGGGGCTAAGGGTTGAACCCCAACCCAGCCCTTCTGACGAGTTGTTCGTGTTGCAGGAGAGCTCGCCCATCAACACAGGTCGGTGTCCCCCCCTGCCCTTCAACCTGATTCAGCTGCATCCGACGAGATTCACCCCGTGACCATCACAGGCGTCGGGATCGACTTCTTCGCCCTACTAATCGCTTGTTAAATAGCCTATCTAAACCCCCTTCTCCATATAACCACCGTGCCCTTGGTTCCCATTAATACAAATTCATTGTACGCGAGTTCCACCTCGTAACACATCACAAATCTGAAATTGGGCTCGTAGGGTTCATCCCCACGCCCCAAGACGTGGAGACTACTCACAAATCATAGCACAAACACAAAAATAATCAATGAAATTAATAAGAGAATTCATCACAATATTGAGATATGCAATAAAAATAGAATTTTTAGAGAAGAGAGACACAAACCAATGAAGTTCTTCAAATAATTCAACAAAAACCAACTTTTGTCTCCTCTCCAATCACAAGAATAAAGCTAAAAGTTAATCTAAAAAGCTGCAAAAATCTAAAGGGAAAAGCTCTCAAAACTAGGGTAAAAACAGGGGTTAAATACCCCCCAAAATCTTTCTTCCTCCAGTCGATTTCATCTTCCTCCTAAGCATCGAGCGCCTTCCTGGGGCGCTCCTCAACGCCTCGTGCATCCTCCTAATGATGGGTACCTCGTTCCCCTCTCCTGTCAGGAAAAATAGGACCCGTTATCACAAGATTTTTGGGCGAACGACTCAAAACACTAAAAATTTCTAAAACAAAAATAAAAGAAAAGTGAAAATAAAGCAATAACCGTCGGGTTGCCTCCCGACAAGCGCTCGTTTAAGGTCGTGAGCTCGACCCCCTATGATTTTCAATTAATGCGGGATGTTTGGTGCATATGAGATGCACCCATCAAACTTTCCGGGGAGAACGCTTGGATTCGGAAGTTGCGGCGGCATGTTCTCCCTCGGTGGTCTCCCGTCTCGAATAGTGTTGGGGGAAGGCTCCCCCAAGCTAGCATTTTCTCCGGTCAACGGCTTCACCGGTGACGCCGATTTCCGTATCGGCGGAGCTTTCTTCGGAGACTTTAATTTCGAGAGCTTGCAGAGCTCTCGAATCCTTGCGACATCAGCGTCGCCTTCATCATTTTCAGTGGAGAGGTCAGGGGAATCATCTATCTTCTCATCTCGGCCTAAATCCGGGCCTTCCTCGAAATCCTCATCAAATAGAGCGCCAATGGAGTGAGGGATCGCCTCCTCAATTACCTCATCAAGGAGGTCCATGTAGTCAAGTTCCTCGTGGTAAGGCATGTGTTTCATAGCCTTAGGAATGTGAAGCTCCACCTCGATGTTGCCGACGTTCAAAGTTAGGGTACCTTCTCGCACGTCGACAATGACACCGGCGGTGGTGAGGAACGGGCGTCCAAGTATCAATGACGTATCTCCCTCCTCTTTGACATCCATGATCATGAAGTCACATGGCAAGCATATGCCCCCGGGACTTGTAGCGAGATGTCCTCGGCAATCCCTACCGGCCTTGTTATCCGTCCATCGGCTAATTGTATCCGCATGTCGGTGGGCTTCAATTTCGTCCCGGTGTTTAGCCTTAGGAACATGGAGAGAGGCATGAGGCTAACACTAGCCCCTAAATCCACCAACGCCTTTTGTAGAGGGACGCCGCCCAAGGTGCAAGGAATTCGGAAACTCCCCGAATATTTGAATTTGGCTGGCTCCTTTTCTCTCTTGGTGAACCAAGAGCCCTCCTCGGCTAGCATAATTTTCTCTTTCCTCTTTCTCCCCGAAATCAAATCCTTTAAGAATTTAGCATATGTGGGGATCTCCACGATGGCGTCGAGGAAGGGAATGTTGAGGCTAACCCCTCTCAGATACTCGAGAAACTTTGCTAGCCTTTTCTCCATTTTCGCTCTAGCAAGCCTTTGGGGGAATGGGACCGGTGGCATGAAGCGCCTCTCCTCAATCAATTGCTCCGCTCTAGATTTCTCCTTTTCTTGCGGCTCTTTCTCCTTCTCAACGTCAACTACCGGCTCTATCGGCTCTAAACTTTCCTCCACGGGCTCCTCGGTAGGAATCATGGCGGGGGTGGTGTCCTTCCCGCCTCTAGTAGTGACGGCAACTACGGCATTGATGTGGCCGGTGTTGCCCCGTGGGTTTTGCTCGGGTTGTGCCGGTAATTGTTGAGTATTCTGATTGAGCAACGCCAATTGCTCCGAGATTTGAGCTACAACGGTTGTAAGGGAGTCTTGGCCCGCCTTCAAGGTAGCATTGACCTTCTTTTGCTCGACCATAAACGCCTCCACTCTAGCTTCGAAGTCGGATTGTTGTTGAGCTTGTGGAGGGTTTTGATTTTGATTTCTCCACCCTTGATTGTATCCGGGCGGCCTATAAGGCGGAACTTGTTGCTTCGGTTGGAAATTTTGTTGTGGAGGCCCCCTCGGTGGATAGTGTTGTTGTTGGGGTGGTGGTGGTGGTCGAGCTTGTTGAGGTGGTTGTTGTGGCGGGTTCAAAGCTCCTTCATTGTTGACGTAAGAGAAACCGGGATGATTTCTTGTGGCCGGATTGGCCCAATACCCTTGGTTCCCCGTGACATATTGTACGTGCTCCAAGGATCCCTCTCCTTGCTCTCCTCCCAAGTACATGGCTTGAGATTGGTCTTGCCAATCACACATTTGGTTCGTTGGTGTGGAGGTGGAAGGGGTTCCTTGGGGCTCCGTGATAAACTTCTCCAGTCTCTCCACCACCTTGTGGAGAGAATCAAACTTGCTTGTAAGCTCCGCTACGGCCTTCGCTTCATAGATACTAGTTGGCTTCAAGGAGGACGTAGAGTGTCCTCGCTCATCGCCCCATTGTTGATTGTTTGATGCCATCTCCTCAATTAGGGCCGTAGCTTCTTCGGGAGTCTTTGATAAGATAGCACCATTCGCCGTGGCATCAATAATTTGTTTGGTCCCCAGTTGGAGACCATTGTAGAAGCTATGAACTAGCTCCCAATCTTCAATGCTATGGTGCGGGCATTGATGTTGCAGATCTTTAAAACGCTCCCAAGCCTCATAGAGCGTCTCTTGGGGTCCTTGCTTGAAGGACATAAGAGCGCTCCGAATCTTCACCGTCTTGGAGGGCGGATAGAACTTGTCAATGAATGCACTCGCCAACTCGTCCCAAGTGGTAAAAACTCCCTTAGCTTGCGTCTTTAACCAATAGAGTGCCTTGTCTTTTAGCGTGAAGGGGAAGAGACGCAGTCTGATGGCATCGATGGAGACCCCCGGCATCTGAAATGTGGCGCACTTCGACAAGAATAACTGGATGTGGTAGTGGGGATTTTCATGGGCATTCCCATGAAATGGATCATGCTGCATCAGAACCACTAGTCCAGTTTTCAGCTCAAAGTTCTTGTCAGCCGCCAACTCCGGCATGGCAATGGATGAGGTCGTAGAGGAGGTCTTAGGCCGGAGCCTATCTCGAATAGAAATTATCCTCGCCATTCTTGCCGCTAATTGGTCCGCAGTTTCCGGGTTGGTCATAAACCTTCCTTCCGGATCTTGTCTCCTCTCTGCTCTGATTCTCCGCACAGTACGTTCAATCTCGGGATCAAATAATATACCTTCAGGGTCCGCAGTGGATCTCGTGTACATGCACAGGAGAACAAAGTTTCAGAGAAGTGATTAGCACAATGCAAGGGTTAGGTAAAAATAAAGAAATAAAAAAAAGGAAATATATAAAAAAAGAAATAGCTAAGGTGGTAAGATCAAACGCAATCGTCTCCCCGGCAACGGCGCCAAAAACTTGATCGCTCCGGAATGTAACCCAAAGAACGGTTGTAGTTTTACCGCAAGCGCACGGTATAGCGGCGAGCGGGTTATCGAACACAGGGAGGACGAATGACCGTGCTTGTTCCAATCAACCTGGCTATTAAGAAGAGAGAAATTTGCCTTTGGCGATCCTGTCACAATCATCAGACAAAGTACGGAAATATCAAATCAAACAAAGAACGTCTAGGGAATGGGGAATCCCCGCTACTCACCGTATCCCGTCAATGTGGTTCATTGGTATCAAAATTTCTAGAATAAAATTTTGGATGAACTAGTTGCAACTGAATGTAATACCTAGCTCACGCTCTCGCGTTGTTGCCGGTCTATAGCTATCCTAGGTTCGGGTCCAATCTCTTGCAAACCCTAGCCTAGGGAAGCTAGCATTAGGATCAACATCATCGTTCAATCACGCCCCGAGCCCACTCTCGTGCAAACTCGGGCCACGACCTAGGTTGGGATAGTTCTTACCCGTCCAATCTCTTGCAAACGGGTATCGGCACGGAATTGCAACCGGAAACCCTAGTATCGGTCCAATCTCTTGCAAACTGATACTACGGAAATGCGACTCCAACCCAATTCGGATTTATAGGGTTTCCTATCGAATTGGGATCCAATCTCTTGCAAATCCAAATCGATATGAATACCTAGCCATCCGTAGTAAATTGATCCCAATCTAATCCCTAATAGCAATTCTAGCAAAATTTCTACCAATTCATCACAAATCTGAAATTGGGCTCGTAGGGTTCATCCCCACGCCCCAAGACGTGGAGACTACTCACAAATCATAGCACAAACACAAAAATAATCAATGAAATTAATAAGAGAATTCATCACAATATTGAGATATGCAATAAAAATAGAATTTTTAGAGAAGAGAGACACAAACCAATGAAGTTCTTCAAATAATTCAACAAAACCCAACTTTTGTCTCCTCTCCAATCACAAGAATAAAGCTAAAAGTTAATCTAAAAAGCTGCAAAAATCTAAAGGGAAAAGCTCTCAAAACTAGGGTAAAAACAGGGGTTAAATACCCCCCAAAATCGTCCAAAAAACTGTGACCAAAATACCCCTGCGCAGCCTGAAATCCGCAATTTTCGCTACAGGCAGCGCGTCGCACTCGGCCGAGTGACAAAAGTCGCTCGGCCGAGTGAGAAACCCTGTAAATTTCCAGTAAGTCTCGGTCTTCGGGGGTCTTCACTTCGGGAGTCGCTCGGCCGAGTGAGTTGTCGTCACTCGGCCGATGGCTTCTTGGTACTCGGGCGGTCGGCAATTGCCACTCGGCCGAGTGGGTCTTCCGAAGCTCAGGCAGACGAAAAACAGTAAGTTGGCGATTTTTGACATTCGTTGTCTGGGTGCCACTCGGGCGGACGGGATCTCGTCACTCGGCCGATGTGGCTTCCGCTGCTCGGCCGAGTGCACGTATGGAGCGTATCCGATCTGGTCGGCCGAGCGGTGTCTCGCTGGTCGGCCGAGTGACTCCTTCACTCGGCCGAGTGGGGCACCAAAAATGCCCAAATAGCTTGTTTTGGCCTCCTCGTCGCTCCTGCGACGTTCTTTCTTCTTCCGCTCCTCTCCAACAGCAAAATACCCCTCGGGGAGGTCATCGGTGACACTCTGGAGTAGGCGTATCTCGAGATCACTCCGAATCGCTCCAAATCACCTGAAATGCGACAAAAACAATGAATCTTGAAAAGCATCGCAATATCGTCGATATATCGTGAAAAGCATGATTTGGGCGATCTAAATGGCATGCAAACATGCGGGAAAAAGGTGTAAAATAAGGAGTGATCAGCGAACGAAACAAAGATAATAATAACGAAATGAGACAAAAGAGATATCTCAGAATATCCATAAAATAAGTTTCAACATCACAGAAAAAACCACCAGGCTGAAATAAAAGAGAGTCTAAAGGCCCAAACATGGCCAACAAAAGTACAGCGTACAAAACAAAGGTGCCACGCACCGACAACTAACAACAAAACCTAAAACAAAAGAAGCTCGGCAAAGTCACCAAGAAAGGTCTCCGGTGTCCACAAAACTCCTCCTGGGCAAACATGGACTCAGACTCAGCGTCAGCAAAACATCACGTACACAGCAATGGTCTCTGGCTCAGGGTCTAACATGTGACACCCAAAAGAGCAAGGGGCACATGTCAGCAAGTCTACAAGAGACTTGTGCAAGGAAACTGAAAGTAGGCAAAAGTAAAGCAACCTAGCAGTTCTAGCATGAATGCAATGACATGGCAGTTAAAGTATGAGTGCAACAAGTAAAGTAAAGTAAAGTACGAGTATGGCATTTAAGCATGGCATGGATGACAAGTTATACAAGTAACACTCACTAGTACAAGACAAGTAAAGTAAGCACCTCGTGCATAGAGATTCCGCCTTCTGGCTAGAGTGGCTGATCGGGCCACTTCTAAGTTCAGGTGACCGTTTATCCCTACCCCTCCACGTGTATCGAGCCAGGGCCTTACCCCTGAACATGGAATGCTCGCTTCTGGATCACGAGACAGGAAGTGTTTTAACAAGTATGGCATAGGGGTGCACCTAGCCGGAAACACGGAAACACGGATTGTACAAGTATTTTGTAGCGTGTGCTACGATGCAACAATCAATTTGGATGACATGTACGATGCAATGCATGGCAGTTAAAAGTGCGTACAGATAAGGAAAGTAAACGTGACAGTTTATTATGTATGATTAACAAGTTTAAAGAGTTGGATCTAGCTTCGTTGTCAAGCTAGATCAATTTAGGTGACGGATCTAGTTTCGTTGTCAAACTAGATCAAGTAGGCGTCTAGCCAGCTATCATTTCACTGACTAGTCTCTTTTACGCTAAAAACAAGGAAGTGGCCTAAAAACATGGCCCTACACAAGAGTTGGCAAGTTTCACTTGCCTGCAACTACAACGTCTGAGAAACACCGTCCAAGAGAGTCCAAGTCACAAATAACCTACGTGCACAAGTCCACCGGCCTAAAGTCTATATTATTAATCTTGATTAGTGAATTTAAAACATTTAAAACATTTTAAAAACATCAATTTTAGTCTTGATTAACAGGCAATAGGTTGGGGGTCCTAAGGGTGCAAAGCGTTACCTCAACACGACGCAAAAGCTACACTGGCGTCGGGTAGGGACGCCAGGGGTTGGAATAGAAGAACGCGCTCCAAGTCCAGATTCCAAATATAGATTCCTTGCTGGAAAATTCAGAGCAGCAACAGGAGCAACGAATCCAGATTCCAAAGCTAGCACGTGCGACGACGGCTACAACGTGTCGCAACGTCGTACACGGCGAATCGTCGGAGAGAAAGCACCTAGGTGGGGCCCACAATAGTCCTAGGGACCTATGGGGGACCCACAATACCTCTGGAGAACTTGGGGGGCCCACGGTGACAAGCGGTGCGACGGGTGCGGGGTTGCGACGAGTGGCTCTCGGTCGGACACTAGCCTGACCGAGACATTGGCTCGGTCAGACACAGCGCACGGCGCTGTGCAGCGCTTGGGGTCGGTCGCAGTGCGGGCGGGGGCTTGGTGCGGGGACTTGCTTCGGTCGGAGCGGGCGGATGCGGAAGGAACGGTCGGTCGGGCGCTGCGGGCAAGCGTTGCAACGTTGCTACGTTGCAACGAGGCGGGTGCGGGCAGGTGCGTCGGTCGGGCACGGAGCGGTGCGGGGGTGCGGGGCGGGTCTGGGAAGCGGGGCTGTGTGGTGCGGAGCGGGGCTGTGGGGTGCGGGGCGGGTCTCACCAACTCCAACTCACCCAAGGCTTAGGTGGGGCCTAAATGAGCTGGAAATTGGCTCAAAAATTATTTAAAATGTTTTAAACTCAAATAAATTTTCTTTGGCCGAAATTAATATAAAAATTAATTATTAAAAATATTATAAACCTTGTTAAAAATATAAAAGTGGTCAAATAAACTCCAAAAATTATAAAATAAATATCAGGGTGATCATGATGACGAAAGTGAGCTAACTAAGAAGACGGATCTCAATTTTGACGTCGGACAACGAAACTAAAAATAGAAACGTCTCCTGTCAAAAGTGAAAATCGCCACGTCTCATCGAATAAGATTAAATTGTGGGAAAACGACTCGAGAAACGTCGTTCCAAAATAGTGTCACTATTTAATACTCTCAGAGACGTTCACAACGGCATATCACACGAAAGTGTTCACAAACAAACAAAGTCTAAAATTAATATGTGCACGGTCGAAAGCACGTGCACGAACAACGTACAACGAAAAGTGGTCGTTACACCTTTCGAGTCACACGTGTCTTGTCGTGTCTTGTCGTGTCTTTTCTTGCCTTGTCCCGTCTTGTCTCGTCCCTCTTAGGTTATTCCCGTAGCCGGTAGCTCATGCTACGGCTACAACGTGTCGTGTTTACTTTTCCTGCTCCGTTTACTTTCTTTTAATATTATGTTATAACCCCAGCATGTTAATCAACCAGTAAACTGTTGCTTAAATTAAATTACACTTGCAGTAGAGTCTAACATTTCTGTGTAGACTTTACCTGACGTACAGTTCCTTTTCTCTTGGGTGTTGTACGACAGGTGTTGAGCCGGAGTACGTTGACTAGGCGGACCTGCCAGAGTATGTGGAACCCGAGGACATCGACCCAGAGTACGTGCTCGAGGAGGACCAGAGCTAGAGGTCTTCACGTTGCTGTTCCAGAGTTCTTACTGCTTTTTAGTTGGGTGCATAGCACCGTTTACTCTTTCTGTCTAGGTCAGGTGCTTGCGCCAGTAGTTTACTTTCAGTTGTTGTAGCCGTGTCAGGCTTTTTGTTTAGACTCTCAGTACTTTCTAGATGTTGGTTTGAATAAAACGAAAGTTTCCTTTTAAGTACTTTTTGTTGTTCCGTACTTTTCTGCAGGGACCTGTTCCTTCGTCTTGGAGTACCACACAGACGCTTATTGGGTCCGAGCTTCATAGCTCTGGCCTAAGCGGGCCTTAGTCACGCTTCGCCTCCATAGTTTTGGGAAGCAGGGCGTGACAGGTTTTAGTGGTGGCCCATGCAGGTCTCGAAACTGTGAAAAGTTCGAAATGATAGAAGTATTAACATTCTTTTTATTATTACCCAGTAATATGTGCAAGTCTAAGTTGTATCTTTCTTGTCGTTAGGATGGTGAAAGGACGTGAAGCTCGAGTTGGACCTTCAGCTGACGGGACCATGGATGGATGCGGTGACGAGTTTCACCAATTACTGGATCAGTATCGGTTGGTTGATCAGGCACATCAGATTGCCCGTGCTGCCCAGGCTCCTCCGACTGCACCACCACCGCCACTGCGAGGGAACCGACTAGTGGAGCAGTTCAGGCCAACAGCTAGGCCTGCAGTCGGACCCGTTTAGACGGTGCTTTTCAAGAGACCTGGAGCACCCGTGCAAAGTCAGAGCAAATGCCCGTGTCATTACTGTAGCAAGGCGGGACATCATTCGAGCACTTGCAAGAAGAAGCTGGGATTGTGTCTGGCATGTGGAGCTGCCACGCACGCGGTTAAAGATTGCCTGAGGTATCGCCATGTGGAGGGAGGAGCACCAGTTCTAGCGCAGAGTAGAGCGCCTGCCCCAGTTCAGAGAGGAGCTGCTGTCCGTGGACCACCCTTGGCCCCACAGGAGCAGATGTTTCGGCAGGCAATGCAGTGCCAGAGGCCGGCGTACACCATGACAGCCGGCGAGGCTGAAGACTTGGATGGTGTTATTGCAAGTATGTTCTTTTAAGATCTAGTCTTTTCTTTTATGGCTTAGACCGTTTTGCTTGCATAGGTGTGTTGTCCTTGCTAGTTGTTGGGTGGTGGGTTGGCCGTAGTTCTTTTATACCTTAGGCACATTTCTAGTGTCCTCTCACCCGGCCTTGGCATTGTTCGACTCCGGTGCATCCATCTTATCCCGGAGGTTTGTAACAAGACACTCTTTTTCCACCCATACACTTCCAAAGTGTTGGGATATCACCACAGGGAACAGAGTGGTGACAGTGAATCTGGGTTGTCGATCGATCCCTTTGGTGGTCAGTGGACATGAACTATTAGATTTCATAGTCCATGATCTACCGCTTTTTCGATGTCATGCTTGGCATCAAATTGCTGGGTGACTTCCACGCTCTGTTTGAATGCCACAGTGAGAAGGTGGCATTCAGGATTCTAGGCCATCTTAAGTTCGAGTTCTCGAAGATTGCAGAGCCGATGACGAAGCTGACGAGGAAGGACGTGGAGTTTCATTGGTCAGAAGCTTGTGAGGAGGCCTTCAGTATCTTGAAGGCGAGGTTGACTTCAGCATCAGTTTCGGTGATACCGGATCGGAGTGGAGGCTTCGAGGTATATTGTGATGCGTCAGGGAAGGGCCTAGGATGCGTCTTGCATCAGCATGGCCACGTGGTCGCGTACGCTTCTCGTCAGTTGAGGACTCATGAGAAGAATTACCCGACGCACGCTCTGGAGTTGGCAGTGGTGATATTTGCGCTGAAGATCTGGAAGCACTTCTTGCTGAGTGAGAGCATGAAGATTTTCACCGATCACAAAAGCTTGAAGTATATCTTCACGTAGAAGAGCTCAACATGCGTCAGAGACGATGGTTGGAGCTTATAGCAGACTACGAAATAGATCTGCAGTATCACCCAGGGAAGGTAAATGTAGTGCCAGATGCTTTGAGTAGGCTCCCTGCCGTGATGATGAATACTACCGACTGGAGGGTATTACAGGAGCTGAGAAAGATGAATTTAGAGGTCGTCCTTGTTGGATCTGGATCGTAGCTTAGAGGGGGGTGAATAGGCTAATAAAAATTCTCGTGCAACCCACGAGAAATTTCCACGCAGTTATAGGCACATACATGGCAATAAAATAGCAATCACAGAATACGCACAGATATACCTTGGTTCAGTCGTCCCAATGACCTAATCCAGCCCCCGAAAGCAAATACTATATAGATGTGTATTCCTGTACAGCTACAATGAGTCAAGATCCCAAATCTACTCTCACCTAGCTCGTACGCACACCACGTGCTCTACACTCTCAATCTAGTCAGATGCTCTCCGTCCATGACGACTCCCAAGTCGTCAGGTCCCCAAAAAGTAACACAGATGGTAAAGTTTTCCCTACGAAGAACTAACACAAATACTACACAATATAATAACCAAGAGAGTTTAGAATGCACAGATCGTGTAGCGGTGTTGTCTTCGTCAATCAGCACAGGCCAGACGTCGTCTGGCAAGTAGTAGTAGTCTCTCGGTAACGGCAACTCAAGTTGCGGCAATTAAGCTCTCTGAAAGTTGCAGCCTTGCACTTGAATGTTGCTGCATGCACAAGTCACGGCCTTTGATTCCCCCTTGGTGCGTTAAGGTAGATTTTGTGCGTGCTCCTGGACAAAAAAAAATCCGGCTCTTGGGGGAATTTGAATCAAGGAGACAAGATGCGGCTCTCAGGCTTGAACATTTTTGTGCAGCTCTCTCCAAGAAATAATTCGGCTTCTGCACATGCAAACACAGTTAGCAAAACTTTTAATCCAAAAAAATTTCAGCCTCCTCAAAAAGGGCGAACAAAAAAATCGTGAAGCACAAAGAAATTTCTGTGCGGCCCTCTTGAATTACTACAGCCGGTTCTTTGATCTGTTTTTTTAATGAAAACACAAGCTTGGCAGCATGCAAAAGTCGGCAGGGGGGATAAAGTGCGGCCTGGATATAGGATCAGCAAACCACAAAACAAAGGAGGAGCTTGGAGATATAAAAAGATAAAGGAATGGCTCCTCTCAAAAATCTGTGTATGGGAGAGAGAGATGCGTGCTTTGTGAACTTGGTGCTCTAAAAAAATCGGCCCGCTCTCAGATCCTAGGAATTTGCAATGAAGAACTCGGCTTTTATTTTTTTTGTGCGGCTCTCTTCTAATTTTTGATATTTGCAAAATGAGAGAGGATTTCGGCTGCCTCTCTACTAGGGTTTGTGCATTTTTGTCAATGGGCCGGCCTAGGGGGAATTTTTTATTGGGTGCTCACCAAAAAGAAAACTTGCCTGGGATTTTTGATTTAGAGGTCTTGCACACAAACAGTTGTGCTCTCTATGATGTTTGCACAAAAAGAAATAACGGCCTGGGCAAAAAAAACTCTCTTCCTAAAAAAAATTAAGCCCCATGGTTTTAAAGATAGGCTTCCTCCTTTTTTTGGTCACAGCCTGGGAAATAAAGGTGTAGTGTTTTTTATTTATATATTTTGTTTCCAAGAGAAAAACAAACCGTACTCACCTTTCTCTTTTTAAAGAAATTTTGGCAGCACTAAAAAACCAACAATTATAGGCATGATGCACTTAGGTATTCAAAAGGGAGAGGCCGCATGTATTATAGGGTATATGGAATCACAGTGATATGGTGATTAGTAATGAAAATGGAGTTTGGACTTAATACTGAATAAGATTAGGGTTTTACTCCAATAGATATGAGTCAACTCAAGCTAGGTTCTCTCTTTTTCTCCTTTTCACATTGACCAAGTTCTTCCGTGAATAAGTCGTACTTTCGCCGTTCCTGAAACACTTAACACACACGTTAAAACATTCACACACGTTTGTTATCATCAAACACGAAGTTCATAGATCGTTGCTACCAACAATCTCCCCATTTTGATGATGACAAACTAGGTATAAGATTTGCACAATAAAATTCCAGATAGTGTGTGTGAGAAAGTGTGGCGATAGAAGGTGACATGCGATGATAAATAATGACGTGCAAACAATGATGTGCAAAGTTAACAATATGCATGCTCCCCCAATTTTTGTGCTTCCCCAATTTTTCTCCCCCTTTGTTATCATCAAAAGTCATACCACGAAGTCAAAATCATATATCATGCACAAAGAGAGTATTATTAACCATTACCAGCATTTGCATGAATACAATCATGAAGTAATCAAGTCAAAATCCAATGAAATGAAACAACGAATAATTCAACACCAACGTGTACATGTGAGGATTAAAATTGAAGTACATAGGGAGAATCATTAAGAAAGTCAACCGGAACCAATCCACATTTTCCAAATAACATTCTATCACCTAGGATTGATTTTTCCCACCTCATTTAAAATGAGTTCAAGTTACCACACCCCAAAACATAGCCTATAAGGACTCTTAGATGTGGGGGTGACATTGCTTGACGAGTAAATACACCAACGCTAAAGTTTACCCATAAAGCTTATGTTGGATACTCGTGGGTAATACCGTTGCCAAGGATTGTATCCATTTTACATACGGAGCAATTATTTTTTTCATTCATTTTTTTAAAATACTTATAACAACAATTTCTTTTGCTCAATTTTTATCCATGGCAAGGTATATCATATCCCTTAGATTTTCAGTTAAGTTTTCCTCCTACATTCACTTTCCATACTTCATAAACGATATCTCCAAATGTGCAACAATAGTAATACATGTGGAAGTGAGATAGGTGGTATAGAATACAAGTTATTTTCATTCATTGAATATGCCATGTATATTTAGAGAGATGAACATGCGCATGTGGCAAAAGAAATAATACACCAATTTCTACATACATATGGAATTCATTCGTGCATACTTCAATAATGGATCAAAGAGAAAAGATACACATATAAGCACCAAATTTTTTTTATTTTCAGTTTTTCAGTTTTTTTTATGCATGAAGTACTAAAGAAAACATGAGATGCAATCACACAAACAAAAAGAATCATGCACACATAGCAATGCAACTACTAACACACAAACAAAGAAAAGTCATGCACACACAAAAAAACTATGAAGATATTCATTAAGTTCAAAGAATGAGATATACCTTCGCGTCACCGTTTGACTAAGGAGCTAAAAAATAATGAGACATTCAATTTATTGCTCCTCGTCAAATTTCCATCCACCTACAAAAGAGGTGTTATGTGTGACCTTGGAATCCAACAAGGTCCACTAGTGTTAGTCAACAAAGATTTAGGAACCCATACTTGTTTGAATTTAATATTAGAGTTCCTATATTTGCAATAGTACGATGTGTGACCAACACTATCACATGTAAAACACTTTGCATAAACATTTTTAGCAATGGAGGGCACATTGTGAAATTTTTTATACTTAGGCTTTTCAACATTTTTAGCACTAAATCCAAGGCCACGCTTATTATTGCCATACAATTGATTTCCAAGAATGATATCCAAGTTTTGTTTTCCTATGGAAAATCCCTTTAATGACAATTCTAGGGCGGTGACTTTGGATTTCAAGATAGTGTTTTCATTCACAAGCAAAGTGCATTTACTAATGAAAGCTTGCTTGTTTTCCTCTTCTTTCTTTTCAAAAACCCTCATTTTTTTCTTTAAGTTCAAGATTTAGCATGTTAATCTTTTCAGAAAGCAATTCATTTTCAACTTCAAGCTTTGCCTTATCTAGCTTATACATGCTAATATCCTTTAATAAAGAGGGACATGAAAGACAATCAGTTTTTTCAGGCAAGCTAGCTTTCTCCTTATTTAACATGTCAATTGTAGTGTTACATGCAACAATTTCAGTTTTCAGTTTTTCAATCTCCTTAGACATGTCATACTCAGATTGTTGCATATCAAAGTTATCATTCCTATAAGTATCCACATCAGCTTCTAGCTCATTAATAGTATTTTGAATTCCTTTCAAGATTTCTAACAATTCAGCTTTAGTGGGAGATCCTACCTCATTGTGTTTGGCCATTAATGCCATGCAGGAGTGTGCTTCATGTTCCTCTTCCTCCTCCTCAGCTTCGCTATCCATGTCCCACGTCAGCACTTTCGTTTTTCCTTTTGCAACTTGAGCTGTGTGTTGTTGTGGGCAATCTTTTATGTGGTGCCCTTTCTTCCTGCATTTAAAACATTCACTTCTATTAATAGCTTTCTGATCATAGGAATTTCTAACAAAATTAGAATTATTAGAACGAATGAACCTTTTTCCCATCTCAGCTCTTCCTTGATCAGTCTGAATGTATCTCCTGAAGTTTCTGACCCTTAGAGCTTGCTCCTCATCAAGATCATCGTCGTTAGCTTGAAGAGCTAGTGGTTTGGGAGCTTTGGTCATCTCTTCAGGTTTCTCTCTGGCTTCTATACTCTGCAACTCAAGCTCGTGTGACATTAGGTTGCCTATCAAGTCCTCCACTTTCATTGTTGATAATTCCTTAGCTTCTTGAATAGTGGTGACTTTAGGCCTGAACGAGCTTGGTAGCATCCTTAAGATCTTTCGTACTTGTTCATGGCTAGAGTGTCGCTTACCGAGGGAACTGGATTTGTAGACGATGTCCGTGAACCTCGCAAACATCTCTTTCACTGATTCTGTTTGTAGCATGCGGAAGCTCTCATATTCTGTGCAAAGCAATGCAAGTCTGGATTCTTTCACTTGCGATGTTCCCCCGTGTGTCACCTCCAGAGTATGCCAGATTTCCTGCGCAGTTAGACAATGTGAGATCCGATTAAACTCAGATTTATCAAGAGAGCATATAAGCGCATTCATAGCTTTACCATTAAGAGTATAAAGTTTTTTATCAGTTAAATCTCACTTGTCTTTAGGCTTAATCATAACAGTGTCTTCAATTTTAATAGTGGGTAGACTATAACCATTTTCAACAATATCCCACACATCATAATTAACAGACACTAAATAGATTTTCATCCTAGCCTTCCAATATGCAAAGTCTACACCGTTAAACTTAGGGGGACGAGCTATAGACTGACCTTCAGCAAAAGCACAATCAGATATATTCATGGTCATCTAAAAATCTAGACTAGATCCTCTAAACTGGCTCTGATACCACTTGTTGGATCTGGATCGTAGCCTGGGGGTGAATAGGCTAATAAAAATTCTCGTGCAACCCACGAGAAATTCCCACGCAGTTATAGGCACAGACAGTGCAATAAAATAGCAATCACAGAATACGCACAGATATACCCTGGTTCGGTCGTCCCAACGACCTACTCCAGCCCATGAAAGCAAATACTAGATAGATGTGTAATCCTGTACAGCTACAAGGAGTCACGATCCCAAATCTACTCTCACCTAGCTCGTACGCACACCACGTGCTCTACACTCTCAATCTAGTCAGATGCTCTCCCTCCATGACGACACCCAAGTCGTCAGGTCCCCAAAAAGTAACACAGATGGTAAAGTTTTCCCTACGAAGAACTAACACAAATACTACAAAATATAATAACCAAGAGAGTTTAGAATGCTCAGATCGTGTAGCGGTGTTGTCTTCGTCAATCAGCACAGGCCAGACGTCGTCTGGCAAGTAGTAGTAGTCTCTCGGTAACGGCAACTCAAGTTGCGACAATTAAGCTCTCTGAAAGTTGCAGCCTTGCACTTGAATGTTACTGCATGCACAAGTCACGGCCTTTGATTCCCCCTTGGTGCGTTAAGGTAGATTTTGTGCATGCTCCGGGACAAAAAAAATCCGGCTCTTGGGGGAATTTGAATCAAGGAGACAAGATGCGGCTCTCAGGCTTGAACATTTTTGTGCAGCTCTCTCCAAGAAATAATTCGGCTTCTGCACACGCAAACACAGTTAGCAAAACTTTTAATCCAAAAAAATTTCGGCCTCCTCAAAAAGGGCGAACAAAAAAATCGTGAAGCACAAAGAAATTTCTGTGCGGCCCTCTTGAATTACTACGGCTGGTTCTTTGATCTGTTTTTTTAAATGAAAACACAAGCTTGGCAACATGCAAAAGTCGGCAGGGGGGATAAAGTGCGGCCTGGATATAGGATCAGCAAACCACAAAACAAAGGAGGAGCTTGGTGTCATGACCCGCTTCCCTAAAATGGAGGCGAGACGTGAAAAGGTCCGCACGAGAGTGGAGCTGTGAAGCCCCAAACCCGATAAGCGTCAATAAAACATAAGCAGGTCCCTGTAACCACAACGGAACAACAATAATAACACAAGGAGAGACTGAAATAAAATCTCACATCTCATAAATTGTCCAACATGAAAATAAGTCCAACATCCAGAAAAGCCACCAGGCTAAAAGAAAGAGTCTAAAGGCCCAGAACAAGGCCAACAAAAGCAACGACATAACAAGGTATAGGTGCTACGCACCGATAACAAAACAACTGTCTAAACAAAAGTAAAACACAACGAAGACACTAGGACTGGTCCCCAGTGTCCACGTACTCCCCGTCAAACACAAGCTCGGGCTCGGCGTCAGCAAACACATCGTCCTCAACAAGGTACTCAGGCTCGGGATCTAACATGTGTCACCCAAAAGAGTAAAGGGGCACATGTCAGCAAGTCTAAAAGACTTGGGCAAGGAAACTGAAAGTAAGGCAACTAGCAACCTAGCAGTTATAGTATGCATGACATGGCAGTTATAACATGAGTGCACAATTTAAGACATGGCAAGACAATTTTGTACAAGGGAACAATTATCGGGACAAGACAAGAGTAGCCAAGCTACTATCAATCTCAATCAATTCACATTGTTTCGTAGGTGTTTACGCCCTTCAGCTGAATGGTACATCATTCACACCGATCGGCACTAAACACAATTCACGTTTCACGTTGTTTTGTAGATGTTTACGCCCTTCAGCTGAATGGTACATCATTCACACCGATCGGCACTAAACACTACCCCACCCCAGAGTTTACGTCTTACAACTGCAGTTGCTGATCAGGCAGACCCCCAGTTGAATGACCGCTTAACCCTTACCCCATCCCACACGTAAACAAGCCAGGGTCCCTGTACATGAGCCCAGCAAGTGAGCCAGGGTTGCCCCGCACGGGAGCTTGTTTCTTAGTACACAATCCAATATCGAGCGTTGGGGTTAGCAACTCATTATGCTCGCTTCTGGTCACGAGCCAGGAACACAAGTATTGTAGCGAAGCTACGCATTCACGGAAACACTTAAAGGATGCAATGACATGACAATTAATTTGCGTACCGTTAATGGAAAGTAAACATGACATGGTAATTGTGCAACATGCTAAAAGTCGGAACTAGCTTCGTTGTCAAGCTAGTTCCCCAATTTGCGCCTAGGCGAGTATCATTTCGTCGCCTAGCCTCTTTTACGCCTACAACAAGCAAATGGCCTAAAACATGGCCTAAACCCTAAGTGGCAAGTTTCACTTGCCTAGCACCGGGGATGACGACCACTTCGTCACACGGATGCTAATCAACGGGGAAATCGCTGTTATGGGGAGACAAACATCAAACAACATGAAATTTATTAGGGTTTCATAAAAATACAACTAGGTTATGAAAACACCAAGGAATCGATTTCTTACCGAGAGGAGGCGGGCGGAAGAAACACTCCGGAGAACCCTAGGATCAGATCTGGAAAAGATTGGAGAAGTTTGGAGAATTAGGGTTTTTGGGGGATTTTGGGGATTTGATGGAGATTTGGGGAAAATGAGAGGTAGAAAGAGTTGATGGAGGGTTTAGATGATGAATCTAGGGAGGAAGATGGGGGCTCAATGGGGGAGATTTTAGGGTTTTGGGTCGAGTGGAGGAAGAAGAAAACGTTTGGGAGGGGTATAAATAGGATGGGCTGGCGGCTGCCCAGAAATTAGGGTTTTAACACAGATTAGTCGGTCAAAGAGCAACCACTGACCGACTAGTTTAGCAACTAGTCGGTCGGTCGACCAACGCAGACCGACTAAGTGCAAACAGTAACTTCTGAACGAAAATAGGATTTAGAATTAGTCGGTCCATGAACAAATACTGACCGACTAGTTTAACATCTAGTCGGTCGATGAACGTTCTTAGACCGACTAAGAGTAAACAGTAACTGATACTAAAATTTAGATGATGTGTTAGTCGGTTAAAGAAGCATTGCCGACCGACTAGTTTGCAACCTAGTCGGTCAACCAACGTTCTTAGATCGACTAACGATAAACAGTAACTCCTGAGAAATTTAGAAAGCCAACTAGTCGGTCCAAGAAGGATTGCCGACCGACTGGATCGTCATCTAGTCGGTCGGTGCCCCTTCTTATACCGGCTAATGAGCACCAAAAGTTCCGATACGGAGCGCGGGGCCCCGGGATCGATTCCTAAGACTCCTAGGCTTGATTTAATAGTAAGATACGACCGTTATGAAGCCCGTCACGAATGACATACTTCGAAATCGACGATCCTAAGGAAGAAACGAGAAAATACGACGAATCGATCGAAAATGAAAGCTACGGAGACGAAAACCACACATGAGGAGAAAATCCACCAAAACATATATTATATTATAATAAATCCAGATACATGAAAAGCAGTCGTTACATCCTCCCCAACTTAAGAAAAATTCCGTCCTCGGAATTTCCAAATACTCACGAGTCCGGAAACAAAAGCGGGAAATGCTCTCGCATCTCATCCTCATTCTTCAAGTAGACTCTCCAGGTGAGCCGTGTCGCCACATCACCCTCACAAGATTGACAATCTTGTTCCGAAGCGATTTCTGACGCCTGTCCAGAATCTGCACTGGATGCTGGTCATACGTCATATCGGGGCGAACGGTAATCTCCGAAAAATCCACATCATGAGATGGATCGCTAATGTATCGACGAAGCTGCGACACATGGAAACATTGTGAACTCCTTCCAAAGATGGCGGCAAGGCCAAGCGATAAGCTACCTCGCCAACCCTCTCCAAAACGTCAAACGGTCCAATGTATCGCGGGCTCAACTTCCCTCGCTTCCCAAAACGAATCACACTGCGATTCGGGGAAATCTTCAAGAACACATGGTCGCCCGGCTGAAACTCCAAAGGACGACGTTTAGCATCCGCCCAATGTTTAAAACGGTCCTGAGTAATCCTTAACCTCTCCCGAATATTCCTGACGATATCCACGGCCTCCACGATCATCTCAGGTCCCAACAACTCCCGATCACCAACGTCATCCCAACTCAATGGCGATCGACATTTCCTCCCATAAAGAGCGGCGAAAGGCGCCATGCCAATACTCGCCTGGAAGCTGTTGTTGTAAGAAAACTCCACCAAATGCAAATGGTCCTCCCACGAACCCTTGAAATCCAACATGCACGCCCTCAGCATGTCCTCCAAAATCTGAATCGTCCTCTCGGACTGGCCATCCGTCTGCGGATGGTACGCCGTGCTGAAACTCAGACGCGTACCCAAGCTCTTCTGCAAACTCTGCCAGAACTGAGATGTGAACCTCGTGTCTCTGTCCGACACGATACTCACGTGGACTCCATGAAGTCGCACGACCTCCTGCACGATTCACGTTACATCACTATCCGAACTAGGAAAAGGAAATAAAACGGAGAGTAAAAGAATTTTACCTCCATATATCTCCTCGCTAGCGCCTCAATGGACTGTCCCACTCGGAACGGAATAAAGTGCGCGGATTTGGTCAATCGATCTACGATCACCCAAATCGCGTCATTCTGCTTCGGACTCCGAGGTAGTCCAGTCACGAAATCCATAGTGATGTGTTGCCATTTCCACTCCGGAATCGGAAGCGGTTGTAGCAACCCGGCCGTACGCTGATGCTCCGCCTTCACGTGCTGGCAAACCAAGCACTTGGCTACACTCCGAGCCACACTCCTCTTCATACCATGCCACCAATAATTCAGACGAAGATCCTGATACATCTTGGTGCCACCAGGATGCACAGAATACGGCGAACTGTGTGCCTCCACCATCAACTCCTCTCTAATATCCCCAGCTGGCACACACAACCTGGCTCCAAACCTCAGCGAGCCATCCTCATGAATCAAAAAGTCAGTCCGCAGACCGGCTTCCACCTGCTCCCGAATCTTCACCAGCTTCGGATCCTCAGCCTGGCCAGCCTTAATCCGATCCACGATCGTCGACTGTACCTGCATGTACATCAACGACGAAGCCGCCCCAGGAAGAACAATCTCCACGCCAGACTCACAAAAATCCTGCTGTAACCTTCACTGCGAAGTCAAAATCATCACCGCTGGAAGCCTACTCAAAGCATCTGGAACCACATTCACCTTGCCAGGGTGAAACCGCAAATCAATATCATAATCCGTCATAAGCTCCAACCATCGACGCTGTCGCATGTTGAGCTCCTTCTGAGTGAAAATGTACTTCAAGCTTTTGTGATCGGTGAAAATCTTCACTTTCTCACTCAGCAGGAAGTGCCTCCAAATCTTAAGAGCAAACACAACGGCAGCCAACTCCAAATCATGCGTCGGTTAATTCTTCTCATGAACCTTAAGCTGACGAGACGCATATGCCACAACATGCCCATGCTGATGCAACACACAACCGAGACCCTTGCCAGAAGCATCGCAAAAGATCTCAAATCCACCGCTGTGATCAGGCACAACAAGAACAGGGGCAGTCGTCAACCTCTCCTTCAGAACACCAAAAGCACTCTCGCAATCACCCGACCAAACAAAAGCAATATCCTTCCGCGTCAACCTGGTCATCGGCTCAGCAATACGAGAAAAGTCCTTAATGAAACGCCGATAGTAACCAGCAAGTCCAAGGAAACTCCGAATCTCAGACGCCGACGACGGAACAGGCCACTCCCTGATGGCCCTAATCTTCTCGGGATCCACTGAAATACCATCTCCAGTCACCACATGCCCGAGAAAAGCAACTCTATCCAGCCAAAACTCGCGCTTCGAAAACTTAGCATACAACCGATGCTTCCTCAAGATCTCCAACACCGTCCTTAAGTGCGAGGCATGCTCTTCCTCCGACTTCGAATAGATCAGAATGTCGTCAATAAAGATAACGATAAACTTATCCAAAAGGTCGTAGAAAATCAGGTTCATCAGATTCATGAAAACTGCGGGCGCGTTAGTTACGCCGAAAGGCATAACCACAAACTCATAGTGTCCATACTTCGTCCTGAACGCTGTCTTCGGAACATCATCCTTCTTCACCTTCAACTGATGGTACCCACTCCTCAAATCCAATTTAGAAAACACCCTCGAACCTCCAAGCTGATCAAAAATATCATCGATGCTAGGCAACTGGTATTTATTCTTAATGGTCACCGCATTCAACTCCCGATAGTCCACGCACATGCGACGCGAACCATCCTTCTTCTTCACCAGCAACACCGGTGCTCCCCACGGAGACACGCTAGGATTAATATAACCCTTCTGCAAAAGCTCATCCAACTGCTTCCGCAACTCCTCTAACTCAGCGGGTGCCATACGATACGGCGCCTTCGAAATCGGCCGCGCACCTGGAACAAGATCAATAGAAAATTCTAGGGCTCGATCAGGTGGCAAACCAGACATCTCCTCGGGGAAGACGTCGCCAAAATCTCGCACCACAGCTGGCCACTCCAACTCCATCTGCATAGCCACAGCCTCCACCGGCCTGGCCCGAAATCTGACAGGACCAAGCGAACTGCTACCACGACTGAACTCAAATACTGGATGTCTGGGAATCTCGAACACCGCCTTCTTCCTCCGACAGTCGATCGTAGCATAGAAGCTCGCAAGCCAGTCCATCCCAAGAACTGCATCATAGTTGATGATGTCGTGGACAATGAAATCAGCGAAAAGCTCATGTCCACAAACCACCAACGAGCAAGATTTGCAACCACGATGCACCGAGGCCACGCCATTCCCTGTAACGATATTCCAACTCTTGGAAAGATGGGACGTCGACAAGGAATGCCTCTCCACGAAGCTCCGAGAAATAATGCACATCGATGCACCGGAGTCAAAAAGGACTCGTGCAGGAAATGTGCAAACCAAAACCACACCTAACAAACAATTTACAATCAAACCCTAGTCTAGCAAACAACCATGTTCAAGCAAACAACATAATCTAACAATCAAAACCAGCTTGGAAAGTAACAGCTAGATCGAGGATTACCTGCGATAACCCCATCCACAGCCCCGCTCTCCACAGCGGTCATCAGAAAAGCCTGCCTCCTCGGCGGAACAGCCTGCTGAAAAGCCTGCCTCTGCGGAACAAGAGCTGCTCCACGACCAGCAGGAACAGACGCTCGCTGCTGCAACGGCTGTGCTGCAACGGGTGCCCTCCGCAGCTGACCCGCATGCCGACAATCCTTCGCGACATGAGAAGCATCACCGCAAACCAGACACTGGCCCAAAAACTTCCGACACTGATCCTTGATGTGGCCAGGCTTGCCGCAGAAATGGCAAGTCTTCAGAATAGGCCCTCCTGGCCTCTTAAACTGAGCAGACTGATTAGGCATGAATCCAGGTCTAACCACAGCTCTCGCCTGTTCCACATGCCTCTTCCCAGCACCAACAATAGACCCCCTCCTCTGGTTCACGAGCAGCTCCTGCCTCTTGGCTGCTACTAGAACCTTCTGATAAGACTCCCGGTCAGAAGAGGTCACAAAACTCTGGAGCTCCGAAGCAAGTCCCTGCAGGAACCTCTGAGCTCTCTCCTCAGCGTCCTGCACCATATTTGGTGCAAACCGACTCAGCCTCATGAACTCTTGGTGATATAGGTCCACCGACGAGTTCCCTTGCTTCAAATCGATAAAACGCTGCAGCATCTCCTCCCTGGCAGCTTTCGGGAAGAACTCACCCTCAAATCTGGCCTTGAAGGTAGCCCAAGCTATCGGCTCCACCAACATCTTCTCTTCCGCATCCCACCAGTTCCGAGCATTATCCTTGAGTTGCCTCTTTGCCAAATCAACCCATCCAGCCAGGGTGATCTTGGCCATCTTCAGATTGTCCTCGATGTTCCGAATCCACTTATCGGTGGCCAGAGGATCCTCAGACCCATCAAAATATGCGGGACCCAGCTCCCAAAATTGCTTCGCTCCTGGCTCAGAGCGAGGGGCATCCGGAAGAGCCCGGGCAGCTCGAGCAAGTGGAGCATTCTGGACTTGCAGGAGCACGCCCTGCTGCACTTGCATCATCTGCAGCATCATCCGCATCATCTCCCCGTTGGTGGGTTCCCGCTCAGGCTCCTCATCATGAGGGATCGCACCACTACCCCCACCACGGGTGAAACGTCTTCCTGCCATCTAGTGACACAGAAAACGAATCAGATTAGACTCATAGCTTATGACTCGGACGTCGAACTTAATTTATTGGACATTCTAATATTATTATCGTCATTCCAAACATCGCAGTTACAGAAGGACCTGCATGGGCCACCAACAAAACCTGTCACGACCCGCTTCCCTAAAATGGAGGCGAGACGTGAAAAGGTCCGCACGAGAGTGGAGCTGTGAAGCCCCAAACCCGATAAGCGTCAATAAAACATAAGCAGGTCCCTGTAACCACAACGGAACAACAATAATAACACAAGGAGAGACTGAAATAAAATCTCACATCTCATAAATTGTCCAACATGAAAATAAGTCCAACATCCAGAAAAGCCACCAGGCTAAAAGAAAGAGTCTAAAGGCCCAGAACAAGGCCAACAAAAGCAACGACATAACAAGGTATAGGTGCTATGCACCGATAACAAAACAACTGTCTAAACAAAAGTAAAACACAACGAAGACACTAGGACTGGTCCCCAGTGTCCACATACTCCCCGTCAAACACAAGCTCGGGCTCGGCGTCAGCAAACACATCGTCCTCAACAAGGTACTCAGGCTCGGGATCTAACATGTGTCACCCAAAAGAGTAAAGGGGCACATGTCAGCAAGTCTAAAAGACTTGGGCAAGGAAACTGAAAGTAAGGCAACTAGCAACCTAGCAGTTATAGTATGCATGACATGGCAGTTATAACATGAGTGCACAATTTAAGACATGGCAAGACAATTTTGTACAAGGGAACAATTATCGGGACAAGACAAGAGTAGCCAAGCTACTATCAATCTCAATCAATTCACATTGTTTCGTAGGTGTTTACGCCCTTCAGCTGAATGGTACATCATTCACACCGATCGGCACTAAACACAATTCACGTTTCACGTTGTTTTGTAGATGTTTACGCCCTTCAGCTGAATGGTACATCATTCACACCGATCGGCACTAAACACTACCCCACCCCAGAGTTTACGTCTTACAACTGCAGTTGCTGATCAGGCAGACCCCCAGTTGAATGACCGCTTAACCCTTACCCCATCCCACACGTAAACAAGCCAGGGTCCCTGTACATGAGCCCAGCAAGTGAGCCAGGGTTGCCCCGCACGGGAGCTTGTTTCTTAGTACACAATCCAATATCGAGCGTTGGGGTTAGCAACTCATTATGCTCGCTTCTGGTCACGAGCCAGGAACACAAGTATTGTAGCGAAGCTACGCATTCACGGAAACACTTAAAGGATGCAATGACATGACAATTAATTTGCGTACCGTTAATGGAAAGTAAACATGACATGGTAATTGTGCAACATGCTAAAAGTCGGAACTAGCTTCGTTGTCAAGCTAGTTCCCCAATTTGCGCCTAGGCGAGTATCATTTCGTCGCCTAGCCTCTTTTACGCCTACAACAAGCAAATGGCCTAAAACATGGCCTAAACCCTAAGTGGCAAGTTTCACTTGCCTAGCACCGGGGATGACGACCACTTCGTCACACGGATGCTAATCAACGGGGAAATCGCTGTTATGGGGAGACAAACATCAAACAACATGAAATTTATTAGGGTTTCATAAAAATACAACTAGGTTATGAAAACACCAAGGAATCGATTTCTTACCGAGAGGAGGCAGAAGAACAACTCCGGAGAACCCTAGGATCAGATCTGGAAAAGATTGGAGAAGTTTGGAGAATTAGGGTTTTTGGGGGATTTTGGGGATTTGATGGAGATTTGGGGAAAATGAGAGGAAGAAAGAGTTGATGGAGGGTTTAGATGATGAATCTAGGGCTTGGGATGAAGGAATAGGGCTTGGAGGAAGATGGGGGCTCAATGGGGGAGATTTTAGGGTTTTGGGTCGAGTGGAGGAAGAAAAAAACGTTTGGGAGGGGTATAAATATGATGGGCTGGCGGCTGCCCAGAAATTAGGGTTTTAACACAGATTAGTCAGTCAAAGAGCAACCACTGACCGACTAGTTTGGCAACTAGTCGGTCGGTCGACCAACGCAGACCGACTAAGTGCAAACAGTAACTTCTGAACGAAAATAGGATTTAGAATTAGTCGGTCCATGAACAAATACTGACCGACTAGTTTAACATCTAGTCGGTCGATGAACGTTCTTAGACCGACTAAGAGTAAACAGTAACTGATACTAAAATTTAGATGATGTGTTAGTCGAATAAAGAAGCATTGCCGACCGACTAGTTTGCAACCTAGTCGGTCAACCAACGTTCTTAGACCGACTAACGATAAACAGTAACTCCTGAGAAATTTAGAAAGCCAACTAGTCGGTCCAAGAAGGATTACCGACCGACTAGATCGTCATCTAGTCGGTCGGTGCCCCTTCTTATACCGGCTAATGAGCACCAAAAGTTCTGATACGGAGCGCGGGGCCCCGGGATCGATTCCTAAGACTCCTAGGCTTGATCTAATAGTAAGATACGACCGTTATGAAGCCCGTCACGAATGACATACTTCGAAATCGACGATCCTAAGGAAGAAACGAGAAAATACGACGAATCGATCGAAAATGAAAGCTACAGAGACGAAAACCACACATGAGGAGAAAATCCACCAAAACATATATTATATTATAATAAATCCAGATACATGAAAAGCAGTCGTTACACTTGGAGATATAAAAAGATAAAGGAATGGCTCCTCTCAAAAATCTGTGTATGGGAGAGAGAGATGTTGTATCTGGATCCTAGCCTAGAGGGGGATGAATAGGCTAAAAAAATTCTTGTGCAACTCATGAGAAATCACACGCAGTTAAAAACACTACCAGAGTAATGAAAAGCAGACACAGAGTACACAGCAGATTTACCCTGGTTCGGTCGTCCCAACGACCTACTCCAACCCCCAAAGCAAATACTAGATTGAATAGTGCAATAGGTACAAAGTCACAAGTTAGAGCACGCTCAGAGCACCCTCTACGTCTCTACACTCGCCAGACTCTCAGTACCCCCACACACAGTGTTTCCTCTCACTATCAATCCTAGTAAAGCTTTCTACCAGCTAGCCCCAAACTAGCTGGGTCCCACTTGTCTAGTCCCAACTAGACAAGTCCCAAAATAGTCACAAAAGGTGGTAAAGTTTCCCCTACAGAGAACGTTACACTAAGACACAAATAAAAGAGTTTAAGAGTTTAGAAATGCTCAGTTTGTGTTCGTGTAGGCGTCTCTGTCCAATCAGCACGTCGTCAGCTCCAATCTGACGCAAGCGGTGTGTCAATCTGACTCCTGGATGTCAAGTTATGCACGGGTCTGTGCACAAAGCAATTTCAGTTCAAAGCTTATTTTTCAGCAGTCTGTGCGCTCAGCAACTCCCTTAAATAATACGGTCGGTGCGTAAAGTAGCCCAGTTCAATTCTTTTAATTAAGCGGCTGTGCGCAGAGCAACCCCCTTTTAATTATCCAAGCCACGTCAGCACGAATATTTCCGCCTTCGATTTCGCTCGGGGACGCACACGTCAGCACAGCTGCGTTTCGAATATTTGGTTTAATCTTCGCCGTTGAATTCGTTCTCTCCAGGAACGATCTCACGGATCTCCTGTCGCCACGTCAGCGAGACAAACTTCGCCCTCTCCGATTACTAGGGCATGCAGGCGGCAATCGAGCGGCAACTTCAAAGCGAATTTCGGCGGTTTTCGACGGTGGCGACAAGTGGATACGGCAGCTTCGAGTTGTACTGCATCTATGGTGACGCTCCACGGTGAAGTAAAGCTTTGACAGCAAGCTCTGGTGAGGTTCTCAGTTCTTGGCGGTGATCTTCAAGCAGCGGACCTCTCGTTGATGACGACGGCGTGGATCGCAGGTGACGGACCTTCAGCAGCTGCTTCTCCGATGTCGCTTCTTCAACGGTGATTTTGATGTACGGCAGCGATGCTCTCAGCGACAGCAGCAAATCTTCGATGGCGGTGGAACGGTGCACCGATGTTCTCTAATGGCAGCAGCGATCAGCTCCGACGGGGAAACGACGAAGACGGCCTGTCGACTGCAGCAGCGATAGTTTTTGGGCACGGGCTTTGAGCAGCGGCGGCGACACAACGACGACTTCTTCACAGCGTCGAGATCTCCTTGTTTCGATGGACTCTGATAGCTCAGTGACGTCGACTGCAGCACTTTGACGACGGTGACGCCGGTGATGGCACTCCGATGAACTGTGGCTTCGGCAGCTACATCAGCTCGACGACGTGCTCTTCGTCTCGACAGTCCTCCGATGTGATCTCCGACTTCGGCGAGACTCGACCCTGGCGGCAAGTGCACAACGCTTGCGTGGTCGTGGCGAGGTTTGGTCGAAAGCTGAGGGTGAACGTTGCTTGCCCGTTGATGGTACGGTGGCTTGGCAAGGCTATATAAGGAGAACACTTCTTTCTTTGGTAGAGGACGGTGATGATGACTTGAAAATCCCCCTTGGGTAGGGTTTTGCTCACGAAGGTTATTTTTATATGTATATGGCCGTAAAACTCCTTAGCCCTCCCTATATAATTATTTGTGTTGCCGTAAAAAGAATGGTGGCTCCTCTTTATTATTATTTTTTTTGCTGCACACCCCCTTAAAATGTTGTAGCCCCTCACAATGATATTTATATTGTAGAACTAGGGTTTTCAAGTTGGCAATAGATAGGGTATTTGAATTGAAATATGGCTAGGGATAAGTTTGTCTAGGATGAGGACACAACCAACTAGGAAATTTGTAATTGGCTAGGGATTGGGTTGAATCAATCAGTTTGGGATTCTATTTGATCTTGTAGCAAAACTAATGGGATTTGGAAGAATCAAATATTTGTAAATCTTACTAAAAGATTTGATCAATTCCATCTCATCCCATCTCATCCCATGTTGGACCAAGTCCAATTTTGCTCTCCATTGACCAAGTCAAACTTCTTTGTGCACACACACTCGATCTCTCCTAATATGCTATACGAATAGCAATTCCGCCAAATGACGACTCGATCTCTCCCAATATGCTATACGAATAGCAATTCCGCCAAATGACGAAAGTATATTGTTTTGCCAAGCCTGAAACACACTGAGCACACACATTAGATATACCGACACGTTTGTCATCATCAAACCAAGATCCTAGAGCGTTGCTTCCAACAATCTCCCCCTTTTGGTGATGACAAACCCATAAAAGATTTGAGCAATAGAAATGAGTGTGTGAAGTGTGTTGAAGGGTGTAATGCAATATGAGTCATGGAATGAATATTCAAGCACTACAACATGGCATGCACAAACTAATAACAAATACAATAGCATGCTCCCCCTTCTCTCAAGCTCCCCCCTCAACAAGTATTCAAGTAAAGCTCCCCCTCAAGCTCCCCCTTCAACAAATAATATCAACATCAAAGCTCAAAGCTGTCAAAATATTTTATTTCTCCCCCTTTGTAATCACCAAAAGGGGATTAATGAAGTCACAGAAATATTCCATGCAAAAATAAACCATTATTAAATGTAGCGTGCAATTTGCATGAGTATTCCAAATAATGGACAAGTCAAGTTCATACAATTTCATACCAAGACTTCTCCACCTTTGTGTAAGTGAAATGATATAGACAATAAAGCGCAAGAGGAGATTCAATATCAGAAAATCAACCAAATCAATCCACATTTTCCAATTTTCATGAATATCACTAGGATTGATTTTTCACACCTCATCAAAGATGAGTTCAAGTTACTGAATCCCAAAACATGGCCTAAAAGGACTTTTAAATGTGGGATGGCATTGCTTGACGAGTTATATACACCAACGCTAATGATTACCCATGTAGCACAAGTTGGATACTCGTGGGTTGTGTTTTAGCCATGAAGTGTATCCATTTTTCATACGGAGCAAATATCGTTTTTTTATTCTTTTGTGCTCAATTTTAATTCATGGCTAAACACATCATATCCCTTAGAAAATTCAGAAATTAATCATTCCTACATTCGCTTTCCATTATTCTTCTAAAGAATCTCCAAAAGCACTAAAAAGTCAAATATCGTGAAAGTGCAAATGTAGGTGTAGAAGTCAAGTTTGAAACTTATGAGACATGTCATGGCTACTAAAAAGAATAACATCATGTTCATGTAGCTACAACAATAATGAATTGACTTCTACAAGGGATAAAATTGATCATTCATACAATACCACGTAAGAGATTCATAAGCGGAGATTCAATAAGCACGATTTTTTTTTTGATTTTTCATTTTTTTTGTTTTTTTCAGAAATAGAAACATTAAAAATCATCCATGCAAGCACACAAAACAAAATAAATCAAGCACACACAAGAAATCTATGAAGGTATGCAAAGAAGTGCAAGGAGGGATAGAAAATTATACCTTCTCGTCGCTATTTGACGAAGGAGCTAAAAGAATGAGACATTGAAAAGTTTGCTCCTTGCCAAATCTCTATCACACCTACATGAAAGGTGTTAAGTGTGACCTTGGAATCCAAAAGGGTCCACTAGTGTTAGCCAAAATTGTTTTAGGAACCCACACTTGTTTAAACTTGATATTTGTGTTCCTAAATTTACAATAATATGAAGTGTGGCCTACACTATCACAAGTAAAGCACTTTGCATGTAAGTTCTTTGCAATAGAAGGTGCATTGTGGAATTTCTTGAATTTTGAATTTTCAACGTTTTTCAAACCGAATCCAAGTCCTCTTCTATTATTACCATATAGTTGATTCTCTAAAATGGTATCCAACGATTGTTTTCCCATAGAGAATTTCTTAATGGCTAATTCAAGATTAGAGACTTTGGATTTTAACAATCTATTTTCTTCCACAAGCAATGTGCATTTACTTATAAAAGCTCTCTTGTTTTTCCCTTCCTTCTTTTCAAATTCAACCATTTTTCTTTTAAAATCATTATCCAACATGCAGAATTTATCATTAAGCTCTCTAATAACATAGTCTTTTTCAGTTTCGAGCTTAATCAAATCAAGTTTAAGCATGCTAATATTATCCATCAAGGAAGGGCAAGAGAGACAAGGTGCTTCATCATTAAAACTGGATTTTTCCTTTTTCAGAATATCAATAGTAGAGTCACGTGCAACAATATCAATTTTGAGTTTTTCAATCTCTTTAGACATTTCATATTCAGATTGTTGCATTTCAAAGTTCTCATTTTGATAATCATCTATAGTGGATTCAAGCTCTACTATTTTATCTTGCATTTCTTTACAAAGAGTAAGGAGTTCAGTTTTACTACCAGAAGTTACCTCATTGTGTATTCCCATCAATGCCATGCATGAATGGGCTTCGTGTTCCTCCTCCTCGCTCTCAGCTTCGCTATCCATGTCCCAAGTAAGCACATTGGATTTTCCCTTTTCTTTAGCTACCTGAGCTGTCTCATGTGGGCAATCCCTCATTCAATGCCCTCTTTTCTTGTATTTAAAACAAGTCATTCTATTAGTAGTATTCTGATCATAATTTTGCTTAGACGACTGAAAAAATTAGAGCGATTAAACCTGGGTGCCATTTCTGCTCTTCCTTGCTTGGTCTGGACAAACTTTCTGAAATTTCTGACCATTAGCGCTATGTCATCATCATCATCTTCACTTTCGTCAGCTTTCAGAGCAAGTGGCTTTGTAGCTTTCTCTTTTTCCTCAGGTTTCTCCCTTTCATCAATATTTTGCAATTCAAGCTCGTGGGACATTAAATTACCTATTAAGTCCTCCATCCTCATCTGTGACAAATCTTTCGCTTCTTGGATGGCAGTGACTTTAGGCCTGAATGAGCTTGGCAGAGCTCTTAATATCTTCCTCACCTGCTCAAGGCTAGAATATGGCTTACCGAGCGAACTAGACTTGTAGACAATGTTGGTGAACCTCGCAAACATTTCTGATATCGTCTCTGATGGTAGCATGCGAAATCCCTCGTATTCTGTGCTCAGAAGTGCAAGTCTAGACTCCTTCACCTGTGACGTTCCCTCATGTGTCACCTCCAAAGTATGCCATATTTCCTGCGTAGTTAGACAATGTGAGATACGATTGAATTCAGATTTATCTAATGCACAAATAAGAGCATTCATAGCTTTAGCATTTAAAGAATAAAGCTTCCAATCATTATCATCCCACTTATCATCAGGTTTAGGCAACTCAGTATTTTCAATTTTGATAACAGGTGATTTATATCTATTATACATTTGACAGAGTTTTTTGAATCCTAGGGCTGACTAGGACAAGCTGACTAGGACAAACTGGTTGATAAAAGACGGTCTGGATTTAATCTTGAGTAATGAACGGTTTAGATGAAGTTTTTGGGATAGGCTAGCTTAATTCGTGGGTCCCACTTCTTTGTAAACATGCTCTTACACGTGAAATAATAGCAACAGCCTGTTTTTTGGGGATATCAACAGGCTTTTTTTTGGGGAGATCAACCGGCATTAGGCATTTGAGCTTCCCAAGAGGGATGTTTACCCAAGAGCTTCATAAGTTGAGCTTCCCAACTGCCTGTTCCTAATTTTTCTGGCGCAAGGCATTTGAACATCTTGGCGCAAGGCATTCTAAAAATCCCTAGCCTTGGTTCTCAATTACAAGGCATTTGAGCTTCATAAGTTGGATTTTTTTTCGTTTCTCAATTACTGTTACCGCAGGTTCTCAATTGCACAGCTTCTTTTTCCGGAGTATATCTAACCTAGGTTGTAAGCACATTTAATCCTCTTTCTTAATAAATAACTTTTTACGGAATTTTTTGTTCATTTCACCTTTTTTCTTGATCTTTTATCGATTCCATGTCTCCTTTTTAGTCATCTGAGCTGAACATCGCTATCCGAACAAAGATTTTCATTTTTCTTGGGATATTTGAATTTTTTATTTTTAAGAAAAGGGTGGTTTTCCCTGATCTTTGCAGTGATTTTGCCTGATCCAAGTGTAGATCTGAAGGGTATCGCATCGTTGTTTGAGGGAGGAGATTACATGAAAGAGGCCAGGCACACCAGCCAAAGGTGAGACCTTTACTCGATTTATCGGTCAAAATGAGAGTTTGATTTATGGGTTTGCTCCTGATTAGCTTTTTTCCATCTGTGTTCTTTCCTTTTAAGAGAAACTTGATTATTCAGAAGAAACATAATCTAGACTTGACTATGGTAATTCTCCAGCTTCCTCTTTATCATAAATGCTTTATTGTACTGTCAGCATTTGACTGAGATTTTTTCCCCCACATTTCCATGATATGGTCCCTCCAATGGATCCTTGCATACACGTGAAGGTCCTCAGCTTTCTTTCACTGTATAGATAATTTGACGTTTATTTTTTAAATATATACCCATCCACTTAAGATTTCTTTCACTGATTGTCAAATTGAGTCAAAATGTATATATAAATACTGAATCATGGAATATTCACTGGAATATAACCGTGTACAACATGTATATATGCATATACATGAATATGAATATGCATATTCCAGTGAAATATTTCATGTATATATTTGAATGTATGCATGGAATAACCGTGTACAATATTTGAATCCATATATATTTGAATCCATATATGCATGAATTATGTTATTTCATGAACTCTGAAATATGCATGAATATGAACACACGAAATATTTGAATCCATATATGCATATTCCAGTGAAATAACCGTGTATTCAAATATATTCCAGTGAAATAACCGTGTATTCCAGTGACTATATTTGAAATATATTCATGCATATTCCAGTGTTGTAATAACCGTGTATTGAAATACATGAAATAACCGTGTATTCATGAATATATATTTGATTGTCAACTTGATTGTCAACTTGAGTCATAATGTATATATAAATACTGAATCATGGAATATTCACTGGAATTACATGAAATATTTGATTGTCAAATTGAGTCAAAATGTATATATAAATACTGAATCATGGAATATTCACTGGAATATAACCGTGTACAACATGTATATATGCATATACATGAATATGAATATGCATATTCCAGTGAAATATTTCATGTATATATTTGAATGTATACATGGAATAACCGTGTACAATATTTGAATCCATATATATTTGAATCCATATATGCATGAAATATGTTATTTCATGAACTCTGAAATATGCATGAATATGAATACACGAAATATTTGAATCCATATATGCATATTCCAGTGAAATAACCGTGTATTCAAATATATTCCAGTGAAATAACCGTGTATTCCAGTGACTATATTTGAAATATATTCATGCATATTCCAGTGTTGTAATAACCGTGTATTGAAATACATGAAATAACCGTGTATTCATGAATATATATTTGTCAAAAACCGTGTTATTGAAATACAGTTATTTGAAATTCAATAACCGTATATTTGAATCCATATAACCTTATTTTTGAAATTCATGGATATTACAATAACCGTGTATGCATGAATTACAATAACCGTGTATTTCAAATATATCCGGGTATGCATTCATTACAAATACGGATATTATAAATACAGATATTACAATAACCGTATTTGATATTACAAATAACCGTGTATTACAATAACCGTATTTGTAATGGTAAAATTTTCTCATATAATCAAAATGAACCTTATGATATTAAGAAACTAAAAGAAGCGATTGCTTTGTGCAATTGCATAGGCTTATTTCTCATATGAAAATTTGGCTATTTACAAATCCACCATCTTTTATTATGTGGTTGATGTATAAATCCATCTAATCTCTAGAAAATCCCATTGTGATTCAAGGAATCTGCTAAGGTTTCATATACAACCCAAGTACATGCTAAGGAATCTGCTAAAATGTGTATTTTATTTTTTGATTTTAGCTGAATCAAATATGGTGATATTTCAGGTTTAGTTTGAAAGAACAAAGCAAGGAGACTTTGACAAAATGTATGGGATGCATGGTTCGTTGGCGGTTAGTTTGATGAATTGGTGAAAATTGGGCTATAACAACGTCTCCAACAACAATCTTTATCACAAAATTTTGGTCTGCTACATGAATTATTTTTCTCCATTCTCCATACCATCTGATAAGTTGTTATTTATTATTTTTGATGGAAATGGGGAAAGGTTGTGTTATTTCATTTCGTTTTTATGCTAATGTCATTGTTTATTTCTTATGGATTGTCATGATTTCAATTACATGTTGATGCTTGCATGTTGATTAAGTTGCTTGCAGGTTATCAATATGCTAGCATGTTGATTATTTACAGGTAGTTGAAGCTTATCTAGGTATGGATATATGGTGTTCCGGCACGAACTTGACCCTTTTATAGCCCTCGGTATTTGTAACCATGTTTCAAGGTAATTCTATATACTAGAGTTAATATAGACTTTGTTTCTGTCTGTTTTTTGCTCTTTGTTACTGTTTCGAAGTATGCGTTGCAAGTCTATGCCCAGCTTATTCAAATATAAAGTGCATTCTTTTGAAAAGGAGCTTCCCAACAGTTTGTTTTTAAATGAAAAGTCCCAGGTTTGATTTTTTAATGAAAAGGAACTCACAATTTGTTCTAAAAATCCTATGAGTTGGTTCACTCACAGATTGTTCACAGTTTTTTTGAGTTATTAATCCTTGGTTCACAATTTATTTTGAGTTATTAATCCTGGAAGTTTCTTCTAATTAATAGGTTTAGTTCATAACTTCTTCTTCTCAATTTTTTTGTTTGTTTCCCAACAGTTTGTTCACAGCGATTTTTAAATGAAAAGGTCCCAGGTTTATTTTTTTAATGAAAAGGAACTCACATTTTGTTCTTAAAATCATGTGAGTTTGTTCACTCACAGTTTGTTCACCGTTTTTTGAGTTATTAATCCTTGGTTCACAATTTATTTTGAGTTATTAATCATGGAAGTTCCTTTTCAAACCGGGGGTTCGTTTGAACTCACAATTTGTTCACAGTTTTTTTTGTTTGAACTCACAGTTTGTTCACAGTTATTTTCGTTTGCATGCAGCTTATAGGAGGAGGAGGTCAAGAAGGCCTTCAGGCAGATTGCTCTTCATGTAATCTTTGTTGCCGACTAATTTGTGGTATATGATTTATTTGCAGTATCATCCGGATGTATGCAAAGGGGCAACTGCAGAGTTCAATTCCATCAGATCAATGAAGCTTATGATGTGAGCAGCGCAGTCAAAATTTATATTATTTTTTACAGTATTCTCTTTTCCTAATAAAGTGTTAGTGAGCAGATAAATATAAATTGTTAGATATTAGGTCCATATAAATAAGTTAAGATTATACCTGTTATAAGCAGTTGACAAGTTGGAATTTTAGCGAATTTTGATTTGCTATTCTATCTTTAACCTGATGCTTAAGGAAGAGGTGGACATAGTAATCTTCAATTTTTTTAATCTCATGTAGTTCACTGGTGAATTAGAATCTTCCTGCCAGGCAATGTTTAATCTCATGTAAAAGTGCACATGATCAATATTTAATCTCATGTAGTTTACTGGAACTCCTCTTTCTCTCACAGCTAATTAGAGAGAAATATATCTACCAAACAAATTATAATCAAATCTCACTGTATTTTGTGTTTAATTTTGACATTGGTGTTTATGTCAGATGTTGGGATCTAATTCTAGATTTCTGTTTCACCGGCATGATAGGATCTCATACAATTAATTTAGACAACCTAAAGAAAAAAAACCACAATTAGATATATTATTTGCATGTGAATGATGAACCTGGTTGTTTTAACATAAGTAATAAATGTTAAATAAAACTGGGACATTGAGCTTTACCATTCACATTATCATTCATTCAGAATAACTCAAGTGGTAAAGTCAGATATGCTGAAACTTGAATGCAAAAAAGCCAGTTTACCACAATTAGATATTCAGATTTTCAGATTATCATTCATTCATTCAGATTACCACAATTACAAAAAGCCAGTTTTAAGAATGCAAAATGTCATTCATTCATTCATTCATTCAGTCTTTTCTAGCAGTTAGTGCTTTATAATTCATTATCTCATTATCATCATTATCATTTCAATTTCTAATGCTATGTTTCTTTAATGAAGTTATGATTTTTTTTAGATTCCAACCACTTCCCAGGTCACTATTTTTGATCATATGGATTTTATGGTTTATTTCTTGCTTGATGCCTTTATGTGGTTCCTTCTCTTTTGGAGAATTTTCTATTTATTGTTAACTATCCATGTAATACCATTTTTGTTTTACAGATGATTTGTTGATGTTAGCTTCATACAAAGGCATCCCTTTCTCAATGGACACGTAGACCCTACAGTCCAATCGCAAGCGCCATCATTTTAGTACACATGCTTATATGTATCATCTTGAAAAGTCTTGCTGTCAAGAACTGAATGGTGAACCGTCCTGGATGTTTGAGAAATTTAGGATTTTGGAGGGGGTTTTATGGGTTGTGTTTGTTAATGTATGTGGGTGGTTTTCAATTTGTGAATATGTTTTGCTTTCAAAATCTATGAATGAATGAACGCTGTAGAGTTGGATTTTTCAATGTCCATATCTGATTCGTTCAATGTACAAACCATGCAAATTTCTATGGACATTGGTTATCTATGGTCAGTTTCAATGACAATTCGATGCTAAATATGGACATTTTTGTTTTGTCAACCTCCTACATTGAAGGATTGGGCCCAATGGTAATAAGATATGATCTCTATGATTTATTTTTCTGCAAACAATATGCTAAAATCAACGATGTTGGTTTTCTTTGCTCTCCATGCAGGTTTTCGTTGTCACATTTGACAGGTTTATGATTCTTGCATATATATAGTGTGGTAAATTGTTGCATTTTTTCTTTGGTATAATTTGTTTTCCTGACATCTGTGTGGCACTCTTTTTAATTTTTGCTTAATGCTATTGGTTAACGATTGATGAACAATTTTTTGGAAGAGTGCTGGATTATACCATCCTCTTGAGAAGATTCAATGAGTGTCTGCAACACTTAAAACATCTTTTTGCAAAATTTCACGTTTCTCTTGACATCATTACATATTAATAAACATATTAAATCCTCAAACAACATAATTGAACACAAACACTTAAAACTAAAAAAAATTCACATATCCGCATGGACGCTATGAATCATAAATTCCCTATGTTTTTGTTCATGTTTGAACTATCTCTCACTCAACCATTACACAAAACAACCAAATAAATCTCACTTACAATTTTTTATTTTGTTGATTCTTTCACATTTGTCGACATGAGATATCTCTATTATATTTGACAACTGTTTTGAATCCTAGGGCTGACTAGGACAAGCTCACTAGGACTAACTGGTTGATAGAAAGACGGGTTGGATTTAGTCTTGAGGAATGAATGGTTGAGATGAGATTTTGTGGAAAGTTTTGGAGGGAAAACCATTTCTAGGGAAATGAAAGTTTCTAGGAAATGAAACTTTTTGGGTAATGAAAGTTTCTTGGGAATAGCAGATTGTACACAATTAATGCATTTGGGAAAAAAAACTTTAACTTGCACTTAATGCTGTAGATCGATCGCTGTCGCAGAGCGAATGATCTCTCCCTCAACACGGGGCCCCCCGTCTCTTCGACGCATAGGACAAAAAGATGAGAATAATTGTCTGTGCCGAAGGCGCCTGCCAAACCTAATTTGTTGTCTTACGAAGGCGCCCACTAAATTTTTTACCATAATTTGTTGTTCTGCACCGACGGCGCCCGCATCGAATGCGCCCGCAAAATTTTTTACCCGAATTTGTTGTTCCCTGCCGAATGCGCCGTGCCGCTAAATAATTTTACGCTAATTTGTTGTTCCGCGCAATTTTTGCGGTGGGAATAATTTTTGGGGAACAAAGATTTCGCGGGGGAAAATAATTTGATGTTCTACGTCGAATTTGTTGTTCCGCACCAAAGCCGCCAGCGCCGAATTTGTTGTTCAGTGCCGAAATTGTTGTTCCACGCCAAAGGCGTTCGCGTCAATATTGTTGTTCCATGTCGAAGGTGCATGCACCGAATTTGTTGTTCCGCACCGAATGCACCCACACCGAATGCGCCCATGACGCTAAATATTTATACACTAATTTGTTGTTCCTTGCAATTTTGGATGTGGAAATAATTTTTTGGGGAACTAAGATTTTGCGGGGGAAAATCTTAAATGAACCGTGCCCGCGGGCACGGGTTATGACTAGTCCTTTTTCAACAATTTGCCAAGCTTTATAATCAATAGAAATAAGATAGATTTTCATACGATTTTTCCAGTAAGCATAATCTCCTCCATTAAATCTAGGTGGTCGGGAAATAGACTGACCCTCAGCAAAAGCACTATCAATGTGGTCCATGGTCAAACTAGGCTAGATCTACTAAACTGGCTCTGATACCACTTGTTGGATCTGGATCCTAGCCTAGAGGGGGGTGAATAGGCTAAAAAATTCTCGTGCAACTCACGAGAAATCACACGCAGTTAAAAAACACAACCAAAGTAATGAAAAGCAGACACAGAGTACACAACAGATTTACCCTGGTTCGGTCGTCCCAACGACCTACTCCAGCCCCCAAAGCAAATACTAGATTGAATAGTGCAATAGGTACAAAGTCACAAGTTAGAGCACGCTCAGAGCACCCTCTACGTCTCTACACTCGCCAGACTCTCAGTACCCCACACACAGTGTTTCCTCTCACTATTAATCCTAGTAAAGCTTTCTACCAGCTAGTCCCAAACTAGCTGGGTCCCACTTGTCTAGTCCCAACTAGACAAGTCCCAAAATAGTCACAAAAGGTGGTAAAGTTTCCCCTACAGAGAACGTTACACTAAGACACAAATAAAAGAGTTTAATAGTTTAGAAATGCTCAGTTTGTGTCTGTGTAGGCGTCTCTGTCCGATCAGCACGTCGTCAGCTCCAATCTGACGCAAGCGGTGTGTCAATCTGACTCCTGGATGTCAAGTTATGCACTGGTCTGTGCACAAAGCAATTTCAGTTCAAAGCTTATTTTTCAGCAGTCTGTGCGCTCAGCAACTCCCTTAAATAATACGGTCGGTGCGCAAAGTAGCCCAGTTCAATTCTTTTAATTAAGCGGCTGTGCGCAGAGCAACCCCCTTTTAATTATCCAAGCCACGTCAGCACGAATATTTCCGCCTTCGATTTCGCTCGGGGACGCACACGTCAGCACAGCTGCGTTTCGAATATTTGGTTTAATCTTCGCCGTTGAATTCGTTCTCTCCAGGAACGATCTCACGGATCTCCTGTCGCCACGTCAGCGAGACAAACTTCGCCCTCTCCGATTACTAGGGCATGCAGGCGGCAATCGAGCGGCAACTTCAAAGTGAATTTCAGCGGTTTTCGACGGTGGCGACAAGTGGATACGGCGGCTTCGAGTTGTACTGCATCTATGGTGACGCTCCACGGCGAAGTAAAGCTTTGACAGCGAGCTCCGGTGAGGTTCTCAGTTCTTGGCGGTGATCTTCAAGCTGCGGACCTCTCGTTGATGACGACGGCGTGGATCGCAGGCGACGGACCTTCAGCAGCTGCTTCTCCGATGTCGCTTCGTCAACGGTGATTTTGATGTACGGCAGCGATGCTCTCAGCGACAGCAGCAAATCTTCGATGGCGGTGGAACGGTGCACCGACGTTCTTTAATGGCAGCAGCGATCAGCTCCGACGGGGAAACGACGACGACGGCCTGTCGACTGCAGCAGCGATAGTTGTTGGGCACGGGCTTTGAGCAGCGGCGGCGACACAACGACGACTTCTTCACAGCGTCGAGATCTCCTTGTTTCGATGGACTCTGATAGCTCAGTGACGTCGACTGCAGCACTTTGACGACGGTGATGCCGGTGATGGCACTCCGATGAACTGTGGCTTCGGCATCTACAGCAGCTCGACGACGTGCTCTTCGTCTCGACAGTCCTCCGATGTGATCTCCAACTTCGGCGAGACTCGACCCTGGCGGCAAGTGCACAACGCTTGCGTGGTCGTGGCGAGGTTTGGTCGAAAGCTGAGGGTGAACGTTGCTTGCCCGTTGATGGTACGGTGGCTTGGCAAGGCTATATAAGGAGAACACTTCTTTCTTTGGTAGAGGACGGTGATGATGACTTGAAAATCCCCCTTGGGTAGGGTTTTGCTCACGAAGGTTATTTTTATATGTGTATGGCCGTAAAACTCCTTAGCCCTCCCTATATAATTATTTGTGTTACCGTAAAAAGAATGGTGGCTCCTCTTTATTATTATTTTTTTACTGCACACCCCCTTAAAATGTTGTAGCCCCTCACAATGATATTTATATTGTAGAACTAGGGTTTTCAAGTTGGCAATAGATAGGGTATTTGAATTGAAATATGGCTAGGGATAAGTTTGGCTAGGATGAGGACACAACCAACTAGGAAATTTGTAATTGGCTAGGGATTGGGTTGAATCAATCAGTTTGGGATTCTATTTGATCTTGTAGCAAAACTAATGGGATTTGGAAGAATCAAATATTTGTAAATCTTACTAAAAGATTTGATCAATTCCATCTCATCCCATCTCATCCCATGTTGGACCAAGTCCAATTTTGCTCTCCATTGACCAAGTCAAACTTCTTTGTGCACACACACTCGATCTCTCCCAATATGCTATACGAATAGCAATTCCGCCAAATGACGACTCGATCTCTCCCAATATACTATACGAATAGCAATTCCGCCAAATGACGAAAGTATATTGTTTTGCCAAGCCTGAAACACACTGAGCACACACATTAGATCTACTGACACATTTGTCATCATCAAACCAAGATCCTAGAGCATTGCTTCCAACAAGAGATGCGTGCTTTGTGAACTTGGTGCTCTAAAAAAATCGGCCTGCTCTCAGATCCTGGGAATTTGCAATGAAGAACTCGGCTTTTATTTTTTTTGTGCGGCTCTCTTCTAATTTTTGATATTTGCAAAATGAGAGAGGATTTCGGCTGCCTCTCTACTAGGGTTTGTGCATTTTTGTCAATGGGCCGGCCTAGGGGGAATTTTTTATTGGGTGCTCACCAAAAAGAAAATTTGCCTGGGCTTTTTGATTTAGAGGTCTTGCACACAAACAGTTGTGCTCTCTATGATGTTTGCACAAAAAGAAATAACGGCCTGGGCAAAAAAACTCTCTTCCTTAAAAAAATTAAGCCCCAGGGTTTTAAAGATAGGCTTCCTCCTTTTTTTTGGTCACAGCCTGGGAAATAAAGGTGTTGTGTTTTTTATTTATATATTTTGTTTCCAAGAGAAAAACAAACAGTACTCACCTTTATCTTTTTAAAGAAATTTTGGCAGCACTAAAAAACCAACAATTATAGGCATGATGCACTTAGGTATTCAAAAGGGAGAGGCCGCATGTATTATAGGGTATATGGAATCACAGTGATATGGTGATTAGTAATGAAAATGGAGTTTGGACTTAATACGGAATAAGATTAGGGTTTTACTCCAATAGATATGAGTCAACTCAAGCTAGGTTCTCTCTTTTTCTCCTTTTCACATTGACCAAGTCCTTCCGTGAATAAGTCGTACTTTCGCCGTTCCTGAAACACTTAACACACATGTTAAAACGTTCACACACGTTTGTTATCATCAAATACGAAGTTCATAGATCGTTGCTACCAACAGTCCTACCTGGTGTGGTTCTCTCATTCATGAATTTGCAGATTCAGTCCACGATCGTGGATCGTATCAAGGCAGCACAGGCAAGAGATCCGAAGCTGCAGAGGATCAGGAGGCCGGTTGAAGCTGGACTTCGGACGAAGTTCGTGATTCATGAGGACTGTTCACTGCGGTACAGCAGTAGGCTCTTTGTACCTGCAGGTGATGTTCGTAAGGAGCTGTTGAGAGAGGCTCATAGCTCGCCATGAGGTAGACCGTGTACATGCAGGAGATTGTACGCTTACATGGAGTCCCCATGAGCATCGTGTCTGATAGAGACTCGAATTTCACGTCTCAGTTCTGGAGAAGTCTGCAGGAGAATTTGGGTATGAGTCTGAGCTTCAGCACGGCGTACCACCCGCAGACCGATGGCCAGTCTGAGAGGACTATTCGGATTCTGGAGGATATGTTGCGAGCTTGTACGCTCGATCTGAAGGGTTCATGGGAGGACCATCTTCACTTGGTGGAGTTCTCAAACAACAACAGCTACTAGGCGAGCATTGGCATGGCCCCGTTTTCTGCCTTATATGGAAGAAAATGTCGATCGCCGCTGAGCTGGGATGACATCGGAGATCGGGAGCTGTTGGGTCCAGAGATGATAGTGGAAGCTGTGGATATCGTGAGAGACATCAAGGAGAAGCTCAGGATTGCGCAGGACCGCTTCAAGCATTGGGCAGATGCTAAGAGGAGACCTTTGGAGTTTCAGCCTGGAGATCACGGTCCGCCCGGACCTGACATATGACCAGCAGCCTGTGCAGATTTTGGACCGTCGACAGAAGTAGTTGAGGAACAAGGTAGTCGACCTGGTGAGAGTGATGTGACGTCACAGATCACCTGGAGAGTCCACTTGGGAGCGCGAGGAGGAGATGAGAGAGTGTTTCCCATTTTTGTTTTCTGATTAGTGGTGGTGTTGATTCCGAGGACGGAATCATTCTTTTAGTGGGGTAGAATGTAATGGTCACTTTTCGACCGTATAAATTTTAGCACGTATCTTGTTTCGTATGCGTAATTTTCGTTTTTGATTTTATTATTATTCACCGTAGCTCGGACGCGCGACTGAACCCCATTTTCACGATCCTCTCGGAGGCGCGATCACCCCAATGTTTTCCTTTTAATTTTTGGATGTCTGTGGACCAATCTGCATAACATATTTATTAATACAAAAAAAACATTTTTTTATTTTTAAACGTCGAAATTCAAGGTTGTGTGTTCTCAATGTTATTAAATAACCTTAAACCTTAGCTGAAGTAAACCTAGTGTTGCTTGTTTCTTAAAAAAGGGAGAGAACCAAATCTCTTATTAATTGTATCCACAAAAAATTAAATAAATAAATCTTCCCATTAAAATCTTAACTAAACCCCTAAATCCCACCGGCCTACCCCTCTCTCTCTCTCTCTCATCTTTCTCTCCCCTACCTTACAGATACTTTGAAAAAAATCAAATCTTTAAACTATTATTTTATAATATCCTTTCAATATCTGAGTCTATAAGCTGCAACCGTACCCATATTTTCCCCTATCTCACGAAATCGCCAAACTCCACGAATCTCTCTCCACGTATCAACCATCTCTATCACCCTATTCTATTAAAGCATAGTCTAGGGTTTCACGTGATGAAAAAAAATGAAACTGCAGCCCTACTTCATCCTTTAACCCTCAGTTCTCTCCCTCATCTCGCTCTCTCTCCCCGTAACGCAGCGGAAACATCTTCGTACGCACGCGACGACGTCGACCAACGGCACACCGCTCCCCGACGTCGCTGAAGTCGCCGACCGCTAGCAACACCGCCCGACTTCAACACGAGCTGCTGTCATCGCAGTGCAACGGCAGCGCCCGACTTCAACACGAGCTGCCGTCATCGTCCCCGCTGTCGTGGACGTCCGACCCTCCGTCGTCCCCTGTAAACTTACACGTAAGTTTGATAATAAACATTAGCAGCCGTTAATTTTATACAAGAGTAGTTGTACGCAGTCCAGTTGGTCATTTCGTTACCTGCATGGTTAATAAAATGGGAAGCCATCTTGTAGGATTAGTTACATTATATTAGTGAATTATTTACATAACCTAAGACAGCTTGTAGGATTTGTTAATAATACTTGTTATTAACAAATTTTACTAATATGTGCATTAAATTAATGGTTAGCAATATGTTAGTTATTTTGTGGCATTAGTTTGCCATCCGGGTTAAACCATACTGCTTAATATCACGAAATATGACGCAGATAAGTCCGCACTACCGTAGTCGTGTAACTGAAGGCGACGCGATCCATTGCCGTTTTCAGATCCGACGTTAAACTTACACGTGACCGTCGAACCAGGTTGGTGCCCTATACTCGTAGCAACCCAAATATACGTCATCTAAACCCTAACTAAAAATCAGCAACTTAAAATCACTAAATTTACTTTTGTGCCCCTTTAAAATGTTGTGCTAATCTAGATTACCGACCGGACTTTTGACTGTGCACATATGGTAGATGTCGACGTAGAGAACTGTAGAGTAGAATCTGACAATTAAACACCGCATCTTGGAACTGATAGGATAGTCATGTTTAACCTAGAGATGCAGCTAATAGGATTACTAAAACGTGACCTGATACCGTCCCCTTAATTCATTACAGCGAACCGTACTCGACACTCGAACCGCGACGAGACGCTTCTGACGGATGGATCATCGCCGACGCGACGCTTCGACGGAACGCTCCGGACAGACGACGCACTCGCCACTGCAGGCAAGTGTACTCACTTGTACCTTCGGCAGTGTTTAGGCCTAAGACTTTTAGAATTGTTAAAATGTGAACAAAGAGAACCGGACGTGAAATGATAGCGTCCGGGACGCCCCTTGACAGCTTAGACTTGACGACGAAGTCTAAGTGCAACAACAACAACTTTTGACACCTTAGGGTTTACCTGTGTGTGTGTGTGTGTGTGTGCGTGTGGACCCCTTAGAAGAACCATCCATGTCTTGTCTTGTCTTGTCATGCACAGCCTACGGGCAATAGGGCACTCACTGAGTGATCCCTTGTACTGATACACAGCTTGTAGGCAATAGGGCACTCACTCGACAGAGTGAGTGATCCCTTGTACTGATACAGAGCTTGCGGACAATAGGGCACTCACTGAGTGATCTCTTGTACTGATAAATAAGCATGCAGGCAAATAGGGCACTCACTTGACAGAGTGAGTGATCCCTTGTCATGTCTTGTCTTCTGCACTTGGGTTGGGGTAGGGTTGAGCATGCGCACGGGGGAGGGTCTGATCCCCCTCGAACCGTAAGGCGTGAACCCTTCAAGTCACACGTGTCTTGTCTTGTCTTGTCTTGTCTTGCCTTACCTTGTCCCGTCTTGTCTCGTCCCTCTTAGGTTAGTCCCGTAGCCGGTAGCTCACGCTACGGCTACAGCGTGTCGTGTTTACTTTTCCTGCTCCGTTTACTTTCTTTTAATACTATATTATAACCCCAGCATGTTAATCAACCAGTAAATTGTTGTTTAAACTAAATTACACTTGCAGTAGAGTCTAACATTTCTGTGTAGACTTTACCTGACGTACAGTTCCTTTTCTCTTGGGTGCTGTACGTCAGGTGTTGAGCCGGAGTACGTTGACGAGGCGGACCTGCCAGAGTACGTGGAGCCCGAGGACATCGACCCAGAGTACGTGCCCGAGGAGGACCAGAGCTAGAGGTCTTCAGACTACTGTTCCAGAGTTCTTACTGCTTTTTAGTTGGGTACGTAGCACCGTTTACTCTTTCTGTCTAGGTCAGGTGCTTGCACCAGTAGTTTACTTTCAGTTATTGTAGCCATATCAGGCTTTTTGTTTAGACTCTCAGTACTTTCTGGATGTTGGTTTGAATAAAACGAAAGTTTCCTTTTCAGTATTGTTTGTTGTTCCGTACTTTTCTGCAGGGACATGTTCCTTCATCTTGGAGTACCACACAAACGCTTATTGGGTCCAAGCTTCACAGCTCTGGCCTAAGCGGGCCTTAGTCACGCTTCGCCTCCGTAGTTTTGGGAAGCGGGGCGTGACAGTAATCTATCTCGTGACCGACATACATTTCAAACAATATAGAAATGTATGTCAGCAGGGGTCCTTAGCAAGCATTAATGGTGAATAGGACCCTTGACAAGGTTTTCAAAAGCAGTTTTCATGGCAATTAAAGCATTATGAATAATCGAACAATTATAATTTCTAAGCAGTATGAACAGAAATTACATTAGCATGGCAGTTCTATTATAAGTGAAAGCAGTAACAGTTCTACATGTCATACATATTTGAGATAGTAGTTTTCAAGAGTTCACGAGTGTATCTATCTAGTGTCTATGGTTCACGTCGTTAGACGAATAGCGAGTGAATGTACCTCTCATGCCCTTGAAGGTAACCCGTTCACTTCCGACTAGTGCCTGCAAACCAACCCCACACACGTGTACTTTACTAGAACACGAGCCAGACTAGCCAAACCGGTCCACAAGATTTATGATTAGCCAAACCGTCCCGCAAGATATATGATTAGCCAAACCGGCCCGCAAGATTTATAATTTTCAAATGATTCAAGAGATTCATATATGTCAAGCAGTGTTTTGCAATTTATATCGTTACAAGGCATGGAATTCCGACACATAAGTTCGCATATGTGTGAAACATGGTACAAAAGCAATATCAGCTTTTCTTAGTTTATTTACAGGAATTTATATAATTTAAAAATGGTTTAAACGACTACGTTATCAATTAATTTATTTAAAATGGCCACATACACGGGTTTTGATCTTGCAATTCACAAAACATAACATATGAAGTTTGGTGTCGTTGTGTTGCATATAAAGTGTAGTTCGACATGGTAATTCGTGTATGCGTCATTTCACGGGTAAATTATCCAAAAACTAGCTATTTGTGAAAAAACAATTAAGTGAAACAATATTTAAAAACATGTAGAAAAATGCACACTTGCCTGATTTTGGCGATTTTGGTGTCCAGGTGATCACAATAAGAAGCGTGATTTATCTGTGAGGTTGGATTTATAATATTAAGCTAAAGAATTTAACTTATTAAAGTATTATAACTACATACATATAATAATATATATACACACATATATATAATACAGTATGTAGTATATTATATAACTTATAGTTTAATATAACTTACAATATAATATAGTCCATATAATATAACTTACAGTATTTAATATAACTTATATAACTTATATTATATAACATCGTTCACGTATAATAATCTAACTCACAGTTTGCTTTGTTCCTTGTTGCCGCTAGTGTTGCATGTGACAGCGAGTTAAGCGGCGACGGGCAGCAGCATCGGAGGTGGTGATCGGAGGAGGCTGAGGAAGGAGGAAGGCGAGGTGGTTTCGGTGTCCGCCGGAGGTGTTGTGGGCTTGGTCGGAGATGGGGGCTGGTGGAAGGGGAGTGCTACCAAGGGCTTGGGTGGCGACGGGGAAGATGGTGGCTGAGAGTTCGAGGGGAGGAGGCTCGAGTGGTTTGGTGTTGGCGGCACCGGCGTGCAGCGGTTGCTGGCGAATAGAAGATGGTGTGAGGGGCTGGTATGGGGTATTCGAGGCGTTGGCGACTGGGACGACGTTGTGGGGTCATCGGAGGTGAGGGAGAGAGAGGGAGAGAGAGGTCGAAGTAAGGTGGCGGCTGGGTTGATGAGGGTTAGGGTTAGAGGGGAGGTTTTGCAAATATGGTAGGGTTTGATTTGAGACTGAGGAAGAAAAGGCAAGAACAAAATTTAATTTCAAATATAATGATAGAGATTTATTATCATTATCATAGGATAAAATTCTCCTAAGGTCTATATGGAAGGTAATTCGAAATTTGAATTCAAAACTAACATTTATACTCATATGATTGATTGGTTTTAAAACTTGTTCATATTTTAAAAAATAATACGAGCTATGTAAATAATAAATTAAAATCATGAAACGAATTATTCAAATAATTCAATATATCAATAAAATACGTACGAAATACATACTAATAAATACTGGCTGTTACACCGTGCACAATAGACAAAATTTTTGTTGTGTCTGATGAATACCTTTGGTTCTCCGCTGTGTAATTTTCAGGCAACAATAGCAAGCAAGATACCAATTTCAGCAAAACCAAATATTCAAGTTTCTTATTCAGATATGGCAATGTAATATATTCGTGTGAATCCAAATTTATATCAAATTTTTCAATGTACCAAATATGTCAAATTTGGCATGTATCAGATACGTCGATGTATCAGATATGTTAATGTATCAGATATATCAATGTATCATATTGGTGTTCATTTTATATTTATGTCAAAATATTGAGAATATGAATGTATCAAATTTAATGACAATATATTATATTTTAAATATGTACGTATTCCATCTTACTACAACATTAATGCATACAAAATTACAATAAACAACAAAGAGGATATACAACCAAAACAAAATCACATCATTGGGGACATATCAAGCATTATCATATGGCTTGACTGCCCAGATGTTAATACATTGTTCATCCTATAATTGCTATTGGCAGCTTCCCTTCTGTAAATTTTATTGGCACTGGAAAAAAGAAATTTGTATCATTCTGAATATCTCCATAATTCCTTTCTCGCTCTCGCAGACTGAACTTTAACTTTGTTATTTCCTATTGCAACTCTTTGGCATATTCTTTTCCACGCAGACACTGTTCACTATCATCAACGAAACAAAAAAATTACATATGTTGCTCCTATTGTAATTGATACACCGAAAAAAATCTTTTCCTAATATTTTCACTTGTCATTGCAATCCTCATCAGAGCGTTCAGTAAGCAACGGGTTGTTTCCTCCACTTATCATTACTATTTTCATCTGCCATGATCTGCAATACCAAGTTCCATCACATAAAAATTAACATAATTTTCCTTAAAACCCAAATTAACTGGTTAAATTTTTTTGAGCATTCTTGCAAACTGATTAAAAATGTCACGAGAATAAAATTTAATGATACAACAATTCTTTGTTGGGTTCATAACTTAATAAGAACCAATTTTCAATACAAATGATTCTCATGTCAGATTCAGAAGGAACCCAACAAAGAATGTGGCATAATGTATTAATTTTGTGTTAGTAGAAAAAGATGGAAAGCGAAGTAGAATAAGTTGTGAGTAGAGGAGGGCTCGTGGGCAGTCCTTTATAGAGGAATTAGACAGTGCTGGTGGGCAACGAATGAAAATTCTTGCACGTGAACTTATAGGAATGCAAGGGCACCCCTGAATCAACAGGGGAGTGACCATGAATCTACAAAGAGTATTGGTATGAGAGATGAGCAAAAATTAATGCACAGACCACTCACCGTGCATTTTGCATGTTGTGCACGGTGAGTAATTTTGGTTTGTGCTTCAATTTTTACTGGTCTGTGCATTAATTTTTTACTCATCGTGTACAATTGGCAAAATTTTTGCACGTGCACCGTGAGTAAAAATCAATGTACACACCAAAATTACTCACCGCGCACAGCATGCTAAAATTTGACTGTTGTGCACGGTGAGTAATTTTGTTATGTGCATCATTTAACTTAACGTGCACAACACTGCAAATTTTCAGGATAAAACACAGCAAGCAATTCAAATACCATATTTCTTTGAGCTTGCCTGCAAACTGATACCACGTAACATAATTTGTTGTTCTAACACAGCAAGCAATTCAGATAACAATATTTCAGCAAACTGATAACTACAAACTGATACTACGCAGCATAATTTGTTGTACCAACACATCAAACAATTCAAGATAACAATACTTCAGCAGATTGATACTATATTTCAGTAAACCGATTCCATAATTCAACTAAACAAAATTTCATGAAACATCACAGTAATCATGTAAACTGATACCAAATATTCAAATGGATACCATATTTAAGAATATCAATAATGTGAGCATGCATGTAAACTTACACCAAATTCATGAAACTGAAAACCATTTTTTCATTAATATCAAATTCGGGATTACAGAAATAGGATCACATATACATAATCCAAAATATGGTAGATCCTGAAATATCCAAAATATGAACAAGTATACTTAATCCAAATTCAGGATTACAAAAATATGAACAAATATACACAATCCAAAATTGATCAAGTATACAGTATTTCACTCAATAAATATATTATCCAAACATATACATGGAACAGAATATTTTATTCAATCTCTATAGTACCCACTGTGGCCACAATGTCTTTGACTATATCCATGAATTTCTTCATCCTCTCGACATAAGCTGTAACGGCCTGTTTTCCTAGTCGTATTTGACTGTTGTGTGCGTGTATTTTTTTTCTTCGTTGATCCGGTTATCTTCGTCTGCACGTCGACGCGAGCGCGTCGTTATTTTCAGTTTTACCGTAGCGTAATTTTAAACCTGTGAAATCGTAATTGTTTTTAAATTAAAAAGTTAATTACTAATTGCTATTAAATGATTTTAATCCCTAATTACCTTTAATTAAAAAAGCTAAATTCTTATTAACTTTTTACTTTTAACTAAATTACTTTTTACTAAATTACTTTTCCTAAATTACTCTTACCATTTACTTTACCCTAACCCTAGCCCTACCTAATTGAATCCCACCAAAAGAAATCGGTGAGATCCAACATCTGCTTTCAAAGTTCCCCCTACCTCACAACCACTCCCATCAATTTGTCTCTCTTCCTCGCATTCTTAAAACAAGCCTACAGAAACCTACAGGGAGAAAACACAGCAGCAACCCTACCACCCTCAGCCACTACCTCCTCCACTGCACAACTCCACCATACAAGCAACCAGCAGCAACCATCAGCAAGCACCAAACCCATTCACATCATCACCACCCTTCAACCTTACAAACAGCAACTATCCTCCACCATCCCTCTCCCCCAAAACAAACCAGAAATCACAAGCCAGAGAGACAAATTACAAAATCAAATCACAATCAACAAATTGAACCCCAATTTGAAACCCCCCAAAGCAACCCCCAATCGCGCGCCCCGACCCCAGATCAGCCGCTTGCCGTACCACGATCAGCGCGCTGCTGTCCTCGACCGTCGCCGCGCCGTCGATCGCTCCGCCGCACCTCAGACACCGCGCCGTCGCCCTGGAAGCACCCCGACCCTAGATCTGCCACCCCACCGCCTTCGGAAGCACCATTGCCGCCGATCCGCGACGCCCGCGCCTCAAATCGTCGCTCGCACAGCCCCCGGAGACGCCCGATCCCTAAGAGCCCGCCGCCCACCTCCGATCCACCGCACGGAGCGCCGATCAACTCCCCTCCTTGCGTTGTAAGTCCGTCCCCCTTGTGTGTTGATGCGATCTTGCTGCCGTTAAAATGAAACAAAGAAAAAAAGGAGAAAGAAACGACAGAGAGAGAGAGAGAGAGAGAGAGAGAGAGAGAGAGAGAGAGGAGAGAGAGGAGAGAGAGAGGAGAGAGAGAGGAGAGAGAGGAGAGAGAGAGAGTCGGTTATTAAATAATGTTAAGTTTCAACATGTAACTTTTTACCCATGGTCAAACTTGGTAGGTAGACTTATTAATTTTAACCATGTCATTTTATCTAATAATAAGTAAGATTAAGATATGGTTAGTATTAGAATTGATATTAGATTGTTAATGATAAGTTCGACATGTTGGTAATATGTAAATAATGTTAGAGGTAAGAATTATAACATGTTACCCAAGGTAAGAATTATAATATGTTACCCATAGTCAAAGTTAGAATATGAAACACCATGTTAAGCCATGTAATTAGATAAGTAAGTTAATTTTATAAGTTAAGTTATTCCTTTTAAATAACAGTTAAGTGAATAAAGTTAAGTTTTTATTAAATTGTGTAGCTAACTCATTTGTAACATACGTGAACCGGGTATCCCTATCGCTAACCAAAACACGCCTTTCGCTATAAGGCAAATTGGTAACTCTTCGTATTCTTGCCATGGGCATTTAAACAAAAACAAATACATGCTAAAATTAGTTTCTTTTCATTAGCAATTGATCGATTGAACCGTTAAGTAATTTTTGAGAATCTGCACAGTATCGCTAAAGATTGCCAGCTAATGTTGAAGAATGTGTAAAACTAAATGATGATTCGTGGATTGTAAATAGGGTAACATCACAAACACTTGGGTTTTGGAGTAACTTATAATAGTGGAAGTGCGGGAGCGACCAGTCCGATCTTTGTATCGAACAGTATCGTTTTGTTGAATAGTACCGATTTGTTGAACAGTATCGTTTTGTTGTAGCTCGGGATATCAGGTGGACTCTGGTTGCTTACCATACTACGCTTTATAAGTCATGATCTAGGTTCAGGCACAGTAATACACTCGTGGCATGATCTTTGTTTTTTGTACATTTAATCGATGGAGATTACTGATAGTTGTAAAACTGCAAGTTACATTTCTGCTCTTTTCCTTACCATTGTTGTTCGCACTTTACTTTTCTTCGTGTTTTTAGATTGGCATGCTTGCACATTGTTTTAATCTCTATGCTTAGAGATACTTTGAGTTACGTCTGATCCTGGCGACCCTTCTCTTTGTGGTGGACTCGCCAGATATCCCTCAGGTTGAAGAGTTTGCACCAAAGGTTGTAGGCGCTGAGTTCGTGGTTGAGTTTGACCAGCAAGACCAGCAGGACGCTGAGTATTGAGAGTGGGTGTGGGAGTTTTACTTTGTTGCTTTCAGAGTGGATTGATGTATCTTTGATTTTCTGTTGTATTTTCCTTTCTAGTACGTTGCTGGGTTGTAATAAGGTTGTGAAACCACTTTCATTATAAGTATTTTGGCATATTTCTGCAACAGAGCCTGTGTTGACTTCATTGGTGCCTAGCAGGACTTGTGCATGTTCTAAACAGTAACTGGCCCCGAGAGTGGGTCGTTACAAGTTTGGTGGCCCATGCAGGTCCACGCTAAATACCACATGAACAATGGTTCAGAATATGCCGTTTAAAATACTCAATGGAACTGATCAAACCTTACGAAACATAGGTAAGCAATGGAAAGGAACACTTCAGGAAGCGAGGACAGTGCTTTTGGATCCGAGACCAACCACCTGAATGGGGGTCCCAACTAGAATGATGCTGGCAATGAAGCCAACAACGGTTCAGACGCGATGACATTCCCAACTGCACCATTGTCTGTAGAAGATTGCATGCAGGGCATGTATGCCCTTCATCAGCAGCTTGGACAGGCTTTGGAGCAGGCCTTGCGCAGAGAGCAAAGAGCTGATCTGAGTGCTTATCACTTTCGAGGGATGAGCCTGAAGACCTTCGCAGGGACTGAGAACCATCTTCAGGCGGAAGAATGGCTCAGAGGTATTGACCTGAGAGCATCTCAGATCCGAAAAGAAGCATTGGTGGCTATTGCCAGGAGGCAATTGACTGATTGTGCTCGAGACTGGTGGTAGGCAGTAGAAGACAGCTTATGATTGCCTATTTTGTGGGATGACTTCACTACTACCTTCAACGCCTAGCCACAGGCAATGATCAAGATGAGGAAGAAGTTCATCAACCTAAAGCAGGGTTCGATGACGGTAGATCAGTATGATGCTGAATTCTCCAAGCTCAGCAGGTTTGCTCCAGAGATGGTTACGAATGCTTTGACTCGAGCCCAGCAGTTCCAACAGGGGCTCAACATTGAGATTCGGAGGATGATGGTCGGTGCTAGTCTGACCACACATGCTACAGTTCTGACCATTGCTCGTAACCATGAGATGGTCGAAGAGGAGGAAAAGGAAGAGCTTAGATTGGCAGCATCTGCGAGGCCCCCACCAACCCATGCTGGGCCAAGCAGACAGCCACAGATGCCCCGCCCTATTCAGCAGGTCCAGTTCAAGAGACTAGGGCAACAGCAGCAGACCCAGCCAGTCTGCCATTACTGTGGGAGGCCTGGACACTTCAAGTCTGAGTGTCGAAGTCTTTTAGGCCTTTTTCTGGTTTGTGGGGGCATCAGGACACATGGCTAAGGATTTCCCTCATTTAAATCCACGTGCTCCAGATCCAGCTCCCCGTGCCGCCCCGATTGGGAACGCTCCACAGCGTCCGCCTCTACCTCCACAACAGAGGTGTTCCAGCAGGCAAGGCAGCAACCACCACCGAGACGCCAGGCTTACACCATGACCGTCGAAGAGGCCGAGGCCACTGGTGAAGTGATCACAGGTATAATTCCTGCATTGTTAGTATATCTTTTCTTTCATTAGCATTGGTTGCTTAGATTAGTGTTTAAACCTAGGTGTCGTGCTAGTAGCTGGGAAACCTGCCCTCTCCTTGTTCGACTCAGGAGCATCACACTGCTTTCTAGCGAGTCGATTCGTTTGCACCCACACCGTTCCTGTCAAAACTCTAGCTACCGGTTGGAACGTCAATACGGGTAACGGGTGATAAAGGCGACCAGTGGGTATCCTCAATGCCCTGTGGTGATTTGTGGCGAGCTTTATTCGTTGACTTCATGATGATTGATATCCCGAACTTTGATGCTGTATTCGGGATGGATTGGTTGGGAACTTTCCATGCCACCAGCGACTGTTGTCGAAGGAGGGTAGCCTTCGACATTCCTGATCATCTGAAGTTCGAGTTCATTAGTGGGAGCAGATCTGTTGGCCCGGTGAAGTACAAAGCATGGTCGACCGAAGCAGTAGCAGCCGCGATGGAAGCTGAGCCCGAAGTACCAGAGATGGTTCGAGAGTTCATCAATGTGTTTCCAGACGACCTTACAGGTTTGCCTCCGGATTGCATTCTCAAATTTGCCATCGAACTAGTGCCAGGAGCCCAGCCGATGTCCAAGGGACCATATCGTTTAGCACCATCTGAGCTAGAAGAATTGCGGGTCCAACTTGATGAGCTACTGAAGAAGGGATGGATACGACCCAGTGTATCTCCCTGGGGATCTCCTATACTACTGGTGAAGAAGAAAGATGGATCCCTTCGTATGTGCGTTGACTACCGCGAGTTGAACAAAGTCACCGTGAAGAACAAGTACCCTCTACCGCGCATCGACGATCTTTTCGACCAACTCGGTGAGTCAAGCGTCTATTCGAAGCTGGATCTGAGGACAGGGTACCATCAAGTGAAGGTGAAGGATGAAGATGTTCCCAAGACTGCATTCAGGACCAGATACGGACATTATGAGTACTTAGTAATGCCGTTTGGTGTGACTAATGCACCCACGGTATTTATGAGTCTCATGAACCAAGTATTGTATGAACACTTAGACAAGTTCGTAGTAATCTACATCGACGACATTCTCCTCTACTCGAAGAATGTGATGGAGCATGCAGAGCATCTCAGGGAGGTTCTCGAGACCCTGAGAAGACACCAGCTTTATGCCAAACTTAGCAAGTGCGAGTTCTGGCTGAACGAGGTGGTATTTCTAGGCCATGTGGTGTCAGGAGCAGGGATTGCTGTTGATCCTGAAAAAGTAGCCGCTGTTCAGAACTGGACAGTCCCCCTAACGGTGACCAAGATTCGAAGCTTCTTGGGACTAGCTGGCTACTACCGGAGGTTCATCAAAGACTTCTCGAAGATCGCGAGAGCCATGACGCGATTGACGAGAAAGGATGTGATGTTTGTTTTGTCGAAAGCATGTGAGGATGCTTTCCAGGAAGTGAAGAAGAGGTTGATGACTGCACCCATCTTGATCATTCCAGACCGATTAGGTGGATTCGAAGTCTTCTGTGATGCATCTGGCAAGGGACTTGGATGCGTGCTACATCAGCACGGTCAAGTCGTAGCATATGCATCCAGGCACTTGAAGATCCATGAGAAGAACTATCCCACTCATGATCTTGAGTTGGCGGCAGTGATTTTTGCATTGAAGATTTGGAGGCACTTCCTATTGGGGGAGCACGTGAAGGTGTTCTCGGATCATAAGAGTCTGAAGTATCTCTTCACTCAGAAGGAGCTCAACATGCGTCAGAGACGATGGGTCGAGCTCATGGCAGACTATGACATTGACCTTCAGTACCATCCTGGAAAAGTCAATGTGTACCGGATGCATTGAGTCGTCTTCCAGCAGTGATGACCCTTACGACTCAATGGAGGTTGCAGCAAGAGATCTGGGACATGGGTATAGAAGTGATTTTACCAGGGCTGGCTGCATCTTTGATGGGTATGCATATCCAGTCGACCTTTGTAGAGAGGATCAAGTCTACTCAGATGGAGGATAAGAAGCTACGGAAGATTAGAGATCTGGTGATAGCAGGCCAGAGGCCAGAGTTCAAGATTCATACAGATGGATCCTTGAGGTTTGAGGACAAGATCTGTGTACCGTCCGGCGCTATTAGAGAGGAACTGTTGGATGAAGCTCACAGCTCTCTATACTCTATACATCCTGGAGGTACCAAGATGTACCAGGATCTGCGAAAACATTACTGGTGGCATGGCATGAAGAGAAGCGTCGTACGGAGCATGGCAAAGTGTATTGTGTACCAACAGGTGAAGGCTGAACACCAGAGGACTGTCGGCTTGTTGCAGCCATTACACATTCCTGAGTGGAAATGGCAGCACATCACGATGGACTTCGTGACTGGTCTACCCAAGAGTACGAAGCAGAATGACGATGTCTGGGTGATCGTAGACCGATTGACCAAGACAGCACACTTCATTCCTTTCAGAGTGGGCCAGTCTACAGAAGTATTGGCCAAGAAGTACATGTATGAGATTGTGAAGCTGCATGGAGTTCCTATCAGCATTGTCTCCGACAGAGACGCCATGTTCACATCTCGTTTCTGGAGGAGCCTTCAGGAGAGCTTGGGGACTCACTTGAGTTTTAGTACGGCTTATCATCTGCAGACAGATGATCAGTCAGAGCGTACTATTCGGATACTGGAAGACATGCTACGGGCATGTATGCTGGACTTCAAAGGATCATGGGAAGATCATCTCCATTTGGTGGAGTTTGCATACAACAACAGCTACCAGTCTAGCATTGGTATGGCGCCTTTTACGGCACTATATGGGAGAAAGTGCCGATCCCCCTTGAGCTGTGATGATGTAGGAGATCGAGAATTGGTTGGTCCTGAACTAATCACCGAAGCCGTGGATGTGGTTTGGAACATCAGAGAGAAGCTGCAGCTGGCTCAGGATAGGTACAAGCATTGGGCAGATGCGAAGCGTTGACATCTGGAGTTCCAGCCCGGTGATCATGTTTTTCTGAAGATCTCGTCCAACCGAGGATTGATTCGATTTGGTCGGAGGGGAAAGGTCAGTCCCCGATTCATTGGGCCTTTCGATATTCTGGAGTGAGTAGGAGAGGTGGCATACAAGCTTGCACTGCCCCTGCCTTAGAGGGAGTACACAATGTATTCCACATCTCGTAGTTGCGTCGTTATGTGAGCGACCCGAGTCATGTCGTGGACTACTCAGAGATCGCAGTTCGTCCAGACTTGACATATAAGCAGCAACCCATGAAGATCATAGATCAACGCCAGAAAGTCTTCAGGAACAGGACTATTGATCTAGTCAGAGTGAAGTGGCGTCGCGACTCGTCAGGAGAGTCTACCTGGGAGCGAGAGGATGAGATGCGAGGACGTTACCCTTTCCTTTTTCATGCCCTGTAGAGAATTCTGGGGACGGAATTATTCTAAGAAGGGTAGGATGTAACGGCCTGTTTTCCTAGTCGTGTTTGACTGTTGTGTGCGTGTATTTTTTTCTTCGTTGATCCGGTTATCTTCGTCCGCACGTCGACGTGAGCACGTCGTTATTTTCGGTTTTACCGTAGCGTAATTTTAAACCTGTGAAATCGTAATTGTTTTTAAATTAAAAAGTTAATTACTAATTGCTATTAAATGATTTTAATCCCTAATTACCTTTAATTAAAAAATTTAAATTCTAATTAACTTATTACTTTTAACTAAATTACTTTTTACTAAATTACTTTTCCTAAATTACTCTTACCATTTACTTTACCCTAACCCTAGCCCTACCTAATTGAATCCCACCAAAAGAAATCGGTGAGATCCAACATCTGCTTTCAAAGTTCCCCCTACCTCACAACCACTCCCATCAATTTGTCTCTCTTCCTCGCATTCTTAAAACAAGCCTACAGAAACCTACAGGGAGAAAACACAGCAGCAACCCTACCACCCTCAGCCACTACCTCCTCCACTGCACAACTCCACCATACAAGCAACCAGCAGCAACCATCAGCAAGCACCAAACCCATTCACATCATCACCACCCTTCAACCTTACAAACAGCAACTATCCTCCACCATCCCTCTCCCCCAAAACAAACCAGAAATCACAAGCCAGAGAGACAAATTACAAAATCAAATCACAATCAACAAATTGAACCCCAATTTGGAACCCCCCAAAGCAACCCCCAATCGCGCGCCCCGACCCAGATCAGCCGCTTGCCGTACCCCGATCAGCGCGCTGCTGTCCTCGACCGTCGCCGCGCCGTCGATCGCTCCGCCGCACCTCAGACACCGCGCCGTCGCCCTGGAAGCACCCCGACCCAAGATCTGCCGCCCCACCGCCTTCGGAAGCACCGTCGCCGCCGATCCGCGACGCCCGCGCCTCAAATCGTCGCTCGCACAGCCCCCGGAGACGCCCGATCCCTAAGCGCCCGCCGCCCGCCTCCGATCCGCCGCACGGAGCGCCGCCGGAGCGCCGATCAACTCCCCTCCTTGCACTGTAAGTCCACCCCCCTTGTGTGTTGATGCGATCTTGCTGTCGTTAAAATGAAACAAAGAAAAAAAAGGAGAAAGAAACGACACACACACACACACACACACAGAGAGAGAGAGAGAGAGAGAGAGAGAGAGAGAGAGAGAGAGAGAGAGAGAGAGAGAGAGAAGGAAAGAAAGAGAAGAGAGAGAGGGAGAATGAGAAAGAAACGACACACACACACACACACAGAGAGAGAGAGAGAGAGAGAGAGAGAGAGAGAGAGAGAGAGAGAGAGAGAGAGAGAGAGAGAGGGGGGGGGGGGGGAGGGGGGGGGGGGGGGGGGGGGGGGGAGAGAATTGGTTATTAAATAATGTTAAGTTTCAACATGTAACTTTTTACCCATGGTCAAACTTGGTAGGTAGACTTATTAATTTTAACCATGTCATTTTATCTAATAATAAGTAAGATTAAGATATGGTTAGTATTAGAATTGATATTAGTTTGTTAATGATAAGTTCGACATGTTGGTAATATGTAAATAATGTTAGAGGTAAGAATTATAACATGTTACCCATAGTCAAAGTTAGAATATGAAACACCATGTTAAGCCATGTAATTAGATAAGTAAGTTAATTTTATAAGTTAAGTTATTCCTTTTAAATAACAGTTAAGTGAATAAAGTTAAGTTTTTATTAAATTGTGTAGCTAACTCATTTGTAACATACGTGAACCAGGTATCCATATCGCTAACCAAAACACGCCTTTCGCTATAAGGCAAATTGGTAACTCTTCGTATTCTTGCCATGGGCATTTAAACAAAAACAAATGCAAGCTAAAATTAGTTTCTTTTCATTAGCAATTAATCGATTGAACCGTTAAGTAATTTTTGAGAATCTGCACAGTATCGCTAAAGATTGCTAGCTAATGTTGAAGAATGTGTAAAACTAAATGATGATTCGTGGATTGTAAATAGGGTAACATCACAAACACTTGGGTTTTGGAGTAACTTATAATAGTGGAAGTGCGGGAGCGAACAGTCCGATCTTTGTATCTAACGGTATCGTTTTGTTGAATAGTACCGATTTGTTGAACAGTATCGTTTTGTTGTAGCTCGAGATATCAGGTGGACTCTGGTTGCTTACCGTACTACGCTTTATAAGTCACGATCTAGGTTCAGGCACAGTAATACACTCGTGGCATGATCTTTGTTTTTTGTACATTTAATTGCTGGAGATTACTGATAGTTGTAAAACTGCAAGTTACATTTCTGCTCTTTTTCTTACCATTGTTGTTCGCACTTTACTTTTCTTCGTGTTTCTAGATTGGCATGCTTGCACATTGTTTTAATCTCCATGCTTAGAGATACTTTGAGTTACGTCTGATCCTGGCGACCCTTCTCTTTGTGGTTGACTCGCCAGATATCCCTCAGGTTGAAGAGTTTGCACCAGAGGCTGTAGGCGCTGAGTTCGTGGTTGAGTTTGACCAGCAGGACTAGCAGGACGCTGAGTATTGAGAGTGGGTGTGGGAGTTTTACTTTCTTGCTTTCAGAGTGGATTGATGTATCTTTGATTTTCTGTTGTATTTTCCTTTCTAGTATGCTGCTGGGTTGTAATAAGGTTGTGAAACCACTTTCATTATAAGTATTTTGGCGTATTTTTGCAACAGAGCCTGTGTTGACTTCATTGGTGCCTAGCAGGACTTATGCATGTTCCAAACAGTAATGGGCCCCGAGAGTGGGTCGTTACATAAGCTTCCAACCATCCATTTGCCACATCAGAATGGTATCGACGCTAATTTAATGCAACTGGTGAGACATACATCCAGGGACAAGGTGAACCTGTACAAAGTGATTACCATTCACAAAACTAATCGTGATGTGATAAAGGGTATGCAATGGTTCTAAAGCTGTTCTTAGAAGCAAAAAAGTAAGACACCGTAACTTGGATAGAAAATGTACATCACAATTATAGAAAATTTCTATATGATGGTCCGCTTCTGGCATGGTCATCCAAAATTATCTCGTGGGTTTGTCCTCCATATATGCAATTGCCTCTTTATTAAATTGTGCATCTTTTTCACTCATAACTCTACTATACACACCATCATAGTGTTTATTCAACTCTCCTAGCAAATCTGTTTTGACATGCCTCCAATTGTCATCCCCTATGCCAAGTAGATCCTTATAACCAAAGTTATCTTCTGCCTTGATAACAGTGACTTGCCTTATATGTTGTGTAATACCATCTAGAAAGTGCTCTTTTCTAAAGCTGCATGGGACCCATACACCCTTTCTTTCTGTCTACAAGGGCCTCTTACACATTTTACTTTTTGCCTAGATCCTGCTATGGGATGGGAGAGGAGCAAGTAACTTCAACGGATAAGACATGCTCAAATTGAGAAGGGTCACGAGTAGTTGATGTATCAGATTTCAGCTTCTTCTCCTTTTTTACTATCCCTCACATTGACCTTAACCTCCAGCTCTGTAATGCCCCGCTCCCCAGGATACCTGGGAAGTACGAATCTGTCCCAGGTATTCCAACCATACATGATGTGTACGTACTATATGTATGGTTGTGAGCATTTATGCTTATACATGTGTGTGGATGACTATACCATTATATGTATATATGTGTGTTTGGTGTTTGTGAGCTGGTGGAGCTGACTTGGGGTTATGATTGTGCAGATTGGAGCTTGAGTCGTGTTGTGGTCCTTGGTGTTTGGGTGGTGGTAAGCCTGAGTTGGAGAGACTTGTACTCTTGGGTCCTTTATTGGGTTGGGGTTTTGGTTTAGTGAGAGTTCTAGGCGTAGTAGTTGTTGTATAGATGGACCTTGTTGGGCTTTGGTGTTTATGTATAAGTCTCTGAGCTTGCGTAGTTAGTTCTGAGTTGGTTTTTGTTTCTTTCTGTGTTTTTGTTTTCTTTCTCTGTGTTTATGTTTTTTTTGGGAACGTTATGTGTACTACTCCAGCAGTGCGCAGTGGACCTGCAGTCTGGTTTTATTTGTATTTCCCTTCGTAACACTCGTTGCTCTAGGAATACTTGGGATGGATTCGTACTTCCTGGGTATCCTGGGGAGCGGGGGCGTTACAAACTAATTAAGCAAATTTGTCTCTTTGGTTGATAGCTCCAACTTCATTTAAAAGCTTCATATTGCTAGGCCCATCAAGCTGTTCCTAATGCTTGTATATGCGCTCTAACTCAGTCTTTATGAGCACTCCTTCATTAAGAAAATTTTAACATGTTGTGCGCGTTGAGTAATTTTTTATGTGCATCACATTTTACGCATCGCGCACAACATGTAATTTTTGGCAGGAAATTTCGAGGTTTTTGAAATGACAATTTCGTTATTTTTCAAAAAAAATAATCGGCCATGTGCACAGAGTAAAACGGTAGGTGCGCAAAGCAATTCCCCATATATTTTCCTCTTTTACCCCGCCTCCTTTGCCGCCCCCCCCCCCCCCCCCCCCCCCCCCCCCCCCCAAACCCCAATCACCAGCCCTCCTCCCCCTCTTCGTCTGACCCTCCTCCGTTCCATCCCATCCTCATCCCACATCTCACTCCTCCGACCTCCACAGCCCCTATCCATCTTCGATGGCCCCCTCCTCCATTCCCCATCCCCCATCCGACATCGCCGCTCTCCTCGTCCGCGGCAGAGAGGGAGCTTGGGAAGACTCCAGAGAGATTGGACGACCGCAGATCTAATTAGACGGCGCGGTTTTTTTGTGTGTGCCGAAACCCCGATAAAGTCCTAGTGGCTTTATCGAAAATTTGGTAATTGATCAGTGGCAAACTTGTAAGTAAATGGAATGTGCGCGGGATTAATGGTCAACAAGTATATAAGTGGTATGTACGCAAATCGATTCCCAAATAAAGATAAAAACAATCCAAAAACGGAAGAACGAGAGAGGAGTAAAAAGCCTCAAATTAAGTACCGCCAAAAAAAAAAGCCCCAAATAGAAATCCACAAAATTCTTGTTGCAGAAATCTCGATGACGCATCCTCCTCCTATAAATGCCTTTCCGAATCCACTGTTCCCTCTCATTTCGCTCTCGTCTCTCCTCTTCTCTCTCGATTCCGCGCGATTCTCGATGCGATGAATTCGCTGCCCCGTGCGCCGCCCTCCGTTGGCTTGACGACGATAGAGCTAGGGTTTTGCCGACGGCGGAGCTCTCGAACTGAGGCGGCGACGCTGTCGCCGGCGAGATCCATGCGTCCGATTGGAATCAAGGCGGCGCCGACGGTGGCCCCATGGAACGGAGATTTCATTAACTGCGATTGCGATCCCAATCCAGGTGATTCTCGTTTTGTTTTTGATGAGACATCCCTTTAAATTTCGGAATGCAGTTGGATTTTCTTCAAATTTTGTTGTTCTTGGTCCATCTTAATACATCGTTGTGTCTGTGTCAATCTGTGATGAATCAATGATGGCTCAAAAAGGGGTTCTTTGAGCAGAATTTGAAATGTAGGCAAAAAAATTCTTTAGTGTTATCATGATATCTTCTTTTAACTCTCGTGTTGTTTGAAAGGAAGTTGACTTTATAATTGAGTTGAAAAACTTGAAAATGGGTCGTATACTCCATTCACGTGGAATCGTATAGTCTTTGCAATTTATTGCATTCTTTAAGACATTCTTGGTTTCTTTTTCTTTAGGCTTTGAATTCATGTCAATGTTATTTTGTAAACCTAATAGAGTCGTTTCAAAATACTCATAGAAGGGCAATGTATATTATATTTAGTTAGCCTTTTAGATTGCCCCGGCTACACATTCTTTGGTATACATACAATGATGCCTGTGGGATATAAGAAATGCTTTTAAAGAAATTTCTAAATGCAATTTGAGCTCGGTTGGAATTTCCCCCGCTAATTGGATAAATTTTGTAGTAAATATGTCAAAGTTAGATGTGAATACATTTTAGCTCTGTAGCCCCTGGGGTGTCTGAAACACCTCCTCATATTGAATCAACAGCTGCTCAATCTCTGGTGCTACCGCCTGTGCCTGGTCCTCCCTCTGCTCTGCTGTTGCCACCACCTGTAGCTCGACTAGAAAACCTCCCCCCGCCGTGTGGATCGCTCGTGACATGGCCTTATAAGACACTAAAGAACGGCAGAGGCTGAGATCCCCCTGTAAGACCACTGTACTCCCCTCATCCTGGTACTCCATCCTCAGCATCTTCCAGTTCGTCCTAGTCTCCCCTAGTGTCTGCAGCCACTTCATCCCCTGGATTACATCTGTGCTCCCTGGCTCCAAGGAAAGAAAATCGGTGACGATCTGTACTCCCTGGATCGATACAATCACTCTGCGACAGACACCGGTGCTGTGTGTCACCTGTCCAGTGCACATCATCACTCCATACCTCCCCGTGCCGCTCCGCTGTAGTCCATGCTCTCCCACCAACCTGCTGGAGATGAAGTTGTGGGTGGCCCCACTATCGACTAATACTATCACCTCCTGGCTGCCGACCTGTCCTACCAATTTCATGGTGTGGTTCGGTGTGAACCCTACCACAGAATTGAGGGATACCTCTGCCAAGTCTAAGTGCTGGTGCTCAGTCTCCTCCTCATCATCTCCTGTCTCTAGCACCACGACATCGTCCTCCTCATCATCATCGTTCACTAACAGTATCTGAAGAGTCCGATCCGCACATCGGTGTCCTGGGGTGAATCTCTCATCACAGTTAAAGTGTAATCCCTTCGCCCGCTTCTCCCTCATCTCAGCATCAGTCATCCTTCGTATCTGCCCCTGCCCTGGCTCCTGTCTCCTGTCCCTGTTACACCCGGTAACGGCTGTACCCCCTGAGTAGGAGCGGCCTTTGGTGTAGGAGTAGTCTTCTGTCCAGTAGTAGACGCATGTCCACGAAAAGTGGTACCTTTCCACGCTTCGCGGGCTCTCCTCTCCGTCTCCTGATTGTCCTCCATCCTCCTAGCCGATGTTATCATCCCAGTAGTCCTACTGGCTGTAGCTGTCTCAGTCCGGATCTAATGGTGGGTTTCAGCCCCTTTATAAAACAGCCCTCCAATGATTCTTTCGACACTCCTCGGACTCGGTGGCAAAGCGACTCAAACTTCTTAATATAATCTCCTACGCTCCCCTCCTGCTTCAAAGAATAGAGCCTCTCAAAAACTCCCCTTAACCGCACTGCGCCAAAACGCTCCACCAAGAGCGAGGAGAACTCCTCCCAAGTCTGAAAAGACTGCTGCTGATCCGTCCATCTGAACCAACCCAAAGCCTCTCCCTCCAAGCAGACCCCTATCACACGAAGCCAATCCTCCTCGGGTACTACCGACACCTCAAAGTATCTCTCCACCCAGTACAACAAGTCATCAGGATCTCATCCCTCAAAAATAGGAACCTCCAGATTTCTTAGCGGTCTATCTCTCGCGAATCCACCTCTCCGGATGCTGAAATCCTCCCCTCGGCTGATACCTCGGTGGTCTGTAAGATAAATAGGCCTCTACACGATCTCGTACGCCTCCATCTGCTCCGCCCCACTGCCGGTCTCCTCTCGCATCCCCTGTGGATGTTCATACTCTCCCTTAGGAGGGCCCTGGTATGCTCTCCAATCTCCCGTCACTCCCTCTAATGGTGGAGGCTGGGTCGACGGGCCTCCCGAAAACTGCTGACGCCCTGTAGGCTGCTGAAAACCTATACCGTGCTGCTGAAATTTGGCTATATGAGCTGTTCAGGCCCCGAAGTGGGCCCATGTGGCGCATGGAGGTCTGTAGGTGCGGTCGAGGTGCTTGGAGGGTCGGCGGAGCCCCATGAGGCTCTGTCGGTGCTCGAAAAACCCCATGGGGGCTGGGCAAACTCCACCAAGGGGGACCTGCTCTATCGAGGCTCGAAAAGCCCCGTGGGGGCTGGGCGAGCTCCCCCAAGGGGCCGCCTGTGGCTGCCGGCACCAATTTTGGGTCGGCGGCTCCCAGGCGCTGCCCCTGGTGGTCGCCGGGGGCAAAGGGAGGGGCGGCGGCTGCTGCCGCCCCCTCCTGGGGGTTCGGCAGGGCCCCCTGGGCTACTTGGGGGTTCGATGGCCCCCAGGTGGCCGTGGGGGTTCGGCGGTAGCCCCCCACTGCTGCGGTGGGGGCAGGCGGCCCCCCCGGTGGTCGTCTCGGCGGCGCGCAGCGGTGGAGGGTGAGAGGCGCATCACACTCTCTGTCGCAAGGGTCGTAGCCTCCGTCTTCATATTTTTCAGAAACCTCTTCGTTAAAAGTCACTTTTTACCTTTGATTTTGGCCAAATGTGGTTTCTTTTTGCTTGGATCCATCCTAGGTGTGAGATTCATGGACAACGCCGATATCGCCGCCATTAATCGCGATTCAGAACTCGCCTGATTCTCCACTATCTCTGTCAATCGCGCATCCGTTTTCACCTGATTCTCTGTTAATGCCTCTATTCTCTCCTAGATCTGCGCGGCTATCTCGGCGTCCTCTTGTCGAGCGTCGTTAAAGCCTTGACTGACTCGTGTTTCAATCCTTTCCATCATATCTTCCAATGACTCGATTCGATCCATAGATCGTGTGTTCGCTATGGATCTGGTGCTCTGATACCAAATTGATGCGTCTAGGGCTTTTTGTGGAGATAAAGGTTGGATTTTTATGGCTTTGGACTACTAAATCTAGGGTTTTAATGCGAAGAACTGATCTGAAAATACTAAATAAAGCTAGAACAATTGATCTAAAATAACGAGCAATAGAGAATTACTAAAGAAAGTTACTCTAGGGTTCTAGGAAAATAAAATACCTTGTCAATTCTTCGATAATTCTCGCTAGGGCTTGCCGGCCCTTGTTTAAAGGAGGGATTAGTCAATTGTGGAATTACTAAACGACCCTCCCTTGTGGTTGCGAAGTTACAAGTTTGGGACTGGGTCCGTGTTGGACCCAAGCCGCCGTCTCCTTTGGTACACTTGAACCGGACCCCTTGGCCTAGCCTTGTAGCGCCCCCGCACCTGTTGGCTGTGCCGCATCAGAAACCTGCCATAGTAGTCACATAGTTTAAGCTTATCCAAAGGAATGAACATTTGTAGTTTTTAACGTTGCAGGGATTATGTAAGACATTCAAATTGATCAATGGAAGGCTTGTGTATTTATTGCATGTTACTGTGCGGTTATAATCAACGTAGAGTTACAAGCTGCAAAGCAAAGTTGCTTACGCTAAATTTATAGTACCTTATTGTTTTTCTACTTGGGGAATAAAGGTTTGAGTTAGTTTTACTCTTCTGTTAGCCCCTTAGGTTCTTGCGCAATCTAAAAACAAACTTTTATCTAATGTTTCCAATAACTGGTGATGTAGCATTAGCAAGGAAAACAGTTGAAGTTTTGCAATGAGAAGTCAAGATAAAATGTCAAGCTTCAAGAATTATACACTTGGTGTTATCATGAAACTAATAATATAACTTTAGTGACCTATGGTTTTCTGAGACCTGATGCTATTGAAAATAAAATGTATCTGCCATCCAACATAAACGGATGAGAAATGAGCTTTTAACTAATAATAACATATTTAGCCTTATTTTTCATTTATTTGCTCAGCACACAAACATGCAGGCATGCACACATAGCTCACAGAATTGAAGCAAATTCTTCACATTAAAATTATAAGGGCCATGAAAATTGCAAATCCACTCTGACCTTGATCCATTGCATTTATAAATTTAAAATGCCTAAAAGCTTGAGAATTCTAGAATGACTACGATAATTAACTTTCATTTCACATGGAACTGAATATGATAAAATTAATAATTTCTGTCAAATTAGGTAAGGCTTTTAGTCCATTTATTACTTTATTAAGAATTATTTTTTCTTTTATTTAGGGAAAGGTAATCCCCTGCTGTCAAATGTTGGAAAGTCAACAAACATTGCATGGCATGAATGTCCAGTTGGAAAACTGGAAAGGCAAAAACTACTAAAACATAAAGGGTGTGTCATATGGATTACTGGTCTAAGCGGTTCAGGTTTGTTGATTAAACTTGCACACCTCTGTTGAATAATTAAGATAGCCTTGGGTATATTTATATTAGTAAACGGCAATCATTCCATATCTCTTATGTCTATTATGCATATCAAAATATGCAGGAGTGATTTTTTTACATCATGTTCAAATATTATTTATACGCATGTTTGGTGTTCAGTATATTTACTTCATCAAGATATATTATTTGAGTTTATACTTCATAAGGATATTTACTTTCACTGTGGGAGCATTTTAGTAAAGTCTCTATCTGATTTCTTTAAATATTGCATTTGTTAGGCAGTAAAGTGCATTAATTCAGTTAATAGCTCGGATCACTTTATTTTCTATAACCCATGGCTATTAAACTCACCAGTTGATTCTTTCTAGCTATTTATGTTGAGGTAATTGCCTATTGAGGAATATGCATTTAGTTTATCATGATGCTCTCCCAATTTTACTGATCAGAATACGTGTATGCAGTTGTCAACGTAAGGTTATATTTTCTGGTGTGTTCCATTAAGTGATTTATGGTGTGTACAAAGTTAAAAAGAGGGTGGATTGGGTCAACAATGACAACGCATTTAACTGAGGACTTTGCATTCTTCTTCCTCAGTTGATCTATCAATTATCATTATCGTTATTTTATTGCCTCAATTCTGGTACTATTTGATCTTCTATCATCCCAGCAGCACCTTCAGATATTATCATATTTTCCCTAATTCAGTTCACCTGTTAGTCTCCAACAAAAAGTTGTGGCGTCGGTATCATGGATAGTAACTAGTGTCTCGCTCTGAACAACAGTAATTTTAGTCTTGACATAGAGGCATAACAGGTGAGTTTTTTTAAGGATCTACTGTAAGGAACCCATCTTTACATTAGAGGAAGGCCTATATAAACAACACATGGTTTTTGTAAAATAATTGTGATATTTTGTATCATGCACATCATGGATATTCTAAGCAGTTCTAACCGAGCAGTTTTAATTGCAGGCTAATGATGCTTGAAAGCAGTAATTCTGTCAATTTTTGTTTTATTTTCAAATTCTGCCAGTGTTTTGTTCAGTTTGTTCTGACAAACTGAGATTCACACTGGTAACTGTGATCCCCCTCCAAAATTCTGCTAGATGTCAAATACATCAGTCTTCATGTTGAAATTGACACTGTTAGCTGTGTTTTACACCCCCAATCTCTTCAAGTGTCTTTAGGTTTCTGACCATAGGATTGAGTTTGTTCAAAGATGGCATCTAAATCAAATTTATTTGGTTGAGAATGTGGTGTGATGTGTGAACATACATGTCACTGTGTAATTTGTATCTTAGTAAGCTGGTTGTATGCTATTACTATGGGTGTTGCAATGATCATTATATAATATTGTCAACAGCATGACCACTGGTTGGTTTGGAGTAACAACCAAAATCATGTTCACGTGCTAATTCCTTGGCTGTTGCATATCCTTCCAGAATGTTGTCAGTATGAGAAGTTGGTGCTAATCATCATGTGTTGTATAACATTATGCAATACACATTAATAATCAATATCATTTTCTCATTATTTTCCATGATTAATGGGCATTGGCTATGAATATATAACTCACAGCTTACTACTAAGGAGGTTCCACGAATAATTTGATGGAAATCCATTAGCAGATCTAGGTCTTAATAACAACCAACCATGAAGAAGATAGCAATCTATTGATAAGAGCACGCATCAAGCAGTATAGCTGTAAGAAAAAGTAAAACAATTATAATAATACAGTACACCAGATGGGAATCCTACATGGATTTATATTAAGATTTTAATGTTTGAGTCAATTTAGTTTGTATGATTTTTTGAGTCGTTTTATATTTTATTATTTAAGTCATTTTGAAGTTCTTTTTAAGAATCTTTTAGAGGTTTCTATATTAAGGAAAACCTTTTTATTTTATTTTGTTTTATTTATTTCGGTGTTTGTATTGAGAATAAGTTTAGATAAGAGTTTATTTTTTCTTTTATATATATGAGTCAGTAGTCAAATTTTTAAATATGAATAAATGATTGAATAAAAATTGAAAATTTGTAAATTATGGTTGTAACTTTAAAATCTTTTGCATGAGAGGTATTTGGTGGGTGCAAAATCGTATGGGCAAGAAGTTCTAAGAAATCTTTTACGTGCGAGGTGTTGAAGTCATAATTGTTCGATGTCTGTGATGAGAAGCTTCAAACCTATTTATTCTTTATCTTTGCAAATTTCTAATTAGTTTTCATTAATTTCTTTCATCACATATTTCAAGTCCTTTTGTTCTGGCATTAGATTTGGGTGCATAATTAAATTTTCCTTAATTTCTAGTGTCCACATCGTCTTCATTGTCTTCGTTCTCTGTAATCTCGTTGTTTTCACTATTCTTAGTTCAGTTTAGAGTTAATTAAAAAATCTCTTTGATTTCAGCCTTGAATAGCAAAAAATCACACTGGTTATTGTTAATAATCTTCATCCTTTTATAGTAATAGAATATATCCAAAATTCTCTTAAAATATATTAAAATTCACCCCAAAAATCCAACTCAACTTTTATCACATCTCCTACATTGCCACCAAAAGCAACACTCAATAACAAACTCCTAAAATCAAAACCCTAATGCTTTTCTTCATCTCCGTTAAACAACCCAAATCAAAACTATAACCCTAACCTAACCCCAAAATCCAATTTGAAAACTCATAATGTCAAATACCCAAGTCCCAAATCTAACTTAATTTTCATAGAGCAAAAACCAACCCCCATCATCATCACCTTCAGCTACAATTCACCAACAGCAGACCACATTTCAATATTAGCATTGTCCACATCTCCCAGATCCACACCACCTGCTCTCTTCGTTGGCATAGCCATCATCATTGTCAACTATTGATGAGACCGCATTTTATGAAAAAAGACATATCTGGAATTTTAAAAGTCTTAGGGGTATTTTCGTAATTTTTTGTTTTCTAGGGGTTTTCGTAAATTTCAATTGTAGGGTTAATTTTGCAATTTTATATTTTTAGTTTATTATTTATATCGGGGCTATGAAGATTATGGATTTATCGTGTTGAATCTTGAGAGAATAGACTCTTTTGTGGGAGGTTGCGGTTTCACCTCGAATAAAAGCTTGGGAGAGCGGTCCACCTCTCGAATGTAGCCGAAGGAGAGCGAGTTCCTCTTGAAAGAACTCAACCATGTTTTGTATCTCTTTTTTCAGCCTATTATTAATAAAAATCCCACCTTTCCATCAAAAAACACATCTTTCTACCAAAAATCCTAATTTTATCCATAAAAAACCTATCGGATCTTATCAACTAACCAACAAAGAAGCACTTCTCCTAGTCACTAGTAAGCCTTGGATCTAACATAAAATTCCATTTCATCTACGATTCTCTTCTTTAGCACTCATCAAAGTTCCAGCCACTTCGTTATCGAAATCTAACTGTGCTTGTGCCACTATTGTCATCAATTATCCATCACCAAGCAAGCTCCGTTGTCATTGTCATCCTCCGCCCTAATCGACATCAACTGTTATCGCCACATCGACATTACAATCGTCATCCACCAGCACTATCAACAAGGCCACTTGTCGTTGCAGCCTCGTAACATCCTTGTAGACTCTTCATCCATCACGAATCACTAGCTCACTGAATTTTAGAAAAAAATGTTTAAAGCTAATTTATCAAGTGTCTAAATCGAAGTTCAACTTTGATTGATTTAAGTTTAGCCAGATTAGCATGACCTGAATCTGAACTAAGTTATAGCTTAATCCAATCTCAAATCAAAGTAGACCAAACTATTTTAACGGAGACAAGTGTAGCTTGATTTAAATATACTGAAGCCTAAATTTTGGTTGATTGAGCCAAACTCGGGCCTGACTGAACCAAAACATGTTTGAAGCTGATTTTGGATGCTGTTTTGTTGATTTTAAGCCTAATTTTTGAACTATATATATGCCAATTAAGAGCCAAATCGATCCACTGCTTCTTTTAGAGTATTTTGAATTTGAGGTATTTTGAGTGTATTTTTTGACATATTATGATTATTATTCATACAGATTGACACTATCATAAGTGATGCATTCAAATAAATCACGTCTTTCTATGGATATATTGATCTGTCTGACTATGAACATTAGAAATATCATCTAGGGTGTTTTTTTCTTATCACAGCTTGAGAGATTAGGATGAATATTTGTATGCCATGCACAAGTTATGTGAATAAGCTCGAAAGCGATGGTTTGAAAATTGCTAAATTTAACAGTTTGTAAAAGATGAGGATCAGATCGCGACATCAGTACCTCTTTAGACCTTCCTCAAGGCAATTCTCAAATAATTTTGTGTCAAAGATCAAGTCACTAACAAATAGTTATGCAAAGCTCACAAAACAGTTCCAAGATATCTAAAATGCATTCAATTTTTATGTGAGATAGCAAGCAGAGCAAAAGATGGATCATGTTCTAATATAGACTCATAAATAGACGTTGAACTAGTGCCAAGACCTGAGATTGAGTTTAAGTCCAAGCCCAAGCATGAATCCGTGACTATATGTGATGCTGAACATGTGACCGAGCCCGAGCATAAGACTGTGTCTGTGCCCATGTTTGAGCCTGAGCATGTGACTGAACCTAAGCTACAACCTTAGCCATGGGTTGATCATATGTCACAGAGTCGGCGGCACTACTTGAGCTAGTTGAGTATATCAATTTTATTATCTTTGATCCTTCACATCCTACCGATTAGTAGGTTTTGCATGCATTCCTGACTTACATGACTTTGTTACATTCTTCTAAAATGTTTGTCTGTAAGTTTATATTTTGCTTTATTTTAAAGTTTTATGAACGAGTATTTTCCAACTATTAGAGATTGCTGACTTCTTCTGAACTACACACTCTTATCACTATTTGCTATATGGTAAATTTTTCAAAGCTAGTAAAAATTGATGAAAATCCAACTTGGATTCATATTAGTATTTTAGTGTTTAAGTTGATTTAGACGTTATGGTCCTTGAGTCCCTTTATATTTTGTTATTTTAAGTCTTTTAAGTTTCTTTTATAGTGTCTTTTCGAGTTTTCTTTTAAAGGAAAGTTTTTTAGTTTATTTTATTTATTTAGGTTTTTGAGTCTTATTAAGAGTATGAGTTTAGGTAGAAGTTTGTTTCTTCTCCTATACATGAGTCTGCAATCAAAGTTTAGGATATGAATGATTGATTGAATAAAATTGGAGCTTTATGAACTATATTTGTTAATTTAAACTATTTTGCATAAGAGGTGCGAGGGTGGGTGAGAAATTGCTTGTGCAAGAGGCCTCAAGTAATTTTCACGTGCGAGGTATTGGAGTCACTGATCCTCCGATTTTCATGATGAAATGCATAAAACCTATCTATATTTTATTATCACAAATCCCTAATTAGTTTTTTCTAATTTCTTCCACCACATCTTTAATGTTATTCCCATTCCGCGTCAACACCCTAACGCCTCATTGTCTTACCTCTTCATGTAGGCTCTTTTATTTCTTATCCATGAAAATTTAGAGGTGGCTCCTTAGGTTGATTATATATCTGTGCATACATGCATACTGGTCTTCAATGTTTTATGGTACATCCATCTCATTCTTTAGCAGAAATTTGGCACCAACTCAGAAGATTGATGCCACTCTAACGAACTGTAATTATGGAGCTTTCTTAATATTTGAGCATTGATCTAATATATAGTCTCGATGATAAAAGCTGAGCTGATGATGAGAACTCAATTAGCTATAAGCCGTAGCTACAAGAATGTCTTAATGGAAAGTTCTAGAGAGCAACTGTAGTAAGACTTTGGTTGGTTCTTGTGGAGTTTATTTATTCAGTTTTAACTAATGTTCAATTATCTAGCCAGATCTTGCTGAAAAAAGGCTCTAATGATGAATATACTCTTCCCACTTTCATTAAATGGTGGGGGATGTTGTTTCTTTGTTCACTTGAAACTCTGATGTTTCTGCCTTACAATATATCTACATATTTGAGAACCTAAGAAAGGTCATTAAAATTGATATAAATTAATGGTAAACAGCTCCATAGGCTTCAAAAAATTTGATCCTGGTAGGTTTACTTCTAGTATGTGTTCTAACAGTAGTGACTTTGAAGTTTTCTTTGATGTGTCTGATAGATCTGGCCCAGTAGGGGCATATTTTGGGTATTTTGTGATATTTTATTATTGTAGGTGCTTTTGGGTAATTGTGCTATTAGTTAGATTATTATAAAAGGGGAGGGTGGCCGGCCGGCCATAGGTATGCTTTATTTGATTATTTCGGTATCTTCGAGGGAGAGTTCCTTGTTATACGGGAGTGTAACGCCCCGCCCCCAGGATACCCGGGAAGTACGAGTCCGTCCCAGGTTTTTCCAGAGTAGCGAGTGCAAAGGTAAGGAAAAAAAATACAAAAGAGCCAGCAGGCCATTGCGCACTGCTCGGGTAGTACCTATAATGTTCCCAACAAAGCAACTAACACAAGGCCAATACAGAACCACAACACAGACAACCAGAGAGAAAACGCTGAAACAACAAAGACTATATCTATATCCTCCATCATTATACACCATCCTATCCATCGTTATACATCAGCGACTCACCCCAAAAAAGACCCAAAAGTACAAGAGTCACGCACACTCATCTCACCCCCCAAACCTCACACTCAACTCAAACTCAACTTTACATATCTCCAGCCACCAGCTCCCAAGCTCCTCAACCATAAATCCAACTCCATCTCCCTGCCTCTAGCTCCATAAGCCTAAAACCACAAATTGGAGCATGTCAACGCGTGCCCTAGTAGGATATCCAAACTCCCACTAGTATGTCACTCCTAAATGCAACTACTGAGTGAACAAGTGCTACAAGTGAAAGTGCGACAGAAACATGGCATGGCAATACATCAATGTATAAAAGGAGAAAATGAAATAAGGTAATTAAACATCCATTACTACACTACAAGAGGTAAGTAAACTGCAAGACAAAAACTAGCTACAACTGTTATTAATTGAACAACAAACGCAACGCAGAGGCAAAATTACAAAGAACTACAAAATTAAATAATTTATTTCAATTTTAAAGCATTTGAGTATTTAATTCATTTCATTTGGAACCTGGGCGTGTCGTTGAATATGAGGAACTGGACTCCACCCCAAGCTGGGCGGTAAGGAGCACCCGTCAGTGGTACACGAGTACTGTTTCCTTAACGGGGCCTCTCACTCCACCCATTCCCTCGCATCGGAGTGCGAGTGAGGAAAACTCCACAACATCACAACACATCGACCCGAAACTGTGCAAGGTACGAAAATAACCATAAAGTACCCGAAACTGAGCAAGGAACATTAACACTATCACAACATAGTCCAGTCCTCATATTCTAATAGTACTCAGTTTTACCCCAACCACAGGTGAAAGCCCCTTTGTGAGGGGACTGAGTCATGTAAGATATTATATTTACATTGGTTTGCACGATATCATTGAGACATAAAAATGGAAGCAGTCACATGCAAACAATTAGAGTTGATAGTAAACTAACTATAAATAGGAAAACATGTGCATGAGAGGTGAAAATAAAACAACTACCAAGGACCATGCCAACCCACATCAAAGCTAGACATTTCCAATAAGAACATCATATAGACACGTGTTCATCTTTCCACCCATTTCCTTTCCTTTCTTTCATTCTTTTCACAATAACACAAGTCTATAAAAAGGCCCATGGCCGAAATGTCAAAGGGGCATTCCACACAGTTTTCCCACTTACAAAGGGCCAAATTCATCACTTAAGTAAATTACACAACAAGGTAATTAAAGATTTCAACTTTGTGCATAATTTCTTGATAAATAGGCACCTTTAGCAATGCAACATACCAAAATGAAATTCAAAGGCAAACTGGTATGGGACAAGGCCAAATGAAAATATTAGCATGCTTTCTCATCAAGAATGGCAACTTCAACATGACCATCTATCAACTTTACCAAGGTCACAAATTTGTACAAGATAGCTATACCAAAATGCAAGCCTTTAAAAGTCTTCTTAAAGGGCTTAATAAAAATACAGGCTTTGATGGAACTCTTTAAAGAATATTAAGAAAACATATTTAAAAATTTACTTAAGAGCTTCAGGGAAAGTGCAAGCCTCTAAAAGGTCATTGTATTAATTTATGAAAAAGACATCTTCAATGAAACCTTGAAACAAATGCAAGATTAGTAGGAAGATGGAAACCTTGATAATCTAATTAGAATCCTTAAGAAGGATGCTAGCTTTTGGGGATTTGATGGATGGTCTTCAAGAAAAGTATTAGCTTTAATGAGATTAATGGAAAAGCATTACGGGGATGCAAGCTTTAAGTAAAATTAAACATGGAAATTTTAAAATGACTCTAACAAATGGTAGGTTATCCATTAAAATGTGAGCTTTAACATGAAAGGTAAAATTCTAACACTTTTGAAATAGAACCCTCTTTATTAAAAATGGAAAGTTATAGTTAAAAATAAGAACTTTAGTAAGGATTATGACCCAACTAAAAATGAGGACTTTATTCTAACATAAAGAATAAATAATAAAAGGGACTTTATCTCACATTATTTCCTTTTCCCCCCTCTTTCTTTCATTCATTTAAACATCACAAAGGTCCATGAAGGCCCATGGCCGAAATGATGGGGAGGATTTTGTACATGCGTTTTCCAAGGCTTAAAATGCCAATTCCACACTCGAGCACATTTCATAACAAGATGAATAAGGAACTCAACATTGAACATGCCTACTTAATAAAGAGACACTCCCCATCACTATAGCATCACAAAGGCTTAAGCATGTCCTAGGCCAAAATGTACACATGAGGGAAAAATGCCATTAAACGAACCAAATTGTATAAAGCCATTAACTTGGACATAACTTCACATAAAAGAGAACAACTTGCATGCAACTTTGTTTAACACACTCTAATTCCCATAAAAGATAGTGATTTGTGCATGACTACCACAAATGATGTCAATTTGCATAAAAGTGGCATCTTTATCTAAACACAAGCAAAAAGGAGACAACTTTATTAAGTGCAAGGGTAGAACATGTACAAGTTAGCTTCTTTAGCAAAGGAAACTATGAAAGTTTGCAACTTTATCTAAGCATTAGTAAGGCAAGCTCATAACACCATGAAGTTTTCACCATTTTCATATTAGTACAATAAAAAGAGCAATTGAAACACATGTATGCAAGAAAGGAGCCAACTTGAATGCATGTCTTTAAAAATGCAACCCCTTTTACTTAAATCAAGGCATGCAAATGACAAACTAGGTGGAGTAGGATTCCTACATTCAAGATGCAACTTTCTTTCCTTACTTGCCTCCCTTTAAAGCCTCCTCCCTTTTTTCTTCTTCTCTTCCTTTAATTCTTCTCCTTTAATTTCTCCTTCCTTTTAATTGTCATTGAATGTCAATGTCATTCTAACTTGGTAAGAATTTAAGAGGAAAAGAGAGGAGGCTTGGCCAAGATGGGCAAGGGGTGGTTCGGCTATGCCACAAATGAGAAGGAGAGAAAGAGTGAGAAAAGGAAAGAAAAGAGAAAGAAGAAACTCTATAATTCTCTCTTTAATTCTCAACTTTTCTATTCTTAATCTTTCCATCTAATTATTCCCTTAATTCTTAAGGGTCAAAGGTCAAATGGCTAGAAGATGCCATGCTAGCTAAAAAGACCCAAATACCCTTCTATAAAAACACCCTCCAACTTAGATAGATAATTACACCCTATGTCATCCATATAAAGCCAATACACACACATACATATACCGAAATGTCTCCCTACACACTCACATACAATATACATACTAGTACACAAATATACTCAAGACAATATGTACCATACAATGTACTCACTACAAATGTTCTATACAATAGTCATTTAATATTTAATACAAGTATACACACTAATACACCATGCCATCATGCATAAACACCCAATTAATACTACTAATACTAATATTAATAACTATCGCAATACTAATAATAATACCAAGTAATAAACATACTAATAACAATAATAACACACACATACATTACTAATTACACATCAATATGAACACTAATATACCACAACTAAAACACATTACAATCAATACAATGCCATCATATAATACAATTAAAGCTAATATTATAATTAAGGCAAATACTAACACGTTACTACACACACATCAACTTACTAATTGCAAGTGTGCCATCACCTTGCACACCCATAGTATTACACACACATCCAATCAAAAACATTAATGCCACACATCAAGCACACATTTATATATACATATACACTACATCATAATACACGAATACACCCACATTAATAAGGCACTGCTATATACACTACGCCACGTTGCGCTACACATTACTATACAAACAAGCAACCACATTATACTTATATAACACCCTCATTCAAGCACCTATAGCATATTTTAGTCATCCATATAAGCATTCACATAGGTATCCAATAAGGCATGACTATACGCACTACAGAATACACTATACACACTACACAAGTATGCCAACATACATACACTACGCAATTAAATAATCATATACACCCTACCGTATATTCCACTAGGGCCATTACATGGAGAGTGCGGATGTCCTCTTCAATTGGCATCTTGGGAGGGAGGTTACCTCTATAATTGTAATCAATTTCTCTTTTATTTTCAGTTTTGAGCAATAAAAATCATATCTTTTCTAGTTCCTATCAATTTGGTATCAGAGCATCAACGATCCATGGCGACGACAACGCGATCCAACGAAAAAAAATCCTAACTATAGAGGAAAAATATGACATCGAGATCAAGTAATTGAAGAAGGTCATGGAGGAACTTAGGGTTTCGACTGAAAAGGACAAATCTGCGACAGAGCAAAGATTTGTCGGTGTGGAGAAAACCCTAGTACAAATCTTGCAGCAAATCGCGAGGCTCGCGACGGCTATTCAAGCAAAAGAGGGCGAAAATACTAATTTTGGTCGAATGGCAACACCTTTGGAGAAAGGAAATGGAAAGATGGAAGCTTTTGAAGAGGGGATGCTTTTCGACGCCGACGACTACTTCAAAGAAGACGAGCAGGCCACAATGAACGACAACGATTTCTGAAGCCCTAGAAGGTCAAGGTGTGGCCTAAAAACACATGCGGTGGCAACCCAGGGGTTGCTGCCCCTTGCAGACCCTCCCCAGGGGGGCGACAAGGGGCGCCAGCCCCTGCAGAAGCTTCTGCAAGGGCCGCCGCCCATTACCGAACCCTCCCAGCACTTCAGTAAGGGGCGCCAGCCCCAGCAGGTGCCCCGCGGGGGCCGTCGCCCCTGACTGAGCACCCTAGGAGTTTCGGCGGGGGTCCACAGCCCCTGCAGGGGTCCCGACAGGGGCCATCGCCTCTGAGTGAGCCCCCACATGGGGTATGGGGGCGTCGTCCTTCCCGAGCCCAAAATCATCAACCGGCGGGAACATATGGGTGGCGAAATAGTGTTGTCAATGATTCCAAAAGCCGACGAGGGCCACGAGGCCAACCTGTGACATGCTACGACGATGATGATCATCCAGATTACTTATGGGAGCCCGACGACGAGGGTGACGAGTTTCGGGAGCCACACGATCCACGTTATTGTGCAGAGAGACAACCACGCCCACCCCCAACTTATGGGGAATATGCAGGAGATGACGACAGAGGAGATTGGGAGAGAGGAGATCAGGGCTTCTACGCAGGCGGCGAAGATCCTGGAGGCTTTGGGGATCATGAGGGAGGCCCACAGAGTGGATATGAGCGGCATCATGAGAGGTGATAGTATTATCATCAGCTCAGACACGCAGGATGACGAAAAGACCAGGGGACCTTCACGACGGACAGGTTGCGGAAACTGAAGATGCCTGTATTCGAAGGGGATGATCCAGTGGCATGGATTTACATGGCTGAGAGATTTTTAGGGTTTTCGCATGACAGATGATCAGAAGCTGGAGGAGGTGACGGCGTGTTTAGGCCCTCGCGTGGTACCAGTGGAGGGATGAGAGGCGGCCGTTTCACTCGTGGAAGGAGAACAAAGAGGGACTGGTGGAGAGATTCCGCGACACTCGTCTGGGGAACTTGCGTGAGTAGCTACTTTCCTTTGGCAGGATGACACGGTAAGGGACCACGGGTAGAGGTTTAAGGCACTTTCAGGGCGAGTATGGGGAGTTTCCGATGAGATGATGGAGAGCACCTTCATGAATGGGCTGAAGGCCACCATTCACATCGAGGTGCGTATACAGAAGCCTCAAGACTTGATGAAGGCCATGTAGTACGCTCAGATGGTGGAGGATCGCCTGATGGAGACGAAGAGATCGGGAGGGATTGAGGGCGGCTCATATTCCCACAGCCAGCCCACGATTAGAGAACAACAGAAGGTAGCGACAGTGACAGACTTAGCCAGTCAGGAGAAGAGCGGGGTGCCACTACAAGGAGCACAGATTCAGAAAATGACGGAGGCGGAGATGCGAGAGAGGAGGCGGAAGGGGATGTGCTTCAGATGCAACGAGATGTTCACCCTGGGGCACCATTGCGGAGTACGTAAGATCTAGCTACTGCTAGTGGGTGACGACGGAGGATGTAATGGAGGATGAAAAGGCTGAAGGGGATGACGACATCCCCTTGAAGTAGGACCGCCAGGGACTTCATGCACCACCTTGAGGACAATGTGGTTTTCGGGGGTGGAGTAATGATAGATCCGGCACAGTAGGGGCATATTGGGTATTTTTGTAATATTTTATTATTGTAGTGGCTTTTAGGTACTTGTGCTATTAGTTAGATTATTATAAAAGGGAGGGTGGCCGGCCAGCCCTAGGTATGCTTGGTTTGATTATTTCGGTATCTTTGTGAGAGAGTTCCTCGTTCTATGGGAGAGTGCAGACGTCCTTTTCAATTGGCGTCTTGAGAGAGAGGTTATCCCTATAATTGTAATCAATTTCTCTTTATTTTCAGTTTAGAGCAATAAAAATCATATATTTTCTAGTTCCTATCAGATCAGTGTGATCTGATGAAACTTCTATGCCTACTATGGGTCTATGTTTATTAACTTGAATATCCTCTCATTAGAGAACCTGAGTTGAACAAAGAAAGGTCAAGGAAATCATAATTAATGATAAACATCTTTCGAGACTTCAAAACGTTTGCTCCTGGTAGGTTTACTGCTAGCAGGTGTTCTAACGTGTGTGACGTTCAAGTTTACTAGGGGTGTCATCCAAAGGAATTTTCAGTTTTATAAATTTACTAGACAACTCTTCATAAAGCTAAATAAAAGGGATTTATGTAGCAGACCATAAAGGTTTGACAAATAGTTTGTTTTTTGTTGTATACAAGTGTAAAGTGTTCATTATGATTGAATGTTCACTATGATTGAAAGTTGTTTCATTGTTTATCGGTTGATCGTCGTTTTTTGAGCTGGCTTCCTTCTACATATCCTTCTTTTTTCAGAACTATGATGTAGCTAAGGCTATAGTCATATGTGTGTATGAGATTAATGAAAAACATGCAACACGTGAATCCGTTATGCTGACGTGACATGTTCTCATTAACCAAGGAAAAAAACAAAAAAGGCACAATTCATGTGATTGTTTTTTCTTAACCAATGAAACACTCATTGTCATTGTACATGACAATTTTTAATCAGTTACCACCAGTTTTTATACATACACACACATGTTAACTAGGATTCATTCGGAAGGATCAAACATTCATATCCATCCAAGTCAAATTTAAATTAGGTAACCTAATTGGAAAATCCATTTTGCTAGATGTGATGTAACATGTTGGTACGGTTATCCCATATAGGCGAGGAGGCGCGCGGCAGCTCCTGGGGCAAATCCGTAGTTTCTGACTTTGGGGGTCTTTTATGCAATTCTTAAAGTTGGGGGGCTTTATGCAAAATTACTAATTGTTGTGTTATTAGCTAGGAGCTGGCTCTAATGTGTTTTGCATGCTTGATTTGAGATTGTAATCCCTAGGCCAAGGTGCCGATTTTGGAGATTTAGACTTTCGTCTCGAAGGGAAAGTTAGGAGATTGCCTCATCTTGCATCAGGTTCTTATCTTTTGTTTTCCAGATCTGAAAATCAATAAAAATTCCTCTTTTATTTGTTTTCTTCACCCAAATCCATATTTCCCTCCACAGACAAGCCCTACGTTCTATCAAAGTGGTATCAGAGCGATCGATCCATGCCGAACACGAGGTCGAAAGATAAGATCGAAGCATTGGAAAAGAGGATGGAGAAGATGGATGGTGCGATCCACGATCTTGCGCGAGACATCTCGAAGAAGTTTGAAGAACAAGATGCCGCGATGGATCGAAAGCTTGCGCTTTTCATGGAGGCCTTAGACTGAAAGCTAGATGGGTTGTCAAAGAAAACGGATCCCTCTCAAGCAGAAACCCTAGATCCGGAGAAAAAGGCGAGGGCTTTAGCGAAGGTGAAGGAGAAAGTAGATTCCTTTTGCGAATGGCTTCTTTCGGATGCAGATCTAGTGACTGATTATGAAGATTTCGACTTCCAAGAAGGCGAGGGAGCATAACCATCAATCCATGAAGGCCGGAGAAGCGGAAGGGAAGCCGAAGAAGCACGACAAAGCCAACCCAGTGACCGCATGGCCCCGGCGAACTGCCAGGCCTCCCGCGGCCCCCTGGCGGTTTGCCAGGGCATCGCCGAGCCCTGGCGAGTTCGCCAGGGCCCGCAGGGCCCTTCAACGACCGCGAGTGCCCTGGCGGCTCGCCAGATTGCTCCGAGGGCCACGGTGGCCTGCCAGGGGCATTTTGGGCCCCTGACGGGCCCGCCAGGGCCCCTGACAGCTTGAGCCGGTCACCGGCAACATCTGGAGCCACCGACGGCCCTTCAAGGACGATACGAGCATCGAGGGGACGTCGGTGAGAGATTTGATGGTACTCGAGATGATTAGGGTGTTGATTTCTACGACAGAGTACCTCTGGAGCGTAAGGCAGAGCTTGAGGGCTATGAAAGGTACCTGGAGGATGACAGTAGTTTTGCAGGGGGACCACAGTCTCTGTCGTTCCGTGGTTTCATATAAGACCATGACTAGAGCTCTTCAGTCGACATAAGTGGGTTTCTTGGTGGAATTTCAGGGTTTGTTCTTAGAGGAGGAAGGTGAACGACAGGAGCAGGAGTTAGCACCGGAGTTGGAGGAGCTGTTGAGCCAGTATGAGGGGGGTTTCAGATCCTACATGGTCTTCCACCTTCACGAGACCATGAGCACACGATTGTCTTGAGGGGAGGGGGTGTCTCCTATCTGTGTGCGACCTTACCTGTATCCTCATGTGCAGAAGGATGAGATTGAGAGGATGGTATGAGAGATGTTGCACGTGGAGGTGACCCAGCCGAGCGTGAACCCATTTGCTAGCCCAATGCTGTTCGTGAAGAAGAAAGATGTCATCTGGCATTTTGTGTAGAGTACCGGGCATTGAATAAGGAGATGTTGCCAGATAAATTCACAATCCCGGTGATTGATGATCTGCATGGTTCTGCTGTATTTTCGAAGATAGATCTAAAGTCTGGGTACCACCAGATTCGAATGAGGGCGGCGGATGTTCCCAAGATGGTGTTCAGAACGCATGAGGGGCACTAAGAGTTTTTGGTCATGCCATTGGAGCTGACGAACGTCCCGGCGACGTTTAAGGCCTTGATAAACAAGGTTTTCCGACCATACTTGCAGAGGTTTGTGCTGGTCTTTTTTGATGATATACTTATTTACAGCCGTACTTTGGAGGATCATGTAGGGCACTTACAGGTGGTGTTGCAGGAGTTGCAGGAGCATCAGCTTTACGCCAACAGGATGAAGTGTCTTTTCGGGCAGCCTCAAGCGGAGTATTTCGGTCACATAGTTTCAGCAGAGGGGGTGTCGACAGATGTGTCGAAGATTGCTGCTATTTGGAGTGGCCACGCCCACAACACTGTGAGGCCTGTGTGGATTCTTAGGCTTGACAAGGTACTATCGGAAGTTTGTCCAGTGATATAGTACGATTGTCGGGCCACTGACTAAGCAGCTGAAAAAGGACAGCTTCCATTGGGGAGAGGAGGCGACCAGTGCGTTCGAGGCCATGAAGTAGGCGATGACAACCGTGCACGTGCTAGCTTTGCCTGATTTCAACAGGCCATTTGTGGTGAAGACAGACGCGTCAGGATATGGGTTGGGGGCGGTTCTCATGTAGGATCAGCGGTTGGTGGCCTACTCTAGCCAGGTGATGTCAGCCCGAGCACGGCTGAAGTCAGTATATGAGAGTGAGCTGATGGCGATAGTACTATCTATACAGAAGTGGCGGCCTTATCTGCTGGAGAGGAAGTTTGTAGTACGACCGATCAGCAGAGTCTGAAGTATCTCTTGGAGCAGCGCATGGTTACATAAGAGCATCAGAAGTGGCTCTCCAAGTTGGTGCACTACCAGTTCGAGATTTACTACATGCCAGGCTTGGAGAACAAAGCAGCGGATGCCTTGTCTTGCGAGAGGATGTAGCAGAGGTGGCGGCGATTTCTGTGCCGATACTGCTAAACTGGGAGCCTCTGGCGCGTGAGATAGAGGCTGATGAGTGGCTGACGGTGATACATGAGGCGTTGCAGCATGGATCTACAGAGTACCCGGGGTACACACTGAGTGAGCAGAGGCTGCTGTACCAAGGGCGGTTGGTGCTACCGCGGGGGTCTTCTCATATACTGACGATTTTTCAGGAGTTCCATGGCAGCTCAGTGGGAGGTCATTCAGGGGTGCAGCAGACTTACAGGAGGATGACCAGGGAGCTGTATTGGCCAGTGATGAAGAGGGACATCACGCGTCTAGTAGCGGAGTGTGACATCTGTCAGCGTCACAAATATTTGACGATGTCTCTCGCAGGACTACTTCAACCACTAGCCATGTCAGAGAGAGTCTGAGAGGACATTAGCATGAACTTTATTGAGTGGATACCGAAGTCGGAGTGCTTCATTGTCATACTTGTCGTGGTGGACCGCCTCAGTAAGTACGCCCATTTCATCCCCCTACGGCACCATACACAGTAGTGACGGTAGCCTCAGCTTTCATGAAGGAAGTAGTTCGTCTGCATGTGTATCCTGCCTCCATCGTATCAGACCGAGACAGTCTTCTTGAGCAGCTTTTGGAGGGAATTATTCAAGGTGCAATGGACCATTTTGAAGAGGAGCACGGCCTATCACCCGCAGACAAATAGCCAGACGGAGGTAGTAAATAGGAGCGTGGAGACATATCTGAGATGTTTTACATCAGAGTCACCGAAGCAGTGGGCGAAGTGGTTGGCGTTGGCGGAATACTAGTACAATACCTCCTACCACTCGGCGGCACAGAGTACCCCTTTTCGTATCCTTTACGGGCGTGGCCCTCTCCATTTGATACACTACATCCATGGTACGACCCATGTGTCTCAGGTGGATGAGCATTTGGAGGAGAGAGACAAAATGTTGGAGGAGCTAAAGCGACACTTGTTGAGAGCACGACAGATTATGAAAGCCACGGAAGAAGTGCACAGGAGGTATGTGCATTTTGAGGTGGGCGATAAGGTGTATCCGAAGCTGCGGCCATATAGACAGAAGACAATGATGCGTAAGAACAATGAAAAGTTGGCGGCTCGCTATTATGGTCCTTTTGAGGTTGTGGCCAGGATTGGAAAGGTGGTCTATTGCCCACAGCTGCCTGCTACATCCACCATCCACCAGGTGTTCCACGTGCCCCAGCTACGATGCGCAATTGGAGATCACACTTTGTCACCTACTCTTTCACCCACCCTGACCGAGGACATAAAGGTATTGCTGGAGTCATAGGAGGTCAAGGGTGTTCGTCAAAGTGCAGCAGGAGTTCAGGAAGTGCTTATCAGATGGCAGGGACTGCCCGATTATGATGGTACGTGAGAGTCTCGTGAGGTGATCCGATAGCAGTTTCCAGACTTTAATGTGACTCTTTTGGGAGGGGAGTAATGATACGGTTATCACATATAGGCGGAGGAGGCGCGCGGCAACTCTAGGGGCAAATCCGTAGTTTCTGACTTTGAGGGGTCTTTTATGCAGTTCTGAAAGTTGGGGGGCTTTTATGCAAAATTGATAATTGTTGTGTTATTAGCTAGGAGCCCGCCCTTATGTGTTTTCATGCTTGATTTGAGATTGTGAACCCTAGGCCAATGTGTCGACTTTGGAGATTTAGACTTTCGTCTCGAAGAGAAAGTTAGGAGATTGCCTCATCTCGAATCGGGGCCTTATCTTTTGTTTTCCAGATCTGAAAATCAATAAAAATTCCTCTTTTATTTGTTTTCTTTGCCCCAAATCCCTATTTCCCTCCACAAACAAGCCCTAGGTTCTATCGCATGTCTAAACTATAAACAAACAAAATTTTAAATAATTTAGACATGCTTTGCACATACATCAAGTGGTTGCAAAATTAGTCAATTTTATGACTACTTTAAAACATTGATTTTACAACCACCTGATGCATGAATAACACATATCCAAATCATTTAAAACTTTATTTGTATGTAGTTTAGATTTGTTAGATTATATCTAATGGAACATATTTTCTATTTAAGTTACCTAATTTTAAATTTAACTTGGATGGATCCGCATACTTGATCCATCCAAATGAATCCTAGTCAACATATACACATAATAATTTGTGTTGTCAGTGGGAAATTTAACTAAAAATCTAGCTTTCGGACAAGCAATATTCTTTCAGATGACCTAACCCCCTTCTAGATATCTGTCATTAACGATGTCTGTTGGTTTCTCTTTTTTTAATTAGAAATACTTTGCAAACATATTATTGTCTAACCTGGCACTCATTTTGCAGGGAAAAGCACTTTGGCATGTGCATTAAGCAGGGAGTTGCATAGCATGGGATATCTTACATATGTCCTTGATGGTGACAACATTAGACATGGGCTAAACCGGAATCTCAGTTTTAAAGCAGAGGACCGTGCAGAAAATATAAGGAGAGTTGGTGAGTTTTGTCTATACTGAGTGCGGGTCAACCGGCACCATTGTTCAAACTGATACTGGATTTTTTCACTTCATAACAATTTGAAACTACTTGCTTTCAGAGTTTTATGTGCTTCACTAGTAGAAGTGAACAATAGATTGTGACTTATAATAAATGGGATCATCACATGTTGGAGGACTGGTGCTTAGTTTGCTTCCCTATCTTGTTATAGGTGAAGTAGCAAAACTCTTTGCAGATGCTGGTGTTATATGCATTGCCAGTTTGATATCTCCGTATAGAAGAGACCGTGATGCTTGCCGCGCTCTCGTACCAGATTCTAATTTCATTGAGGTAGTTGCTCCTTCATGGGCATTGTATTGCTTTCAGATTATATAATGTTACCATGGTTATTTGAAATCATATGCTATGTACAGGTTTTCATGGATATGCCAATAAAAATCTGTGAATCGAGAGATCCAAAGGGCTTGTACAAGCTTGCCCGTGCTGGAAAAATTAAAGGTAAACTACAAATAATTAAAGTTCTATTTTTTGTCTTTAAGGTTCTACTTACTTATTAATTATTATCTGTTCCATAACCATGGCAAAAATATCACTGTAACATGTTAAAATACTTCGCCTGTTATGATTCCATTGATGAGTTGATGAATATCCTGCAGGTTTTACTGGGATAGATGATCCATATGAGCAGCCACTGAACTGTGAGGTAAGAAAATATTGGTGCAAGAACTGGAAAAAAGACATTTGTGGCCCAGTTCTCTGACAATCATGACATAGTATAGCGTGTATCTGTTGGCAACTGTTGGCAACTGTTGGCATTAGAACCTACTGGCCGTGGCAGACCTACATGAATCTGACAGTCAGATCGTGGGCGGATGCCAATACCGACCTTAAGAGAAAAAAAGAAAAAGAATCAAGTGCATATACTGAAGTAAAAAGCCTCTACATGGTACACCTTTAATAGGCTGCTGCTAATAGAAAGGCAACTCTTAAGGTCTAATGATACGGAACGGAAGGGACTAGAGTTTGTGGTGGAAGAATTAGGATTTATGGAAGAAATTGATGAATGGAATTAAGGATTTGATGAAAAGGGGATACACATTTGAGCCTTGCATCCCAATGACGATCTTACCCATTCTCACACTTCGCATGCAAAAGAGATTTAACGGATTGGCTTCTCGCAAACAACAATTACAAAGTCAAATTGTTCTTATTCAATTTTTTAAAAAAAGTTCTCTTAGATATCTTTATTTATGGAAAAAGAAATGAAGTCCTGTCAAGACTTAAAATCCTAACAGTACTCAAACCCTAAAATAAAATAAAATAAATGACTCCTAATCAGGAGATCTCACAAGCTATGTTTGGATATATCAGGGAAAGAGAGGATGCGAAGGAGAACAATCAGAGCTAGATTCATTGCTGGTGGCGGCGGTCTCTCCCCCATAGATTTTTAATCTAGGGTTTATCAAGTTAGGGAGGAGAAAGAATGTACACACACACATGAGAAAGTGTAAAATCAACACAACTTCCCTAACATTTGTACCAAAGAAATGAAATTCCCGAAGGGTGTGTTTGGTTAGTGGGAAAAGGAAAGAAAAAGAAAGAAATTAAGAAGGAAAATGATTTTCCATTGTTTGGCTTAAAAGAAAAGTGAAAAGAAAAAATGAAGGAAAAGAGTGGAAAATAAATAGTAAGACTTTTCTTTCCAGTGTTCCTCCTCTTGACCCAAGGAAAATGAGGGAAAATAAAGCAAAATTAACTATTCTCACATTCATGCATTTGTGTTTTTTAACAAATATAATTAGTAGCTATTTTTAATGAATTCATGAATAATTCATGAATTTTTTAAAAAAATTATGAATTAATTTTTCAAAAAATCACGAATCGTTATCAAAATTTTACACATGAATTATTTAAACTTCGCAAATTATTCAAAATTTGCGAATTTTTCCCGAATTTTTCAAAGTATGTGAATAATTCGGAATTTTTTTGAAAATCATGAATATTTAAAATATTTTTATTCATGAACTTGTTCGAAAAATTAGCGAATAATTCGTGTAATTTTCGCGTTTTGCTTGAAAAATTCGCGCATTATGCACGAATTTTTCTAATAGCTTGCAAATTATTTCCAACGTTTTCATATAATTTGTAAATTATTTATGTACTATTTAATGTCACATATGGTTAGAGAATTATTTGTTAAAATTCGTAAATTATTTGCTAACTTTCTGAATTATTCAGAACAAATAACAAATTTTTTATTTATTATGAGACTAAAATACCTCTTAAATTTTTTAAGCAAATTATTTATGAAGTTAGCAAATACACCTCTTAAACTATTTAGCAAAAACACCTCTTAATTTTTTTTGTTTTGAATTAATAACATAATGGAAGAAATTTACTTATTTTCCTTTCAACTTTCTTCAAAATTTTCTTTGATAACCAAATATGAGAAAGAATCTCATTTCATTTTCATTTCACTTTACTTTCGTACATTTTCTTTCAATCCAAACACACCCGAATAGTTTTACTTCGCACACCAAACCCCCTCCGCTGTCAAAAGACCCAAGATGGCATCAAAGTTTGTGTGACACCTATAAAGAACAACTGGTTTGTATTAGAGCATTATCTTATATCTGAGGGCATTTTGGGTATCGGCATTATAAATTTTAAGCCATCCTGGATCTCTGATGGCGAAGGGGGCTTATCATTCAAAGAAAATCTGGGGGTATCTTTTATTTTATGCAAACATTAGGAGGGTTGTGTTGACTTCACCCTACGAGGAAACATAGTTTAAAATTCACAGTTTAGAGTTTAAACACTTGGTCCACTCTTTCTTCCATGTCCATTCTTTCTTGCGGAAGTTTGGTATTGTTCCGTTACGCCCCCCCTGTGATTGCTTCCCTAAAATATGAAACTTTAATTTACTCTGAATGTTTTGATACCATCAGTCTTGATCATCATGCCACCTGGTTATGATTAATCTTTGTGTTTTCAGCTAGTGAAACCACTGTTGGAGGAATTTTAATCTAATGTTTTGTCACCAAAGGCATTTTGGGTGCTTGATGATAACAATATCAAAGGATTTAATTTGGAATACAAGATTCTGAAGGTGGGCAACCGCAATTCTTAGATTGTGTGGCATTACAGGATGGTCCAGCTGGTAAGCAATGGTAAGCACGATGGCTGGAGAGGCATCCTGAGCATGGAGAGATCCTAATGCAATGCTAGATTCATGGTCTATCATAATAAGTTGCTACCTCCACTGGTCCTTCACTTGGATGCTTATTTTAAAATGGATTTTGTGTGTTTGAGGGAAATGGTTCATAAAAAACTTGTTAATTTGTTTCCAACATGCAGGGGAGTGCACTCTCTATTGCAATCTGATGTTTTCGAGTATGTGTTGGTATGTATCTGAGAGAGAGACAATTGCATTTGCTTTCAGATAGTGATACAACCAAGAGGCGGGGAGTGCGCTTCGCCCGCCACAATGGCCAACCAAGTAATATCATACCTCCATCTTCATGGTTTTCTTGAGGCTTAGCAAGATGACGACGACTGGCAAGGTGTTTCCACACCTCGTGGACCCACTACAATAAGTACTGGCTTTCAACTGCTGTCTCTTAGACCTGTATGCTTCAATGTTGAAGACAACATCCCCTCCCTGTTACCATTGACACAGTGTGTATATTATTATCTGTTCTTTGGACCGCTGAGAAGTTTGCTGCTGCAATTTGTGATTTTCCATTGTTGTTGGTTAAAATTTGTCCTCGGAGACGATGTATCGAACTGCGACTCTTGTAAATAATTGTATGCAAGTGTAATGTGATGGTTTACATGCATCCAAACACAACGTATTGCGTTGTGTTGTGCTCGAAAACTTTGTTGCACGTAGACATTGATTCTCGCCGTAGGTTACTGTAATTGTGATCTGACAGGCTACAGCAGCAGTCAATTATTGGCTAATCGCGCAAGGCATGTAGCTTCCAAGCAAAAAATTGGTCCACAATTTAGTTTGCTATTAATTTAGCTTTATGATGAAATGTAATGCCAAACCCCACGCATGATCACGTGACTCTTGCCCTTTTCCATACTTAACTTGAGTTAGTAGTTTGCTAGTTTTCTTTTTTAGAGGAGATCATCAAAATTGACCCTAATTGAGATTTGAAATTCTCTTGTCAATATATTTGGTTTATATACACGATTCTTCTGAAAGGATCACGTATCAGACTTATACCCGACACCCATCCATGTCGGGTATGCATATCCTGTTCCTTTTGAAAAGGTTTAAATGTTAGGATTTTTGAATTCGTGTATCGCGTATCCATGCATGCTACATTATTTGTTAACACTAAGTTTGACCATAAAAATTAATTAAGTTGGATTCTCAAACAAAGTACGTATCATATGTATCAGTTTGATTCATTGTACCCATGACACACACACACACACAGAGAGGGAGGAAACTGGCCTGAAATCCAATTCACAAATCATTAGAATGCCTGCTAAATCAATGCAGATTAATTAGACAATATTCATTGGAGATGCGATTGCTGGATTTTACTGTCCAAATATAGCAAATTTGCTCACGGCAAGCTAATCTTTAATCATTATAGGCAAATCTCAAAAACTTAATGCTGTCTAATTTATTTTTTGCAAGCATTCACCTCTACTACAAATCAATGCCTACCTTTTTTTTCCCTTCCATTTTTGGAGGAAATTGTTGCCTTCCAAAAAACTGTCTATATATATGATATTGTTATGGTACAAGGTTTCAAGCCTTCAAAATTGTAGCCTCTGCTTTCTTGCTCTTCTTCTGTCATCCAATTAAATTTTGCAATTTTTTTTCTATTTTTTTCGTTTCATTTTCAACTTATTGGTGGTTCGAAAATAAAATATTTGAAGAATTTTATTTACGTTGAGGAAGATGAAGCATTTCATGCACAATGTGCTGCTGTTGTTGCTAATGGATGTGTTTTTCTCAGGTTCCTTTCTTAATCTCACTTAACTATTGTTTGAATGAAAATTGTGTTAATTAAATATGTATGATATTGAAATCTTGTTTGTTAGAGAAAATAGCTTTATTTATTTACTAACATAAATTTTCAGGTTGGTTATTAATATTGTTAATGTTTTGTTTTGCCTTCGTGTGTTTGCAGGTGGTTTAGTTGATTCTCTACAGTACGATTATTCAGCAAGCACCGAGGCAAGTTTTTATGTTACGTGAAGGAGTTTAGAAATTGAAATAGCATGACGTGGCATTGAACTGTTTATTCCATGCGTGTCACAATAATAGTGAAATAAATAGTGTTTTAAAAGTAACGAGCTCCATTCAGAAAGCAAGAAAATAATTACACGAAACTAAAAATTCCATTGGCTTTAAATTTTTTTTGTCAATTTTTTTATACAAAAAATCTGACAAATCTAGGAAATGATATGCATGAATAAAGAGAGAACAAATAGATAAACCAAATTTACAAGTATCCCCAACTGAATTTTTTTAACATAATTCATTTTAATTGCAGCCTTCACTTAATGGATTAACAACATAAAAACAAACAAATTTATGCCGTGTTTCTTTGCAGTGCTTGATCGATGCTCTCAGGCCTCAGTATGGAGGGGGCATTCTTCGCAATCCTGAGTTCAATGAAAGCCTGAAAGGTTGGTCGAGCTTCGGATATGCAAAGATAGCAGCACGACGATCTGAAACTGGAAACATGTTCGCAGTCGCCACAAGCAGAGAAGAGCCTCACCAAAGCGTCTCCCAAAAGATTCATCTACAGCGAGGGTTGCTCTATACTTTCTCTGGTAATCTACTAGCAGCCAACTTCAACTTGGTCTAAGTTCTGCAAATACGTAGGAAAATTGTTTAGCGAAGAGGATGGGGCACTGAAGTTTGATGTACCTTTGTCACAGCTTGGGTGCAGGTCAGCGAAGGGGATGCTGCTGTTAGGTCCGTCTTCAAGACTGGCGACAACTTCATTCATGCCGGTGTGGTGGAAGCCAAATCTGGATGTTGGTCTCTGCTCAAAGGAGGTCTCTCTGTTGAAGCCTCAGGCCCGGCTGAGTTCTATTTTGAGGTAATAACAGCTCATTTGAGATAGACACAAAACCATCAGCTTTGACGTGTGTAAGAGCCAAGAGCACAACAACATGGCACCACGAGTGACAGCAAACCCCTCTAATTTTTGCTTTCAGAGCACCCCCCCTTGACTGTCTTCAGCCTTGCAAGGGCCTCTCCTGCATAGGACAGGAATATGAGAAAATTAAATGAGAAACTTTAGTTTCCAAATGGAAGAATACATTAAGAAATTACATGATGTACAAATTTCCCAAAAAGGACTTGAGCATAAGCACATTGTCCACAACTTCTACCAAGCAACAAGCAACGAGAGGCTACTGTATACTGATAAACCAATTGATGGATGCTTGGTATTGCTAGAGGGAGGGACTGACAAAAAAAAGGGTTGAACCCAGGGTTTTGATACTAGATATGGCACAAAAGTGGAATTGTTATCTACAAAACAAATTTTGTAACTTGCTTTGAAGGGAAGCTAGAGACATTTCTCCATATAAAAGAGAGAGAAAGAACATATCTACTGAGATTTTTATGTTTAAGTAATTGTTGGGATTTCTATAGCCTTTGATTTACATTTTAAATATTTCTACAGAGCCAAAATACAACAGTGGAGATTTGGGTGGACAGTGTTTCCTTGCAACCATTCACAGAAGATGAATGGAGATCGCATCAATCTGAAAGCATCCGGAAGGTAAAGAAAAAGAATGTTTAGCTTCATCTAACTAGTCTTAAGAGACAGATACCACATGAATACACTCAAGATCATGCATGCACTGATACTACATGCACGCAAATACAAACAAAAATTGTGCATATACACACAAAATCACATAAGCTTGCATGCAATCACATACTCACAAAATCATGCAGACAGATACCGCATATGTACACATACACACATAAATCATGCACATACAAACAAAATTACACAAGCTCATATGCATGCATACACACAAGATCACACAGATCATGCAACCCGCAGCATTATAGCACTGAGCCCTCGCCTAAATCATAAACATGTTTCCTGAACTATGTACCACAGTTCGTGAGTAATATATTTAGAAAAAACGTCTATTCCACCCAAAACAGTAATTGCATAGTAAAAGACTAGTTCTTTCTTAAAATATGTTAATTGTTGTCACACTTAAATATAGGAAGGCATAACGTCACCCTGTTGCACATATAGGTATTTAAAACAAGAAAAGTTTAATACCTAAACACTTCCTTGTAGGCACGAACAAGACTCGTGAGATTCCGTGCAGTGGATGCCCGCGGCAATGCCCTCCCAAATGCTACAATACAACTCGACCAGAAGAGGCCCGGCTTTCCATTCGGCTCTGCAATCACCAACAACATCCTCACCAACACCGCCTACCAAAATTGGGTCACCTCCCGATTTACTGTCACCACATTTGCAAATGAAATGAAGTGGTACAGTACGGAGTCTACCCAGGGGAAGGAGGATTACAGTGTCGCCGACGCCATGATGTCCTTCACGAAGAAGCATGGCATTGCCGTCAGAGGTCATAATATCTTTTGGGACGACCCCCAGTATCAACAGGCTTGGATCAAATCACTCACCACTAACCAGCTTTGGGATGCGGTCAACCGCCGAGTCAACTCAGTTGTCTCGAGGTACAAAGGCCAGGTTATTGCTTGGGATGTCGTCAATGAGAACCTCCACTTCAATTTTTATGAGGGCAAGCTTGGTAACACTGCATCAAGTATTTTCTACCAGAAAGCAAGCCAGCTTGACCCCAACACGCTCATGTTCTTGAATGAATTCAATACCCTTGAGCAGCCTGGTGATCCGCAGTCGACGCCAGCCAAATACCTTGCAAAGCTGAAAGAGATCCAGTCCTATACTGGAAACAGAGCAAAGATGGCAATTGGGCTGGAGGCCCACTTCGACACACCCAACATTCCTTATGTGAGGTCAACACTAGATACTCTTGCCAATGCCAAGGTGCCAATTTGGCTTACAGAAGTGGACGTTTCAAGCAAAGCAAATCAGGTATGCACTTAACATTCACTTCAAATTTCTTCAATTAGTCTTTTGTCTGTATTGATCAGTTGTAGTTGCAGAGACCAAGTTTGACCAGATTCCTACTAGGGTTAGAAAAGTATGTGCCATATAAAGTCAAACTCAATCAACTAGTATACTTGATAGAATTGAAATCAAAACTGAATTAATCAACTATGGTGCGACAGTAAATTTGAATCAAATGATAATCTATAATCTAACTGGTAGTGCAAGATCATGAGCATTTTTTCAGGTGTTTATCTGTTCAAACTATGATAAAATATCGTATGATAGCCAGGGATATCCTGATCACTATTCATCAGAGTTCATGGAGTCTGTTCATGCAATCCTTTTCATATGAATACGAACCATATGGTTCTAAAGGTATGTCTTAAATTACTACTAAATAAACAGTAAGAAATCTAATAACCAAACAACGTAAGAGTATAAACACAAATTATATTGCACAAAATCAGTTTTAACATAACAAAATGCACAGTAGTTGATGTAAACTGCATACTTATGGGGGGAAATGCTGCAGGCACAAGCTTTGGAGCAAATCTTAAGAGAGGCACACTCACATCCCGCTGTTCAAGGGATTGTAATGTGGACTGCATTGAGTCCACAGGGCTGCTATCGAATGTGTTTGACTGACAACAACTTCAAGAATCTAGCCACCGGAGATGTCGTTGATAAACTGATCCAAGAATGGAAGTCAGGTAAAGTGGTGGGAACAACTGATGCAGATGGATATTTTGAAGCCCAACTCTTCCATGGGGAATATGAGATGATGTTGAGCCACACCTCTGTCGATTCTTTGCTAGTGAAGACAATGGTGGTCGATTCAGAATCCCAGCAAGAAAACATGCTCCAAGTCGGACCTCATGATGAGAATTGATTTTCAGAATGTACCCAAACCAACATTAAAGACATTGTGTTTCTTTGTTGCCTTCAAGGGGAAGCAAATAGAACCAAAGGGCCAATAAACAATTACTCAATTTTCAATCACATTGCTTTGCTTCATTTCCTAGAGAATTATTGGTTTATACGGCAACATGCTATAGAACGTGGAAGGGGGAGGGGAATCAACTGAAATACAAAAGAAGAGGGCGTGATTCTTTTGAAAACATTAAGAGGATGACATCTCAAAAAATATATAAATATATATATATGGCAGATGGTTTTGTTTTGAAGGCATGCTTTACTTTTCGTGAAGTAAAGTAGGGACATTAGATGGATTATCCTCTTCTCCTCCTCCTCCTTCAATTTCTTCTTGCTTCTTTAAAGAAAAAGTGTGTTACATGTATATAACATAAGGGGCGTAGGAGTGCACCAGGAGTTAAGCAGACTGGGAGACAATGTTAAGCTGTCGCATGCCTGCTTGGTTCTATGAATTTCAGGTATCAAGGTGTTAAATTCAAAGGTCAGAGGTGCCTAGCTTGATGAAGTGTAGGGCCAGGAGGTAAGTGAGTATTTGGGTTGCATGAATATTTATAAAGCCGGACAAATCCATACATGATTTCTTGTCACTTCCTAAAGCTTACAGCATGTAATAAACATATCGGTTAATGTGTAAATTATGGGGTTTACAAATCCATTCATTTTGAGATGGATGTATTTAGCTTAGCCACCACTACCATAAAGAGTAAATAATAATGACTTTACGGTTAACTCTTGATTCCTATAACAAAGAAGCAAAGTTGGGGAAAGCGGGGAAGACTATTTTAGATTACAAAATTAAAATCAATTGAAGAACAAAGAGTGAAGGAAAATTCTTTTAAAAAGAACAAAAATTGGGAAAGTATAAATTAAAATAATGCTTTTTTTAATGATTCATGTGTCTTAAACTACATAAGCAAGTGGGAAAACAAGAGGCTTATGGCTCCAAAAGCGGGATGAACTAAGGTTCAAGCCTCTAAATGGTCTAGGATTTTATTCCACGGGTTTAAACAAACGCAAACAGCCTCACAGTCTTTCTAGTTGCTAGGATTTATCAATTTATTTGTTATAGCTCACGTGAAACTACCATGTTTTGGACAAGCACTACAGAGGTTAATTAGTGCAGTAGTTTAAATGCTGGGACGGAAGGTGACCCACGATGCAACAAAAAAATAGACAGATGCAATTAGAAACTAGAAAGAAAATAATCCATGGTAAATAAACAAGGGGACAGCCATCAACAGATCTAATGGAGAAAAAATTTATGTAGCCAACTCTAAAAGATTAGGATGAAGGCTTAGTCTTTAAATAATCGGATTCACTTTTAAATACAACTAAAGCCATGAACAAAAATTTTGTGCCTGAGTGTCTTGTATATGCTTTTAATTATAATTTAAACAGTTAAAAATGCCTCAACACAACCAATTCATTCTCCCATTAAAACATATAATTTAGTGAATAGAAGGAGAAATGATCATTGCTAAATGAATAAATATATGTCACAGTTGTTCAGTAAAAACCCCCACATATGTACGGGTAAAGATAGAAAATAAATAGCGACGTAAAATTTCACCTATAAGTAAATGAAATACAAATTCAATGGTATTGTATTACCAACTTGGAATAAACACCCAAGAAGCTACTTGTGCCCATGAAATCTAAACGAAGCTCTTATTTTACTTTATCTCCGTCATCACGAATATATATACTCCTAATGCACTAGTCATTTTATGGAGACTCAATGTCATACAAAGCAAACCAACAGTGGATGCAACTACCATTACCGACAAAACCAAGATTCCTTACGTATCCTGGATCAGATCTCCCTGTAGTTGGCTCAGGCTCTTGGTTGCACGGGTTAGGTAACTTTAAAAGAAATCCAATTGCAGGATTCATGCTTTGATGCTGCAAATGCTAACAAGTTTCGCAAGTTGTATGAGCAGAACAAGATGACACTGATGATGAAATTGACCCATGACACCCATTTAACACCCCCAATATTTGCGCGTCTCAATCAAAGCCATACACCCATAGAAGCATTGTTTATAGTAACACAGTACGCAGAAATCCAGGACCGAATTACTTCTGTTGAAGTTGAACTTGGGTTTATAGCTACGAAACTATTCCCTGACCGAAAAATTTTATTTGTTGAAACAGTACATACTGGAATTTTGATCCAAAGGTAAATAACTCTAACCAAAAATTAAAAAATTTGAATTAGATGATTAAGAGGGAACCACCAGGCAGAAGGTTGCACATTAATCACATGATGTGGCACCGAGGCCAGAGTATATGATTGATGCTGCTGCAATACAGGTATCATCATGTTACCATTCTGTAAGTAGATTCTCCTAGTTTTTGATGTCGGCAGTGAAAACCCAGAATAAGCATTCTTAAAAGCAAAGCTAGTTGGATCAAATTACTTGGATATGCTAGATTTGCATTCGAAAAGAGGTTGCACATATGCATCTTCCTGTTCAGCAGGAAAGCAATTGGGTCCTTGCCTTGAAGCTTGTAAAATTCGCAGGTCAATTGCCAGCTGGCAATCCTAAGCTGCCTGAAGAACAGCCTAAACTCTTAGAAAGCACGACAGGAAGGGTTTGAGGGGGGGATCAAGACCTGATGCTGCAAGAGATTGGAAATTGAGTCTTCCCACTGAGCCCCCTTTTAGTATTTGGCTCCACACTCCCACATAGAGAACTAGGAGGAAGTCCAGAATGTTGTGTAGCTACACCGTTTGTTCTCTTAAAGTACAGCCTGAATTTCAGCATATTCTTACCATCACACTTACCATCACACTGAAACATCAAAGTCACATCATATAATTTAAGAACATATAAATATTATGGTAAATGGAAAAGCATAATCAAACTAAGAGAAGGTAAGCCACAACCACATGCTACATAAGGAGGAATCATATGGCATAGTAACAGAATTAAAAGGATACTATCAATCAAAAACTATCATAGGGCATGAAAAGAGCATTGTGGGAAGGTTGGACTGTCAAATGATTCGTTACAGTTAGCCTACCTTGTGTAGCAAGTACTATTCATTTTGGATAGATGACCCAAACGGACAGTCATGCCTAACGACAGGGAGAGAGGGTGTCGATGGGGGATTAGTTAATACACTTATGATTAATATAGTCTCCAGAGTCAAGAGCATTAAAAATATCAGATTTCTCCAGTACCTCACTGCGGTAAAAATCTAGATAATAATTCTCACTAATTACACTACGTTGCTCGAAGTTGCATCCTGGTGATACTATGTTACTCTTCCCTTACAATGATAGGGCCTCCTCCTTACTACCCAATCGCATGCAGATACCAGCACTGCTCGTTAGACTTTGTGCAATTAATTAGTTGGATATGTGAGTTCCGGATTATTTACCCATACCCACTTTCTTAACTATATAATAAATATAGGTAGAAAGGAAGTAATTCTCTCTAACCTAGCTTCCCAAATCTTCCTCTCCCTAATTCAACATGGTATCAAAGCGATGATCCTAATCTAACTCCTACCCGAATCCATCTTCCTCTCTCTAATTGAACATGGTATCAGAGCGATGATCCTAATCTAAATCTTACTCTAATCCATCATCTTCTAGTTCCTCCCGTCACGATCTATGTAGTATGGATACTTCTACCGTGAAGATGTACTCTTATGTTACACGCCGACACATGTACCAAACACGGATACATTGGACATTTATCGAACATGTCTACTATGGGGCATACTTGTAACCTTATGGGGCATACTTGTAATTCCATGTGTTATAATTTTAATTTTGTGTATGCTTAAGATAACTAGAAAAATAAAGCTACAATATGAAGTTATAAACTTATCTGAATTATGTGTTTAAAAGTAATATCATTTGATGTTGCTTCTTACGGTTTGTTCGTTGTGTGTAATATACATAACGTAATATATGTTATAATATTTTATACATACATATCCACTACCATACTAATTACAAATTTTTCATATCACGTACACGTGACAATGCTGCTTAGGTCACGACTATAACTTGATTCATTAGCCATCTTTGCTCGATCATAGTTTCGATCGGAACCTAGGTCACAATCCCCATGCCATCTTGAAACCATCTATCAACTCGTCATTACTAAATTATCATCCCATGACAAAATCTATATATCATCATCATCTCCATCAGAATCAAGTTCACATATTTTGACTACTTCAGCCGCCGCCGCCGTCTTCACTTCATCATAATCCCCTTCCCATCCTAACTTTGTCATCGTAGCCCTCATTTATCACCATCGACCGCACTGATGACCCTATCTACACGAATAACCTTGTTGGAGCCCTTGCTGACACCAACCTCATCAGAACCAATTAACTGCTAACAAAATCACCCGGGCATTCCGTGTTCTAATCTAATGTTTGACTTTCACTTCCTTTTTTGTTCGAAACCAGATCTTGGTCTTATTTGAGTTCCTACAAGAAAAAACTTGCAATAAATCAGTTTATGCCAGAAAAAGATGAATTTAACTTGATAGGTTGTTGATTCCTAAAGAATTTATGCTTTGTTATGACGAGCACTTGCCCTCATTGATCTTTACACAATGTATGCTCTTTGTGACCTAATTCCTGTTTTATAGCTAAATTCATGGCTTGATTTATGTTCAGGTTTAGTTTTGACTATCTTCTAATCTCTATTCTTCTTTGGATTTTGAGATGTCTGTAATTGTTATACTTCTACTAGAGATAACAAGCAAGTCACCACCTCTCCGTTTGATTTTGTGGTTCCAAAGACCATATCTGCTATTACTATGAAACTTAAAGGTGTCAATTAATGTATCTTTACTAGATCATAGAAAAAGTTGAAACATCTTACTAATGCTCCTTTGGATTCAAATTTGTTAGTTATTGTTAGTTATGATAATTAGGTGACCAATGATTGTTATGTGATGGTGTAACCGTCGAACGGTATGGAGAAATAAATACAAGTGTTATATTTTTCAAGACCGCAAAAGAGATATGGGATATATTAAAGGGTGTGTATCTAATAAGAAGAATATTTCTTAGGTAGCAGATTTGTCTGAGAAATTGATCTCACCAAAGTAAGAATGTAGTTATCTATCTTAATATTATTTGAAACTAAATGGTATTTTTGATGAGTCGGACCTCTATTAACCTATTGTACTAGATCTAAAGATTCTTTAATTCTATCTGGAGGAACTTGCTGATGCCAAGCTTCTATTCGAACTTGATTCCTCTTTGGCCAACCAATAACATGGTAAGATACTTGGTGGCGACTAAGTTCCATCTCTTTTCATAATCATGTCTCGAGTTCAATGTATGTCCATGTGTAGTGAGTCTACAAGCACACCTCCACCTAATGTTGAGCATTCTATCATGATTACTAGAGGGCAAGGTAATTGCCATGGATGTAGACGTCAACTTGGATATACAAGTCTAGAGGAAGTGGATTTCTTGGTGGGATATGGTTAGATTTGATAAGGGGACATATCACCCTGCACTCATTGTAGGAGGAACAATCATCTCTCTTTAAAATACTCGAAGTTTAGACAAACAAAACAGGCATGGATAGCATACACTAAGACTACTCCAGTTTCCGCCTCTACCGCTGCTTACACAATGCAAAATTCAAATCTTAAGCAAAATTTGAGAGATTTCTATAATGTTGGACTTCCTAACCCTCTCAATCCTTTCATATCACTGTTAATGCATACACTTTAGGTACGAGTGTAATTATTACTTCTTCTGATAAGCATTGGGTGCTAGATACTAGAGCTTCTTCTCACATAACCAGATGACAAAAGATTCATTTCATATTTATCCGATACCATATCTCTGGTAAATATTATTGATGTCACATCTTCTATTCTTGGTAAAGTAGCTCATTTTTATTCTTTATCGTTAGATAATGTATTATATATTCCCAAATTTTTTGTTAATATGTTGTCCATTAGTCAATTCTCCAAAAAAAAATTATTTCGTAACATACTTCCATTCCAATTATAAAAAAACATTATTTATTTCTTATCATATTTTAAAATCAGTAGGCTAGGACGAGAATTGGTTGGGATTGTGTACAATGTCTCTATCATTTAGATGATAGTATTTCACTTTCAAGTTTAGCTACTTATCATTTTGATACTCCATTACAATGGTACTATATGCTGGACATCCTTCCTTGCAGAAGTTGCATCAAGGATTGCCTGCTGAATCCCTGTATCTACTCTAGAGTGTATTAGGAAAACATCATAATGCTTCATATCATAATCATTCATTCACAGAAGCTAAAGTTCTTTTGAACCGGTTCATTCAAGTGTTTGGATTTGTATGGTTTTACTTCAGTTTCTGGCTATCAGTATTTTTAAGTTCTTATTGAGGATTTTTCTGAACTCCAACATTTTTGTTGCCGGTCCTACGCTTGAATAAAAGATGATTGTGTGGCAGGCCTGTGACAGCCAACACAATCCTTTGTTATATTCGTATGATCATGGACTTATAAGATAGTAATTAGATTAGCTTTGTTATATGATACAGAGTATTAGGTTATCAACAGGATGCATAAATTATATTTTTATATGTGTGTGTGATAAAGATGTGAATGTTACGTTGGGTGTGTGGAAACATCTGTATTACATTTGATGACTGTTTTTGACTTCTAGGATTGACTAGGACAAAAGGGTTGATAGAAGAACGGCTGAGATTTACTCTTGAGGAATGAATGGTTGAGATGCGATTTTGTGGAAAGTTTTGGAGGGAAAAATATTATATGTGGATGAAATCTTGGCTGGCACATGCACTTAATGCATTCGCACGCACTGGGGAAAAAATTTGTCTGACATTTGCACTTAATGCATTTCCACTTAAGTTTGTCATTTGCATTTTTATTTAATCTGCCATTTGCACTTAATTAATGCATTTCCAATGCATTTACACTTAATGGGTGCACTTAATTGATGCATTTCCAATGCATTTGCACTTAACAAGGACACTTATGCATTTGCACTTGATAGAAAATAGCAGAGTGCAAACAATTAATGTAGAAAAAACTTTAACTTGCACTTAATGCTGCAGATCGAATGATTTCCCCCTCAACGCGGGGCTCACAGTCTCTTCGACGCTTGGGACAACAATCTAAAATTCCAAAAATCCCGTCACTCTTCAATGCACATCAAGATGAGAATAATTTTCTACGCTGAAGGCATCCGTGCCGCTAAATATTTTTACGTTAATTTGTTGTTTCGTGCAATTTTGGTCGTGGAAATAATTTTTTAGTGAACAAAGATTTCACATGGAGAAATCTTAAATGAACCGTGCACGCGGGCATGGGATATGACTTGTAAAAAACATAAGACGAGAAACAAAGATATCCAATTGACGGTATGTATGATCCCTACAGAGTATAAAATGAGAATATCGCTTGAGATGGTTTGGCCATATATACGTCAAAGACCTATTGATGCACTTGATAGAAAGTCAGAACATATGATATTGAAATTAAAAGAAAAGGAGGTAAACCAAAAAGATACAGACGTAAGTGGCAAGAGTGAATATGAAAAATCTTAGTTTCACGAAGAGAAATATTTAGATTGTAATGCATGAAACACAAGTATTCGACATCATAATACGATGTGATTTTTTTAACTTGTTTGCATTTATTTATTATTATTATTATTTTATTTTTATTACTATTATTGAAATTATTATTTCTTAATATTTGTTATCATTATTATTTTATTATTTTCTCTTTCGATTGAGTCCATTAAGTTGATCCTAATTTTTGAGATGATGATGATTAATGCTTTTTCTAAGTGACTTAGGTGAGTATTGGCTGAATGACAAGACACAAGTTTTTTATATTATTAAAATTTTCTTTCACGAAATAAAAACCCAATTTCCTACTTCTATATATGTTTTGTGTATTGAAAATACACTTGAATATTTGCATAATGTAGTTTCTAAGTTTTATCCAGCTAATGGTATTTTACATCAAACCATATATTGTCTTTTTTGAGCTTGCATACCATAGTGTCCTAACAAGATAGTGGACATATATAAGACACGTTTGGTTGCCAAACATTTTAGTCAGACATATGGCATTGATTACCTTAAGACTCGCTTGTTTCCCATCTCAATTTCACTTCTATCCTTTCTTTATTATCAATTAATAGTGATCGATTGTGTAGTTGGATGTGAATAATGTCATCTTATATGAACAGCTTAACAAGAAAGTCTATAGGAAGCAACATCCTAGTGCATTAATCAGTGAGAGAATGTGATGTGCAAGCTCAAGAAAGTAATATATGGTATGTAACTCTGTAGGTCTGGTTTGATAAGTTTTCGGGTTGTATATGTTAATAACATTTTTCGGGTTGATATTGTCAGCATTGAGAAGACTAAAGAGTATCTAAAGGAACATTTGATGACCAATGACATAAGAAAGCTTATATACTTTTTTGGAATTGAAATTGCGAAAACATGGTGTGGTACTTTCCAAACAAAAGTACTCTTTGGATTTACTGCATAGGATTAGATTAATTGGATGCAAGCTTGGAGTATAACTAGGGACATTAATGCTAATTTGTGGGACGAACCCCTACACTTCTTTAAGTGTATTTCTAAGTTTATGAGATTAGTCCGTAAACTTATCCATCTCACTGTTACCATGCCAAATGTTACATTTGTCGTGAGACTTGCGTGAGTTTATGCATAAATCAAGAGAAGATCATTAGAAGATAGCATTGAGGTTTTGACATAAATCAAAAGTTCATCTGGTAAAGGTTTGATGTATAAGAAGCATGTACATCTGAGAGGCTTTTCAAATTCCAATTGTGCAAGGGATAAAAGAAAGAGAAAGTGTACCTCTCATTATTGCACTGCTGTAGTGAACAATCTCGGTATATGGATAAGTAAAAAAGACAAAACGTGATGTTCCATTCTAGGGTTGACACTGAATATAAAGATATGGCTCATACAACCTGTACAATGATGTTCAAGACTTTGATATGGGAATTTGGTTTTCTAGAAAATGATCTAATGCCCATGTGTTGTGAAAAATCATGAAGGTATTTACATAGCAAGCAATACGATTTTTCATGAGATGACGCACATGAAAGTGAATTGTCACTCTATTCGTAATGATAGTTATCATGCAAAAGTTAATTTGCACTCCCTTCACTACATGACACAATTGGTAAATGTTTTGACTAAACTTTTTGCTTCTAGTGTCTACTCATCTTTGTGCGACTAGCTAGGCATAATACATATCTATGCTCCTGCTTAAGGGAAAATGTTAAATATTATGTAATTGAATATCTGGGTTCCGCACTATAAACATGTACAGACTTTCCTGTATTTGCTTCCTTGACCATACAATACACATAGGTAGAGAGGAGGCAATTCTCCCTAACCTAAGCTTCGCAATGCTTCCTCTCTCTAATTCAATACTCATCTTTATCATCAATGACTTTCTACCTAATATTAGGCAACTAGGTGATGTCAACCTATAGATGGATCCACATTTATAAGTCTTCCCCGCTTTTATCCCTTAAGTTTTGTAGTCATCTTGTGAATAGATCAATAGATCTAAGATTATAGGAATCCAAATACGTCTTATGTTTCATTTAACAAGAATTAGGGATGTAACCAGAGTGGATGCAGAGTGGACAGTATTATTATCATATTTGTATTTGTTTTCTTTTGTTGAATGCAGATACACATGGATTTTGTTCGCATGTCAAACTCGATATCCATATTTAATGAAAACAAATTCAGACTCAAATCGTATTTGGATATTAAACAGATAGTATTGATTATAATAGACATATAGGGAAAAAATGAATTCAACCTTCAAATTTTATGTATATGCAACCATATAAGTTCTTCGTTTTACATTATGTAATACTTAATAGAATGTAATCTATATACTTAATATTTAATAGAATGTAATTATATACGAATGTACCCATACTAATATAATCGGACATATATTTGGTTATTCGGATATCCATTAAGATATGTGGGATGGTGAAGCAGTATCCATGTCAGACTTCTATTATTGATTATAATAGACGTATCGGTGAAAAAATAAATTCAACCTTCAAATTTGATGTACATATGACCTGTAAGTTTTTTTAATTTTGCATTATGTATTACTTAATAGAATGTAATCTATATACATAAGTACCCCGTACTAATATAATGGGACGTATATTTGGATATTCGGATATCCATTGAGATATTTTGGATAGTTGAGCATAATCCATATTTGTATCCATACTTCAAACAATATCCATATTTTAAACTGAACAGATACAGATACCCATAAACAGTTACAGGACCGAATTTGGATTGGATTGTTTGCATTTGTTTACATCCCTAACAAGAGTCCCATTTAAGGCCCTACAAGAACTAGATCAATTATATACTACGACAACCCAGAGGTGTTTGGGTGAACATGTAAGGTTCACAGGCATCCCAAATATAAGGGGGAAAGACTGATATGAAGGACAAAAGAAACGATTTAAATTTGGATAGGGGAACCAATACACAAGTTTATGAATTATTCATTATTTTTTCAACTATTTCTTTAACCATTGTATAGGGCGTACAAAGAGCAAATTGATGAAATCACATCCAAAAAAATTTTTCAACGAAACAAGACATTCAACCCCATAAGAAACTCCAAAACAATAGGGCGGGGGGGGTACAAATCCAGCCCTAGTCCCCTTTGATTTTGCTTGGAATCTAAACCAGGAATCCCATTTAGGGTCCCACAGGAATTCGACCAGTTATAAACTAGCAAATCTTATGTGTGTCATGGATCAGCATGTAAGATTTGCAAACAGTCTGGAGGTAGGGAGAAAGAATTTATGATGGATAAGTAGCAATCAAAAAGGATAGAGTAGGATTTGGATAGGGGAACTGTAATTCAAAAACCGTAGTATCTATGCGCAGAATCCTAATTTGAAGATATCCTTATACTTGAAGTTTGTATAGTGTTGTTCTATAAAACCATGATAGCCAGGTTTAAGCCGATGGTATGCGCCAATAAAGGAATTCTGATACAAGCTAGGGCTTGTTTGTGGGGAAATTAAGGATTTTGGATGGAGAAAACAAATAAAAGAGGAATTTTTATTGCTTTTTCAGATCTGGAAATCACAAGTTAAAGCCCCAATTCGAGATGAGACGATCTCATAACTTTCTATTCGAGATGAAAGTTTAAATCTCCACAGGTGGCACCTTGGCCTAGGGTTTACAAACTCAAATCCCGCATGAAAAACACATTAGAGCTAGCTCCTAGCTAATAACACAGCAATTAGCAATTTGCATAAAAGCCCCAGAACTTTCAGAATTGCATAAAAGACCGCCCCAACGTCAGAAATTACATATTCGCCCCTGAAGTTGCCGCGCGCCTCATCCGCCTATATGTGATAGCCGTATCATTACTCCCCCCAAAAGAGCCACCTTGTCCTCAAGGAGGAAGTCTGTCTGATCACCTCACGAGACACCCATGTAGCTTCATAATTTGGCAGTCCCCGCCATCTGATAAGCACTTCCTGAACTCCTGCTGCACTCTGACGAACACTCCTGACCTCATGTGGCTACAGCAATACATCCATGTCCTCGGTCCGGGTGGGTGGAAGTGTAGGTAATAAAGTGTGGTCTCCAATCATGTGTCGTAGCTAGGACACGTGGAACACCGTGTGGATGGTGAACGTAGTAGGTAGATGCAGGCGATATGCCACCTTTCCAATCTTGGCCACAACCTCAAAAGGACTATAATAACGAGCCGCCAGATTTTCATTACTCATATACATCAATGTCTTCTATCTATATGGATGCAGTTTCAAATACACCATGTCACCCACCTCGAATTACACATCTCTCCTATGCACGTCTATATTGGCCTTCATAATCTGTTGTGCCCTCAACAAGTGTCGCTTCAGCTTATCCAACATCTTATCTCTCTCCTCTAAGTGCTCCTCCACCTGAGACACCAGGGTCGTACCACGCCTGTAGTGTATCAAATGTGGAGAGTCTCGTCCATAAAGTATGAAAAAGGAGTGCACTGTGTCGCCGAGTGGTAGGATGTATTGTACCAGTATTCAGCCCATGCCCACAACTTCGGCCACTGGTTCGGCGACTCTGATACGAAACATCGTAGATATGTCTCCACACTCCTATTCACCACCTCCGTCTGGCCGTCTGTCTGCAGGTAGTAGGCCATGTAGGCCGTGCTGCTCTTTAGAATGGTCCCCTGAACCTTGAATAATTCCGTCCAGAAGCTGCTCATAAAGACTTTGTCTCGATTTGATACCATAGAGGCGGAAAACCCATACAGTCGAACTACCTCCTTCATGAACGATGTGGCCACCATGACTGCCGCGTATGGATGTCGTATGGGAATGAAATGAGCGTACTTGCTGAGGCGGTCCACCACAACAAGTATGACTGTGAAGCCCTCTGACCACGGTAGCCCCTCAATGAAGTTCATGCTAATGTCCTCACAGACCCTCTCTGGCAAGGCTAGAGGCTGAAATAATCCTACGAGGCCATTGCCAAATATTTGTGACGCTGGCAGACATCACACTCCGCTACCAATCTCGCTACATCACTCTTCATCCCAGGTCAGTACAGCTCCTTGGCCATCCTCCTATAGGTCTGATGCGCACCTGATTGTCGCTCACAGGGCTGACATGAAACTCTTGAAATATTGTCGGTATATGGGTAGATGTCCGCGGTAAACCAACCGTCCCTGGTATAACAAGCATTGCCCACTCAGTGTGTACCCCAGGTACTATGTAGATCCCTACTGTAACGCCTCAATATCAAGGCTAGCCCCTCATCAGCCGATATCTCTCTTGCCAATGGCTCTCTGTCCAATAATACCGGCACGAAAATCGCCACCACCTCTGCTACCTCCTCCCTGCGAGACAATGCATCTGCTGCGTTGTTTTACAAGTCTGATCTGTACTGAATCTTGAACTTGTAGTGTACCAGCATGGAGAGCCACTTCTGATGCCCCTCTGTAACCATGCGCTGCTCCAAGAGATACTTCAGACTTCGCTGATCGGTTCGCACTATGAATTTCCTCCCAATCAGATAAAGCCACCACTTCTGTATAGATAGTATTATCGTCATCAACTTCCTCTTATAAACTCTTCAGTCGTGCTCGGGCTGATAGAACCTGACTAAACTATGCCACCGAATGCTGATCTTGCATAAGAACCGCCCTCAACTTGTATCCTGACATGTCCGTCTCCACCAAAACAGTAACGCTAGCACAGGCATGGTGGTCATCGCCTGCTTTAGGGTCTCAAACGCCTTGGTCTCCTCCTCTCCCCAATGGAAGCTGTCCTTCAGTTACTCCATCGGTGGCCAAGCAATCGTGTTGTACCCCTGGACAAACTTTCGATAGTATCCCGACGGGCCTAAGAATCCATGCAAGCCTCGAAATGTCGTGGGGCGGGGCCAATCCAATATGACAGCAATTTTCAACCTATACGCCGCCACCCCCTCCGCTGATACTATGTGGTCTAAATACTCCACCTAAGACTACCCGAAGATACACTTCTTCATGTTGGCGTATAGCTGATGTTCCTGCAACTCCTGCAACACTACCTGCAAGTGTCATGCATGCTCCTCCAAAGTACGGCTAAAAATAAGTATATCATCAAAAAATACCAACAGCAAGTATGGACGGAAGACCTTGTTCATCAAGGCCTGAAATGTCGTCGGGGAGTTCGTCAACCCAAATGGCATGACCAGAAACTCGTAGTGTCCCTCATGCGTCCTGAACGCCGTCTTGGGAACATATGTTGCCCTCATCCAAATTTGGTGGTACCCGACTTCAGATCTATCTTCAAAAATATTGTAGCCCCCAAGCAGCTCATCAATCACTGGAATCGAGAATTTATCTGGCATTATCTCCTTATTTAGGGTCCGATAGTACACACGGAAGCGCCAGCTGCCATCTTTGTTCTTCACGAGCAGTACTGAGTTAGAAAATGGGCTTACACTCGGCTGGATCACTCCTGCCTGCAACATCTCTACCACCATCCTCTCAATCACATCCTTCTGCACCTAAGGATACTGGTATGGTCGTACACTGATTGGGGACACACTCTCTCTCAAGACAATGGCGTGCTCATGGTCTCGTGGTGGTGGAAGACCATACGGGGTCTGAAACCCCCCTCATACTGGCTAAGCAGCTCCTCCAACTCGAGTGACAACTCCTGCTCCCTTCGCTCACTTTCCTCCTCTAATGACAAATCCTAAAATTCCACCAAGAATCCCCCTCCTGCCGACTGAAGATCTCTAGTCATGGCCTTATAAGAAACTAGGGAACGGCGTAGAATGGGGTCCCCTTACAAGATTATTGTCCGTCCCCCCTCCTGATACTCCAGCCTGAGAAGCTTCCAATTGGTCTTCGTGTCGCCGAGAGTCTACAACCACTTCATCCTCAAGATGATATCTGTACTCTCCATCTCCAACAGAAGGAAGTCGGCGACGATCTGAACCCCCTAGATCGTAAGGAGCAAACCTCTACACACGCCACTGCTCTGCGCCACCTGTCCTGTCCCCAACACCACTCCAAACATGCCTATGCTGCTGAGCTCCAAACTCAACCTCTCCACCAGCTGATGGAAAATGAAATTGTGGGTAGCCACACTATCGACCAAGACCGTCACCTCCAACTCTGCAATCTGTTCCACCAACTTCATGGTATGATTCGTAGTAAACACCACCATAGAGTTGAGAGAAATTTCTGCTATGTCCAAATGTGGGTGCTCCTGATCCTCTCCCTCGTCAGCATCCAGTTCTACCGCGTCCCCCTCATCATCCTCATCATTCACTATTAAGATCTGCAGCCTGCGGTCGCCACACCTGTGCTCAGGATAGAACTTCTCGTCGCACTTGAAACACAACCCATTGACACGTTGATACGATTAGGGCTTTTTGTGGGGATCAAAGGTGGGATTTTAATGGCTTTGGACTTCCTAATCTAGGGTTTAGAAACGAGGAACTGATCTGAAATTATGAAATAAATCCTAGAATAATAGATCTTAACTCAAGAACAACTAATTAGCAATAGAATTAAATTAGGGTTCTAAGGAAAATAAAATACATCTTCAATTCTTCGATAAAAGCCTCGCTAGGGCCGACCGGCCCCTTATTAGGGGAGGGATTAGCAAATGTCCAATGACCGATTAACCCCCTTCTCTTGCTACAAATTTGGGACCGGGTCCGTGGTGGACCCAAGTCGCCTCCTCCGTTGATAGACCCGAACCAGAGCCCCCTCGCGATCTGTGCGGCCCGCCTCCTCTAATAGCTGCGTCGCATCACACGTTTCTCTCGTATCTCTGACTCCGTCATCTGTCATACCTGCCCTCCCAGTCGTGCCTCAGCCCCTCTCTTTGTTGGTCGTTGCCCCACCTGTGGATGCCACTCCTCCCGTAGTCGCCTTCGGTCCTCCAAGACATTGTCCCCAAAAAAAGTATCCTCCCCAAGCCACGCGGGACTTCTTGGTCCAATCTGTCCTCTACTATTCTCGCCAAACTCATGCACTATCGCAGACTCGACGACCTATGGGTCATCACCTCTGATCTGATGGTCGGCTTCAACCCCTTCATGAAGCACCTCTCCAGTGACTCTCCTGACACCATACTGATCCGACTAACCAGCATATCAAACTTCTTGATAAAATCCCTCACGGTCACATGCTGCCTCAGAGCATACAACCTCTCAAATGCATTTCCCGCCTATACCTCGCCGAACCGCTCCACCAGTAACGTCGTGGACTCTTTCCAAGTGCCGAAGGGTCAGTTCTGCTAGGCCCATTGATACCAAGACAACGCCTCCCCTTTCAAACAAACCACTACTGCCCTCAGCCAATCCTCCTGCTGGACCATCGATACCTCGAAATACCTCTCTATTCTGTATATCCATGAGTCTGGGTCATCTCCCTCAAAGACGGACATCTTCAGCTTCTTGACCTGGTTCTCCGCAGAAAACCCACCATGAACTCCTCTCCCTTGCTGGTAATCATATCGTCGATACAATGGGCGGGTGTGGTACAGCATATCCAGTGCCTCCATCTCTCCCGTTCCATGCGCCTCCTCCCCAATCAGCTCTTCATCCATCTCCGTAGCCCCCCAATCATCCTCATGGTACCTGTCATAGTTCTTGAACTCCGTTCTCGTCCTGGGGGGCCTCTTTCATATAAATCAGCTCCAAAAGTACCCAGGGTGTCCTCAAACCCCTCAACGAAGCCTCCTCGATGCCCCATCCCCTGTCGCGGGACCACCGAAGAGTCCAGAGGAGCTCGGCGGCCAAAAACTAGCAAGCAGGGGCCTGGCGGACCGCCAGTGGGCCATAATGGCCCTGGCGGGCCGCCAGAGGCCTTGCAGGGCCCTGGCGAGTCGCCAGGTGCTCCTGCGGGCCATAGTGGGCTCGCCAGTGTCCGACGAGTCCCTGGCCAGGGGCTCGCGACTGCCCTGGCGGGCTAACAGGGCAATCCGATGCATACAAACTTCTCGTTCCAATGCTCCGATTCCTGGATCTCCTCCGTAGATGTTGTAGGACTCCGGTTGTCCCCTTCACCTTCATAGAAATCATGTTCCTTGTTATCCGTCACCAGATCTGCATCCGAAAGTAGTCCCTCGCAAAAGAGATCAACTTTCTCCTTCCCCTTTGCCAAAGATCTTGCCTTTCGCTCCAGATCTAGAGTTTCGACCTGTTTTGGATCCATCTGCTGGGGCAACGCATCAATTTTCTGATTTGTTTGTCGTATGGCTTCCATGGGTTGCAAAAACTTCTAATCAAACTCGCTCTTCTGTTCATTGGTGCTCTTCTTAATCAAGTCGTGGATCTCACCTTCAAACTTCTCCATCTTCTCCTCCAAGGCGTCCATTCTATCATTGGATCTTGTAGTCGCCAGGAATCGACGAGCTCTGATACCACTTTGATACAACCTTCAAACTTCTCCTCCAAGTCTTGTTTATGGGGAAATTAAGGATTTTGGGTGAAAAAACAAATAAAAGAGGAATTTTTATTGCTTTTTCAGATCTGGAAATCACAAGGTACATCCCCGATTCGAGATGAGGCGATCTCCTAATTTTCTATTCGAGATGAAAGTTTAAATCTCTAAAGGTGGCATCTTGGCCTAGGGTTTACAAAGTCAAATCCAGCATGAAAAACACATTAGGGCCGGCTCCTAGCTAATAACACAACAATTTACAATTTTGCATAAAAGCACCCCAACTTTCAGAATTGCATAAAAGACCCCGTCAGAAATTACGGATTCGCCCCTGAAGTTGCCTCGCCCCTCCTCTGCCTATATGTGATAACCGTGCCAAATTCTTAGCACTTTATTTGCTAGGGAAGGCAAAACAAATTGGGTTTACTAGCTATATTTAAATTGCAAATAAAGAAGCTTGATGCCTTGATCCCAGGACCTCTTGACACATGAAGCTGAAACCATCTTAAAATCTTTATTTGTACACCAAACTCCACAATTGCAATGAGGGTCAAAGGATATAGATTCATCTCTCTCACCTTTCCTTTGCCCACCCAGCCTATTTTGTTTGGGCACAAAACTTTGGGCTTTTGGGTAGCAGTTTTTATCAATCAACTTTAAATACGCCTTTGGTGAACTTAAACCTAGGCTGCTCTAACTTCGTCGTAAAGTCTTTACCACAGGGTGTATCTGATGATTTCTTAAAGCCTATACCACCATATAAAAACTCAAAAGTTGTGGTAGTCTGATACCAACTTCAAGCCCCTATAGGTATACAAAACTCCAAAGTTGAGATGCTGGTAGAGGGTTGAAATACATGTTTTTATCTTCCAATAGGTTAGAATTCAATATATAATGCTTATGTTGATCATATTAAGTTGGATTTTTAACCTTTTTGGTAGCTTGCACCAAGAGACAATGCAGCCGCTCCCTTTCACATATTTTACATATTTCACGACGTACCCTGAACCTGACGCACAGATTCATTGGCCTTTAAGAAAGGGGGAAGGGATCCTCATTGACTTCTAGAGATGCTCAAAGAAAGCTTAACAAAATTAACCTAAAAGTAATGCATTGAAAAGCATGGTGTAAACAACTAAAACATTAATCACTTAAAGAAAAACTATATTCCCTGGCTTAAAAGACGACAAAGTAGAAATTTGTTGAAATAGTAAAAACAGGCTACAAGGACGCAAGGCCATACCCCAAATTGGGGTGTTAGTGCTTTCTATATAGCTGAAAAATCCAATCCAGTTACAATAATTATTTGACTTTTATTTCTAAATACAGTTACCGACTTTTATTTCTAAACTGGAAACCATAATTCTTTTTCTGGTACTAAAAATTATAATTTCTTAATCCTGACTTTGAAACTATAATTTTTATTTCTAAACTAAAAAATTATAATTCATATTTCTTAACACTCCCTTAAGCTGGCACATAGATGTAATCTTACCCGGCTTGTTACAAATTGAAGAAAAAAATATTGCAATAATCTTCATCATAAAAGAACTGCAGAAGAGAATGTACTAGAGTGATAGTATTGTAATGGGAACTATAACAAGATAATAGTATTGTAATAATTGTAGCAGTATCGCATCATGTATTGTAGCATGATAGCAGTACAGTAATAAGATTGTAGCATTATTATATAGCAGTATTGTAACGATCATGTAGCAGATCATGTGCAGAGTAGTGGTACATGGTGAGAATCGTAGTACTGTTGTAAAGTAGCAATACGCGGAGGATAGCACAGTATTTTTTGTGTGGAAAGAGAAAATTAAAGCGTTAGGGTTTTAAGTTGGTGAAAAAGGAAAATTGTGATGGCTTATTTTTTGTCACAACATCCTTGATTGGGTGGCTTCGATATCATGTTGATATAGAAAATAGACCACAAAACCAGAAGATCATACACCAAACCGAGTTCATACACCAAACCGAGTTTTGGTGTTTTTCATATAGCTAAAAATACAATATGATTACAATTCTTCTTTACCTCTTATTCCTAAATTATAAAGTATAATTATTTATTCCTACACCGGAAATTATAATTCCTTAATCCTAAACTGGAAGCTAGAATCCCGTATTCCTAAGCTAGAGTCTATAATTTCTATTTCTAAACTAAAAACAATAATTCTGGTTCCTTAACCCTAATAAAACTAACACTACTGAATCGCTTTCTTTTTCTTCTTCTTCTTCTTCTTCTTCTTCTTTTGCTTTTTAGATCTAGCAAAGCTAAATAGAATAATAATCAAGACAACTCAAAATCATACATATGTACATCCAAAATCAAAAATGAAGAAAAAAATGAGAATACAAAAAGAACTTGATCTTAAGGTGCACAAGTTGATAAACTAAAATTAAATATAGCATACAGATGCGTCATGTTATACATGAGCTCCTTCTGAATTCCTTTATTAAAGAGCACTTCTAAAAGTAACAACAAAATTGCCTCAAAAAAGTACCTATTTTCCTTTAAAATTGCACAGATGCCCTCATTAGAAACCTTACCCTGAGAAATAATCTACATGATTGTTCCTTGGGTTTCAACTCAAATACCTAGAGGCCAAAAGGTTAAGCTCACCGTCCTATGTCCCCTCCCTTGTCCATTGTTTCCCCATTGAGGAAAGTGGTACAGCTCAGATATCTGCTACCCGGTCAATAGCCAGTAGAAAATTCTGGCGAAAACCAATTTATGGCACCTTCTAAGGTTAGAGTTGTACTCCATATACAACTTCGAAATTATTGATGAAGATGATGATAGTATTTCTCTTGAAAGATTGCAAAACAAATGCAATCAGCAAACTCACTAATAAAATTATTTAATTTTATTGAAATATAACTCTGTGGCCGGCGTTCAACTTACCTATTAAGTTACATGGACAGGCCAGAAACATTATAAGCTTGATGAGCTGTCTAGGAAATACTAAGACACTTCAAGTTATATAACATGGAATAATCAGCAACATACTAAAAAGTAAAAAGGCAATTAGCTTTGGTGCACTTTTCTGATACAAAGTAGCACTACAGGTTCAACTGATACATTTTTTGGCACATCCTTACATATTTCCGGGGAATAGTTGCTCAGTATCCCTGCCAGTGCAGTTAAAGTCCGATATTGAAGACTATCACTCCCTCACAAACTCCTGCTATAAAGTTTCAAATGTGATTCCTTATCATTTTTCTTGCAAGTATATGTTACAGTTTCTGCTCTATTTATAGTATGAATACAGGTAGGGATGTACTGCTAAACTATCTAACAGATCAAAATAAGCACCCAAATATACATTCGAGTTGGACACATGTGGACAACTAAGTTTATATAAAAGGCCATTAAGTATTACATAATAGAAGATAAAGAAATGGGTAACTAGCATATATATTAAACTTAAAGACTGCATGCATTTTCCCTACTATCATGTGGTCATTTTCAATCATATCCAATTAATATCCATATCTCATCCAAGTCCAAATTAGTTTCTATCAATTACAGATAGTTCCATATCCGGATAATATTCGTATCAAGTGCATATATGGTAATACTACTATTCACACCATCCCCAGTCCGTCTTGCAGCATACAATATTCAACAAAATGTTTTTATTTAAACATTTTTTTAAATCCTAATTCATATGTATTTGCATGCAATTATGCACATCAGCACACATAATAAAATATATGCATGTGTGTTGCTAGGATCCATTCGAATGGGCTAAACATACGGATCCATCCCACTCAAATTTGAACTTGGGAAAACTAAATAGAAAATTTATTCCATTAGATGTGATCTAACATGTCTAAACTACCTACAAATACAATTTCAAACGATTAAAATTTATTTTACCAGTAAAAATTACGGATGCAAAATCAACGTATTGGGTTAGTCATAGAATTGACTAATTTGTCGCCACTTGATGTATGGATAAAACATATCAAATCATTTAAAATTTTGTCTGCATATAGTTTAAATGTATGAGATCACATTCAACAAATTAGATTTTCAATTTGAGTTGTCCAATTTTAAATTCGAGTGTGATGGGTCTACATGTTTGGTCCAGCCGAATCTCTCTCTCTCTCTCTCTCTCTCTCTCTCTCTCTCTCTCTCTCTCTCTCTCTCTCTCTCTACGTGCAGATATACATATATGTATATATATATATATGGGGGAAAGTTGTCATATTGGCCAAATAAGAAAGGGGGAAGCCGTGTTTAGTTGGAGATGTGTATGTATTTTTCAGAATTCACCATGTATCAGGTCGTGTAAATGTCAATATCTGTGTGTTCATGCAAGTGCACCATATGTCACAACTATATTCATGAAGAGTAGCATATTGTCAATCAGGTAGCAATTAAAATTTGGCAGTACAACTTGGACATTTTTTTGGTAGACGTGTGGACTTAGCGGGCAACTGAATTCCTAAAATAATGACATAATATTAAATACAATTTATAAAGTTCCAATTACTTTATTCGAAATCTGAAGTCGTGCTAGATGATTGCAATACTAGAGAAGATGAGTATTCGTACAACAGAATGGAGATGCATTAACAAATTAATTTAAGGAGCAATTTAATTTGTAATATTCATGATGGCAAGGTTAAGGAGTAATTTAATTTAAGAATATTACAAATTTAATTATAACTTATGGCACAATTTAATTTGTAAATGGAGATTAAACGGAAACATGAAGGATTCAATTATAATTTAATTTGTAATATCCTTGATGATTGCAATACCAGTTCATGACACAGAATGAGATGCATTTATAATAATCATGATGGCAAGTTTACAGTTTAATAATAGCATGAAATAAATATGTATAAGAGATCACAATGAAGGATATCGAAGCAGATTTGGCAATTGCACAGACCCGTGTAAAACTTGAAAATAACATCATGCCTTTTCTCCTCAGTTACTAGCATATTATAATCAATGAAGAGCAAACTTAACAAACCACCTTGCTGCAACTTGAAGAATCTTGAAAGAATTTAGTATCCCCACCACTTGCATAAAGTATATCACAGACCATGGATTGAGAAAAGTGTTGCGGCCGGTATTTGGGAAGAGGGGCATTTGGGTAAAATGACTTTTGGGGGGTGTTTGTCCATTTAAGGGGGTTGAGCCGGCCCTAATTCTGATGCGAAAATTGAGAGAGTATTTCCTTTTTATTAGTTTATCCCCTAGATTAATCCTTAGCTAGTCGTCCTTTTAAATTGTAGTTGTTATCTAGCGAGTAGTTGATTTGTAGTAGGTTTTCCTCTAATTTCAGATCTGAGATCCAATAAAAATCCCATTTTTATTGTCAAATCCCTAGCGGATCGTATCAAATTGGTATCAGAGCGGTTGATCCATGGCGAACACGCGAGCAACGGAGCGGATTGAAGTTTTGGAAGGGAAGGTTGAGAGGATTGAAGCCCAAATCAGTAAGGGTTTCATCGATCTAAGGAAAGAAGATGCGGAGATGGCCGCGGAGATCCGGAAGGAGATGAAGGAAAATCAAGAGAAGACGGAGGCCAAGATGAAAGAGATGACGGAGGGAAAATTTTCGGAATTGGCGGAGGCCATAGCGGCGTTGACCGCTCATCTCATCCCGAAGGCGGATCCAAGCAAAAAGGAGCCACCTTTGGCGAAGGACAAAGGTAAAAAACAATTTTTTTTAAGAACATCCGGGTTTTGACGACGAAGGAGGCTTTGACCAAGAAGACAATGTGTGGGGGACCCACCAAGACCACGCACCGCCGCGCCGTGACGAACAAGTGGCCGGGGGGGAAATCCGATTCAGCGGCACCCCCCGAACACCCCGGCTTGGCCGCCGGCCCCCCAGAATGCTCCTGGGGGGTCGGCGAACCCCAGCGGGGGCGGCGGAGGGCCGCCAAGGGCCTGGGAGGGGCGGGCGACCCTGCCGCCCCCCCTGGCAGCCTCGGCGGGTTATTCCGCCGCCGCCTGGGGCCCGCCGGCCCAATTCCAGGGCCGGCCGGCCCAGGCGGCGACCTGGGGGGCCTCGGCCGACCCCCAGGGGGGACCCGAGGCCCACCGGACCTCTGGGGGCCCAGCGACCCCCCAGGAGGCCCGACAGCCTTTCTCGACGACTTTTCGACCTCCGGGAGGCCCGCCCGAGGTCCGTGGAGCTCAGTTTGGGGGTTTACAGCCCTATGGAGGACCTGGCGGAGGATTTCAGCAGAACGGAGGCCACCAGCAGATCACAGGGGGGCCACCGACTCAGCCCCCACCCTTTTGGGGGGTTACGGGAGACTGGAGAGCGCACCAGGACCCCCCAGGAGGCCACCAGGCGGAGTTTGGGCACCCTCTGGGAGACTGGCAGGGACATGGAGCAGGGGGAGGCCACCGTGAGCGGGCTGAGGCTTATTTTCCAGACAGGAGACAGGGATACCAGCCCAGGGGAGGTTTCCAGCCGCAGGAGAGAGGTGGATTCGCTGGCGAGAGGCGTCTGAGGAAGCTGGAGGTGCCTGTTTTTGAGGGAGGCGACCCAGACGACTGGCTGTACCGGGTGGAGAGGTACTTGGAGGTGTCCGCTGTCCCAGGGGAGGATTGGCTACAGGCGATAGGGGTCTGCCTGGAGGGAGAGGCTTTGGGCTGGTTCCGTTGGACCGATCAGTAGCGGCCTTTTCAGACCTGGGCTGAGTTTACGACGCTCTTGACGGAGCGATTTGGAGGAGGTCCGGCTGGCGACGTGTTCGAGAGACTGTACTCGCTGAAGCAGGAGGGGAGCGTGGGAGATTACATCAAGAAGTTTGAGTCGCTCTGCCACCGAGTTCGGGGAGTCTCTGAGGAGTCTCTGGAGGGCTGTTTCATGAAGGGGCTGAAGCCCACGGTGCGGTCGGGGCTGAGACAGTTTGAGCCCGTTGGTCTGCGCGTGATGATGACGCGGGTCAGGAAGGTGGAGGATCACCAGGAGACAGAGCGGAGAGCCCGCGGGACGTGGGGAGGCTCTACCTTTCGAGGGCCGGATCCGGGAGGAGGACAAAAGGGGGCCGCAGGAGGGGCAACCTCCACTGACGGCACAGTGGTTACCAAGGAGAAGGGGATGGAACTACGACCTGGGGGGCATACACAAAGAATGACCGAGGCAGAGATTCGTGACAAACGGACCAAGGGCCTGTGTTTCAAATGCGACGAGAAGTTTACCCCAGGGCACCGGTGCGGAAATCGTACTCTTCAGATCCTGATAGTGAATGACGAAGAAGAGGGAGAAGAAAGTGTGATAATGTTGGAGGCCGGCGTAGACGATGATCCGGAGCACCTGCACGCGGAGTAGCTGACCATACCCTTCACACACCACCTTGAGGACAAGGTGGTTTTTCCGGGGCGGAGTAGTGTTGCGGCCGGTATTTGGGAAGAGGGGCATTTGGGTAAAATGACTTTTGGGGGGTGTTTGGCCATTTAAGGGGGTTGAGCCGGCCCTAATTCTGATGCGAAAATTGAGAGAGCATTTTCTTTTTATTAGTTTATCCCCTAGATTAATCCTTAGCTAGTCGTCCTTTTAAATTGTAGTTGTTATCTAGCGAGTAGTTGATTTGTAGTAGGTTTTCCTCTAATTTCAGATCTGAGATCCAATTAAAATCCCATTTTTATTGTCAAATCCCTAGCGGATCGTATCAAAAAGACACGCGTATTAGAATCTTTACATTACAAAAATGCATCTAAATTCCCTACAATAGAGACATGCAAGTAAAGCCAAATATCAGAATTATGATTTATAAAAACAATACAATAAAACAGCTAGGATACAACTGATATACCCATCTTCTTGGTCGCATGGTGGACCTTCCGATGACAAGATATTTTGCCTGAATTAATTGAAAGAAATTGCATATATAATTTAGTTTCTAAGTCCATGATTATATCTAACTGCTCATATCCCCCCCTCCCCAGAAAAAGAGTCCTACTAGTTACCATAAAATTTAACAAGAAAAATTGATATAACACAACAATTGCATCCAACAAGGAAGAAATTATCAGCATGAATTCAACTATATACGCCAAGATTAGAAATCTTGGTACTATCCACGGCCTCTATTAACCTTTTCAGGTTTTGATATCGGAGTTTGGCAGTTTCATCAGTTTTGAATTGAAATTATGGGGTTCTTGGTACTGGTGACTTAACAGAAATTAAAAATTGTTTTAAAGTTAAAATTATAATTTGATTTCTTTGGCATGTTTGTTTGGATAAATGATAAAGTTTAGTTTAAGTTTTTATCAAAACTTATATAATCAAGCAGTTATTGTGGCACAAATTTGATATGATGGTATCTGAATTATTAACCTAACTTTACTCGAATAAGTAGAAAAGTTAAAATTTTGAAAATCAATTATAAAGTTGAGTCTTATCAAATTTTATAATTACTTGGTGAGTTCAATAATATCAAAGGAGTCAATGTCCACAGTAGAGTTTGGTCCAACAGTATAATAATTCAACTAGAACCCAAGCTATAGCTAAAAATAATATAACATAAAGAGTCTGCTGAGAAAAAGAGGTTAACCCAATATGATATGGTTTGTTATATTGGATCATATCAATATATTAAAAAGATTAGTTCAATCAACCATTCTACTCTGTTAAGACTGTTATTAATTCTTTACTAATTATTTAAGTTTCTATAGTAGACGTAAAAGAAATGACTTAGCTTTGACCGTTGTGGTTGCCAGTTTTGAAATCTTTTATACATTTGATGCATTTGTCCTAGGTGAAAAGGAAAGTGTGACTGGGACAAATGTCACATCACCCCCCCTCCACCTCATCCTCCACATCACCCAAATCTCACCCCAAGCCACTAATTTACATGTTTGACATCCCCTAAAAAAACACAACCACACTTAAATACATGTTTGCCATTCACCCAAAAAAACCAAAAAACCCCCCACTTATTTACATGTTTGCCACCCCCAAGGTTTTTTGCGTTTTAACCCTCAGACTTTGCACTTTTTGTCCCCCGACAATACCGGCACGCACACGCGCACCCACATTTCTCAGTCCTTTTCAGTTGCACGCGTTCACCGCATCCTCTTCGTGGGTTTTTGGCTCCGTGCATTGTGTGCACGGGTTAATCTAGGACAAAATATGACTAGGACAAAGCTTTTGGCTCCATGCACGGGTTATTTCTAGGACAAAATACATTTATTGTCTTTTTTGAATCTTTATCTACGTGGCACTCAAAATATGACTAGAACAAATTTTGTTGATGACTACGACAAAGCTTCAAGCCATCTATCCTGACTCTCTTATACATTTAATGACTTTTTTGAATCTGTCCAAAGTGGCACTCAAAATATGACTAAGACAAATTTTGTTGATGACTAGGACAAAGCTTCTAGCCATTTTATCTTGATAAGGACAAGGGTTAAGAGAATGGTTTAAATTTTATTTGGGGGAAAGGATTTGAATCTTTGTGGAAAACTATATGAGGGAATGTTTGACTGGAAAACAAAAGTGGGTGCCCTAAAATTTTTAGGAGAACTAGATTTTTGGTGTAACTAAATTCTTTGATGTAGGGACTAAAGTTTTGGGAAAACTAAATAAGAATTATTGCGCTTTACTTATTATTGTTCATTTAAAATTAAGGGATCTTTGTTCCGATGCATCAAAAAATTAGGGAATCTAAGATTTTGAGAGTGAATATTTTAAATGAATTGTGCCCTTACGGCATGAGTTATGATCTAAATTTCGTAGGGAAGTAAAATTTTGAGGGAACTAAATTCTCAAGGGGAAGTAAATTTTAGGAGAACTAAAAATTTTGAGGGAACTAAATAACAAATATTGTGCTTTAATTTTTGGGTGAGCAAGGAGAAAATATCTTAAATGAACAGTGCCCTACGAGCACAAGTTATGACTAGTCTATTGTACATTTGAAGACCTTTTTTGAATCTTTGTCCTCCGGACTGGGTTTGTCCCAGTCATATTTTGACTTGCTGACTAGGACAAGATAATAGATTAGAGTAAGATTTGGGGGGGAATTGAATTTGAATTGAAACTTGCACACAATCTATTGCATTTACAACCTTCGTATTATTGGTTAAACTTTCTAGGATGAAGATTTTGAATGATGTTGAAATTTTTAAGGGAATATATTTTTAATGTCACATGCTATATAAGGGAAGTTAAAATTTAGAGAATCTTTCATACACAGCCAGCTTGCAATGTTTTCCTCGGATTTTGGAAGGGTACCAAATTTTAGAGCGGAACTAAATTTGGATGGTACCAAATTTTGGGAGGAACTAAGATTCTTGGGAGGAACTAAATTTCTTAGGATGAGATAAATTTTGGTGATTTAAGATTGTGAGTGAGGGAATATCATAAATGAACCGTGCCATACTGGTAGGGTTACTTATGACTAGTTTCTTATTATTAAATGATGGTCCTTTCAAATATTACATGGAATAAATCAAGAGTTTATTAATGACCATTAGTTCATTGAGTTTTAATCTCTACATTCTGATTGGAATCATGAATAAGGTTATACTCATTTTTTTGTTTTAACACTTTAATACCTCCTAGGCATAATACTAAGAACTGTCATCATGATATTTGGTTATGTTCTTTTACCCACTCGTTTGCCTGAAGGTCTTGGACAAGTATAAGAATAAAAAACTACTTATACCCTCTCATTTCATTCTTATTCTACATTTCAAATTGGGCATATCGAAATAACACCTTTGAGTCAATTCATTGTAATCAGTCGGCCTCAGTGATATCGGTTGGATAGGATTGTAATGTGTTTTCCATTTAGGCCCACCAGGGGCATTTTCGGAATTTTCAGATCTTAGGGAGTTATTTTTGTACTTTTCCGTATTAGGGGCTTTTCCGTAAATCTGCAATTTTCTGTATTTTTCTCTTTATTAGAGCTAGAGCTAGCTAGGGAAGTTTTTTCATGCTTGATTATTGAGAAGACAATTGTTCTATGCATCCACAAACCTTAGCCGGGAGATTTAGGCTTTCGTTTCGAAGAGAAAGTTAAGAGAGAGGCCTCCCCTCAAATAGAGGCCATTTATCTTTCTATTTCAGATTTCTTCTCAATAAAAACTTCGTCTTTTTCCCTTTTCCGCTTATAAAATCATATTTTTATTCCTACAAAAACCTTAGCCGCATCAAATTGGTATCAGAGCACGACGATCCATGACGACGACGAGATCCAATGATAATTTCGACACGTTGGAAGAGAAGTTTGACGGCGAAATCAAGGTGATCAAGAAGAGTATAGCGGATCAAGGTGTCGTGATGAATTGAATGTTCTTACAGGTTATGGAAGCCCTAAATCAAACGAATAAAAACTTCGAGGCGTTTTCCAAGTCAATCAAATCAAATCTGATCAAAGCCCTAGATCCCGAACGAAAAGCAAAGACTTTTAGCGAAGGGAAAGGGCAATGTTAAATCTTTTTGCGAAGAACGACTTTTAGATACAGATCTGGTGTCAGACGAGAAAGATCACATCTTCAAAGGAGGTGAGGAGACGCAACAATGTGGCACAAGACCCCAGGAGCTTTGGAGGGATGAACCGAAGGCCGACGTACCCGGCGGCTCGCCAGGAGCCTCGCGGTTCCCTGGCGGCTCGCCATGGCAGCGTCATCTCGCCAGGGACCCGGCGGGCCCCTGGCGGCCTTGCCATGGCCCTCCAAGCCCCTGGCAGCTTGCCATGGCCCAACAGAGCCCCAGCAGGACCGCCAGGGCCAACCTGGGCCCCTGGCAACCAACCAAGGCCCCAGCTACTTGCAGCAGGGCCGCCGACGCAATCCTGAGCCCCCAGCGGCCCCAAGGAGATGCATCGGACACTTGCAGCAGCGTCAGAACTTCGACGAGGGGTTTGAGGAGCCCTAAAGGATATTGGTGTTGATTTCGACGGAGGAAGACCCCCAGGGCTCGATGTGGAGTACGAAGATTATACCAGATAACACGAGGATGGACTTCGAGGATGGAGGAGGAGCCGATTGGGGAGATGCTGACTAGGAGGATGACTATGGAGAGGACAGGGCCACAATAAGAGACTACTATGACTTGCATGATCCTCTCCAGTCATGACATCATGACCATCATCAGGGAAGAGGAGCATTTGGGGGTTTACAGTGGAGAATGGGATCAGAAAATTCAAAGAAAATTGAAGATGTCAATCTTTGAGGGGGAGGACCCAGAGGGCAGAGCGGTATTTTGAGGTGTCGCAGATTTTTGAGGTCGAGTGGTTGAGAGCCGTTGGAGTGTGCTTGGAGAAGGAGGCACTATCTTGGTACATGTGGAGACAGCAGCGACGGCCTTTTCGCTGATGGGGGAATTCAAAGAATGCAGACCGATTCCGTGAGACACGAGGAGGAGACCTATATGAGCAGCTCTACGCTCTGAGACAATAGGAAACGGTCAAGAAGTATATCAGGAAGTTCGAAATGGTGGCGGGACAAGTTCGCAGAGTGTCAGAAAAGTCCTTGGAGGAATGTTTCATGAAGTGAATCAAACCTAACATACGGACAGAGTTACGCATACAAAGTTACTAGGGGCTACTAGACAATATGTGACTGGCCAGGATGGTGAGAAACAAGCTGGCAGAGAAGTGGCGGGTCAGGAGAGCGTGGAGTGGATCTATTTCTCAAAGCCAGGTGGCAAGGGGGAGGAGAAGATGTCATCAGGAGGGCTCCAGTCTAGCCACGAGATGAACATCGAGCTTCAATCGAACAGTAGGCATAAGCGGTTCACAGAGACAGAAATCCATGAAAGGCACACCAAGGGACTCTGTTTCCGCTGCGGCAAAAATTATGGACCACGACAACGTTGCAAGGGTCATGCTCTCCAGATGCTGAACATTGAAGATGAAGAAAGTCAGATAGTGAATCATGAAGAACCGGCAGGGGACAAGAACCTCTGTCTGGACTAGTGATGCCATGGTTTTCATGATACCACCTTGAGAACAATGTGGTTCTTTCGAGGGTGGATTAATGATGTGGTTTGCATTTAGGCCCACCAGGGGCATTTTCGGAATTTTCAGATCTTAAGAGGTATTTTTGTAATTTTGATATTATGGGGATTCTCCATAAATCTGTAATTTTCAGTATTAGGGGGCTTCTCCATAAATCTGTAATGCTTCTGTATTTTTGTAATTCTCATGCTTGATTATTGAGAAGACAATTGTTCTAGGCGTCCACGAACTCTAACCAGGAGATTTAGGCTTTCGTCTCGAAGAGAAAGCTAAGAGAGATGCCTCCTCTCGAATAGAGGCCATTCATTTTTCTATTTCAGATTTCTTCTCAATAAAAACTTCATCTTTTTCCCTTTTTCCCTTATAAAAATCCTATTTTCATTCCTACAAAAACCCTAGCCGCATCAGACTGCCATGCTTCAAATTCAATAAGTTATGTCTGCTAATTCAAACCTTGGTATAGAGCGCAACTACGATTCAAATGGCATCCGAAACAATACTGAAAGCCCTAGATGATAAGACTAAAATATAACAAGCCGGTTCTTTTAGTCCAGTTACCATAAGTAACTGATTGATGAAAACCGATGCCAAGGTGATTTCCCTGAGTCCTACTGGATGTTTATGAAATGATTGTTGGCCAAAACCATGTGGCATTGGCTTAAGATTTATGAGAAAGTTATTATCAACGTGGTGGAAGAACGAGTTAAGGAGTTCAAAAGTCCCAGATTCAAGGTTCAAAATAACTTGTAATAATGATTCATTTCATCATTACATAGTGTTTTCCACAAGTATAATAACTTCTGTTAAGCCAGATTCAAAGTTCAAAATAAGCTGTAATCATAACCCATTTCCTCCTTGCGTAGTGTCTTCCATAAGTAAAATAACTTCGGTCACCTTCCATGGAAAAGGATGGTCTGGATGTAATATTAATGTCATTTTACAAGCCATGAGCGCTTTTAGTGCAGTAGTTACTGATCGATAAATCAACTGCCTCTGTACTATTGCTGGTTATGCCTTGTCTAGCTAAATATGCATTACAATCCCTTAAAACTTTGCATGTTGTGATAGATGGGCCAGTGCATTATGTCTTGAACTCTTTTAACCTCAATTTGAACTGTTAAGACGAGACATTACAGACTTACTGATTTAGTGTTGCACTTAAGTGAATATAGTTAAAAATCTCACATGAGTTTGTTGCGTCTCAAAGTTTACAGAAGTTCTTGTGAGTCTCAGTATCACGCATCTTAAAGACCATTAAACATACCACTTCTTCTTCTTCTTTTGATTCATCGGAAAGCAGTTAAATGAGCCCCTACGGGCTCAAACCGTCGACCTCTCACAAAGGGAGGGACGGCCGATACCACTTCTTTTACTTCCATTGAAATGACAAGTAAAAGTTCCAACACTTTGTATTTTGCATAAGTTTGGTTAAATCCTGTTTTTTCTAATATAATATTCATCAGTCTACAGTCTCAAGATTGTCTACAGTGTCAAGATTGTCTGTACGCACTCCCAAAATAGACACTTCTCTAAAAACATTTCTTCTTCCATATCAATGATCGATGTGGTCAATCTTTCAGTCAATCTAGATAATTCCCACAACAGTGTAACAATGTAAGCCCCCCCCCCCCCCCCCCCCCCCCCCCCCAAACACAAAAAAAAACAAAAAAACAAAAAAACAAAAAAACAAAAAAACAAAAAAAAAACTATTAACCAACATACTTAGAAAAAGTTTCGATGTCCATAATCATGATAAGCATTACTCTGGTCAAGTCGTTTCCCGTCCAAAATGAAGAAAGCATTTAAACACTCAGCTGATACCAATACATATTGGATTTTTGGAGACAACCAGATAAGACCCAGAAAAAAAGTAGGCATTGGCAAGTAGTAGCCCCGTAGCTGCTGATATTGGCCCAATATGGACCAACATGGTTGATTCCATCCCAAAAAAATAAATAAAGGATCAATATCAACTAAAGTTTTATCAACACTAGTTAATAAAATTTAGATTAGCATAAAAATATGAATAAACATTAAAACAGTTAAAGTTCTGCCATAGTAATTCATTAATAAAATGCTACTGTATCAGTGAAATAACTAGCATACATGATATATCCCAAAACATATAACAGGGAGCAAGGTAATCTCGTTTTCAATATCAGCATCGGCTGGTGAATTATAATATAGGTACGGTTGTATTGGAAGTATCTGGTGATTGGTATTGGACATGTAGTGGTTGCCATATGTCAGCATGGGTGTATCTATATGTAGAAATTTATCTTTGGCTAGTGTTTAATCTATCCATGGATTCTCTACATCCAGGATGTTATCCTTTTTCTATCTAACCCACTTCATCGATGGGTCGCACATATTCACAAAAGATGTGATCTAAAATCTAAATCAATCAAATCCACTTCTGCTTGCTTTCGTTTCAATTCAATGTCTAAGTTTCACACTATAATTGAAGTTTTCGAATAATATACATGTATAGATGGAAACATAAAGAATTTCATACGGTCCGATAACAAGGATTAGGTTCAAATCATACCATACAAATCTGATCCATAATGATTCATCATCCAATTTTTTGAACCATGATTTTGATTGTAATATAAGATTTTTTTTTTCAAACATTTCATGAAATATATCATTATTTTAAATTTTGTACTTGAAAGCATAGATCACTTTTTCTATTGGTTGGCATTGGTTAATATCAGTGGTAACGATCGGTTTTGGATGGATTGTATCGGCATGCTTAAAATCCAATACGATGCGAGCGATAGTCCTTAGTATTGGCCGATTTTTCAAACATTGGCATGAAGATCATGCTACAAATATATGAATTAACAGCTTCACACAATAAAGAAAAAAGTTAGCATAATAACAAAAGTGAAATTACAATGATTAAAAGTCTTAAGTCACATAAACATATTGAGTCAGCACAATTATTGATTAAAAATTAAAATCCATAGGTTAACATAAAAGCAAAATCCTTTTAATACTTATGAAAATATTGAAAATCGTTGCAAGTAATCGGCTTAAAAGTTAGATCTTTGTCATTAGGGCGATGCATATGCAATTATGCATATGAAACAATAATTAAGTGAATGTCAAACTATCAGTTGGATGGTACATGCTAATGTTTGTTAACTTCTAGCCAACATGTTTAGCCTCTGACTATCAGTTGGCATATACATGTCTCTGGTGCATCTGCTAATCTATTACTCCTGATTTCATCACAACCTTGTCTAAACTTCACATGTGCCTCGTTCTCTAAAACTAACACCAAGATTTTGAACCTTAGCTGGAACCATTAAAAAATTGACAATTTTTTACGACTTCCAATCAATCTAAGCTGACCAATAATAAGGCAGTGCTACTAAAATTCTAGACAATGCCACTATGAGCAAGAGAATGCCTGACTGTACAACCAGAAAGCTGATATATACGTAGGCAGATGTAACTTCAACCTCAAACAACATAACAAAACCCATCCATATCTTGTGTAAAATATTCTAGAGTATAAGTTGGGAATTGAATTATTAAGGCGTTCAAGCCAATGAGGCAAATGGAATTACATTCTGTGTATGGAGACCTGATGCCACTCGCATTTTAAATTCTGACTCCATCTCCGAAGATGTCATTCCTAAGAAGAAAGATGAATTTGGAACCATGAAGATATACTAGTGAATATGCACTTTATCATTCTATAAATGAAAATTTGAAGTCCTATTGCCCTATGACAAGTGTGAAGGTGTACATGCCATCAAGAGAACCAGAACACGTTATCAAATAAATCCATAGATAAAACTTATAAATGTTCCAGAATACTTCAAATAAAAATAAAGTATTGAAGAATTAAACTATGACGGATATGCTTCTTCATGGTGCCAGAAACTTCAACATGCTTGGCAGCGTATAAGAATCTTTTAGTAGCAATGTGCATGACGAAACATAGTTCTAGAGGATATGCAAGTACAGCATGTAAGGTAGCCTGACTTTTCACACCATTTAGTGTCGAATGTAGCCACGCCGACCTTGGTTTTGTGAAATCATGAGTTTCAAGTGGAGGTAGCTCCAGGCATATAACAATGATTTTTTCAATCCATTTAGTATAAAAGAGAAAAAGAAAGAACATTAGTGTTTAAATGATATGGCTCAAAAACTGGAGTAAAATTAATATTACAGCAGGGCGGATGGTGTTTGCATACCTCAAGCCATGGGCTTCTCTAACTCAATTCATTAAGTTAGAACTACTTTCAGATGTGAGCAACAACAATGTTCTGCTTTCTATTTTGTGATGCAACGTGGATAAGCACCTTATATGTGGTTCTAATCGTCTCCTTTCGTTAGTCTTTTCTGCCGCTTGATTAAGCCATCCATCAAAGTGATATAAGTAGAACTATTAATAGGAATCTTCATCTGCATCATTTCCTCCATTACTTGCTTTGCTTCCTTGAATTTACCATTTATGCAAAGCTCGTTGATTTGTTCTGAGTAGGTTGCAGAGCTAGTAGTATGTTGTTCTTCCCCTAAATCTGTGTCCCCGCCCTTGGTCTTTTGAGTCTGCTCTGCCCCCAACGCAGGAAGGGCTTGTTCTGATGAAAGAGTGAAATTCTCTGGTAAGTTTCCTGATTCAACCATCATTGACAACATTTTTTCTGCCACCTCTGATCGTCCTGCCTCAGAAAGTGCACATAGAACTGTATTGTATGTATATGCATCAGGATTCAACCCTTTCTGCTTCAGGTCAGCAAAAAGCTCCAAAGCCATATCAATCTTCCCTTCTTTACAAAAAGCTTGTACTAAGATATTGTATGAGATGACATCTACCTTCTTCCTTTTGGACACCCATGAATCGAAGAACGTCAAAGCCTTCTCTAACATACCATTGCTGCACAGTGCATGCATTAGTATATTACATGTAACCACATCCGGCTTGAAAGAATTCTCTACCATCTTATTATGAAACTGAAACGCCTTCTCCAAATCCCCTTCTTTACAATATGCATGAATCAGTGTATTGTATGTTGTCTCATCCGGCACCAGACCCTTCTCCAAAAGCTCGTTCAGCTTCTGTAAAGCTTCTTCGGTCCTGCCTGACCTGCATAAACCATTTATCACCGCATTGTAGGTTGCAACACTCGGTGTTATCTTTCTCTTATGCATCTCCTTCCAAAGCTCCATGGCCTCTTTTGGCTTCTCATCCTTAAAATAAGCACTGATCACGGTGCAATAACTAACTTCGTCTGGCATGAACCCCCTTCTAGGAGGGCTACGAAGAAGCTCAAGTGCTTCATCCAACCTCTTCACCCTACAGAGACAATGAAGGACTGTGTTAAGTGTGAAGGTATCCATCTTGAGTTGCTTCCCTACCATCTCATCCATCAACTTAAAAGCTCTCTCCATATTTCCTGCTCTACAAAACCCGCTAATTAAAGTATTGTACGTGACCACATCCGGTGAGACCCCCTCCTCTTCCATCGTCCTCATCCTTCCTACAGCCTCATCCATCGTCCCTTCCTTGCACAACCCCTTAACTATTATATTATAAGTAAACAGCTCCGGCCTAATCCCCTTCTCCATCATCTCCTCAAACACCTCGAACGCCGCCTCCCTGCTCCTCCACTGAAAGCACCCGTCAATCAGTGAATTATACGTCACCACATCAGGCACCATCTCCATCTTCTCCATCTCCTCCTTCACCCTAATCCCTTCATCCACCCTACCTGCCTTACAAAAACCGGAGACAATTGCATTATATGTGTGCTGATCCGGCAAGCACCCGGACGCTGTCATCAACTCCACCGTCTTCGTCGCATCCTTCAGCCACCCGAGCCTGCAATATGCCGAAATCAGTGTATTATACGTCTCTCTGTTCGCCTCATGCCCCTTCTCCTTCATATCCGCAAGCCAATCCCTTGCCTCCCTCAGCATACCTCTTTTACAATACCCGCTCAAGATCGTATTGTAAGTGACCGCATCAGGCGAGCAACCGAAGCCCTCAATCGACTTCATCAATCCAAGGGCATCATCAAAACGGAATCTTTTGCAGAACCCATCAATCAGAGTGTTGAATGTGACCAAAGTAGGGGCAACCCCGAGTTTGACCATGTCGTGGAAGGCTCCAAGTGCGACAGTGGGCGGAGAGCGGGAGCGGGCCAATGCAGACAACAGCTTGTTGCAGGTGAAGATGGACGGGCGGAGGCGACGGCGGCGCATGGAGTGGAAGAGCTGGAAGGCGAGGTATGGCTGGCCGGAATCGACGAAGCAGGACACGGCGACGTCGTACAGAGCTTTGGACGGCGGAGGATGGCGATGGGAAGGGCGGAGGAGGTGGGAATGAAGGAGGTTTTGGTGGCGGTCAAGTGGGAGGAAGAGGTGGAGGAGGAGTTGCTTGGCGTCGGAGAACTTGTTGAAGCGGAAGAGGGAGTTGAGTATGATGAGGAGGGATGGAAGAAGGAGATGAGGGGAGGATGATAGGGTGGGGATTTGAGAGAGGCAGAGGTTGAAGAAGGAGAGGAGAGTGTTGGGGTTCTTGAAGGAGGAGGAGGAGGAGACTATGGTTAGAATTTGGGGAAGCTGAGAAGGGGATAGGTGAGGGAGGTGAGAGGAGAGTGTGTGTGTCAGGGAAGGGGAGGTTGGGGATTGAGAGGAGATGAGAATGGAGGTGACCGTGGGAATTAGATCGGATGTTGATGATGCCGGCAAGGTGTTCGATGAATTGCTCGAGGGAGAATGAGTTGGGGGAGAAGAAGAAAGCGAGTGATTAGGGTTTGTGGGCTGAAGGTGGAGCAGGCGGCAGGTGGAGGCTGGCGATGATAATGAGAGAAATCGCCGGGCACCGGCGGTCATGGCAGACGAATCTGAGGTGGTGGCGTCGGAGACTTTTGGGGGAAAAAGGGAGCCACGCCCTGAGTTTTGAATAGGGGTATACTGGAAACTGTCATTCAAATACCGGGTCCCTTTTCGTCGAATGTGATCCGGGTACAATAGGGGCGGAGTAATTTTAAACGTACAGACCTAATTTTTGTACGCACGGCCCACTCTAGGCACAAACCCCAAAAAAATCTAAAGCTAGTTTTTTACTTTGCACACAATCACAAACGCCTCATTTTCATCCTCACTTCAGCCCGTCGCAACACCCATGTAGCCACCCCGAAAAAAATGCACAACCACATATCCCTATAGTACTAGTCTCCTCTTCCTCCTAACTTTTCCCTTGTGCTGATGACCTATCTGCTTTCTCATCCCCTCCCATCTCTCTCCTCTTCTTCATCCCCCAACTCTTCATTCCACTCCCCACTCCTCTCTTTCGCTGCTACAGGTGCCGTCAGAGACCTAAGACGGCGGCACCGGCACCGGCAAAAGATGGGAGTGGATGAGAATGAAGCATGTACGGTAGGAAGATGGGGGAGTGGTGAGTGGATATAATGATGAATTGCGAGAGGTCGACTGTGGTGCGATTGTGATGAGAGATTATGGAGATGTGACGGCATCCACGAAGAAGACGAAGAGGATGGCAGAGGAAGAGAGTATGAGAGCTGTAAATTTTTAATGACAAAATTGTAAATAAATGCTCTGTGTGTTCAGCAATTAGGCATATGTGTATGGCTACTCCCATACGGACGGGCTTCCTTTAGTTAGTTGCTATACACACAAACCCAATTGCTTAGTACACATGCCATTTATTTTAAGTTTGTTGTTCAAATAATTTCTTTTTTTACAATCCCACGTTCTTCATCCCTCCCCCTCCGATCCCCCTCCTCCTCTGATGTTGTTTTTATTGACCTGTTTTGCCACCTCCTCATCCCTCATGCAGACACCACCACCACTCTTATGCTACCTATATGCTAAAGAAGAAGAAGAAGAGATGACAATGATGATGATGATGATGATGATGATGATGAAATAAAATGGGCATGCGAGCGGGGGGTGTGTAAGTGAAGAGGAAGAAGACGACAACAACGATATGAGGAGGTAGGCAGCTTAGGCAGTGATACAACCTACCCCAAACGGACCAAAACAGGACAGGACAGGCCTACAGCCCGGGGGGGATTGGGCCCTAGCATGAAGGCCCCGCGAGCGTATCAAGTCGTGGCGACCCAAAGCCAATGTCGGGAAAACCGCTGACCCTCTACAATTGAGAAAACTGCTCCCCGGATCGTGCCCAGCTTGAACACCATTCAATGCGCCATCACATCCGCCTTCATGACCCTTGAAGGGACCATCAATGCAGGCGGGCACGAATGGCGAATTGACAGGACGTCATGAATGCGTTGACATGTGGACTCCTATAAGAGGCCCGAAAGACAAACCGCCAAAGGACCGAATCCTGAATACCTGAGGCTCAGGCATTCTACCTCTCAATGCCTTTCTTTCACCTTACATTTCTCCTCCATAAACCGACTCGAGAATTCGAGCTTGGTATCTCTACGAACGAAGCTCGATTCCACCAGGCCCTTATCAGTTATCGTCTGACTTAAGCATCGGAGTGGACTTGGTCGGAACCAAGGTCCGACCACCCTGACGAGCTTTCTCGTCTGTGCAGATCGAAGGAGACATCAACCAGCCAAAGCCACCCTTCGGCGTTCCATTGTTCGGGTCTGAACGCTTTCGAGCCCGAGCCCGTTCGACCGATCATTCCAAGAAACCGTCGCTCTGCCAAAGCTGCCATTCGGCACATTGACGCACGGATCCGCGTGTTTCTGCCCAAGCGAATACTCGGATAACCGACCCCGGAGGCCGCACGCGTCTCACGTGACCGCGACAACCCCGGGACATCCAAACTATCAAACTATGGTGAGAAAACACCCCGAAACAGACAGTGTAGATGACATCAAATGTAGAAGATGAGGAAAATGTGAGGAGTACTTTAGGGATGAGTGTGTGTAAAGTAAACGATGAATTTAAAAAAATTGTGGTGGAGTCTTAAATGGTATGTTTGTAAAGCAATTAGGTCTGTATGTATGCAATTTTCCATTTCTTTATGAAAATTTAGCGAAACTTTTAGCTGGTTAAATAAATGCGGGATTTCATATAAGTGTAAAAGGCACTAAAATACGCTAACATTGGGATTATTTTAATGTAAATATACCATTATTTTAATGTATAAAACGTACTGCGCTTATCTGAGTTTTAACAGACAATGCCTGTATTCGCTTTGATGATTTTACCTTATTGAGGTTGCTCATATTTCAGGTGGCGCATCTTCATTCACAATCACCACCACCACCACCATCTAGAAACATCTATCCTCCTTCACAACCACCACCGCAACCATCGTCAAGAAGAACTCCAATCTTCCTTCATACCCACCATCACAACTCTTCTTTGCTTTCATAACTCCTCTCCTTATCCACAGTCACCACCACAATTGCCACCAAGAACCACATCACATCATTCATAATCGCTATCACAACCCTTCTCCTGCACAATTACCATCATAACTACAACAAGGAAACCCGTATCCTTCTTCGTAACCCCCACCGCCACCATAAACAACTACAATAACAACCTATCTATTCCTTCACATTCTGCTATTTATCTATTCCTTCATGGCCTGATATCCTTTTCTCCAACAACCACCAACATAACCACCAAGAAGCACATTGCTTAATAGTCACAACCATAAAGACCATCAGGAAATCCAAGGAAAAAAACTTCTTTTGTTTACAAGCCCCATCATAACCACACCAAGAAAAGAAACCCATAAGAAAATCTAAAAGTTTAGAATTACTCATCATCAAGAATATTATCAAGCAACAAATTAGGGGGGAAAGTTGGAATTTGAAAATGATGGATGTGTTGAACCAAGGGTATACTGTTTATAATCGATCACATGTCAATCACATGATCAATGGGTTTGACTGAATTTTAACAGAAGGTAACAAAATGTAACTTTTTGTAACCTTATGGTAGTAAGTTGTATGACTCAAAACCTTATGATATTTATGTGAAAATGCGCTCAGATATTGGGGTATATATACATTTTGCCCAATAAATAATGAAGGCAATGAGTAAAAGCTCCCTAAAATCATTGGGGATATTTATACATCTTGTGGAGTTTGCATACAACAATGGTTACCAGTAGAGTATTGGCATGGCACCATTTGCACACTATATGGGAGGACGTGTCACTCTCCTCTAAGATGGGATGATGTTGGGGACCATGAGCTTTTCGGGCCCGAGATGTAACGGCGTGAAACCGTCGGTATTATTTTAGTAACATTACAATATTAATTCTATATTTTTGGATAATTATTCGTAAAACCGTTAAAATCTCATTTTCTTTAATCTTAACTCATTAACCCCAACAAACCCTTTTAAACACAACCCCACACAAAATTATTTCATTTTATAAAATCCCTCTCACCCTAAGTCTCACTCTCGGGGCCCTCTCCATTCATGGCCAAGAAGAAAACCACATCCATCAGAAAGTCGCAACCATCCCATGTGTTTCATGCATCAATCCCCATCCACCAAGCCTTAATTACTTATTTCATTATCACTTCCCCTTCCGCCAACCCAGTATTCGCTTCTCTCCAACTCAATAAATCCTCATCCTTAGTCGTTTGACAGGACAACCAACATGCATCCAATGGAAACCCTACTACTACTATTACTTCTTCTCCTCCCCTCCTAACTCTGGTGGACACTCCTCTCCACAGACCATGCCCCATCACACCAACCAACACCTCCACAGATCCAACGACCGAGACACCCACAGCCACCTCTAATACACCCACGCACCCGAAGGCCGAAGCCCCCCAAGAACATGTGCTGCCATGTTGCGCCACCGAGACAACATGCACCACCATACTCACGCTGGCACCCCCTCTCTTCAGCCACCCGTTTCGTGAGCCCAGGTGAGCTCTGCCGCTCCCTGCTGTCGTTCGACCGTCTCCACCCACTGTCGAGCCCACCTCCATCGCCGCCAAGCATCGTCGATGTCGTGTCGTTCTCCCGAGCTTCAACCCACCAGCACACTCCCCTCCTCCCCTTGAGCAAGTCGCCGGCCACCACTCCCCCCCCCCCCCAAATTTGGCCTCCATCGCCCCCAAACACCCAACTCCGACCACCCACGGCCATCACAATAACAACCATCTCCTCCATCATCTTCTTCCCTCTCCCTCTCTCTCCAATTCATTTGTTGTAATTTATTTTGAGACATTGGGATGGTAATGTTGTTAATAATGACTATATGTATTGTTTTTGAGTATGCATGCAAGGACCTACAAGTAATCATAGACGCTTAGTGTGCTTAGGCCAAGGACGAATGAAAAGAAAAAGAAAACGTACTCCCTCCATATCTTAAGCACACCGCGGCCCCACTCAAAAAAATTAAAAATGGGAAGCGGGACATGGCACGAGATGATCGTTGAAGCAGTTGATGTGGTAATGACTGTCAGGGGCAATCTCTGCATTGCCCAAGATCACTATAAAAATTAGGCAAATACGAAGACGCGACACTTGGAGTTCCAGCCATGTGACCGTGTTGTAATGACCCGTATTTTGAAATACATTTAAATTACACATTTAACATATTTTCATTTTTAAAATTACCTTATAATGGTTGATCAGGAGTTTTAAAACAAAAATGATTTCAAAAATTCGTTATAAAAATATTTTGAAGCATTAAACTAATTATAGTATATTTCAGTAAGTTCGAGTTCCATCAAATACCGCTAAACAATTTTGATAAAATTCATTTTCAATTATTACTGTTTTGGATTAATGAATTAATTTTCTAAACAAATGTTATCAAAACGTTTTCAAACTTCTTCAGTATCATCCTATGATCATTTAGGGCTCCCCATTTTAATTTCGTAATTTTCTGATATTAAATCGACATAGAACCCGCAAACCCACTTTCTAAATGTTTTGACCAAAAACTAGTATCTCATTAGCTCAAACCCCGAATTGGATCTCGTATTCACGATCCTCGCAACGATATGATCCTGTGGGTATGTTTTCGTAATTTTTCGAAGTCGTATGCGAAAACGAGGTTGTATTCATCCGATTTTACTAATTACATCCCCTAATACTTTTACTCTTATCGTTCACCATTTAACTAATTACTTTTACCCTTAATCACTACCCTAACCCCACCCCTATAACTCACCGTAAAAGATTGGGTGAGATCCAACCCCCAAATTTATTTCTATATTATCTATTATCATCATCATCATTATTATTATCATTTTAAATACCTATATAACTTCCCCCCTCCCATTATTTCGTTCACAGGCAAACCTCTCCCTCTCTCAAGACCCCCCCACCCCCCCACCCACGCCGTCTTCGACCCACGCTCCGTCGTCGTCCGCCGCCCGCCGCTTCATTCCGCCGCCGCTACACCCATCTCGACGACGACGACGCCCCGCCGAGCTCCATGCAAGTCCAGCGCCGGAGAAACCCCCAACGACAGCTGTGAGCTCACGGATCCGCCACCTCACCGGAGCAACGAACGCCTTCACCCGCCGCTGCCTCAACCCCCCACACTGCTCGCCGCCTTCGCCACCACTCCGACAAGCTCCAGCGCCCCCCCCGCCACACTCCGACTTCGTCAAGCTTCCCGCTCCGACCCGCTCTCTGCCTTCGCTGCTGCCTTCGCCCAAGACCCCGCCGCCCCGCTGCCGATGTCGCCGCCCCGCTGCCGCTACGCCGCCGGCGTCAACGAACACACACCCTGCCCATGCAGCATACGGGAGAGCAAAGAGAGTGTGAGTTATTTTCGAACATTTTTTTAAATACGAAAACATATTTTCGTATATGTATACGTGTATAAATAATTATTAAATGGGTTTTAATGGTTTTAAATTGATAGTAAATAATATACATATCAGAAAAATGTGAGACCAGCTTCAGAAAATCAGAAACGACATTCTGGATCCAATGGCGCTGGTTTCATCTCAATCAGAAGCTTAGTTTTTCTAGAATACAATTTTAAGCCTAAAAGTTAAATACATTGTTTTCACTCAAAAATCCATAACTTGATAGTTTCACGTGAACTGAAATAAGAAAAAAAAAATGTTATAGCACTCTTCGAGACGGTTGTTTTGACTGCTCACTTGAAAAATTCTGATATGTTTTGCACCCAGAATAAATTGTTCAATAATTACGTTACCTAATTAAAACTAGTTTTTAAATTGATTTTTGAGCTTCTAAAATTATAAAAAATAACAGAAGCTTCTGAAAAACATTTTCTCTTGTAGTAAAATTATTTTCTTCATATATAGCCTATGTAAAAAAATTAATGGAAATACCGCATGCTCAAAGCATGGGATCGGTATCTTAGTTGTTGGACTTCAAAACATTGCTCAAGATTGACATTCTTTGTTGAGGTTTCTGCCTTGACTTTTCAACAAGCGAAGCTCTTTGGAGTGTCATTAATGCATTCGAATATCTTTACCTTTGGAACAACGAATTGACATACCATACTACAACATAATGATTGAATGATATACATTGTCGACATAATACTGCTAGAACATCATGTTGAAATTGAATGCTTAAAAGTAGTTGGCACTGCACTGGGTTTTGGGGTAACTTATATTAGAGAAAGTGTGGGAGCGATCGCGAGCCATCTACACATTGCACAGTACCAACCGTCTAAATGAAATGTACTGACTAAAGTGATTTGAGATCCGCCCGGGTGAGCGCCCCCGTGGCAGGAGGTGGGCTCAATGGTTGTACATTGTACTTTCCTATATAAGTCATGTAGTTTCTAGTTTTACTATTGCATGCTTATTTTTTTATTGTTACTACATCTGCCGGGTTGTCCTATTATTGCCATCACATTGCTTGCTGGTTAAAATGTTGTTGCTACCATATGCCATGCCACAGTTGTTGATCTTGCACATTACTTTTGCACTTACACAGTCACCTTTACTTTACGCATCACATGCACTTTACTTACCACACCTGAGCAGCCACCAGTACTTTACTTATTACTCTTACACACATGTCTGCTCTTACTTTACTTTTGCACTGGCATGATCATCTTTTGTTTACTAAAGCATGTTCCATACTTGTGCACTACTTCTTTTCTATTGCTATAATTGTTGTGACGTACCTATGGTTCCATCTCCGTGGCACCGCAGACGTTGCACAGGTTGACTTAGCACTCCTGAGTTCGCAGAGCCATAGCACGATCCTGGGCCTGCCGACTTTTATATTCAGAGTGTATGTGTGATGTATTTTCGATGTATTTCCTTTCCACTTTAGTTTTCATGTATTTGGTGTGTATGTGAGCTATTCGTTGTTGTATTTTTAATTTGTGGACTGTAATAATGTACGCTGGCTTAAGTATTATTGTACGTCTCTGCATCGTGGCTATATTGATTCCACTGGTAAACTACAGACCTACGAATAAACCAAATAAGTAACGGGCCCCCGAGAGCGGGTCGTTACACGTGTGTTCTTAAAGATCCGCATGGACTGATTCATTTCGATAAGCGAGGGAGTAGAGTCATAGATACATTGGTCATTTGTGGTCTTGGATCGCATTGGTGAGGTTGCTTACAGGCTTGCTTTGCCACTGTCCCTCGATGTCCCTTGAGGGTATACACGATGTATTCCACATATCTCAGCTCAGGAAGTATGTGGGAGACCCAGTCACATCGTGGACTTTTCAAATATCGAAGTGCGTTTAGATTTGATGTTTGAGCAACAGCCAGTGGCTACTCTAGACCGGAGACAGAAGTTGCTAGGGAAGAATGCCATTAACCTTATCGGGGTCATGTGGCACCAAGAGTTTCCAGAGGAGTCCACCTGGGAACTTGAGGATGAGATGCGAGATAGATACACTCAGTTGTTTGTATAGTTGATTTTTTCTCTTGTATTGATGTTTTTGTTGAGTATTTGTGTTTCATACCAATGTTATTTTGATGATGATCACAACATTATGTTGTTGCTAATGGCTCTTATGTTTTAGTCTCTTAGTTATCAATTGAAGAATATCACTTTTGGAGACTAAATGCTTGGTGCAAGAATGGACATTAAGTAGAGCAATGCCACAGCTTGGACATGTAGTGCCAAAGCTTGGAGATGATAAAGGAGCATCAAGGCATCAAGGTATCAAGGGCTGAAGCCATAGACTCTAAGGAAAGCAATGCAATCCATGTAATTTCATTTAATTGCTTTTCTCCTTTTGAGTCTAGTAGTTTTGTAATGCCTTGATAGATGGATTAACTCATTCATGCATTTACATTTTTCATCTTAGCGAGCCTTATGATGTTCATAGAAACCATCACAATACGTTCACCTTGCCTTAAACTCAAACTGGGGTTTTTGGATCTCCATTAGTCGACCAATGAAGGTAAAACAGGCGACTGGGGGATTCTAGGTGCCTGCACAGGGCTGTAGGCCTTCTACAGTCGACTGGTATGTATAGCTCAAGTTAAACATTTATTGACTCTTACTTGAGCTTTTTGCCTCAGTCGACTGAAGTTCATTTTACAGTCGCATATCTTTCAACAGGCACCTGTGAATTGATCTACAGTCGTCTGTGCATAACTTACATTTTCATGGCTTCGTCCCAATTTGCAAGTCGGTAGACTGATGAAGTATTTACAGTCGCCTGTGATATGGCCATCTATCGTCTGAAGGCGCTAGTGCGAACGTTGCATTTTCCAGCTCCATTTCCATCGCAAGAGACAGTCGCCTGCTGAAGGATATTCAGGCGCATGCCCATTGTATAGGCGCATGTGTAGTCTTCTATAGTCATCTGTCCAGACTCAGATTATAGCTGTTGGAAATTTAATAGCCGTTTACCAGTCGACCGTCAGTTGTTCATCAGTCGACTGTCTGTGCCGTAAACTACCAAAATCTAACCGTTGCAGATTTCATCATTTGAGCTTTTTACTTACGTTTAAGGGTTTCTTTTGGCCTCCTATATATAGGAGAGAGCTGAGTTCATTAGAAGTTCTTGGAACTATTGAAGATCATTTGAGAATCTTTAAGCCACTCTCAAACTCTCGCATTTCCCTCTTAGAGCTCATATTCCTCTTCATGCATTGAAGTCAAGCTCAAGGGAAATCAACCAAATGCATTCAAGCTAAATATCAAGCACTTGGTCATCATTTTCTATGCCTTCATCTTCATATGAGTAAGGTCATCTCAAGGCATAGGTAAGAGTCTTTTGTTTCAATTGTTTTCTTGAACCCCTAATTCTTTTTGTGGGATTAGATACTCTCTTTGTGGGAGTTGATTACTCTCATTGTGGGAGTTACTCTCTTTGTGTGAGTTTGGTGTCCTAGTGTAGGACTAACCCTAATTCTCTGTGTGGGAGTTAGTAATTCTATTTGTGGGAGTTTAACCCTTGTGTAGGGTTGGTTTGGTTCTTGGGTGGACAAAATCCTATGTGTGAGGTATCTCTGTGTGAGGTATCTCTTTGTGAGATTGTATTAACTTCTCTTTGTGGGATTATGGTGAATATTTGGTATGGCTGGACGTACCCAAGTTTGGGGAACCAGGATAAAATCTTGTGTTTGCGTTTGGATTGATCGAGTTGATTAATTCCTCTTGCATGTATTATTCCGCATTTGCAAGTTAAATTTTAATTGCACAATTTATTGCCATAACTATATTCACCCCCCTCTAGAGTGTTTGTTGTTAGTATTGCAAGGGTAAGATGATCCTTACATTTTTGGTTTAATTTATAGTAATTTCATTTCCTCCTAGTTTGTTTTGAAATTCCGAGGATGGAATTTGTTTTAAGGAGGGTATGATGTAACCCCTGTTTTTAATATACAATGTATTGTACTGGGTATTTTTGATCATATTTAATACACGCATATTTTCTTATGTATTTGGGGGTTTTCCCCATAAATATTAAAATTTTGTAATAATGTAAAATCTATTTTCCTACATTTTAAACTATACTGTAGATAAACATATTATGTGGTATTCATTGGAATACATGGTATTTGGTATGGCATGAGGTATTGTTGGGTGTATTTATATTTTAAAATAAAAATAAAAATCCCAATTTTTCTATGGATGACACATCACTGTTGGATATTGGACTCCCCGGATTTGGTTTTGGATGATGAACAAACATAAATATATCGTGAACTAACAATTTGTGAGCGCAGTTATGGAGATCGTCGCCAAATTCATATGAATATCAATTATCGAGACTTCTCAAAGCACGTGATCGTATGCCTAAAGCTTCGTTGAAGCTTATGGACCTTTTTAGAAGTCATGAAGATTCGATTGAAGCTATCGAAGACGGTATCGTCAAGTTTTATATATAGTCTTTAAGCTTCTATCGTAGAATGTTAAGCCTTGAGTAGGTCTTACGGTTTAAATCTTCATAACGCTCATATCTTAGCTCTAGGATCTTAGTAGAAGTCCATACAAACTTTCCCGAAGCATCGCGCTTCGATTCGCGACTTCTTGTGCATGTTAGTTGGTTCAAGAAGAAGAACTGACTGACTAGATGGTGATCTAGTCGGTCGGCAAAGCTTCTTGGACCGACTAGTTTCAGTCAGTCAATTATAAGCTCTTTACTGTTTACAGTTAGTCGGTCTACGTTGACTCACCGACCGACTAGTTTGTGAACTAGTCGGTCAGCGATGCTTCTGTGACCGACTAGTTGAGCTTTTCCTGTACATGCAAATTTGAGCCTGAGCTACTGTTTATAATTAGTCGGTCTGTTCATTGATCGATCGACTAGTTGATAAACTAGTCGGTCAACTTTCCTTCTTGGACCGACTAGTTTAACTTTACTGTACATGCCAATTTTCACCTAACTTACTGTTTATCGTTAGTCGGTCTATGCACATTTGGCGACCGACTAGTTAATGAACTAGTCGTTCAACATTTGTTCTTGGACCGACTAAATCAATTTGTGCTCAGACTTCAGTTTTATCTTTTAGTCGGTCTCTGTTGAGTAACCGACCGACTAGTTGTGAAACTAGTCGGTCAGATACTCTTCTTGGACCGACTAGTTCCTTTTGTCTGTGCTTCGACCTTTTGGCTGTTCTTCCATTAGTCAGTCTACGTTAAATGACCGACCGACTAGTTGATGAACTAGTTGGTCGGTGGTTGTTCTTTGACCGACTAGTTGGGTTCAGAAAAGAGCCGTTGGAGCATTTAATGACTCGAATTTCTTTCTCTCTCTCCTCTATCCTATATATACTTGTTGAGCTGCATTCATTGCACTCAAGGCTGATATTATTGCAAGTTTAGAGATCAAGAGAAATCATTCCAAGCTCATTCAAAGCTCTTTCATTCCATTCAATAATCTCTCCTCACTCTTACTTCCAAAGAGAGATTCATTGAGTGTGAAGCCATCCAAGCCAAGTGCTTGATCCTAGGTCACCAACAACCCCATAGCTCTCCATCGCTGATCTACATCTTCGAGCTAGGGTTTGGTGCCTTCTTCTTCCTCAAAATCATACTTGCCCTAATTCGTAAGTATACTCAAGGCATATGTATTTTGTGGTAAGTTATTCTATTTCATTTACTTTCATTTTGTAAGTGTTTATCTCTCGGTTGTGAGAGTTGTGATTGTGATCCCGGGTTGTGGGAGTCACAAATTACTTTGTGTATGATTTGACTTGGTGAAGGTTCTTCACAAGTATTTCATAGTGGAAATCTTGAGTTAGGGTTTCTAACTCAAGTATCCGGAGGGGATCCGGGTGATTGGGACATAGGATCACCGGGAACAAGTCGGGGAGACTTGGGTGGATCCGAACCCAGTAATATCGTTTGTTTGCGATTGTTTATTTGTTGTCGATTATTTACTATTCCGCATTTCCGCATAATTGGTAAAGTTTGCACGGTAATTAGGAATTAGCCTCTTAATTATTTTAAAGTACTATTCACTCCCCCTCTAGTACTTGTGCAGTAGCTTAGCAGGGCATTACATTTGGTATCAGAGCCAAGTCTATAGCTATGTCTGTCAACGACAACAAGACCGTTCGTCCACCTTCCGACTATAGCACCTTCAAGAACCGTGAAGGAGCGTCTTCGGTAATGGAAGGACATTCCTCAACGAGGCCTCCATTCTTCAACGGTACCAACTACGGGTACTGAAAATGCCGGATGGAAACGTTCCTCCGGAGTGCTTCTCTATGGAGGACCACGATGAAGGAATACGTCGAGCCCGCCGAAGAAGATTTCGAGAAGTGGACTCCCGCGGAGGTCGCCGCGGAGGTAAGTAATGCCAAGGCAATGAACGCCTTGCAATGTGCTTTGGAGCCCGAGGATTTCAACAAGATATGCACATGTAAGAGTGCATATCAAATATGGAACTCCCTCCTCATATTACATGAAGGGACGAGTATGGTAAGAGAATCTAAACTCGTTGTAGTTAATAAAGATTACGAGATGTTTCATATGCAACAAGGTGAGAAGATGAAGGAGTATTATGCTCGCTTCGTCGACATCATAAACGAGTTAGAGGCTCTCGGCAAAACCTACACCCAAAAGGAGAAATGTTCGAAGCTTATCGAAGGACTTCCTTCTAGTTGGGAAAAGCGTACCTTCGCCATCGAGGAAGGTAACGATATGAACAAGTATACCGTTGTTCAACTAATGGGTACTTTAATGTCATACGAGGTACGCAAGGATAGCAAGTTGAAGTTGCAGGAAAAGATGAAGTCCTACCTAAAGCAAGACGAGCCAAAGAAGAAGGCTATTGCTTTCAAGGCCGCTCCATCCACATCCACATCAACCGATGATGAAAACTCGGAAGATGAGTTGAACTTGGAGTCCATGGCACTCATGGCCAAGAAGTTCAACCGGTTCTTTCGGAAAGGTAACTTCAAAAACAAATCAAAGTTCAATTCATCTAACGCCTCCTCTCCTTTGTGTTTCAAATGCAACAAGCCAGGACACATGAAAGCGGAGTGTCCTCTAAACAAGCAAAAGGAGAAGTGGAAGGCGCCTAAATTCGATAAGTCCAAGAAGTATAAAAATGGGTACAAAAAGGGGCTTGTCGGGGCAACATTCACCGACTCCGAGGATTCCTCAAGCGAAGAGTCGGACGATGAGCAAGTGGAGCAAGCACACATGTGCTTCATGGCTAGAGAGGAGCAAGATAAAGATTCCTCTTCCGATGATAGCGACAACGAAGGCGATGAGGTAACAATGGATGACCTTAGGAATGCTAATTCTCAATTATGGTCTAAGTATACTAAATTAGTAAATAGGTATACTAAAGTAAAAGATGACTTAGCTAGCATTCAAACCTCGCCTAAAACTATCATCACCAACAACGACACCGTTGTTGAAGGGTTGAAGAATGGGATTGTTAATCTCAAGACTCAACTTGAACATGTTAGCATTGAGGATCCGGAGGAACACAAGATAGCGGATTTGACTTCTCAAAACTCGACTTTGAGTATTGAGAATGAGAATATTAAATCTCGTGTTTATTTGCTCATATCGCAAGTATCCAATTTGGATGCTTCTATGCGTTCTCTCACCGAGAAATATGAGAACACATTAGGCCGAATTAATAAATTCAATAAGGGTAAGGACCATTTGGATAAAATCCTAAGTGACTTACTTCCGGCCAATCACCACATTGGCTTGGGGTATACGATGGGAAGTTCATCCAAATCGGCCACTACTTTTGTTAGGCGAACTTCCGGTGACTCAATGAGTGGTAGCAAACACTCTATTGGTAGTTCATCTACCAATGGTGCTTCCACCTCGTCCACACCCTATTTCGGAAAGAACCCCACTTTGGGTGGACCTCCAAAAAAGGGCCATGCCTACATGTACACCAATACTATGCCACGTAGGAACACACGTCCTACTCCACCGGCTCACACATATGATGATTTCTATGCTACACGTTCACGGCCACGTGCACACAATGTGAGACACCCTCATGCATGTGTTCCTCCACATGCACATGTACACCCACATCATCGTATGAATAATAATCCACATGCACCATTTAATCATGTTCCTTATGCCTATCCACGTCATGCATCACGTAGAAACCAACAACGCATGCATGCACCCAATAGGATGAGGGCTCCCAAAATATTCACAATTTGGAGCCCAAAGAACACAAGCATGAATGAAAAACAAGTTTACATGAATGCTTATTTTTCGGATGTTGTGGACAATGTTAATTATGTGGGGAAGTCTAAGTCCAATTGGACTTGGCTTCCAAAGGTCTAATCTTTTGGACCCAATGACCCTAGGTACCATGATATGAAATTTTCTATATTTAGGTACTCAAGGAAAAGAAAAAGAAAAGGAGCAACAAATTTAAATTTAGCTCCAAAGGAAATTGGATACTCGATAGCGGGTGTTTAAAACACATGACGGGTGACGCTCAATTGCTCTCCGGAGTGGTGCCCATCGCAAATGGGAACCGCGTCGTCTTTGGAGGCAACGAGAGCGGAACCATCATAGGTGTTGGTAAAGTGGGTAATCCTTCTAAACCCCTTATATGTGATGTTTACCTTGTTAAAGGATTAAACCACAATCTCATTTCAATAAGTCAACTTTGTGACAAAGGTTACAAAGTTAACTTTGCGAAAGAAATGCGCCATATTTTAAGAAAAGATAATAATGAATTATTGTTTTTCGGCACACGTCATAAGGATATATATCCTAGATCTTCCAAGATCAGATGAACAATGTCTTATTGCCAACACAAGTGAACAACACTTATGGCATCGATGTTTTGGTCATGTGAACTTTGGAACACTTTTTAAGCTTTCCAAGTTAAATTCTATTAGAGGCTTCCCTAAGCTTGTCTTTCAAAAGAAAAGCTTTTGTGACTCGTGTCAACGAGGCAAGCTTCCAAAATCTTCATTTAAACCTAAGAAAATCATTTCTTCTAAGCGGCCACTAGAGCTTTTACATCTAGATTTATTTGGGCCAACTAGAGTTGCTTCATTAGGTAATGCTAGATATGGACTTGTCATCGTTGATGACTTTTCTAGGTTTACTTGGGTATTTTCATTATGTAATAAAAATGAAGCTTTTGAAAACTTCACAATTTTTGTTAAGAAAGTACAAAATCTCTTAGGAACCACCATTGTCATTATTCGTAGTGATCATGGAGGTGAATTTGAGAATGAGTCTTTTGAGACATTTTGTGATGAAGTTGGTATTACACACACCTTTTCATTCCCTCGCGCACCTCCTCAAAATGGTGTTGTTGAGAGAAAGAATAGGACGCTAGTGGAATGTGCTCGCACTATGCTTGATGATAGCCAACTTGGCCATCAATTTTGGGCGGAAGCGGTACATACCGCTTGCTATGTGTTTAATAGAATACTTTTGAGGCCCGGCACTAAACAAACTTGTTATGAATTGTTGTTTGGTAGGTTGCCTCAAGTTAAACATTTTCGTGTTTTTGGTTCGAAATGTTTTATTAAGAACACGTATGGTAGTTTGGACAAATTCGATCCAAGATCCGATGAGGGGATTTTTGTTGGGTATTCCTCACGTAGCAAAGCCTACCGGATATACAACAAACGAACCTCAACGATCGAGGAATCACTTCATGTTTCATTTAATGAAGGATTTGTTCCAACGAGAATTACTAATGATGATGACTCTATGGATGTCTTATGTGATTCAATTGGTAATTCTAACTCTATTAATTCTATTGATTCTATTGATACTAACCCGACTAATGAAGTTGTTGAGAATGTTCCTAGTGATCAAGGTATTCCCAAACGGCTTCATACCGTTCGTGACCATCCTCATGAGCAAGTCATTGGCAATATCCATGATAGTGTCAAGACGAGATCGCAAGTGAACTACTTCGCTCATTGTGCCTTTGCCTCCTCGGTAGAGCCAAAGAATGTTAATGAAGCATGCGAAGATAGCGCTTGGATCTTAGCCATGGAGGAGGAACTCATTCAATTCGAGAGGAATGAAGTTTGGGAGCTTGATCCTTTGCCATCGAAGAACCACACCGTCATAGGGACAAAGTGGATCTTCAAGAACAAAACCGACGAAAACCAAGTCGTCGTCCGGAACAAAGCTCGGTTAGTAGCTCAAGGCTATCGGCAAGAGGAAGGTATCGATTTCGAAGAATCCTTTGCTCCGGTAGCTAGATTAGAATCAATTAGATTACTATTATCTTTTGCATGCCATAAGGATTTTAAATTATTTCAAATGGATGTAAAAAGTGCATTTTTAAACGGATATGTTGTTGAGGAAGTTTATGTTTCTCAACCTCCGGGTTTTATAAATGAAAAATTTCCAAATCATGTTTTTAAACTTAAGAAAGCTCTTTACGGTTTGAGACAAGCTCCTCGAGCTTGGTATGACCGTCTAACGAATTTTCTTTTGGATTTAGGATTTAAAATGGGAGAAGTTGATTCCACATTATTTGTTAAGTATTCGAATAATGATATAATTTTAGTTCAAATATATGTTGATGATATCATTTTAGGTGCTACTAACTTTGCTCTTTGCGAAGAGTTTTCTAATGTGATGAAGGATCAATTTGAGATGAGCCACATGGGTGAGCTCAAATATTTCTTAGGTCTCCAAATTCGCCAAATGGACGATGCGATCTTCATCCACCAAACGAAGTATACAGTGGAGTTACTAAAGCGATTTGGAATGGAGAACGCCTCCGGGAAAAAGTCTCCGATGAGCACGACTACACATCTTGATAAAGATGCGGGCGGAAAAGATATAGACATTCGTCTATATCGAGGTATGATAGGTAGTTTACTTTATCTTACCGCAAGTAGGCCCGATATTATGTTTGCCGTATGCGTATGTGCTCGTTATCAGTCTCAACCTAAGGAGTCACACTTAGTAGCGGTAAAGCGTATTTTCCGTTATTTAAGTTATACACTTGATTTTGGATTACTTTATCCAAAATTTAGCACGTATGAGTTAATCTCATATAGTGATGCCGATTATGCGGGATGCAAATCCGACAGGAAAAGTACTAGTGGCACTTGCCATTTTATAGGAAATTCCCGTGTCTCTTGGTTTTCCAAGAAGCAAAATTCCGTATCACTTTCAACCACCGAGGCGGAATACATTGCCGCCGGTGCCGCGTGTGCTCAAGTTCTTTGGATGAGAACACACTTAAAGACTTTGGTATAAACTGTGATACTTGCCCTATCATGGTGGACAACCAAAGTGCAATATGTCTTTCCAAGAACCCGGTACACCATTCCCGTTCGAAACACATAGATGTCTGACACCATTTCTTAGATGATCATGTTGCTAAAAAGGACATCATATTAGTGTACGTTGAAACCCAGAAGCAAATCGCCGATATTTTCACGAAACCCCTAAAGGAGGATTCCTTTGTGCGGTTGCGTCGAGAATTGGGGATTATGGGTGAATCCGAGATATAGGATTCATTTTTATTCAATATTCTTGCATGCTATTCTATTCGTTATATTTGCTCATGCTTGAAGTATTGAAATTTTCTGGATTTTTGTTGAATTTTCGGAATTTTCGCTCGATTTGTGCGTAATCGTCAAATTTCAGATTTTCGATGTTTAATGGGGTAGTATAATGATTAATGAGAGTATTTTGATGTTTCGTCGAAGTGTGATTAGGAGAGAAATCAAATCTCAAAGTTTTTCAATTTTTGAACTCTCTTAGTCGGTCCAAGTTCATTGGCCGACCGACTAGATTCAGTTCGAGTCAGTCAGTAAATGAGCTTAGACCGACTAATTCTTGTCAGTAAATTCGGCTTCAGTTACTGTTTGCAACTAGTCGGTTCAAGCTCATTGACCGACCGACTAGATCGTGATCTAGTCGGTCAGTGCTTGAACTGTGACCGACTAGTTGTGCCAGGGACTGATTTGTCTTTTGAGATTCTGATCATTTAATACTCCTCCCGATCGACTCTTTTCTTTTTTAGTCGGTTTCTTTTTTCCCCTCCAACTCGAAAACCCCCGACCCTTCGTCTTCCCTCATCCCTCTCCGTCGTGTCCGGCCTTTTTCCGGCCATCCCCGCCGTCGCCGACCGTCGCCCTCTCCTCCTAGGTGATCCTCTCTCCTCTCTTAGCTTCCTAGGGTTAGGGTTAGCTCTCTAGGGTTAGATTTTCAGCGGCTAAGGTTTCATTTCTAGGGTTTCGATTCTCTAGGGCTTCTTCGATCTCTTGCGTCGTATCGTGCCTCGATTATGGCTCGTACACGTATTCCGATCACTCCCTCTGGCCCTTCGCCTATGACTGGCAATTCGCCACCCTCGGACCCCCGGCAACCTTCGCGAACCCCTCCGAAACGCCGTTCGAAAACCACCCAACCCTCTTCGTCTTCGCCTCCTCTTAAGCGTAAGAGGATGGCGACTTCGAAACCCTATGCCCGATCTCAGCCCAAGCCCAAGCCAGTGATTTTCCGTGCTCCCACTCCACCCGGTGCTTCGGATTCCGACACCGAGTATAGACCCGAGACTCAGACTCATAGGGACCCCTCTCCTCCTCCTCGGCAGCCTGAGTCTAGCTCACGTCCCCGTACCCGTCAGCCTAAGGGAAAGGCTCCGATGCCGGTAGGCGGTGTCGATATTTCGTTGTGTCGCGACGACCCTTTGTGTCTCGCGGCTTACAACCGTATCGAACACTGCCCACTGCTTCTGGAGCATTTCGTCCAGTTTAGTGACTTCCTAGGCCTCGCCGATCTTCTTTCGTCCTCCGGTCTTCTCGACTACCTTCGATATGACCCGAAGGCGAACCCTCACCCCTACCCTCGCCTAGTCAAACTATTCTATGCCAACCGCGTCCGGGGTTAGTACGATGCGACCCACTCGATTGAGACGATTGTCTTGGGGACTCCTATAGTCCTCACGGCAGAAATCTTAGGAGAGATTTTGGGTATCTCCTCGTCTGGCCTCCTTCCCTCTGATATTTCTGTTGATGACATATCCTCACTTGAGCAGGTCGTGCTTTCTCAGATCTTCCATGAGATTCCCCCGCCATGATTGGCGTTCCCTCCAAATCCTTCAAGCCTATCGCCTGGGTCCTAAATTTGATTCTGAAGTCGTGCTTGCTTCCCAAGTACGGCTCCTCCTCTTTACCGTCCCAGCCTTTCTTGAAGTTGATATATGCTATTTTCATGGGGAGCTCGATTAACTGGGCTCACATTATACTCAATAAGATGGACTCTTTCGAGTGTATTCGCAAGTCCACGAAGTCGGCTCATATCCCCTTCCCGTGCTTATTGACTCTGGTATTTCGTCACTTCCGTGTCACTCTTCCTCCTGACGATGAGCGTCCCCTTGGTCCTCACATGAACGCGACGGCCGTCAAGAAGTCTCTTGCAGTGCTCCGTTACGTCCAGAGGACGACACCTTCAGCGTCAGTCTCTGCTTCTGCCTCAGCTGCTCCCTCTTCCACTCTTGCCGAGCTTGTTCGTGCTGTGCGTCGTTTGGAGTCTCGTCAGGCTCGTTCTGAGGAGATTCTCTGCCGTATAGCTCGTCACCTTGATATTGAGGTCCCTCCGTCTTTTTCTGACGAGGATGAGTTGGATGAGGAGGACAATGAGGAGCTTGTATGTGCTTCTACTCGTGCCCCCGAGGGCACTTCTGGTGATGATGATGCTGCTTCGTTTGCTGGTGCCCCCGAGAGCACACCTGTTGCCACCGCTCCTACGGTGGATGCTCCGACTGGTGCTCCCGAGTGATGGAAATTGAATTCCACCCAAAGTGATTTTGATGATGAGCACACCAAATGAATTCTTAGTGTACTAACTACACTACACTTAAAAGTATGCAGATTTCGTGAAGCTCTACTTATACTCCAAGAAGCACACATCAATACTCCACGACAAAGACGAACATGACTAAACTCAAGTGATGAAGCTCAAGCTCAAACAGAACAAGAAGCACAAAGAGAAGCTTGCCTTCACTTCATCAAGTTGACCAAAACTTCCGAAGACATGTTCAGAGTCTAGTGTGAGTGTGTCGTGTCTTTTAGGGTATTTGTCAAAGCCATATCAAATAGACAAAACACACACACACACACAAATGATTTCGAAAAATAATTTTAACTATCTTCAAAATAGTTTTCAAGAGCTTTTTCTAGTCACTTCATAATTTTCGTAGTGAAACTCCACGCACCCTGGAGCTAACCTATCTGAATAGAAGAACAACAGGAAAAACTCCTCTGGGAGTCGACTACCAAAAGTAGGGAGTCAACTACCTGTCAGGGATGAAAATCTCCTAGATCCCTCTGGGAGTCGACTACCTATATGAGGGAGTCGACTACCAGCTGGAAATTTTCAGACGTTTTGAATTTGAATTTTAAAATCTTTTGAGCAATTTACTCAGAAATTTTTGGGAAAAAAGTCAAAAGAAATTTGAAATTCAAATCTCAGTTTTTCCCTATAAATAGAGCTAAATTCTTTTGTGAAAAATAACAACATTGAAAATCAAAATTCGTGAAAGCTCTCGTGAATTAAATCTCTCTAATTTTCTCTCTAGCCAGTTTAATTTCTGTTTTGATCTTGCAATATTTTCTCATTCTTTTTTTGAAGATCATACTATTATTTTTTATTGGCTAAATTATTTTTCAAAATCCTTACTATTATTCTCTCTAATTTTATTTGAAGGATTTTTTGAAAAAGCTCTAGATCACAAAGAACTTATCTCGTATCTTTGTGTGATCTAGACTATCATTCTATTAAGCCACTACACAAATTGTCTATCTTTTGATTGGCTATAGAATCGGGTGTATTAACCAATCTCTATCACTTATTGTAGAGTATTGGACAAATCTCCTATTGTGTTGATTGTTGGAACACTAGACAAGTCTAGTTGTTGCCAGTTGGAAAGTCCTCGGTTTGTGAGGCAAGGGTAAACCCTAGACAAGTCTAGGTGTTGTGATCGGAAATCCTGGTCAAGGCTAGGTCGTTGGAAATCCTAACGAGTGAAGTTAGGTGCTTGTATTTGCCAAGGCAGATAGTGGAAATCTCGTACCGGATTGGTCAGGGACTGGACGTACCCGGGTTGCGGGGAACCAGGATAAAATCCTTTTTGTTTGCGATTGTTGATCTGTACTTGTGATCTTATTTGTTCTCACATATTCTCTGGGAGTCGACTACTGCTCATAAGGAGTCGACTACCTGCTGTGAAATTTCTTTGTGCATTTTAAATATTATATTGTTGATTAAGAACCAAGCGTAGATCACTCTACTTGGTTTCTTAGGCAACGTTAGAAGGAATTTATTTGTGTTAATATCGTTGAGCGGAAAAAGTTTTATTATTTGAACAACACTATTCAACCCCCCCTTCTAGTGTTGCTTGCCATCCACAGGATCCAACACTTGGTATCAGAGCGAGGCTACAATAGTGATGGCGTCAACATCTTTTCACTCCGAAGGACTGAACACTATGCAACCACCTCTATTCAACGGAACCAACTACGCCAGCTGGAAGATCCGAATGAAGACTCACCTAGAGTCATTGGACATTGAAGCCTGGACTATCACCAAAGTCCCGTACATCGCACCCACCGACGTTGAGTTTGGAAAATGGTCCATCGACGACAAGAAGAGAGCTAATCTCAATGCAAAAGCAATGAATGCCTTGTTTTGCGCTGTTACAGAAAATGAGTTCAATCGAGTCTCCCAATGTGAGACAGCACATCAAATTTGGCATACCCTTCAGGTAAGTCACGAAGGTACAGAAAAGGTAAAAGAATCTCGTATAAATGTATTACATTCAAAATTCGAAACTTTTAAAATGGAAGAAGGAGAGAGTATCACCGAAGTGAATACTCGTTTTACTAACATTACAAACGAGCTTGCAGGACTAGGAAAGAAACTTTCCGAGTATGAACAGGTAATGAAGATACTAAGATCCCTCCGACCCGAATGGAAGGGAAAGACTACGGCCATTCGAGAAGCTCATAATGTAAAGGACCTCACCATCGAAGAACTGATGGGAAATCTCATGGCATATGAGATCGAGCTTGAAGAAGACAAGAAAATCGAAGAAAACCCAAAGAAGAAAAATCTTGCATTCAAAGCTCAAGAAGAAGATTCCGACTACACGGACAAAGAAGATCACATCGCGTTCATCTCAAAGAACTTTAAAGAGTTCATCACAAGTAAGTATGGAAAACGATCTTTTAGACCCACTAACGGTATTATTTGTTTTGGTTGTAATAAACCAGGGCATGTCAAGAATGACTGTCCATTGGAAAGAAACAAACGTGATTCCAGAGATCGTGGGAAAAACAAAGAGAATAATGAAAGACGAACCAATACAAGAAACAAGTTTCGACGACCAAAGAAAGAAGCTTATGCAGCCTTCGACCAGAGCGACGATTCTTCATCCGACAAATCATCAGAAGAAGATAATTATTAAAGAAGAGAGACGGCACACATGTGCTTCATGGCATCTACATCCTCCAAGGTAAGCTCGCATCATGATTCATCTAGCGACAATGAGTCATCGTCAAGCGATGATGAAGACTTGGATTATATGGGAGCATATAAGGAACTATGCAAGATGCATGAAAAACTCATTAAAGAACATAGAAAAACACTTAGAAATGTTAAAAGAGAGACTAAGGAAAAAGAAGAAGTCATTAAAGAAAATAGTCTTCTTAAAGAGAAAAATGATCTTCTACAAAAAGATATTTTGCTAGTAAATGAAAAAGTTGAAAGTCTGAATAATCTTCTCGTATCCGTCAAAGATAAATACGACGCTACGATGAAAATTATTGAGAATTTCAATAAAGGAAAAGGGAAGCTAGATAATATAATAGATAATCAAAAAGCTTCATCTAGCAAAACCGGACTTGGCTATGATTCACATCATACCAAGAAACGGGTTAAGCAAACTAGGATGCATCATGCTAACGATAATGTTTTAAGCATCTGGGTACCAAAGAGATTATCTGATCAGCAAAAAGAAAGGTACGCTACTAACTTTGTTCAACAGATTCATTTTAACAAAAATTATAAATATATTGTTCATGAAGGAACTAAACCGTATTGGGTTTGGCTTCCTAAAGACTAACTCCTCGGACTCAAAACCAAAGAGTACCATAAACGCTTATTTTTCAGGTGCTCTAAAAAGGAGGAAAACAATGAAGAAAATTCAGGGAGTCAAACGGCTGAATCGGAACAAATGCTTTTATTTTTTATATTTATATATAATTATTTAAATGGGTTGAAATAAGTTAATTTATATGTATGATTGTGTTTTATTGCTAAAAATATTTCTTGTTAAAAGAGCACGCTCAATCTGGACCAAACCTTCTCCGGGATGAGAAACCGACTCAACCCAGCAGGGAGTCGACTACCTACAGGAGGGAGTCGACTACCAGTGTGTAAATTTCTGGGTTACTCTTTTTTTTGACTAACTCCAAATGGGTTCTATTGAGTGGATGGGTCAAGATCCGTTAAAACAACTTACCCACTAAGCCTAAAACTCATCCTAGCCACCCAAATCTAGATCTAATGGCTCTCCCTTCTCTCCATCTCTTCATTTCTTCAAACAAAACCCCAAGAAAACCCTAGAGGTAGCCGACTACCTCCTTTTCCCCTCTCCTCTCTTGAGTTTTCATCTTGAAGCTTGGACTTTTGGAGCAATTTTCATCTTCCTTCAAAATTACTCAAGCTAAAAATTTTTTTACTTCCATGAACTTTATTATTTCATCTCTCTTGGTTATCTAGTAGTGTAAAAATATATTTTTGTTGTTTTACTATATCTAGATGCCTTTCAAAGGAGATTTCTCTAAGAAGAGAAAAACTACTACTGCTGAAGTTGATTCTGAGAAAGAAATCATCCTACCCTATCTCTTCAAATCAACTACCTATGAACATTTTGTTAAAGTTTCTAAGAAACCAATCTTGCATGAAAGATTTGTCAAACTTAATGATGTTATCAATTACGGTATTGACAGTCTGCTAGATTTCCAAAACTTAGCAAATTTGTTCTCCTCTGAAAATGTGTACCTATGTTATCCTAGGCTTGTTCATCTCTTTTATGCAAACATGGATTATGATCTCATGAAAAGTCGTTTCATAACTAAGGTTCTGGATACCAAACTTGCAATAACTGTCAAATCCCTAGGTGAAGCCCTAGGAATCCCATACTCCGGTATGATCCTTGACAAAATTGAGATGACTGATGAGAATATCCTAGAGAGAATGTATCTGCCCGGTAAACACTTTCAAACCAAACTTCCTTGTAGCCATCTTCGCTATCCGGCGAGAATCTTGGCTAATATTTTGTCGTATAACATAACTCAAAAATCTGGGAGTCATGCTATTCTTTCTGAAAAACAAGCTAAATGCATCTATGCCATCCTAGGTAACATTCGTGTTAATTGGGCTAAAGTCATCATGGATTCCATCCTACTTTCAGCTTCATCTGATAGACCTTCCTCCACTCTTTCTCATGGGCACTATCTGACCATTCTATTCATTAGCTTTAACGTGCCATTGGATCATGAAACAACCATTCTAGAACCTGCCCGTGTCTTTGATGTCCATGCTCTTGGGAGAATGAATCTCCATCATGACCTTGATGAGAATGTCCCTGAAGAGCAAATTGCTACCAAAGGAGGATCATCATCCTCAAGGCGAGGTAAGAAGGTTGTCATTTCAGATTCAGATGAAGAAAGTGAAGAAGAAGAAAAAGGAAGCGGCGAAGAAGAAGAAGAAGTTCCAGCTTACATCCTTGAACTTCAGGAGATGCTCCTGAAGAAGATTGGAAAATTGAAGATCTCACAAGAGAAAGGATTTGAAGATCTCAATCAAAAGGTGGACGACCTCAAGGAGATCGTCGTGAAAAGCAACAAGATGACTGAGGAGACGCTTGTTATGATCCTTGAAGAGATCAAGGAACTGAAAAAGAACCGCGGTCATCCTTAGCTTCATGAACTTCTATTTTAAAACAATGGTTCTCTTTTCAAAAACAATTATTCTCTAGACTATGGCTTGTAATAACTTTTATTGTGTGATGCTAGCTATTATGAAGTTATCTACTATGCAATACTTAGTTATTCCTATGAACTAACATCTCCCTTGCAGGCATATGAAATTGAATTCCTCTTATTTAATGTTCTGTAGAAATTACTTTTGTTTTTTTTGTTGATGACAAGGGGGAGAAAAATATATGAAATGCAAAAATATGAATTGTATTTCTAAACAGCTTCGATGCAGGGGGAGAACCGCATCAAAGCAGGGGGAGTAAGTATACTTGAAATATTATTCATATTCATATCTTACTTCATTTTTTCATTTGGGTGTCATCATCAAAAAGGGGGAGAGTGATGGAAATTGAATTCCACCCCAAGTGATTTTGATGATGAGCACACCAAATAATGAATTATTAGTGTACTAACTACACTACACTTAAAAGTATGCAGATTTCGTGAAGCTCTACTTATACTCCAAGAAGCACACATCAATACTCCACGACAAAGACGAACATGACTAAACTCAAGTGATGAAGCTCAAGCTCAAACAGAACAAGAAGCACAAAGAGAAGCTTGCCTTCACTTCATCAAGTTGACCAAAACTTCCGAAGACATGTTCAGAGTCTAGTGTGAGTGTGTCGTGTCTTTTAGGGTATTTGTCAAAGCCATATCAAATAGACAAAACACACACACACAAATGATTTCGAAAAATAATTTTAACTATCTTCAAAATAGTTTTCAAGAGCTTTTTCTAGTCACTTCATAATTTTTGTAGTGAAACTCCACGCACCCTGGAGCTAACTACCTATCTGACTAGAAGAACAACAGGAAAAACTCCTCTGGGAGTCGACTACCAAAAGTAGGGAGTCGACTACCTGTCAGGGATGAAAATCTCCTAGATCCCTCTGGGAGTCGACTACCTATATGAGGGAGTCGACTACCAGCTGGAAATTTTCAGACGTTTTGAATTTGAATTTTAAAATCTTTTGAGCAATTTACTCCGAATATTTTGGGACAAAAGTCAAACGAAATTTGAAATTCAAATCTCAGTTTTTCCCTATAAATAGAGCTAAATTCTTTTGTGAAAAATAACAACATTGAAAATCAAAATTCGTGAAAGCTCTCGTGAATTAAAGCTCTCTAATTTTCTCTCTAGCCAGTTTAATTTCTGTTTTGATCTTGCAATATTTTCTCATTCTTTTTTGAAGATCATACTATTATTTTTTATTGGCTAAATTGTTTTTCAAAATCCTTACTATTATTCTCTCTAATTTTATTTGAAGGATTTTTTGAAAAAGCTCTAGATCACAAAGAACTTATCTCGTATCTTTGTGTGATCTAGACTATCATTCTATTAAGCCACTACACAAATTGTCTATCTTTTGATTGGATATAGAATCGGGTGTATTAACCAATCTCTATCACTTATTGTAGAGTATTGGACAAATCTCCTATTGTGTTGATTGTTGGAACACTAGACAAGTCTAGTTGTTGCCAGTTGGAAAGTCCTCGGTTTGTGAGACAAGGTTAAACCCTAGACAAGTCTAGGTGTTGTGATCGGAAATCCTGGTCAAGGCTAGGTCGTTGGAAATCCTAACGAGTGAAGTTAGGTGCTTGTATTTGCCAAGGCAGATAGTGGAAATCTCGTACCGGATTGGTCGGGGACTGGACGTACCCGGGTTGCGGGGAACCAGGATAAAATCCTTTTTGTTTGCGATTGTTGATCTGTGTTTGATTATCTTTACATTTATATCTTCTATCTACAGCAAAGATCAATTTTATCTCTATTCACTGAAATTCATACTTGTGATCTTATTTGTTCTCACATATTCTCTGGGAGTCGACTACTGCTCATAAGGAGTCGACTACCTGCTGTGAAATTTCTTTGTGCATTTTAAATATTATATTTTTGATTAAGAACCAAGCGTAGATCACTCTATTTGGTTTCTTAGGCAACGTTAAAAGGAATTTATTTGTGTTAATATCGTTGAGCGGAAAAAGTTTTATTATTTGAACAACACTATTCAACCTCCCTTCTAGTGTTGCTTGCCATCCACAGGATCCAACACCGAGGCCACTACCGTTGCTGCTTCTGAGATCATCTCTTCTGCCGTGCCTGAGACTTCTGTCGTCGCTCCTGTTGACATTCCAACTGTTCCTGTGACCACCACTTCTCCTGCAGAGCCTGCTGCTGCTGCAGATCCTGCCGCTTCCTCTTGAGCTTCTTTGAGGACTCTCCGATGCTCCTTGGATGATACATCTAGTGTGAGAGAGTTTGGGTAGGATAGAGTGTGGTTCTGGATGTTTTTGATGTTTTGATGTATTTTGATGTACGTTGGATGGATGTCGATATGTTTTTGTGATACTTCCATATATGCTATATTCTGAGATATATGATGTTGTATTTTGATCGCCGATCGTTGGATCGCTTTTTAGATATCAGTGATGTATATTTTTGATGTACTCTGGTTCATACTTTTATATATATACATCGCTGTTGACATTTCATTCTATTGTGCACATTATATAATTTTTTTTAAATGTCTCTGATGTTTGATTTCGTCGCTCGACGATATTAACTTGGTTAAATAGATTTCACTTTATGAAAACATAGAATTGTTTTCCATGCATTAACTTAACCAAGAATGTTGATATTGGAGAGTATATTCCATAACTCAATCCGTAAAATTGATTTGAGTTTTTTGATGATTTCGTTTTACGATTTTCGACTATGGTATCATTGACACGCCTTGATTTTATTCGTATTTTTCTTTGGTTTCACTTGAGCCATGGTCGTATTCTACGACTCCCGTGTTTTTTATTTGAAGCCATTGTTGTTGTCGTTGGTCTCCTCTCGCTCTTTTTGCTTATGCCAAAGGGGGAGAGATATAATAATAACGATGTGCTAAATGATAATTTAAAGCATTATTCCAAGAATCTAATTTGATATGTTAGATTCAGGGGGAGTTAAGATATATAAACAGATTTTCAAATCCGAAATTTCAATAACCAACGTTTGGTATTCGATATTTCAATAATCGATTCTCTCTTATATACTTTACTCGTCAGCTTGATGCCTATTATTATTGTTTAATTTGGAATTAACGTGTCATCAATGCAGGGGGGGTAAGTAAATTTCATTTGAATTATTATTTTTGATTATTATTTATGTTGGTTTGTCATCACCAAAAAGGGGGAGAATGTTGGATATTGGATTCCCCGGATTTGGTTTTGGATGATGAACAAACATAAATATATCGTGAACTAACAATTTGTGAGCGCAGTTATGGAGATCGTCACCAAATTCATATGAATATCAATTACGACGTCTCGAGACTTCTCAAAGCACGTGATCGTATGCCTAAAGCTTCGTTGAAGCTTATGGACCTTTTTAGAAGCCATGAAGATTCGATTGAAGCTATTGAAGACGGTATCGTCAAGTTTTATTTATAGTCTTTAAGCTTCTATTATAGAATGTTAAGCCTTGAGTAGGTCTTACGGTTTAAATCTTCATAACGCTCATATCTTAGCTCTAGGATCTTAGTAGAAGTCCATACAAACTTTCCCGAAGCATCGCGCTTCGATTCGCGACTTCTTGTGCATGTTAGTTGGTTCAAGAAGAAGAACTGACCGACTAGATGGTGATCTAGTCGGTTGGCAAAGCTTCTTGGACCGACTAGTTTCAGTCAGTCAATTATAAGCTCTTTACTGTTTACAGTTAGTCGGTCTACGTTGACTCACCGACCGACTAGTTTGTGAACTAGTCGATCAGCGATGCTTCTGTGACCGACTAGTTGAGCTTTTCCTGTACATGCAAATTTGAGCCTGAGCTACTGTTTATAATTAGTCGGTCTGTGTTCATTGATCGACCGACTAGTTGATAAACTAGTCGGTCAACTTTCCTTCTTGGACCGACTAGTTTAACTTTACTGTACACACCAATTTTCACCTAACTTACTGTTTATCGTTAGTCGGTCTATGCACATTTGGCGGTCGACTAGTTGATGAACTAGTCGGTCAACATTTGTTCTTGGACCGACTAAATCAATTTGTGCTCAGACTTCAGTTTTATCTCTTAGTCGGTCTTTGTTGAGTAACCGACCGACTAGTTATGAAACTAGTCGATCGGATACTCTTCTTGGACCGACTAGTTCCTTTTGTCTGTGCTTCGACCTTTTGGCTGTTCTTCCATTAGTCGGTCTACGTTAAATGACCGACCAACTAGTTGATGAACTAGTCGGTCGGTGGTTGTTCTTTGACCGACTAGTTGGGTTCAGAAAAGAGCCGTTGGAGCATTTAATGACTCGAATTTCTTTCTCTCTCTCCTCTATCCTATATATACTTGTTGAGCTGCATTCATTGCACTCAAGGCTGATATTATTGCAAGTTTAGAGATCAAGAGAAATCATTCCAAGCTCATTCAAAGCTCTTTCATTCCATTCAATAATCTCTCCTCACTCTTACTTCCAAAGAGAGATTCATTGAGTGTGAAGCCATCCAAGCCAAGTGCTTGATCCTAGGTCACCAACAACCCCATAGCTCTCCATCGCTGATCTACATCTTGGAGCTAGGGTTTGGTGCCTTCTTCTTCCTCAAAATCATCCTTGCCCTAATTCGTAAGTATACTCAAGGCATATGTATTTTGTTGTAAGTTATTCTATTTCATTTACTTTCATTTTGTAAGTGTTTATCTCTCGGTTGTGAGAGTTGTGATTGTGATCCCGGGTTGTGGGAGTCACAAATTACTTTGTGTATGATTTGACTTGGCGAAGGTTCTTCACAAGTATTTCATAGTGGAAATCTTGAGTTAGGGTTTCTAACTCAAGTATCCGGAGGGGATCCGGGTGTTTGGGACGTAGGATCACCGGGAACAAGTTGGGGAGACTTGGGTGGATCCGAACCCAGTAATATCGTTTGTTTGCGATTGTTTATTTGTTGTCGATTATTTACTATTCCGCATTTCCGCATTAATTGGTAGAGTTTGCACGGTAATTAGGAATTAGCCTCTTAATTATTTTAAAGTACTATTCACCCCCCCTCTAGTACTTGTGCAGTAGCTTAGCAGGGCATTACAATCACTACACGTGTTATTTGTTAGTTAACTTTCAACATAAGCTTGCCACCTAAACCCCCCACTTGTCATATTGGTGTTAATTACATGGTGATTAGGGATGAGAAATATAAGATGAAATTATGGGAAAAAGAAAAGTAAAGAAAAAAGAAAAGAGGCAAGTTATCATCTCCTCTCCCATATCCCTCACTCCATGTCCCTCTCTCCACCCTAGGCCAAACCCCTTTCTTCTCCCTTTCTGCCTCCTTGGGCCGAACCACCCACATCATCACCAGCCTTCTCTCCTCCTCCCCTTGGCCAAAACCACCACCAAAACCATCCACTTGTTTGAGGAAGAAAGAGAACAACGAGAATGATGCAAGAATATGAGGAGAAGTTTCTTTAAGGTAGGAGTTTCATAACTTGGTAGTATGTTGGGAATGTTTTATGCTCATGTATATGAGGTTAAGATGGTGTGACTAAATATGTTAAAATTCATGCTAGGTTTTCCTATACCATGCATAATGTTGTGACAATACTCGTAAGAATTTACATGCTTCATGTTATGTTCCACTTGATTATGTTGGGTCTTATGCATTTGAGATGATATGTAAGAAATGCATATTGTAGAAGATGAAGACTCGTTGTAAAAATTGTTGCAATCCATAATTTTTAATTGTAGCAATAGGTTCCCGATTTCTAATAGTACTAAGTTGTCTTTAATTTCATAATTTGAAGCATGATTAGTATTGTAATGTATATATTAAATGTTTCATACTTGAATATAAGAACCACTATCTTGCCATGTTTAGTATTGGTAGCATTCTAGCAAAAAATAATGTTCTATTATGTTATGTTAAAAGACAAGTTGAGTTCCATTACTATAATGTTTAGAATGTTGTTCATTATGCATGAGAATACATATTTAGGATGCTAGACTTGTAATTCACTACGCTATACCAAAAATAATGTTCACTATGCACATTGTGATGTTCGGTTGTTAGAGTTACATATCACCATTCCACACCAAAGTCGCGATGATCCTTGTGCATGTAATGCCCTACCAGCTACTGCACAAGTACTAGAGGGGGGGGGGGTGAATAGTACTTTAAAATAATAAGGAGTATAATTCCAAATTAAATTGCAAACAACTACCAAATCAATTTGCGGAAGCTTAAATTGAATGACAACACAAAATTAACAAAGCTAACAAACGATGTTAATGGGTTCGGATCCACCCAAGTCTCCCCGACTTGTTCCCGGTGATCCTACGTCCCAACCACCCGGATCCCCTCCGGATACTTGAGTTAGAAACCCTAACTCAAGATTTCCACTATGAATATCTTGTGAAAAACCTTCACAAGATCAAATCATACATGCAATGGCAAAGTGAATCCCACAACCCGGGATCACAATCTTCTCTCACAACCGAGAGAACCAATTAGCATTATTAAAGAGTTTAAATGAAATAAACAATCTTACCACAAAATCCTATACCTTGAGTTTTTCTTACCCAAATGGTGAAATGAAGGATTTGAGGAAGATGAAGTCACCAAGACCTAGCACCAAGGAAATGACCAGCAATCGGTGCCTAGGAATGATTTGGAGACTTGGATCAAGTAATAGCTTGAAGAGCTCACCAAGAACAAGCTTCTCTCTAGATCTAGAAATGAGAGAGAATGGGTTTCTTGTGAGGAAGAGAGCTTTAGATTAGAGTGAGAATGGCTATCTCTTTAGAACTCAATGAATCTCTGAATGGAAGCTCTAACCTAGATAGAAATGACCTAGGTTCGTATTTATAGGAACCCAAAAACACAAGTTAGGTCATTCACCAACGGATAGAAATCTGTGAGACTTAGTCGGTCAAAGAACAATCACTGACCGACTAGTTCATCAACTAGTCGGTCAGTCAAACAACGTGGACCGACTAAGAGTAGATCTGAGAAGAGATAGAATTTCAGACCTAGAAATCTAGTCGGTCCAAGAAGACTGTCTGACCGACTAGTTTCACAACTAGTCGGTCAGCCAATGAACGTAGACCGACTAAGAGCAAAAAGAATTAGTCTGAGTACAAAGTGACTTAGTCGGTCCAAGAACAAAAGTTGACCGACTAAATTGTCAACTAGTCGGTCACCAAACGTTCTTAGACCGACTAACGATAAACAGTAACTTAGGAGAATTTTAGCATGAACAGTAAGTCACAACTAGTCGGTCAAAGAAGCATCACTGACCGACTAGTTCACAAACTAGTCGGTCGGTGAGTCAACGTAGACCGACTAACTGTAAACAGTAAAGTCCAAGAAATTAAGGAATCAAACTAGTCGGTCCAAGAACAGTTGCCGACCGACTAGATCACCATCTAGTCGGTCAGTACTTGTTCTTGTACCAACTAACATGCACAATAAAGTCCGAATCGAAGCGCGATGCTTCGAGGAAGTTAGAATGAACTTGTGCAAGGATCCTAGAGCTACGAAATGAGCGTAATGAAGATATAGACGTAAGATATACTCAAGGCTTAACAATCTATCAATCGAAACTAAAAGACTATAAATAAAACCTTAAAGAATGGTCTTCGAGAGCTTCGATTGAATCTTCATAACTTCCAAAGCGTCGCAAGAGCTTCAACGAAGCTTTAGGCATGAATATGAGCTTTGGGAAGTGTTGAGATGTCGCTTTGAATGTTCTCGTGAATTTGGCGACGATCTCCAAAACTGCGCTCACAAATTGTTAGTTCATGGATTATTTATGTTTGCTCATCATCAAAACCAAATCCGGGGAGTCCAATATTCAACATTCTCCCCCTTTTTGGTGATGACAAACCAACATAAATAATAATCAAAAATAATAATTCAAATGTAAAATACTTACTCCCCCTGCATTGATGACACGTTAATTCCAAAATGAATATATATGAATTGCATCAATCAGACGAGTAAGATATATAATGAGAATCGATTTTTGAAATATCGGATTTTGAAAATCCTTATATATATCTTAACTCCCCCTGAATCTAACATATCAAACTAGATTCTTGGAAATTGAGTTAAATTTTCATTTGCGCTATTTATTATCATTATCTCTCCCCCTTTGGCATTATCCCAAAAATGGGGGGCATACAACGACAACAACTAGGAAATGGAAAATCCAACATCGGGAGTCGTAGACAATGACGATGGACCAAGTTGACACCTAGGGAAAAATGTGGAAATCAAATCAAGGTGTGCCAAAATGTCCATTATCAAAAAAAATAATCAAAATCATCAAAAATACCAAATAATTATTCATTTCTTGAATAAAGAAACATACTCTTCAATATTCAATATTCTTGGTTAATTTTGTGCATGGAAAACAATTCTATATAATTATAGAAATATAATCTATTTAACCAAATTTTCATGCGTCGAACGACGAAATCACATTTCAAATGCATTCAACGAATATTAAAATGTGCACGACGAATAAAAGACAAAGTGAATGACTATGAACATATATATATATATATAGACATCATGAGTATATCAAAAAGGTATCACATCGAATACATGTGGTACATCATATGAAGCGAGACACATCATCTATATAAACATAAAACAAAAAATACATCATCATCATCAACATCATCAAAGTGTATCAAAATACATCAAAACAACATCATATCATAATATCCAACTCCGACATCCAGAAAGCGCAAAAATACATCAAAACATCTCTCAAACCCTATCCTAACCCAAAATACTCTCACTAAGATATATCATCCAAAGCGTAGTGGAGAGTCCTCGAAACAAGCGATCACGAGGAGGTGGCAGGATCTGCAGTCTCCGTGGGTCCAGTCGACGGAGTGGACTCAGGATCTGCAGGGAGGAGAGGCGTCTCAACAGATGGAATCGTCGGGGCAGGAGTGGAGATCTCAGCAACAGGCTCAACAACGGGAATCTCAACAGCAGCATGGGTCTCGACAGAAGCAGCAGCAGTGGCAGTGTCAACAGCAGCAGGAGAAACATGAGCAAGCTCGTCAACAGGGTCAGCAGCAGGCTCAGAAGTCTGAAGTGCTGAAGCAGTAGGCTCTGGAACACCGGAAGTGGTGCCAACTCCAGGAGCAGAAGTGGAAGTACCAGCAGCAGCAGCAGTGGCCTCATCGCCACGGGAAAAGAAGTGACAAGCTCGTCAAGCTCCTCATCGTCCATCTCCTCGGCCTCAGACACTGAAGGAGGAAGATCAATCCCCATCATACGAGCCATACGGCAGACTACCTCCTCAGTACGAGCCAAACGGGAGTCGTGCTGACGAAGTAGGCGTACGACATCGTCCAATGTAGCAGGGGAAGAGGAGGCTGCAGCAGCTGACGGAGTAGACTGGGAAGCAGATGCGGTAGACCTCTGCACGTGACGAAGTGCCGCTAGAGATTTCTTCACGGCCGTCGCGTTCAGAGGCGTACCCAAAGGACGCTCATCGTCAGGAGGGAGAGGGACTCGGAAATGACGGAATACAAGAGTCAACAGGCAAGGGTATGGAATGTGTGCAGACTTATTGGTCTTGCGTATACACTCGAAAGAATCCATCTTATCGAGTATCACGCGAGCCCAATTAATCTCGCACCCCAAGAAAAGAGCGTAGATTAATTTCAAGAACGGCTGGGATGGGAGTGAAGAGGATCCATACTTAGGGAGGAGACATGACTTCAAGATCAGGTTAAGAACCCACGCATTCGGCTTGAAAGATTTCGATGGAACACCAATGAATGCGGAGGGGATAACCTGGAAGATATCGGTAAGAATTGACTGATCCAAGGAAGAAATGTCGTCTACGGAAATGTCCGAAGGAAGGAGACCACACGACGAGCAACCAAGAATCTCCCCCAAGATTTCTGCCGTGAGAACTATAGGAGTTCCCAAGACAGTCGTCTCAATGGAGTGGCTGGCATCGTACTGGCCTCGAACGCGATTGGCATAGAACAATTTCACGAGGCGAGGATACGGTTTGGGATTGGCCTTGGGGTCGTATCGGAGATAATCAAGAAGACCACTATAGGACAGGAGATCGGCTAAGCCAAGGAAATCAGAAAACTGGACGTAGTGCTCCAATAACATCGGGCAGTGTTCAATACGGTTGTAGGCCGCGAGACACAAAGGGTCATCGCGACACAACGATATGTCAACACCCCCCGCTGGCATTGGGCCCTTTCCCTTTGGCTGGCGAGTCCTAGGACGGAGAGGAGGAGTGGGTTCCCTAGTGACAGGCTCATCCTCAGGCACAAATTCAGTGTCGGAATCGGGAGGAGTAGCCGGAGAGTGGAGTATGGCCTTTTTGGATTTAGATTTGCGGGGCTTGACGGTCGCAGTCCTAGGCTTCTTAGGAGGAGGCGAAGATGGAGAGGCTTGGGTTGACTTGGCACGACGCTTAGGTTTCGGGGGATTACTAGGGTCGGAAGGCCCTACGGACATAGGAGAAGCCCCGGAAGAGGCGATAGGAATTCTCGTCTTTGCCATGGTCGAGGCACGACGAGAACAAGCAAGTAATCACGGAGGATCAACAACCCTAAGCACACAACCCTAACTCACAAGCCCTAAGATGAAAACAACTTAAATCCGAAACCCTAGAATACCTAGGAGGAGAAATCGAACCCTAGGGCAAGAAATCGACCTAGGAGAGGGAGGGAGATACCTAGGAGGTGGAGTCGACGGCGGCGGACGGCGGGGATGGCCGGAGATATGGCCGGAGACGACGGAATTTGAAGGGGCTCGATCGGGTTTTGGGGTTTATCGGGCTGGAGAAGATGAGAAGACCGACTAAGAATGAATTTAGTCGAACCAAAATGAGTTTAAGTCGGTCTGGAATCAAAAAGACACAAATGCCCTAACACACTTAGTCGGTCACAGTTCAAGTACTGACCGACTAGATTACGATCTAGTCGGTCGGTCAATGAGCTTGAACCGACTAAGTCGAAACAGAGGCACAGATGAATTTCTAGGGCAAGAATTAGTCGGTCGCAGTATATTCACTGACCGACTAGTTTTCAATCTAGTCGGTCGGTAAGTGTACTGTGACCGACTAACGAAAGAAAATGATATGAGTTAGATATAGGCTTGATCTAGTCGGTCTGAGTTCATTTGCTGACCGACTAGATGAGCATCTAGTCGGTTGACAAGTGAACTGAAACCGACTAAAAGAGTCCAAAAATTGATAATTGATTTCTCTTCACAAACCACTTGGATGAAACATCTTAACTCTCTCATTAGTCATCTAAATTACCCCATAAAACGTCGAAATCTTAACTACGACATTGAAATACGAATTCGAGCAATAAATTCGAACAAATCACATAAAATTCCCAAAAATTCAATAAATCTAGCATGAATGAAATATCGCGAAATGTAATAGCATGCAAGATATTCGAATGAAATATGAATCCTATATCTCGGATTCACCCATAATCCCCAATTCTCGACGCAACCGCACAAAGGAGTCATCCTTTAGGGGTTTCGTGAAAATATCGGCGATTTTCTTTTGGGTTTCAACGTACACTAATATGATGTCCTTTTTAGCAACATGATCATCTAAGAAATGGTGTCAGACATCTATGTGTTTCGATCGGGAATGGTGCACCGGATTCTTTGAAAGACAAATAGCACTTTGGTTATCCACCATGATAGGGCTAGTATCACAATGAATACCAAAATCCTTCAATGTGTGTCTCATCCAAAGAACCTGGGCACAAGCGGCACCGGCGACAATGTATTCCGCCTCGGTGGTTGAAAGTGATACCGAATTTTGCTTCTTGGAAAACCAAAAGACAAGAGAATTTCCTAGAAAATGGCAAGTGCCACTAGTACTTTTCCTGTCGGATTTGCATCCCGCATAATCAGCGTCACTATATGAGATTAACTCATATGTGCTAGATTTCGGATAAAGTAATCCAAAATCTAAAGTGTAACTTAGATAACGGAAAATACGCTTTACCGCTACTAAGTGAGAATCCTTAGGTTGAGACTGATAACGAGCACATATACACATGGCAAACATAATATCGGGCCTACTCACGGTAAGATAAAGTAAACTACCTATCATACCTCGATATAGACGAATGTCTACATCTTTTCCGCCCGAATCTTTATCAAGATGCGTTGTAGTGCTCATAGGAGTCTTTTTCCCGGAGGCATTCTCCATTCCAAATCGCTTTAGCAACTCCACCGTGTACTTCGTTTGGTGGATGAAGATTGCATCGTTCAATTGGCGAATTTGGAGACCTAAGAAATATTTGAGTTCGCCCATGTGGCTCATCTCAAATTGTTCCTTCATAACATTAGAAAACTCTTCGCAAAGAGCAAAGTTAGTAGCACCGAAAATGATATCATCAACATAAATTTGAACTAATAAAATATCATTATTCGCATGCTTAATAAAAAGTGTTGAATCGGCTTCACCCATTTTAAAATTCAAATCCAAAAGAAAATTCTTTAGGCGATCATACCAAGCTCGAGGAGCTTGTCTCAACCCATAAAGAGCTTTCTTTAGTTTAAAAACATGATTTGGAAATTTTTCATTTATGAAGCCCGGAGGTTGAGAAACGTAAACTTCCTCAGCGACATCTCCGTTTAAAAATGCACTTTTAACATCCATTTGAAATAATTTAAAATTCTTATGGCATGCAAAAGACAATAATAATCTAATTGATTCTAATCTAGCTACCGGAGCGAAGGATTCTTCGAAATCAATACCTTCCTATTGTCGATAGCCTTGAGCAACTAACCGAGCTTTGTTCCGGACGACGACTTGGTTTTCGTCGGTTTTGTTCTTGAAGATCCACTTTGTCCCTATGATGGTGTGGTTCTTCGATGGCAATGGAACAAGCTCCCATACCTCATTCCTCTCGAATTGAATGAGCTCCTCCTCCATGGCTAAGATCCAAGCGCTATCTTCGCATGCTTCATTAATATTCTTTGGCTCTATCGATGAGGCAAAGGCACAATTGGCGAAGTGGTGGACTTGCGATCTCGTCTTGACACTATCTTGAATATTGCCAATGACTTGCTCATGAGGATGGTCACGAACCGAATGAAGCCGTTTGGGAATACCTTGATCACTAGGAACATTCTCAACCACTTCATTAGTTGGGTTAGTCTCAATAGAATCAATAGAATCATTAGACTTAGAATTATCAAACGAATCACATTAAACATCCAAAGAGTCATTATCATTTGAAATTCTAGTTGGAACAAATCCTTCATTAAATGAGACATGAAGCGACTCCTCGATCGTTGAGGTTCGTTTGTTGAATATCCGGTAGGCTTTGCTACGCGAAGAATATCCAACAAAAATCCCTTCATCGGATCTTGGATCGAATTTGTCCAAACTACCATATGTGTTCTTAATAAAACATTTCGAACCAAAAACACGAAAATGTTTAACTTGAGGCAACCTACCAAACAACAATTCATAACAAGTTTGTTTAGTGCCGGGCCTCAAAAGTATTCTATTAAACACATAGCAAGCGGTGTGTACCGCTTCCGCCCAAAATTGATGGCCAAGTTGGCTATCATCAAGCATAGTGCGAGCACACTCCACTAGCGTCCTATTCTTTCTCTCAACTACACCATTTTGAGGAGGTGCACGAGGGAAAGAGAAGGTGTGAGTAATACCAACTTCATCACAAAATGTCTCAAAAGACTCATTCTCAAATTCACCTCCATGATCACTACGAATAGTGACAATGGTGGTTCCTAAGAGATTTTGTACTTTCTTAACAAAAATTGTGAAGTTTTCAAAAGCTTCATTTTTATTACACAATGAAAACACCCAAGTAAATCTTGAATAGTCATCTACGATGACAAGTCCATACCTTGCATTTCCTAAGGAAGCTACTCTACTTGGCCCAAATAAGTCTAGATGTAATAGCTCTAGTGGCCGTTTAGTAGAGATGCTTTTCTTAGGTTTAAATGAAGATTTAGGAAGCCTGCCACGTTGACAACAATCACAAAAACTTTTCTTTTCAAAAACAAGCTTCGGAAAACCTTTAATAGAATTTAATTTCGAAAGCTTATAAAGTGTTCCAAAGTTCACATGTCCAAAGCGTCGATGCCATAAGTGTTGTTCACTTGTGTTGGCAACGAGACATTGTTCATATGACTTAGGAAGATCCAAAATATAAATGTCTTTATGACGAGTTCCGGAAAATAATAATTTATCATTATCTTTTCTTAAAATATGACACAATCCTTTCGCAAAACTAACTTTGTAACCTTTGTCACAAAGTTGGCTTATTGAAATAAGATTATGATTTAAACCACTAACAAGATAAACATCACTAATTAATGGTTTAGAGGGGTTACCGACTTTACCAACACCTATGATGGTTCCGCTCTCGTTGCCTCCAAATACGACGCGGTTTCCATTCGCAATGGGAACCACTCCGGAGAGCAATCGAGCGTCACCCGTCATGTGTTTTGAACACCCGCTATCGAGTATCCAATTCCCTTTGGAGCTAAATTTAAATTTGTTGCTCCTTTTCTTTTTCTTTTCCTTCAGTACCTCATCGCTTTCGACATCACTATCATCGGAAGAGGAGGATCCTTGATCGTGCTCCTCTCTTGCCACGAAACACATGTGCGCTTGCTCCACGTGCTCATCGTCCGACTCACCGCTTGAAGAATCATCGGAGTCGGTGAAGGTAGCTCCGACAAGTCCCTTCTTGTTTCCTTTCGTGTACTTCTTGGACTTGTCATACTTTGGCGCCTTCCACTTCTCCTTTTGCTTATTGAGGGGACACTCCGCTTTCAAGTGTCCTGGCTTATTGCACTTGAAACACAAAGGAGAGGAAGAGGCGTTAGAAGAACCAAATTTACCTTTGGTCTTGAAGTTACCTTTTCGGAAGAAACGGTTGAACTTCTTGGCCATGAGTGCCATGGACTCCAAGTCCAACTCGTTTTTCGAGTCTTCATCATCGGTTGATGTGGATGTGGATGTAGCGGCTTTGAAGGCAATAGCCTTTTTCTTTGGCTCGTCTTGCTTTAGATAATACTTCATCTTTTCTTGCAATTTGAGCTTGCTATCCTTGCGTACCTCGTACGACATTAAAGTACCCATTAGTTGAACTACGGTGTACTTATTCATGTCATTACCTTCCTCGATGGCGAAGGTGCGTTTCTCCCAAGAAGAAGGAAGTCCTTCGATAAGCTTTGAGCACTTCTCCTTTTGAGTGTAGGACTTGCCGAGGGCCTCTAACTCGTTTATTATGTCAACGAAGCGAGCGTAATATTCTTTCATCTTCTCGCCCTGTTGCATATGAAACATTTCGTAATCTTTGTTTACGACTACGAGTTTAGAGTCTCTTACCCGACTCGTCCCTTCATGTAGAATGAGGAGGGAGTTCCAAATTTGATATGCACTCTTACATGTGCATATCTTATTGAAGTCCTCGGGCTCCAATGCGCATTGCAAGGCGTTCATTGCCTTGGCATTGCTTACCTCCGCGGCGACCTCCGCGGTTGTCCATTTCTCAAAGTCTTCTTCTTCGGGCTCGATGTACTCCTTCATTGTAGTCCTCCATAAGGATGCACTTCGGAGGAAGGTTTCCATCCGACATTTCCAGTACCCGTAGTTGGTACCGTTGAAGAATGGAGGCCTCGTAGAGGAATGTCCTTCCATCACCGAAAATGCTCCTTCACGGTTCCTGAAGGTGTCATAGTTGGAAGGTGGACGCACGGTCTTGTTGTTGTTGGCAGACATAGCTGAGTATCTGGCTTTGATACCAAATGTAATGCCCTACCAGCTACTGCACAAGTACTAGAGGGGGGGTGAATAGTACTTTAAAATAATAAGGAGTATAATTCCAAATTAAATTGCAAACAACTACCACATCAATTTGCGGAAGCTTAAATTGAATGACAACACAAAATTAACAAAGCTAACAAACGATGTTAATGGGTTCGGATCCACCCAAGTCTCCCCGACTTGTTCCCGGTGATCCTACGTCCCAACCACCCGGATCCCCTCCGGATACTTGAGTTAGAAACCCTAACTCAAGATTTCCACTATGAATATCTTGTGAAAAACCTTCACAAGATCAAATCATACATGCAATGGCAAAGTGAATCCCACAACCCGGGATCACAATCTTCTCTCACAACCGAGAGAACCAATTAGCATTATTAAAGAGTTTAAATGAAATAAACAATCTTACCACAAAATCCTATACCTTGAGTTTTTCTTACCCAAATGGTGAAATGAAGGATTTGAGGAAGATGAAGTCACCAAGACCTAGCACCAAGGAAATGACCAGCAATCGGTGCCTAGGAATGATTTGGAGACTTGGATCAAGCAATAGCTTGAAGAGCTCACCAAGAACAAGCTTCTCTCTAGATCTAGAAATGAGATAGAATGGGTTTCTTGTGAGGAAGAGAGCTTTAGATTAGAGTGAGAATGGCTATCTCTTTAGAACTCAATGAATCTCTGAATGGAAGCTCTAACCTAGATAGAAATGACCTAGGTTCGTATTTATAGGAACCCAAAAACACAAGTTAGGTCATTCACCAACAGATAGAAATCTGTGAGACTTAGTCGGTCAAAGAACAATCACTGACCGACTAGTTCATCAACTAGTCGGTCAGTCAAACAACGTGGACCGACTAAGAGTAGATCTGAGAAGAGATAGAATTTCAGACCTAAAAATCTAGTCGGTCCAAGAAGACTGTCTGACCGACTAGTTTCACAACTAGTCGGTCAGCCAATGAACGTAGACCGACTAAGAGCAAAAAGAATTAGTCTGAGTACAAAGTGACTTAGTCGGTCCAAGAACAAAAGTTGACCGACTAAATTGTCAACTAGTCGGTCACCAAACGTTCTTAGACCGACTAACGATAAACAGTAGCTTAGGAGAATTTTAGCATGAACAGTAAGTCACAACTAGTCGGTCAAAGAAGCATCACTGACCGACTAGTTCACAAACTAGTCGGTCGGTGAGTCAACGTAGACCGACTAACTGTAAACAGTAAAGTCCAAGAAATTAAGGAATCAAACTAGTCGGTCCAAGAACAGTTGCCGACCGACTAGATCACCATCTAGTCGGTCAGTACTTGTTCTTGTACCAACTAACATGCATAATAAAGTCCGAATCGAAGCGCGATGCTTCGAGGAAGTTAGAATGAACTTGTGCAAGGATCCTAGAGCTACGAAATGAGCGTAATGAAGATATAGACGTAAGATATACTCAAGGCTTAACAATCTATCAATCGAAACTAAAAGACTATAAATAAAACCTTAAAGAATGGTCTTCGAGAGCTTCGATTGAATCTTCATAACTTCCAAAGCGTCGCAAGAGCTTCAACGAAGCTTTAGGCATGAATATGAGCTTTGGGAAGTGTTGAGATGTCGCTTTGAATGTTCTCGTGAATTTGGCGACGATCTCCAAAACTGCGCTCACAAATTGTTAGTTCATGGATTATTTATGTTTGCTCATCATCAAAACCAAATCCGGGGAGTCCAATATTCAACAGTGCATATGTACTTACTGTTGGATTTTGTAGACCCTCAGGGTACAAATCTATTTCCATCCTAAGGTAGACGGACTACAGAGAGAAAATAATGCATCGGAAAAATTAAATTCATTAAACTATTTTAACGAAGCCCTAAGGTTCAAGACCCTTAGCCAGGATCTTTGCCAACTTGGGTGAATCTGACCACCCTAAGAAGGATCTAAACTACTGCGATTAAATTAACGGAAAGCAAATTAAATTCACATACCCGGAACCTTACCTTGGTACAGGCAAGGTGTACCACACTATCTTCCGAGCCGCTCCCCGTCCCACGTCGAACCGCTCCTCAAACTGCTCCGCGTCCCGAGGCGAGCAATCCTCTTGTCGCCAAGCCAACTACGAACCGAAGAAAGTTTCATTCGAGTGTGAACCTTCGCCAAGATTTCGAATCGGATCCTAACCCCTTCATGGCTTTGCTAAATCCCTTCAGGAGTAAGGCAGAAATTTAGGGATGAGAAATATTAATTTAAGCTTAGATCCGAGCGTGCTCCAACATTTTTGGGAGCCGCTCAGATCTTGAGTTTGGGACGAGTTTAAAGGAGGAGAGCAGACCCCTATTTATATAGACGGCTGACATCTCTCCTTTACTCCACTTCCGATGTGGGACTAAAGTTTGGAGTTAATAAATTCAAGTTAGTTTGCCTGTCATAAAGGCCAAACTTCCATGAATTTTAACTCCCTCACCGTTGAGCTTTAATCTTGTTACAACCTATCAAATCGAAGTGCGCTGAAAGGTGAACGCATAGGAAAAAATGGCGCATCAATCTGAGTCTGTTTGACCCCTCAAACGTATGTCCAAAGTTGAGCCCAAGAGTTGTTTTTTGTAAAAACTGAGCTGCCGCCCAAAATTCAGCTAAAGTTCGAAACCCTATGTGTGTGGGGCCCACAGCGTGGGCCCCATATGTTGAAAACAGCCCCCAACCATGGGAGCACGTGCCATGCACACGCCCCCGGGTGGCTCAAAACACGCGCCCAGCAGGGGCGAGTGCAGGGCACGCGCCCTGCGTGGGCGCAGGCGCCCCAAAATGGGGCATGCGCCCGCTGAAACAGGCGCGGGCTGGTGCCCGCTCCTAGCGAGCGTCCACGCCGGCTATCAGTGGGCACGGGCTGGTACCCGCTTCCAGCAGGTGCCTCCACCTATTTTTCAGGCAGGATTCAGCCCAATCCGGTTGGGCTGATCCATTTGGGCTCCTTTGGCTGTTTTGGCTCTAACTTGAGCATTTGGACTCCGATTTGTAATCTATTTGAACCTGTGATTAGAGCGGGATGATCCTGTCATCCAGGTAACCTTTTCCTTGCATTTATTATGTTAAATATTATCGTAAACTATTTACGACACATTTAACCCAGCTTGCATCATATGCAAAATAGTCCCTATCTAAGCTTAAAATATCATTTGCATCAAATACAAATGATCCGAGGGCATACATCCATCAACATCTTCCACTTGCACTCAGGATCATTTATCCCGAATGCAGAAGATACATGCAAACTCGTTGCAGTGTTCTATCCCTTGCATCAAATGCATATTCTCCCTATTGTTTCTACCTATTATTAGACGAAGGTCGCACTCGGTGTGAGACCCTACAACCTAACCCTACTATAGGTGGGGCTCGAAACCCTAGACGACAGTGACCACGAGCAGTAGTTACCGTCCCTGTTTCAGTATCATAATTATGTGGTTAACTCATCGACATGAGTATTGTCGGGACCACCCTGACTGTGTCCGTGATGAATTTCGCAGTTTTAGTCTCTTCGTCTAAAACTATATCGTTTAACTTAAGCATATGGTACGGTCAAACTGTCAACCCCAATAGCTTGAAGTTGGTTAGTTTCCATCGATCTTTAGTCAAATAATGTTAGAAAACTTCCAATATACTCTGGCCAGAGTTTTCACTAAAGACTGAACTAACACTACGACACTAACTCCCATTAACCGGGAGAGACGAATCTTATCTTAGTCATTACTCTCCTCGTACGCTTCGAATGTCACCAAACCAAAAACCTTTCGACATGCCTTGCCTCGAAGCTAGGTCAGAGATCTAAGTGGCACCGTTCATATACAGATTCGTACAATGACCTCAAGTCAAAGACCAACTTGCCTATCATCACTAGAGTTATCATTGACAGATTTGTCAATCATAACCATATGATAACTCTTGTGGGTCGTTCAGTGAACTCACTCTCCAATGAGCACCTGTGTCTCGTCTTTGACTTCGCCAAATCAAACGATCAGGAGATCATCATCACCGCTATACGATGAAGACTAAGATACAATGGTCTATCCGATGTTTCGATATCCTTTTCTCGAAACATCTATGATCACTAACCCTTTTATACTTATGCTACAGACGGTCAAGCATTTCTCCATGATTGAGATACTCATCTCGATACATGTTTGACCTTACATTAAGTCTCAGGACTTTACCTAAGTTAATATCTAAAGAAAACTACATTATGATGAAGTTAGATAAATTTATTCCAAACAGCTTATTGTTATTTTGAACAAGATGTTTGTATAATTACACAGAGATGTTTGCCTCTAGTGCATACGTCTCCAAACATCTCCCACTTGCACTCAGGCCTATTTATCCCGATATCTCATATCGTATTTACACATAAGTCTTTCAGGCTTCACGTGGAAGAGCCTTCGTGAGTGGATCTGCTAAACCGTTTACTGATTAGACTTAAGGGGGTTTTCTATGTTCATTTTAGACCAACCATTTGAATCTTATCTAAATAATTCTTTTGGTCATTTGGAATCTATTTAATATTCTTGGATCTCATCCAGCTCATCGTACCTTACGACAATAATTTTAATAAGTTATTGGTCATTTTAAATGGTTCATATTTAAAAGTGTCAAGCTTTTTGACCATTTTATCAAAATATGTTCCATCCCCTTGATGCCTCGTATGTGTTTTATTTGCGCCCACTGACCTTGAAAACTCTCTGGCAAATTCATATAAGTTCGTTTTTCTAAATCATATTTTGATAGCAGACTATAAATGAATGCACCAGTTTTCATGGTCATCATGAGCATTTACATCGAATTCAGTCCGAGTAGATCTGTACGCATCTGCTGGTAAGACAGTTTCATCATAATCTGTTTATAGGAATCAGGATGAAAACGTTCTCAACCAACGTAAGCTGTACTTCACTACTCTCCCTTCTGCACCAATCTTCTAACTTGAAGATTTACTTGCAGATATTATGAAACAATTTCTTTGGGCACGTAAACTAAAGTCCATACTTTTTTTATGTGCACGGACCTATTCTGATTGCATCAAGTTATTAATCGGAGCCACTACTCTGAATTTCATCCTGGAAGTTGACTGAGCCATCATCGACTATGATGTCTAACTCGACTCTTCGTCTCACGAGACTTGAGCAATCTTTTAACTTCCTAAAGATTGATTTAATGAATATCTTACTGATAAGGTCCTCATAAAACCTTATCAAAACCTATGCATTTTTATCTGGGCTTTAACCCAGAGGGAGGATCGTAACTCAGTCACTTTGCCATGAGTCGCACTATGTCTAACAAAGTGCGATTCATGTTCTCAAACACATCCAATATGTTAAGATAATCGACCTGAGAGAAAATCACATTTTCTTTTATTTATGCAAGATTTGTACAGCTAGGTATTCAAATTTTCGATCTAATCGAATCAGTTCAAATATTTTTGTGTTTTGTTCTCTATTTTATCAGACTTGTGTTTCATCAAGAACATGTGTCTTAATAAAATAAGAATAACTTATTCTGGTTAATCTAGACACGGGTACATCAGTATGTACGAGACTGTGAGTTCAGCAACTCATTCTCCCACTGTCTTACAGAAGGAGTTTTGGCCATCATACCTTTGAGAATAAGGTTCACAAATGTCCGTAGACTTCATAATATGATAGGTCAGACCCCTCTTTATGTGACTTGTGAAGCTTAGTCTCCTTGGTACGGCCTAGTCTATTTTGCCATATAAGTTTATTACTATCTTGCGTATTCATACATTAACATTTAATATATATTATAGTTATTACAAATTACTAACACAAAACATTGCTTCAGAAGCAAGGTGACGACATTCGTCAAAAAGTGTTAGACGTCTTTTGTATAACAATCGTTTTGAAATCGTGACATCAAATATGTCATAAATTCAGTTCCTCCTACTTATGCCTTTACTAATGATAAATAAAACTATCTTTCTCAATTTGACTTTTCTTTAGTGCCTTCTTCCTTTTCTATATCTCATTTAGATATTAAACGTCTCAACAAAAATTTAAATAGCTATGCAAGCATCTTATGTATCCAAACGCCTGAGCTTTGCAGCCTTGAGTGTAGCTCAATAAGTTGCTCATCTCAAGATCCGGTTGGGATACATAGTCTTGTACCACTCATGCACTCATATTCGATTCAAACAGTTTGATCGAATTTTCGAACCTTACGGATTGAACCTGCTTTCCATACAATCTTGAGTGTAGCTCAACAAATTGTATGGAGAAACTTACTATTGAACATCGATATGTTCGAGCTGCCCCATATAGAGGCGAGTGACATGTAGCGTGCATTTATTTTGTTGGACTCAGAACTTAATGAAATCATATTCCTTAAGTCTGTCCTTAAGAAGGTCATTTTAATGTCAACGAGAATATAGTTTATTCTATCAATTAGAATTTTACTTGATATTCAATTAACCAACCTATTTGACCGGTTAACTTATTTCGTTAGAATATTATATTTAGATTCCGTCGGTAAACTTAGAACTTGCCCTAGTTTAGCATATGTTCAGGTTTTTAAATATACATAGAATGGGTTTTATCACTCTATATCCTTCCACTAATTTTGCAATCATTCTTAAGCCTTAATGATGAATGATTTAATCAGATTAAATTAATGGGTAAGAGATCCAATCACAATGAGCCTAACAACCTTGAGTGTAGCTCAACAAATTGCTTGACTCTGCAATCGGTAGATGACTCTTCATCAATCGTATCAGATATGACTCTCTTATCGGTTTTTACCCCGAGCCATTTGTGACCATGAGTGTGCTCATCCAAATCACAATGTCTAGTCTAGTTGGACCCTTGTTTTATTGTCTAGCCTAACTTACGCCAGTGCTCGGTGTATTCACGACACGACGGTTTGGGTCAGGACTAGACTACATCATAGACTCAACTTACTTCGGTGCTCGGTGTATTCACGACACGACGGGTTGGGTCAAGTCTAGCCAGACTACATCATTGGCTTAACTTACGCCAACACTCGGTGTATTCACGACACAACGGTTTGGGTCAAGTCAAGATTTCATCTTATGTATAAAGAAGTTGGTTTCTACAAGTTTGCCATGGCACAGCTTGAGTGTAGCTCAACAACTGGAACACGGGTCCTATAGTTGCCAACCCCTAAAACAAGGAGGGCTACGGCTAATCTTGAAGAAGATTATTAATGTATTTGACTTAGATATAGTCCAGGGTGTCATATAATCATTATTCGCGTCATTACGGTCCAACAGAACACAGCCAGTGAATTGACTAAGCCAGAATCACTTATGCCAACAAACTTAGCCAAGCACATTGACTTGATCATGGTCCATTGAATGAAGCTTGTCATTTTTATATTCGTGCCATAGATTGAAAGGCTTTTATTAACAAATAATTAATCCTATCAACTAGTTGAATCCTTAAAATTCAAAATTTTAGGATTTGTTAATAACTTTTATTAAATCCTTATCAACTATAAGGTTCACGTGCTATCCTAATTGTTATTAGGATTTTAATAAATTCATTTACAATGCTTTAATCATAGTCTTTTAATGAGAATTTATTATAACGATTAAAATAATAATCGTCGTTAAAGGGACTACCCTAATCAGGAAGTAGGTGTCAAAAGGTTGCTAATGATTTATTAAAACATATCATGTCATTAAAATTCATTTCATAAATTTTAACGAATTCTTAATGGCTAACCTAAAAGGGGTTGTCTTGTGTTATCAAATAAGGGACAAGCCTAACATAGCCATTAATCATAAACAACACTAATTTTAACGCATAAAATAAGTGTCCAACTATTTAACAATTTAAGTAGAAAAAGATTTATCTAATAAATCATTAGCATGCATTCTCAAATTTAACATTTAAATTTAAAATTATGATTTTTAAAAACATTTTATTTTTATCTCATAAAAATAACAGTTTCAAAAACGTGTTTTAAAAGGATCATAAAATTTGCATGCTACTTTTAAAATTTTTATCGCATAAAATTTTAAAGCATTTAAAATCATTTTAAATAATATCTCATAAATTTAAACCATTTTTAACAAAAGTCATTTAAAAAGCATTTCAAATAATTTAATCGCAGTCCTAAATCACGCAAACGAAGCTCTGATACCAATGTTGGGTTTTATAGACCCTCATGGCACAAATCTATGTCCGTCCTAAGTCGGACGGACTATAGAGAGAAAAGAATGCAGCGGAAAAATTAGATTCGTTAAACTATTTTAACGAAGCCCTAAAGTTCAAGACCTTTAGCCAGGATCTTTGCCAACTTGGGTGGATGTGACCACCCCAAGAAGGATCTAAACTATTGTGATTAAATTAAAGGAAAGCTAATTAAATTCACATACCTGGAACCTTACCTTTGTTGAGTATTGATTCCCCGGATTTGGTTTTGGATGATGAGCAAACATAAATATCGTATACTAACTATTTGTGAGCGCAGTTATGGAGATCGTCGCCAAAAGAATACGTACATCAAAAGCGATGTCTCAAGACTTCTCAATACGCGTGATCGTGTGCCTAAAGCTTCGTTGAAGCCCAAGGAGTTTTATTGAAGTCAAGAATGAAGATTGAAGCTTTCGAAGACGGTTCGTCATGTATTATTTATTGTCTTCTAGCTTCATAGTTTAGAATGTTAAGCCTTGAGTAGGACTTACATTATTATCTTCTTGTCGCTCATATCTTATAGCTAGGATTATCATAGAAGCCAATAGAAACTTTTCCGAAGCCTATCGCTTCTTCCCTCGGCTTCTAGTGCATGTTAGTTGGTTCAAGTAGAAGAACCAACCGACTAGATGACGATCTAGTCAGTTGACAATTCCTCTTGAACCGACTAGAATGCCTTGCTCATTTCAGCTCATTCCTTGTTGATCAATTAGTCGGTCAAAGAAGAGTCACCGACCGACTAGATGACGATCTAGTCGGTTAGGAATCCTCCTTAGACCGACTAGTTGAGCTTTTCCTGTATAGCCATTGTTACTGTTTATCGTTAGTCGGTCAAAGAACGTTTGTCGACCGACTAGTTGAGAAACTAGTCGGTCAGCATTTGTTCTTAAACTGACTAAATCAACTTGAAGTCAGCCTTCTATATTTCGACTGTTAGTCGGTCAAAGAACACTCACCGACCGACTAGTTGTGAAACTAGTCGGTCGACTAGTCTTCTTAGACCGACTAGTTGTCTATCTCCTGTACTTCACCTTTTGGCTGTTCAACCGTTAGTCGGTCTACGTTGTATCACCGACCGACTAGTTGATGAACTAGTCGGTCAGTGATCCTTCTTTGACCGACTAGTCTGGTTCAGAATAGAGCCGTTGGAGCTTTTATTGAAACGTTTCTCTCTCTCTCTTTCCTCTATCCTATATATACTTGGAGGGGTTCTTCAAGGATATTCAAGGCTGCCATTTTAGAGGTTTAGAGAAATAAAAGAGAAGCTATTCAACTCCATTCTAAAAGCTTTCTCTTCCTTACAAGAATCTCTCCCTCAACTCCTTGAGTCATATTCCTCAAGAGAGATTCTCTCCTTTGTGAGCCTTCCAAGCCAAGAGCTTGATCCAAAGTCACCATCCTCCATCCTAGCGTTCGATCGCTGATCTTATTGGTGGAGATTCGGTTTGGTGCATTCTTCTTCAACAAAATCCTTCCTTGCCCTAATTTGGTCAGATTTACTCAATGTATAGGATTTTGTGGTAAGTGTTTCTTTATTTCATTTCAATTGATATTGCAATTGTGTCACTCGGTTATGAGAGAGTGTGTGATCCCGGGTTGTGGGAGCCACATTTTCATTGTGTATGATTTGGTCTTGTAAAGGTTTTTCACAAGAATTTCATAGTGCTAAATCTTGAGTTAGGGTTTCTAACTCAAGTATCCGAAGGGGATCCGGGTGGTTGGGACGTAGGATCACCGGGAACAAGTCGGGGAGACTTGGGTGGATCCGAACCCGTTACATGCTTTGTTTGTGTTTGTTAATTCTTGTTGATTGTTGTTTATTCCGCATTGTCGTTTGTTTATTGCACAATAGTTAGGAATAACTCTCTTAATTGTTTTAAGTACTTTTCACCCCCTCTAGTACGTGTGCAGTAGCTACCACAGTGCACTACAACCTTGGTACAGGCAAGGTGTACCACACCGTCTTCCGAGCCGCTCCCCGTACCATGCCGAACCGCTTCTCGAACCGCTCCGTGTCCCGAGGCGAGCAATCCTCTTGTCGCCGAGTCAACCATGCGCCGAAGAAAGTTTCACCCGAGTGTGAACCTTCGCCAAGATTTCGGATCGGATCTAAATCCCTTCGTGGCTTTGCTAGAGCCCTTAAGGAGTATGACAGAAATTTAGGGAGGAGAAATATTACTTTAAGCTTAGATCCGAGCGTTCTTCAACATTTTTAGGAGCCGCTCAGATCGTGAGCTTGAGACAAGTTTAGAGGAGGAGAGTAGACCCCTATTTATATAGGCGGCTGACATATCCCCTTTACTCCACTTCCGATGTAGGACTAAAGTTTGGAGTTAATAAATTCAAGTTAGTTTCCCTTTCATAAAGGCCAAACTTTCATGAATTTTAACTCACTCACTGTTGAGCTTCGATATTGATACAACATATCAAAGCGAAGGGCGCTGAGCGGTGAAAGCGTAGGAAAAAACGGCGCGTCAATCCGAGTCTGTTTGACCCCTCAAACGTATGTCCAAAGTTGAGCCCAAGGGTTGTTTTTCGCAAAAAACTGAGCCGCCGCCCAAAATTCAGTTAAGGTTCGAAACCCTGTGTGTGTGGGGCCCACCATGTGGGCCCCATATGCTGAAAACAGCCCCAGCCATGGGGGCGCGTGCCCGGGCGCCTCAAAATGCTTGCCCAGCAGGGGCGCGTGCCCTGCATGCGCCCTGCGTGGGCGCAGGTGCCCCAAAATGGGGCGGGCACCAGCCCGCCCCAGCGGGCACGGGCGGGTGCCTGCGCCTGCTGAAGCAGGCACGGGCTGGCGCCTGCTCCCAGCAGGTGCCCGCATTTGTTTTTCAGGCAGGGTTCAGCCCAATCCGGTTGGGCTGATCTATTTGGGCTCCTTTGGCTGTTTTGACTCTAACTTGAGCATTTGGACTCCGATTTGTGATCCTGTGAACCTGTGATTAGAGCGGAACGATCCTGTCATCCAGGTAACCTTTTCCTTGTGTTATTAAATTAAATATTATCGTAAACTATTTACGACATATTTAACTCAGCTTGCATCATATGCAAAATAGTCCCTATCTAAGCTTAAAATATCATTTGCATCAAATACAAATGATCTGAGGGCATACATCCCTCAACACTTACTAGATTGTCATGTTGACATTAAACTTATAGCCTGAGAATGATATTTCCATGTTGTTCATGTTCTAATACATGATATGCTTTTATTAATTTTCTTGTGCATATAATGAAACTATGTTGTTAATATCCTCTTTCAAATTCAGATCATGAGAATTCCTTATGCATGTTATAATTTTTATGTAATGCAAGGATGGTCGTGGAAATGATAATGTTGAAGGGATAATGATGGTATACGAAATGAAGTGTAGCAGTGTTTATGACCGCACAAATTGCTGAGATGGGGAACATGATCAAAATTTGTTGAATAAGAACCTGAGAATATCTTAACAACATGGAATATCTTAGTCTGCCCCGCGATGGGCGAGTATTCCAGATATGGGGTTGGGGGGACTCGAGTAGAATAGAGACTGAGGAACTGGACTAGATAGAATTGTATCTCATTCGCACTCCCGGCAGCCATCAGGGAGTGGGCAGAGTTGGAGAGGCACATGGGTGTACTCGTGATACACCATAAGGTATATGATGTGTTTGACATGATATTCTCACTCCTGCAACAGGAGAGTTACGAGAGGCCCCGGATCATGGTGCTCGTGTTCCACTGGCGGTGCACCACTTTTCACCCACCCTGGGTAAGAGTCCATGTCCTTACATATTGTATTTTACTCGAGATTACAAAACATTAGTCTGAAAGTAACAAAACATAAACATAAACATGAAAGGTGAACGATAACTCTTTCTTCGTATCATACTACTTTATTTGCTTCCCTGAATATGATCCTCACTTGTTTCCTTTCTTTGCTTGAGTTATTAATTTATTTCAATTACGTCTAAACATAGGAATTAGTGACATAGTTTTAAACAATGTTAAATATAATATTCCATACCGAGTTGTGTTTCCATGCTGGGCACATGTTGACGTGTCCACCTCACCATTTTTTTCAAGTCTAGAGCCTGAGACTACCGAGCAAGTTCTCCCCTAGGAGACCGTCCAGAGCTTCGATCTAGAGGTTGAGCCATCTGAGGACGACTTTGTGGAGTTGTCTCCTCAGGGTTAGAGTATGGAGTGAGTTGTATCTTGTGTGGTGGACACTGTTTTGAGGGTTTGGGGGTCTTATATGTTTTGTCCCCTCATGTACCTCGTATAATTATCGTATGTACCTTTGTATCGTTCAGCCATAGATATATGTAAATTTTTTTGACTCAGCGTTGTGACTGTGATTTTTCTATATTGGATCATATGTAATAATTCTTTTATCTGTCATCTGTACTGTTCTAGAATTCGCAGTGGCCTGTGGGAAAATTAGTATTATATCATATTTACACTGGGTCGTATTTAGAGTCAGGGAGTCTAATCATAGGGTCTAAATACTGCTGCAGCCTGGTCACTTTCCATTCTCTAGACAGGCATGGGAAAGTTTCGTATTTTCTAGGTCTTTTGGAGAATATGGTGTGACAGAAACTTCTCTTGAGAACAAAGCTTCATATATTGCTTTAACATCGGAATACATAGAAGTGTATGATAATAAGGTTGGTTGGGGTCTAACATTCACTTCATCGAGAAGAGTAAAATTTGCAGAACTTTTCCAACTAGAATTAAACCAGTATTTAGCAAAACTAAGACACTTCACCCCCTCTTTAGTTTTAAGTACATAAAAGAACCTAATATAACATTACAAATGCTTATTAGTGATTTTAGACTGGCCATCAGTCTGCGTGTGATAAGCTGAGCTGAGTTGTAGGATATTGATTGACCGCGAGGCGTGCACAATCCAAGTAGGATGCACACGCTTGCCTCCAAAGAGAAGGAGTGTCAAAGCAATATAAACCCGTGAGTACGGGGTCGAATCCACAGAGACAACTCATTTCACAATTACAATCTCGATTGGTTAAGGAATGCTAAAGGTGTTGGTACAATCAAATAAACTAACAAGTGCGGTGAGTGGAAGTGTGGGGTGAAACGATCGAGCCAAACCCAAGGTAGGTAGGGTGGAGACCAAAGTGTGGAGCTAGTCAAGTAAGGAGAAGTGTGTGGAATGGGATGTCATTAGGGTTGTGAGTTGATTAGCAATAGGTTCACTCCAAATGAATCAACCCTCGCATCAATTTCAAGGTATGCAGGGTTGTGCACATATGTAATGCCCTTAAGGCACACCGCCGTTCTACGGCCCCACCAAGGATAATGCACGATTCATTGATGTGCCGATTAGTGGGTTGAAATTCCTAATTTAAAGCTTATGAATCGATCCTTGCATCTGTGTCAACAGAATACAAGGATGGTACACGTAGGTGTGACCCTTAAGGTACACCACCGTTCTACGGCCCCACCAAGAGTAGCACACGATTCAATTAAACATAGGGCACAACCCAACAATCTACACTACTAGCATCCATTTCAAGGCATGCTAGGTCTATTAAATGCAAGAGATGAATAATTACTAATCAACCACACAAGCCCTAGTTAATTCCAATCCACACACAAATGGCTCTAGGCCTTCATAATGAAAACAAGATGATAAACATTACCGAGCATTCATTACAAGCCATTAAGTAAACAATTATTCAATGAATCTCACTTTCATTCAACAACCATTCACAAATATTGATACAATGCAATAGAACCCAATAGCTACAAAAAAGTGGAAGAAATCTCCTAATAAAGCCATAGAAATCCATGCTCTTCAATATCTTGATCCTCCTCCAAGCTCTCCTAGCCTCCAATCCCTAGCCCTAGCCTTTGGAGAAGAAGATAGGGCCTCCTAGCCCCAATAGAACAGTAAAAACAAAGTTGGCTTGCTGGAAATCCGAACCGGGACTCAAAAAACCCCCAAAAACGCAATCTGGGTCTGATAATGGGCTTGCGGGACAGGTTTCTTGCGCCCGACCCGCCCTAGCTTAAGCGCAGGCGTCTGGGCTCTCGGAAGCGGACCGGGTGGGTCGGCAATGCCGCCTGATCCGCGTAGACCCGCCCACTTTGCTTGCAGGCGAAGCCTGCAAATATTCAAGCGAGGTCACGCGCTTCACGCGTGCCCCGCTTTGCTGCAGTTGCGCCTCCGGATCGGTGCCACGTGGCGCCGTGGGATCATGTTGAGTATTGGACTTCCCCCTACTTGGTGTTAATGATGAGCAAACATAAATACTTGTGACTAATCCCCTATGTTGTAGTTAATCCATTGCCTAAGCTATTTATGAAGATATACTAGCAATGGATGACTCACAAAGATCATTGAAGGCAAATGAAAATAGATTGGATGATCGTAGATGTTGATTAAAGCTTCAAGAAGACTTCAAGCTCATGTGATTGATAGACGAGATATTTCGTCATTGTAATTTCTTTTATCTATTCTAGTTTGTAGCTTAGAAGTAGAACTTTGATGGAGCACTCACACACATCTTCATTTCAGTCTTAGGACATCATTAGATCAATTGTCCTTAGACCCCAATTCATTTCCTTAGTGATTGTGCTTGGATTGTTTATAACAGTCGACTGCTGAACATTTTACAGTCGTCTGTCTCAAAAACAGTCGATTGTGTTTTGTTCTACAGTCGCCTGTTATGCACAAACTTTTGCAATCTAGTTTTGGGCCTTTCTGTTTATTTCGCATAGGCCACTGATGAACGATTCACAGGCGCCTGTCCAGTGACAGTCGACTGAGTTTTGTAAATAAGTCGCATGTCTATCCTTCTGCCCAAACTATTTTGATCTGTCTTTTACGACTAGTCGACTACTGTTGAATATACAGTCGACGGTCCCTTGGATCAGTCGACTGTATATGCTGCAACAGTCGTCTGTCTGTAAGCCAATTTATTAACTCAGCTCTCTAGAAATTCTCAGAGTATTTGACAGTCGTTTGTATAAGGATTTACAGTCGCCTGTTCTGATTAACAGTCGACTGTATTATCTGTATCAGTCGTCTGTCCTGTTATCTTACAGGATTTCCAGATTTCATACTGCTTACCATCTCTCGGCCAGTCACTTGTAGAAGTAATTACAGTCGCATGTTGGTTTAAAAGTCGACTGTCTTTGCTTCATCAGTCGACTGTCCACGTGGTAAGTTACCGTTATGAATTCTTACCTACCCATGCTGACTGTGCATCAGTCGACTGTGGTTTCTTCAATAGTCGACTGTTGCGGGTTCAGATTCTATCCGTTGAGATTTTTCTCACGGATTTCAAAAGTGTTTTTGCCTAAACTGTTTTGTGGATTTGAGAAACCTATAAATAGGGCTTCTACTGTTCCATTGAAAGGTTACACTCATTGATCTTAAGCTTTCATTTTCTAAAGTCTAAAGCTCTCAAATCCAAAGCCCTAAGAATTCCAAATCTTTGATCTCTTGATCTTCAACCTAGAACCAAAGAGTGATCCTCTAGGTATTTGGTGCAATCAAGAGAAAGGTCTTTCTCATATCTTCCAAGAGAGTCTTCAACACCCAACACCCACTCCTTCAAGTTCTACTTCAAGGCATATGTGATTGTAAGTGTTGCTTTCAGATTTCATTATTTTTGTAAATTGAATTTTCTCTCGGGTTGTGAGAGCGGTTTGCTTGCTCCTAAGTTGTGGCAGTCAAGGACATCAATTGTATTCGATTTCACTTGTAGGGTTGCTACAAGTGGGTTTTAAGGAAACCTCAAGTTAGGGTTCTAACTTGAGTATCCGGAGGATCTGGGTGGAAGGGACGTATGATTATGGTAGGCCCAAAATAGTGCTTCTCTCAAGCGCAAGAGTCCGTACAAGTAATATAATCTGGGAGTCCAGATGTCGAATCCTCGGGAGAAAATCTGTTGCAACCACAGATCAAATCAAATAGAAATCCAACGAAGAGAAACTAACCACTTCAATAATGATGGTGATGAAAATGGAGTTGATCGTGGTGAACAATGCGAACAAAGAAAATTCGTGTATGAAAATATCTATGAAAGGTATGCACATGGTATGGGTTCATTAGGGTCCATGAGTCGTATTAATTTGGTTAACGAATATAACTCAATGAATTCTCTTTTTGAGAGCAATTCACCGGAAAATACCCAATATAACTCAATGAATTCTCCTTTTGGGAGCAATTCATCGGAAGATACCCTTTTGGGGGTTAAAGCACAATATGAATAAGATCGTCGCTAAAGTTATAATCTTCTAAAAATAGGTATGAAAGTCCCTTTTGGGGAAATCAAAACTCACCCTTGTGGGGCGATCATCAACTCAATCACTTCTTTTGGAAGATGAAAAAGAAGATTTAATAACAAAGATCACAACTTTATCAACGTTAACGATTTAGCACAACGAATGTTCAACCAAACGAACACAAATCATATCCCCTAACTACACCATACCATGCACAAATAAGATTTTTAGCTACTCATACTGAAAATAAACAGAGAATTCTTCATATAAATCATGGTTCTAAGCAATACAATCAAAAAGAGTTCAAAATACGCTAAAGAGTTCAAGAATATCACCAAATACGCTAGCAAATAGACTAAGAAAACCCTTTTTCTTCCTCCTAAAAGCCTTTGAAAATTCCCTCAGATTGATCTTTGTAATGTCAGGGATTTTCTCTAAAAATCGGCTCCAAAATCGCCCAAATACACCAAGAATACGCCCAAAAACCCTAGAATACGCTTAAATAATAGGTTTGCGGGTTTAATAGGCTTATCGGGTTCAATCCGTATCCATTATCGCTTAAAACCCGATCCAACAGCCGCCTGAAATCTTGGCCGTCCATCGCATACCGCCGCATTTGTGAGTCGCTCATCCAAGCGGGATCTTCCCTCGTGGTGCCGCATGTGCTTTAAAATTCGTGCGAAGCCCGCATCCGCTTCGAGTTCGGATCGGAGTAAATATAGGCCGTAGGATGATGATCGGACGGCGTCTAGCGTGCCGCGTCGACCGCTCCGCCTGGCCTCAGGCGGGATTAATTGTGCCCGTTGGATACGAGATCAACGGACTACAACAGGCCACGTCGACTCTTCTGCGATTTGAATTCGCAATTCAGCCCGGCCGTTGGATGTAGGATCAACGGATGACAAGATGCCATGTCGCCCACGATTTCGCTGCGTTTTTGTCGCATACGGGCCTTTGGATTGAGATCCAACGGCCGGGATCGCTCGCTCGTGAGCTGATCTTCGTTGCGCTGGCGACCGTTGGATTTCGATCCAACGGTGATGATTCAGCCGCGTCGCCGCTTGATCTCGATCGTCGGATAAGGCGGGAGCCGCTTGGATGCGGCCACGTGTCCCGTATTTTTGTATTTACGCCGTATTTCGTGCGTATTTCCCCATTTAATTGGTATTCTGCATTCAAAAATTCAGAGTAATTAGCACAGATCTCAGAAAAATACAAATAAATAGTCGTTGGAATCGTGAGATCGAGACCAAGCTATGAAAAATATAAAAAGTGCAGAAATACTCCGTTAATTGCTGTTTTGTGCTCAAATAGAGTGATTTCTCTAATAAATAATGGTGTACAAAATACGTATGTATTAGAGAACAATATAGCATCACATGAGCACAAAATAGGGCTAAATGGGGGGGTTAAATATGTAATATTGAAACCGAATCAGATTACGGGGAACAAGTCGGGAAGTGACTTGGGTAATCCAAACCCTAGAAACATAATTGTGTTTGCATTTATTTCTTATTTGGATTTATTTCTAATTCCGCATTATATTATTGGTTAGCATTTTAATTTGGTGTAACTATCGTTTTAAATTGCTTAAACACTAATCAACCCCCCTTTCTAGTGTTTTCTCCATAGACAGGATCCTTACAATTGGTATCAGAGCGCAAGGTTATAGCTATGCCATCCAACAACAACAACGTTTCTCCGCCGATTTCGTACAACAATCATGACCGTGATGGAGCGTCCACACTTTTCGAAGGTCAATCAACGGTGCGTCCTCCACGTTTCAATGGCACTAACTTTGGCTATTGGAAGTGTAGGATGGAGACGTTCCTAAGGAGCGCTTCGCTTTGGAGAACCCTCTACAAGGAATACGTCGAGCCCACCGAAGAGGATTTCGACAAATGGACGTCTTCCGAGAAGTCCGCCGAAGTCAACAACGCTAAAGCAATGAACACTCTTCATTGTGTGTTGGACCTGAATGAGTTCAACAAGATATGCATATGTAAGAGTGCATATAAAATTTGGAACCATCTCATTGTTACCCATGAGGGAACGAACAAGGTAAAACCTTCAAAGTTATATGTTGCCGTGCAAAACTTTGATTTGTTTTATATGCATGATAATGAGAGCATTGCATCGATGTACGGATGTTTTACCGACATCATCAATGAATTGGAAGCTCTTGGCCAAATATACCCCGAACCTGATATGGTAAGGAAGATCATCATGGGAATGACCTCTAAATGGGAAAGAAGAGCGATCGCCATCGAGGAGGTCAATGACTTGAAGAATTACACAGCTGTGAATCTTATCGGGACTCTCATGTCTTATGAAGTAAGACGGAAGAACCGATTAAAGATTCGAGCTATGATGAAACCCTCGGAGGCCAAGAAGAAGGGTTTGGCATTCAACGCCAATTCATCATCCTCCGATAGCGAAGATTCAGAAGATGAAATGGATTTGGGTGAAATGGCCCAAATGGCGAAGAAGTTCCAATGCTTCTTTCGCAAAGGTAAATTTTCCTCAAACAAACGTTTTGAGTCTACTAATGCTACTTCCTCTCCTTTCTTTAAGTGTAATAAGCAAGGGCACATCAAAAGGGATTGCCCAATGCTAAAGAACAAAGAGAAGTGGAAGGCTCCGAAGTACCACAAGTCCGACAAAAACAATAGAGACAAGAAGAAAGGACTTGTAGGTACCTTCAATGACTCAAGTGAGGACTCATCAAGCGATTCCGATGATGAGAAGGGTGAGAGCGCCCACATATGGTTCATAGCCCGAGAGGATCCTCTCTCCGATGAGAGTGACTCTGACACGGATGATACCGAGGTAACAATAGATGAACTTCGTATTGCAAATGAAGAATTATTTGCTAAATATCAATCTTTAATACTTAGATACACTATCTTAAAGAAATCAAATGTTAGCAAGTCATCCATTCCATGCATTATCAACAATGACACCATTGTTGATACTTTAACCCTTGAGAAAGCAAATTTAGCTTCTCAAAATGTCACTTTAAGAGATGAGGTGAATAACCTCAAATCTCAACTAGATCAAACACATCCCAAGGATAATAGTGATCTAGTTACACGACACACACAATTGGGTTTAGAGAATGATTCTCTTAAAACCCAAGTGCACGAGCTCAAAGCACGGGTGTCCACCTTGGATACCAACATTTCTTCTCTAAAGGAGAAATATGAGCTCATGTCCTCCCGTATTATGAGATTCAATAAGGGAAAAGGACAATTGGATGATTTGCTTGCAAACCAATTTCTGGCCACACATCGTGTTGGTCTTGGATTTGTAAAAGGTAAATGCATCAAATGATCGCACCTCCAATAGTGGTGTCACTATAGACTTTGTGAGGCCTTCCTCCGGTGCATCCACAAGTGGTGTCAAAGACACTATAGGTAGCAAACCTACCAAAAAAGTCACCACTTCACCTTCTCTTTCTTTTGGCAAGAAACCCACTAAGGGTGGAAACCAAAAGCAAGGCCATGCTTATATGTATACTAACACTCATCCACGTAGGAAATCTCCTACTTCACAAGTGGATAATCATGACACCTTTTATGCTCCACACCCACGGACACGTACAAATCCACACTTGAGAAATACTCATGTACGTGCTCCTATACACCCATATGCTCATACGCATCATTCATACATGTATGCACATCCTCCTCATGTCATGCATAATCAATTTGTTCCATACAACATGTATGTTCCTAAGCATACTTATAATACTCGTATGTCATATGCATATCCACCTCCTCATGTTTATGCTAGAAACCATGTTCCTAGGAAGCATGCACCACATAGTAATTCAACAAGTATGCATGCAACTAGGAAAAAGACTCCCAAGATTTACACTATTTGGGGTCATAAGAACACTAGCCTAAATGATAGGAATGCTTATGTTGATTCCTATTTCCATGATGTCATTAGGAATAATAATTATGTTGGAAAGCGGAAGTCCACTTGGACTTGGCTTCCAAAGGATTAATCCCCTTGGACCCAACAAACATTGGGTACCATGAGCTTATGGTATATTATATAGGTACCCAAGAGAAAGAAAAAGAGCAATAAATGTCTTATTAGCTCTAAAGGGAAAGGATGGATTCTCGATAGTGGTTGCTCCAAACATATGACGGGAGATCCCTCTTTGCTCTCCGAAGTGATTAGCATCAAGGATGGTGCAACGGTCACTTTTGGAGGTAATCAAAAGGGAACCATCATTTGAGTAGGTATCGTTGGTAATCCTTCAAAACCCTTAATTACTAATGTTTTTTTAGTTAGTGATTTGTGTCACAATCTTATTTTCATTAGTCAACTTTGTGACAAAGGTTACAAGGTTAACTTTGGAGAAGGATTGTGTACAATTGTTGATTGTGATTCAAATGTTTTGTTTTCCAGTATTAGGCGTAAAAATATTTATTATTTGAGCCTGCCTAAAACCGCAGAACATTGCTTAGTTGCTAACACAAGTGATCAACTATTATGGCATCGCCGTTTTGGTCATGTTCACTTTAAGCACTTATATAAGTTACCTAAGCATGATCTAGTCAAAGGTTTTCCTAAAATCGCTTTTAATAAGAAAAACTTTTGTGATTCATGTCAAAGAGGTAAACTAAGTAAATCTTCTTTTAAGCTTAAAGAAGGGATTACGTCTAAGAGGCCCCTAGAACTTCTTCATTTTGGATTTTTGTGGACCAACTAGAACCGCTTCTTTAGGCAATGCTCATTATGGATTAGTTGTCGTTGACGACTTTTCTAGATTTACTTGGGTTTCATTCTTAACTAATAAGATTGAAGCTTATGAAGAGTTTACCAAATTTGCAAAGAAGATTCAGAATTTCTTAGGATCCACCATTATCACTATCCGTAGTGATCATGGAGGAGAGTTTGAGAATGAATCTTTTACTAAGTTTTGTGATGACACCGGGATAACTCATAATTTTTCCTTCCCTCGGGCACCACCACAAAATGGTGTTGTAGAGAGAAAGAATATGACTCTTATTGAGTGTGCACGCACTATGCTCCATGATAGTTATTTAGGACTACAATTTTGGGCAGAGGCGGTGCACACGGCATGTTATGTGCTCAATAGGATCCTAGTGAGACCCCGAACGAACAAAACTTGTTTTGAATTGTTTTATGACCAAAAGCCTCAAGTAAAATATTTTCGAGTTTTTGGTTCAAAATGTTTTATCAAGAACACTTTCGGTAATCTAGATAAATTTGAGCCAAGATCCGATGAAGGAATTTTTGTTGGATATTCCACACGTAGCAAAGCCCACCGGATATACAACAAAACTTCTTCAACGATTGAGGAATCACTTCACATATCATTTAATGAAGATTTTGATTTTCCTCGTGTTGATGATGATAGTGTAGATGTTTTGTGTGATCCTCTTAGTAGTGTTAAGATTAATGATTCGATTATTGATACTAACCTTACTAACGAAATTGTTGAAGATGTTCCTAGTGATGGAGGAATACCCAAAGCTTATTCGACGGTTCGCAACCATCCCCATAACCAAATAATTGGAGATATTGGCGTGGGTGTTCGAACGAGGTCGAGAATTGAAGAATTCTCTCATTGCGCATTTGTCTCTACCATTGAGCCAAAGAACATCCAAGAAGCTTGTGAGGATAGCTCTTGGATAGTGGCAATGGAAGAAGAACTAATGCAATTCGAGAGAAATGAAGTTTGGGAGCTCGTTCCTCTTCCAAGTGGTCACCAAGTCATTGGGACCAAATGGATCTTCAAAAACAAAACGGATGAGAACGAGGTGATCACAAGGAACAAAGCAATAGTAGCTCAAGGCTACCGGCAAGAGGAAGGTATTGATTTCGAAGAATCTTTTACCCCAGTAGCTAGGTTAGAAGCTATTAGATTACTTTTATCTTTTGCATCCCATAAGAATTTTAAACTATTTCAAATGGATGTTAAAAGTGCATTTTTAAATGGGTTTGTCAATGAAGAATTATATGTTTCTCAACCTCCCGGTTTTATTCATGAAAAATTTCCAAACCATGTTTTCAAACTTAAGAAAGCGTTGTATGGGTTGAGACAAGCTCCTAGAGCTTGGTATGATCGACTTAAGACATTTCTTTTAAATTTAGGTTTTAAAATGGAAGAAGTTAATTCTACACTCTTCATTAAAGATTATGAAAATGACATTCTCTTGATTCAAGTTTATGTAGACGATATAATTTTTGGTTCTACTAACTTTGATCTTTGTCAAGAATTTTCTCTAAGTCAATGAAGGAAGAATTCGAGATGAGCCACATGGGAGAGCTCACTTATTTCCTTGGACTGCAAATTCGACAAATGGAGAATGGCACCTTCATACATAATACAAAGTACACAGGGAAGCTTATCAAGCGATTCGGGATGGAATCGTCGTCAAGCAAACGGACTCCCATGAGTACTACTACCCATCTACACAAGGATGAATGCAGAAAAGATGTAGACGTTCGTCTATATCGAGGTATGATCGGTAGCTTACTTTACGTAACCGCTAGTAGGCCCAATATCATCTTTTCCGTATGCATATGTGCTAGATATCAAGCTAGACCTAAGAAGTCACACTTGATTACGGTTAAACGAATATTTCGTTATCTCAATCAATCTCTAGATTATGGGTTACTTTACCATAAATCTAGCACATATGAGTTAATCTCTTACAGTGATGCCGACTTTGCCGGATGCAAGTCCGACAAGAAAAGAACTAGTGGCACTTGCCATTTCCTAGGAAATTCCCTTGTTTCTTGGTTTTCTAAGAAACAAAATTCGGTGTCATTGTCCACGACTGAATTGCCACGGGTCTTGCATTTGCACAAGTTCTTTGGATGAGACACACTCTTATGGACTATGGTGTCAACTGTGATACTTGCCCGATCATGGTTGATAACCAAAGTGCCATATGTCTTTCCAAGAATCCGGTACACCACTCCTGTACCAAACACATAGACGTGAGACACCATTTTATAAATGATCATGTAGCTAAGAAGGACATCATCTTAGAGTACATTAAAACCCAAAAACAAATTACTGACATCTTCATAAAACCTCTTAAAGAAGATTCATTTGTGAGGTTGCATGGAGAATTAGGAATTATGGGTGAATCTGAAATCTAGATGCTCAACTTTCATGTTATAACAGCTTTTGAGCTCATTTCATCATATTGTCTTTCTTCTTTTGATATATGCCATATATGTGTTTAAGAAAGGCTATTGTGATTTATGTGATTTCATGTATTCCTTGAGATTGTTTTTTTGGAGATGTTTGTTGCAATTGATTTATCATATTACATTGTTTTTATGATGAGTTTGTGATTAGAGTATAGGTCCTAGGGTGAGTGTTCTTATTCTCTGGAATTCTATCTCATTGTGCAGTTTTGGACCAGGACAGACGACTGTCTTTCCTTCGACAGTCGACTGCCCTACTCTATCTCCTCAGTCTGAGAATTTGTATCTTTCGCACAGCCGACTGATGACTGTTTTCCAGTCGACTGTTATTTTAACATGCGACTAAATTTTAGTCATCAGGCGACTGTAATCTTTGTCAACTTTTCTACAGAGCTCTCTATATTTTTGATAAAGTTTATTGATTCTCGGTCAGTCGACTGCTGTGTTAAGTTCAGTCGACTGTCTCTCGGACAGGCGACTGTATGTTAACCAACAGTCGACTATCTGTCTTTCTGAGATTAATTCTTATCACTTCATCCAGTCGACTGACTTTTGTTCATCAGTCGACTGTCTCCTGTTTGTGACGGTTCACTGCTTTAATCTGAGCCGTCGATTCTTTGATCCAACACCCCAGATTATTTCCCTCTTTCATATATTGTTCGAGACGGTTCATTTCGACACTTGCGTTTCTCTCTCCTCCGATGAACCGCTTCGACTTCCCGCTCTTTTCCACTGCTGTCGCCGTCGATCTCCTCCTCCCCGCTCGTCGATTGTTTCGTCGTTGCGTCTTCGCATCTCCTCGATTTGGTTTGACTCTCTCTCTCTCAAGTTTTCCGTTCGATTTTTGCTTCTTTTCCCTAATAGACCGTTCGAGTAAGTTCATGGATCCTTTCAGTCATTTGTTTCCCAAAGAATCCTTCGATTTCCTCAATGATCCGATTCCATCTGCTCAACCCGCTGATCCGGTTCCGACCTTGCCTCCATCTTCTGGAGATTTTCTTCATATCACTGTCGGTGACCCCATCCCCTCTGAGAATGCTGCTGAACACACTTCTCAGCCAGCTGATCATCCTCCTTGTTCTCCACCGTCCGTTCCCCTCGAGGATTTTCTACTTGGTCGGCTGTGTGATCGTGTCACCGCTCTAGAGAAACTGTCCACTTCTTTGGACGAGAAGCTTAACCTTCTGTTGGAGCTTCAGTACAAATCCTTTTCTCTTCATGGTTTTCCCTTCCCCACCGAGCTTCAGGCTCTGTTTACGAAACCTGAGGACACTGCCCCTGCTCGTGTTCCTCCACCTCCAGGCTTTGTGCCTATTTCTTCTGTTGTTCCGACCCCCGTTGCCCAGACTCCTATTCATGATCGTGCGGAATCATCTGCTGTTCGTGCTTTGTCTTCTAAGAGGAAGACTCCAGCTTTTCATACACGTCGCTCTGCTAGGCTCATGTTCCGATCTTCTGGTCACCCGTCGGACCCCTTTGTCATTCATATTGCCTGAGGCTGCTGCAGTTGTTTTTGTTCACTCACACGAAGACCTAGCTTTTGTTTGTGGTCTGTTGATGGTTGGGTTGAGTGATTCATCTGTATGATGATGTTTTCTTTGTTATATGTATCTGATGATGTACGTTGGTACCATGATGTATTTTGTTTGGGAATCATGATGTATATATTTTTATATTGGACATGATGTTGATGTCCGTATACTATGTACTCACATCACTTTTGATATATATATATATATATATATATATATATATATATATATATATATATATATATATATATATATATATATATATATATATATATATATATATATGATGTTGCTGATTAATCTTGTGTCACACCTTGTATAACTGTTTATCCTATCTGTGTGATGTTTTCCATATTGTCTCCATGAATGCTTTATTCACTCATGATGTGCTTGTGAGACAATATAGGATTTGATATTGGTTTATTCATGCTATCTCTGATGTGATGCATTTTGAAACTATTTTTGTTTTGTATATCTAAAATGTTGATATTGGACTTCAATTCCTCTATTCATATAAGTATATGATGTGCTTTTATGAGTCTTTGATTCCATATATCTTTATACTCCTTAATTGTTATTAGTTCGTATTTAGCACGATTATTGTTGTTGTTATTTACTCCCACCTTTTTGGATAATGCCATAGGGGGAGAGAAATAAACATACAAGATTCATAATGAATGTGCTAAGTATGTTCTAACACTTTGAATCTAAGATTGAAGTTGTCTTAGATCAGGGGGAGTAAGATTATAATGAATATGGATTTTAATTCCGAGATTTCTTGAATTATATTCATGCATATCTAACTCATTTGCTTCAATTGATATGTAGATGCCCTATTATTTGTTGACTAACTTGATTGGCATCTATGTAGGGGGAGTAAGTTTTCATTACGCACAATTATTTATCTTTTTGTTTATGTTTGTTTGTTATCATCAAAAAGGGGGAGAATGTTGAGTATTGGACTTCCCCCTACTTGGTGTTAATGATGAGCAAACATAAATACTTGTGACTAATCTCCTATTTTGCAGTTAATCCATTGCCTAAGCTATTTATGAAGATCTACTAGCAATGGATGACTCATAAAGATCATTGAAGGCAAATGAAAATGGATTGGATGATCGTAGATGTTGATTGAAGCTTCATGAAGACTTCAAGCTCATGCGATTGATAGAAGAGAGATTTCGTCATTGTAATTTCTTTTATCTATTCTAGTTTGTAGCTTAGAAGTAGAACTTTGATGGAGAACTCACACACATCTTCATTTCAGTCTTAGGACATCATTAGATCAATTGTCCTTAGACCCCATTTCATTTCCTTAGTGATTGTGCTTGGATTATTTATAACAGTCGACTGCTGAACATTTTACAGTCGTCTGTCTCAAAAACAGTCGATTGTGTTTTGTTCTACAGTCGCCTGTTATGCACAAACTTTTGCAATATAGTTTCGGGCCTTTCTGTTTATTTTGCACAGGCCACTGATGAACGATTCACAGGCGCCTGTCCTAGTGACAGTCGACTGAGTTTTGTAAATCAACCGCGTGTCTATCCTTCTGCCCAAACTATTTTGATCTGTCTTTTACGGCTAGTCGACTACTGTTGAATATACAGTCGACTGTCCCTTGGATCAGTCGACTGTGTATGCTGCAACAGTCGTCTGTCTGTAAGCCAATTTATTGACTCAGCTCTCTGGAAATTCTCAGAGTATTTGACAGTCGTCTGTATAAGGATTTACAGTCGCCTGTTCTGATTAACAGTCGACTGTATTATCTGTATCAGTCGTCTGCCCTGTTATCTTACAGGATTTCCAGATTTCATTCTGCTTACCATCTCTCGGCCAGTCGCCTGTAGAAGTAATTACAGTCGCCTGTTGGTTTAACATTCGATTGTCTTTGCTTCATCAGTCGACTGTCCACGTGGTAAGTTACCGTTATGAATTCTTACCTACCCATGCTGACTGTGCATCAGTCGGCTATGGTTTCTTCAACAGTCGACTGTTGCAGGTTCAGATTCTATCCGTTGAGATTTTTCTCACGGATTTCAAAAGTGTTTTTGCCTAAACTGTTTTGTGGATTTGAGAAACCTATAAATAGGGCTTCTACTGTTCCATTGAAAGGTTACACTCATTGATCTTAAGCTTTCATTTTCTAAAGTCTAAAGCTCTCAAATCCAAAGCCCTAAGAATTCCAAATCTCTGATCTCTTGATCTCCAACCTAGAACCAAAGAGTGATCCTCTAGGTATTTGGTGCAGTCAAGAGAAAGGGCTTTCTCCTCTCTTCCAATAGAGTCTTCAACATACAACACACCACTCCTTCAAGTTCTACTTCAAGGCATAGGAGATTGTAAGTGTTGCTTTCAGATTTCATTATTTTCGTATATTGAATTTGCTCTCGGGTTGTGGGAGCGGTTTGCTTGCTCCCAAGTTGTAGGAGTCAAGGACATCGATTGTATTCGATTTCACTTGTAGGGTTGATACAAGTGGGTTTAAGGAAACCTCAAGTTAGGGTTCTAACTTGAGTATACGGAGGTATCCGGGTGGAAGGGACGTAGGATTACCGGGAACAAGTCGGGAAGTGACTTGGGTAATCCGAACCCTAGAAACATAGTTGTGTTTGCATTTGTTTCTTATTTGGGTTTATCATTATATTGTTGGTTAGCATTTTAATTTAGTGTAACTATCTTTTTAAATTGCTTAAATACTATTCAACCCTCCTTCTAGTGTTTTCTCCATAGACATGATCCTTACAGATCGCGCCACGTGGCGCCCCAAGTAAATCATTTCCCCTGTTTTTAATTGCTTTTCTCCCTCATTTAATTTGCCAAAATGCCTAGAAATCCCAGAAAAATTCCAGAAAATTCTGAAAAATCTCCAGGAGTACCTGAAAAATAGGAGAAGGAGAAATTAATCCATATGATGATAAAATAAATATAATGGCTATCATAAAACAATATTGACATCCATTAATCCATATAAATTATTCACATGCTCAAATAATTTCCAAAAAATGGCGATATGATCACAATGGTGGCAAGAGCATATGAAAAATGCTAGGAAGCCAATATGGACGATAAAATCTATAATTTGTGCAAAGAATGAGAAGAAGCCTTAAATGTGATACAATAAGTGAACATACACTTAAGAGGGAAAGATTAAGCCTAATCTTTAGCACAAAATGGGGGTAGTTAGGCGGTATAAATATACACTTTTCACTATGAATCACACCACCTAACTATCATTTTGCTAGTCCCTAGCAAAATAAGCGATAATTTTGGATTAAAGTGAAAACATGCACCAAATTCAAAATATCATCATGGCATACTCCACATGTTATCTCCAAATGATTTCAAAGCCAATATACACAATGCATGAAAGTAAACAACGAATGACATTCTCCTCAATCCAATTCAAGGAAAAGTGAAGTAATAAGCACCGTATCACATTCTTTCGGAAGACACGCAAATGGCAAAATTTCTAATTTTCATGGAAATGGCCAAAACCAAAAGAAAATCCTTCTAAGTTGTGGGAGATGAGATTGCATCATTCATGTAGCTTATTACCTCATTTATTCATTCGCTTTTTCTTTTTCTTTTCATTTTCTCTCTTTTTTTATTCTTTTTGTTTTAGTATGTTTATGTTTTGCATTCACGCAATAATGCTATGAAATGCAAACACCGCCCCCTTTGCATACACGCGATAACACTGTATAAGCAAAAGGATGGAATGATGCCCTAAATCTCATCTTTGTCGTGCTCCCCAATGTTTCGTAGGACACCGGCTACTCAATTTGATTAGAAAAACCATTTACTTATATAACTCTCTTTCTCATTCTAAACATGAATTATCAACTCATCCACCCACTCCTTAGGAGGAAAACAAAACATACACCATTGGCCTCATCCTTTCCAATCAAAAACTAAGACATTCATCCCAATTCATGCAATCACTTACACCAAACTATTTCCGAATTATTTCAAAGAGAGTATCACAACATATAAAATAGTTTCATACATGGCATATTAACATTTGACTCCAAAATGGAAAAGAAATTAAAACGTGCCAATCAAACATTTATAAATTTGATACCAAAGTAATAATCCGAAAAAATTGCATGTTATTAAGCATGTAGGGACTAAGTAAAAGAAATGTGATGGAGGCAAGGATGGAGGCATCAAAAAGATATGCTCAAAATGAATGAATGATGATGATGAATGAGAAATTTTTTTATTAACATCAATTTTTTTTCAAAAACTACCCAAAACTAGCATCCAACTCATAGTTCACTCCCCCAACTAGAAATGAGCATTGTTCTCAATGGTTGAAGTGAAGCTAGATATTATTCAACGATGCTAGAGGGAAAACAAGTATACGAAAGCAAACTAAACTAAAATTATTTTATTTTAATTTATTTACACTAAAAAAGGAAGGAATACACTTTAGCAAAAGGTGGATCCCGAATGTGTAATGGTGGAGGCAGCTTCTCTATCATATCCTTTCATTCCTCAGCCAGCTGCTTTGGAAACGAAGCTCCTCTAGCTTCCTTGGATTCTAGCAACACAACTCCCAGCATCTCCCTAGAATGTGCTACTGTATCCTGCGGGAGATAAGCTGTGTCAATCCAAAGAAAATAAGTAAGACTTCTAATGAAGGAAGTCCAAATAGGGTCATCATAATAAAAATAAGGATATGAATATGTATGACGACAATCTAAATCTAAGGTATATGGAAATGAAGCTTGAGATTCAGAACTGAAGGGAAAAGTGTGATGTGAACTTCCCTGAATAGCGATGCTATCGCCTGGCTGATGCGAATCCTCAGCATGAGGGTGAAATGGCTACAGGGGTAACTGTGGAGGAGAAGGCAGCGCAGGCTCGATGTAGATCGTCTCGTAGTCACTGTCGCTTGCCGCATCCTCGCCATCGAATGTAATGGCCTCTGCAGTCATCTCTGGACTCTGTGGTCCACTCTGAATATCCTTGTCCTGAATGACGGACTGATGTGTGTCCTGAGGTGTTTCAAGTGATGGCTGCTGAACTGAATCTGAAGGGAGGGAGGGCTCGGGCTCCAAAGTAGTCTGTAGGCTGTGTCCTATGCACTCATCCTCCTTAATACCACCATATTAATCCATCTCAGCAGTCCATCCAAGATGCTCGCACACCTCTAGCTGTGATAATGGATCAGACCGACAATGTGACTCAGGCACTCTGATGTCATCTATCTCACTCTCGCCTGGACACATCTCCATCTCATCATCACCACCAACCCAACGAAACTGCATCATGTCTCCAACGTGGGTTACACACACTCCATCATCCATCTCATCCTGATCCTCAATTGGTAATCTCTCAATTTCATCTACATGGATCTCATGCAACCCAACATCCTGCTCTGCTCTGTATCCCATGGGGTCGCAAGAAAAAGAGCCCAAAGGTGGCTCCTCAGACTGGTACTGCACCTGCTGCTCTGCATCCTAAAGTGGAACCTGGGACTGGCCATCATCCTCATATCCAAGTGAAGGCTCTCCAGATGGCGCAGTCTGCTCCCACTCTGCTAGGTCCTTCAGGTACAACCATGCACTATCTGTCATGTATGTAAAGAAATCTCCACCATTGCTCATCTGCACAAAGTCTCGCATCAACAGCTGCAACCCTATATAGAAAATCCGAAGTAGATCCTCCACGCTGAAATCATGGCATGGACACCCAAGCACTAACCCATCGAACCTCTGCAAAACCTGACAGTAAGTCTCAACGTCAAACTGGACAAAGCTTGCCATTTGTTGCACAAATGCCTGGCGCATCTGTACCTGATTCCTGTAATAAATAGGAAAGAAAGCTCGAAGGAAATCAGTCTGAAAAGAAAGCCAAGTAGAAAAAGAATCTCGAGGAAGAGCATCAAACCAAATTTTAGCATCATCTATCAAAGTATGTGGGAACACTTTAAAATAAATAAAATCTGCACAAGTGTTCTCATCAAACAAATCCCAAAATTCTTTTCTACACCATTTTTCAAACTTTTGCATAAATGAACTAGGATTTTCCAACCCCATACCGTGAAAGAACGGTGATGGTTGGGAGTCCTCCACATAAGCATCGCTAAAGTTTGAAAATGAATCCATAATAATAAAAAATTATTTACAAAAAAAATTTTAAAATAAAAGAATGAATGAAAGAAAAATGACTCAAAAAAGTATAAAATAAACAACCAAAAAGACTCAACACTAAGCTGGAATTATTACACCTAAAGTGTCAAAAACCAACCAAAAATGTGAATGTGAAAATCGTTGTCCACAGCAACGGCACCAAATTGATTGACCAAGGGGCGTGCACAATCCAAGTAGGATGCACAGGCTCGCCTCCCAAGAGAAGGAGTGTCAAAGCAATATAAACCCGTGAGTACGAGGTCGAATCCACAGAGATAACACGTTTCACAATTACAATCTCAATTGGTTAAGGAATGCTAAAGGTGTTGGTACAACCAACTAAACTAACAAGTGCGGTGAGTGAAAGTGTGGGGTGATACGATCGAGCCAAACCCAAGGTAGGTAGGGTGGAGATCAAAGTGTGGAGCTAGTCAAGCAAGGAGAAGTGTGTGGTATGGGATGTTATTAGGGTTGTGTGTAACGACTGGTTTTCGTGTAATTGGATTATCTATATTAAAATATATGCTTGGTGGATTTTCTCCTTGGATGTGTGGTTTTCGTCGCCATAGCTTTCACTTTCGATCGTTTCGTCGTGATTTTCTAGCTTCTTCCTTCGATCGTTGGGTTTGGAGTAAGTCATTCGTGACGAGCTTCAAATCGCTCATATCTTAGAGTATAAATCGATCCTAGAAGTCATAGAAGTCTCCTTGAAGCTTCGCGCTTCGAATCGACACTTTTCGTGCACGTTAGTTGGTTCAAGAAGGAGAACCAACCGACTAGATTTCAATCTAGTCGGTCGGCAATCCTTAATGGACCGACTAGTGGGCTTTGATTATAATTCAGGAGTTACTGTTCCTTCTTAGTCGGTCTAACTTCATCTTTCGACCGACTAGTTTTTAAACTAGTCGGTTAAGTTATGTACTCAGACCGACTAATTCTTCGTTCTTCTGAACAGTCGAGTACTGTTCACTCTTAGTCGGTCTAAGAACGTTCATCGACCGACTAGATGCCAAACTAGTCGGTCAGCTGTTGTTCATCGACCGACTAAATCCAAATCCTATTTTCGTTCAGAAGTTACTGTTTACACTTAGTCGGTCTGCGTTGGTCGACCGACCGACTAGTTGCCAAACTAGTCGGTCAGTGGTTGCTCTTTGACCGACTAATCTGTGTTAAAACCCTAATTTCTGGGCAGCTGATCGCTCCAAAATGCAACCCTAGAGCACAACCTAGTATGGCGCAAATACACGGAGATAAATCCCCGGCAACGGCACCAAAAACTTGATCGCTCCGGGATGTAACCCCAAAGAACGGTTGTAGTTTTACCGCAAGTGCACGGTGTAGCAGCGAGCGGGTTATCGAACACAGGGAGGACGAATGACCGTGCTTGTTCCAATCAACCTAGCTATTTAAGAAGAGAGAAATTTGCCTTTGGCGATCCTGTCACAATCGTCAGACAAAGTACGGAAATATCAAATCAAATAAAGAACGTCTAGGGAATGGAGAATTCCCGCTACTCACCGTCTTTCGTAAATGTGGTTCATCGGTATCAAAATTGCTAGAATAAGATTTTGGATGAACTAGTTGCAACTGAATGTAGAACCAGGCTCACGCTCTCGCGCTGTTGCCGGCCTATAGGTATCCTAGGTTCGGGTCCAATCTCTTGCAAACCCTAGCCTAGGGAAGCTAGCATTAGGATCAACATCATCGTTCAATCGTGCACCGAGACCAATCTCTTGCAAACTCGGCCCGCGACCTAGTTTGGGATAGTTCCTACCCATCCAATCTCTTGCAAACGGGTATTGGCACGGAATTGGAACCGGAAACCCTAGTATCGGTCCAATCTCTTGCAAACCGATACTACGGAAATTCGATTCCAACCCAATTCGGATTTCTAGGGTTTCCTATCGAATTGGGATCCAATCTCTTGCAAATCCCAATCGGTATGAACTCCTAGCCATCCGTAGTAAATTGATCCCAATCTAATCCCTAATAGCAATTCTAGCAAAATTCCTACCAATTCATCACAATCATGAAATAGGGCTTGTAGGGTTCATCCCCACGCCCCGAGACGTGGCGACTACTCACAATTCATAGCAAGATCACAAAAATAATCAATGAAATAAGCAATAGAATTCATCACAATATTGAGATATGCAATAAAAATAGAATTTTTAGAGGGGAGAAAACACAAACCAATGGAGTTCTTCAAATAATTCTACAAAAATCAACTTTTGTCTCCTCTCCAATCTCAAGAATAAAGCTAAAAAGTTAATCTAAAAGGCTACAAAAAATCTAAGAGAAAGGCTCTCCAAACTAGGGTAAAAACATGGGTTAAATACCCCCCAAATCGTCCAAAAACTGTGACCAAAATACCCCTGCGCAGCCTGTTTTCCGCAATTTTTGCTACAGGCAGCGCGTCGCACTCGACCGAGTGACAAAAGTCGCTCGGCCGAGTGAGAAACCCTGTAATTTTCCAGTAAGTCTTGATCTTCAGGGGTCTTCACTTCGGGGGCGGCTCGGCCGAGTGAGTTGTCGTCACTCGGCCGATGGCTTCATGGTACTCGGGCGGTCGGGATTATCCACTCGGCCGAGTGGGTCTTCTAAAGCTCAGGCAGCCGAAAAACAGTAACATGGCAATTTTTGAATGGCTTCGTCTGGGCGCCACTCGGGCGGACGGGATGTCGTCACTCGGCCGATGTGGTCTCCGTCGCTCGGCCGAGTGCACGTATGAATCGTGTCTGATCTGGTCGGCTGAGCGGTGTCTCGCTGGTCGGCCGAGTGGCTCCTCCACTCGGCCGAGTGGGACACAAAACATGCCCAGATTGCTTGTTTTGGCCTCCTCGTCGCTCCTGCGACGTCCGTTCTTCTTCCGCTCCTCTCCAACAGCAAAAATACCCCTCGGGGAGGTCGTCGGTGACCGTCTGGAGTAAGCGCATCTCGAGATCACTCCAAATCGCGCCAAATCACCTGAAATGCGACAAAAAACAACAAATCGTGAAAATCATCGCAATATCGTCGATATATCGTGAAAAACATGATTTGGGCGATCTAAATGGCATGCAAACATGCGGTAAAAAAGTGTAAAATAAGGAGTGATCAAAATCCCCCAAGCTTGCCTCTTACTCGTCCTCGAGGAAGATAAGTAAAAGGCGAACCCGGTGGATTCGGAAAACGAAAACGGCGAAAAAAATGAAAAAATGAAAAACGGAGAAGAATGAAAAATGAAACAAAAATAAAGAAGAAAGAAAGAAGCGAAGAGGTAAGCTGCTAGATCATTTCCTCAGGACGTGGGTTCCGCTTACTCATATAGCATGCACTGAATGAAAAATACATGTCAGAGAGTTTTATTTTGATATCATAGTATAATAGTGCAACTAGAAATAGAAAACCCACGAACAACGATATAATCATGAAAAACGGAATAATTTTAGAATTAACATTGTCTGAATCATTTAAAGCGGTATACAAATCGCAGATAACACACTTTTCAATTGAATGCTTTCTATGAGGAGTATAAGAGTATCACACAATAGAATAGAGAGAATAGAAAAGTATGGATTTCATGACATGAATGCTAGGCTTGGATTTCTGGATTTCGTAAAGCTAGAAACAATCTCACCGAGTATAGAATATTACTTAGCCTAGGTTGTCGTGCAATGTCAAGTAGTCACTCTCTCACACATCATGGATTCCCTCCCCCAAGCTTATCTATAAGCACGGTGGCATAAAAAATATTCACATCCCCATTTTTGTAAAGCTCCAAAAGCAAATGAAAATGAAAACGGAAAGAGAGAAGAAAGAAAGAAAGTAAGTGAGATGGGATCTTTTATTGAGGATTTTTCCTTTTTTTTTCTTTTTTTTTGATATAGCATATGTACACAACGATCCCAATTCGATGAGAGATAATGGTATACAAGAATATTTTCTCTTCTTCCTTTTTTTTTCTTTTGAATAAGAAATTTGGAGCTAGGAATTAATAGCGGGGGAAATGCCATATAATAGAATCGCTAAGGGGAGATTCACCAATGATTTTAAAAGTAGAGAAATGATGTTCAAGATTTGTGGAGAAAGAAATAGATATATCTCTCGGTTCACTCTATAAGACATGCACGACAACTTCAGCAGGGTAATCTAATCTACTCAGTTTCGATCACAAAAAAGCTAACTAATCCAGATTTATCATAGCTAACATCATTCAATCATCCTGAAGTGAAATGTACAATTCATGCATATAGAAGTGATATAGGAAATGAAATCGGTACTCCAGATATAGGCATTCAATGCGTGAATCTTGGTGTGTTTTCTGTGATAGCATACATATGAATATTCAGACTCAGCTAATAATAAAATTTCATCCATTTTCATGTGGAAAAAGTGTGGGTTACTATCTCTAGATGCAAGGCAAGTCATAGCATATGATATCAGAAATAAAGTCTAAGACATGACAAATATAGCATGCAAATAGAGTAAGCTAACTCCACGTCATCATCATCACAGAAAAGTCATCTCTAGCATGAGATGAAAAAGAAAGAAATAAAGATAAAGGGAAAATAGAACTATTTACAATGCGGCACGCAGAAAAATAAGAAAAACGTGATGCATGGTAAAATGAGAAAAAATGATGAAAATAGGTGCAAAAGCGGAAAATGGCGTGAAAAACTAAAAATAAAGGTGGCAAATCGAAAAAGAACGTGAGAACTCACTCCCCCAAGCTAAATGGCACAGTGTCCTCAATGTGCAAAGTGGGGCACACCGAGAGACAAGTAAAGGGAGGGGAAAGTGAGGGTGCATGCATGATGAAAAAATGAAAATAAAAAGAAAAATAAAGAAATGAAAATATGATGCGGACATGATGCATGCACAGATAGGAGTGATACAGATATATAGATGTGTCACCAAAAACTCACCCTCTCTTCCAAAAAAAGATATATAAAGATATGGTCGAAATGAGAATCCCAAAAGTAAGTGAGGGGAGGGGGGTGGACAAAAGGCAACAGGACCCAGCAGAAACGGGCAGCACGACGGCAAAAATAATCGATGGCATCAAGGGTGCCTAAGAAGGTGGTGATGCGCCGTCTCCGTCCTGAGGCGGAAGTGGTGGCGGTGGCTGGACAGGCTGCTGAGCGGGTGTGGGTGTGGAAGTGGTAGCAGGCTGAGTGTGTGTGGAAGTGTGGGTGGGAACCTGCTGGGTGGGTGGGGGTACGCGGGGGAGACGCTCCAGGACCTGGGTAAGACAGTAGTGAATCTGCGGGAGCAGGTCGAAGCGGTGAGCCATATCGGTGACGGTGGCGGACAGGGTCCGAAGGTCGCCTCTGAGGCCACTCACCGCCCCCTCTAGAGCACGAATGCTCTGAAGTACAGTGTCAGGGGGAGGTGGTGCAGAGGGACGCACCGGTCGGGGCTGTGCAGGGCGGGGCTGGCGTACTCGGGTCGCGTAGGTGATGGGCTCAGCAGGGAAGGGAACGAAAGGTGCTGTGCTCGCGAATGTGGGCCTGGCCTCAGTGTGAGGCCGGGGCACCGGCTGGTGAGAAGTGGAGGCAGCAGCAACGAAAGAAGAATACAAAAGAGGCAGCGAGGCGGCCGGAGAGGTCGGTGGCACAGAAGTGTGGACAGACGCCACGACACTCTCGGAAAATACAGCAGCAGTGGAAACAGAGGGCTCTCCGCACTCAACTACGGTCGGCGGGCGCTCGGGTGGGGCAGAAGAAACAGGCTCAGCAGACAGAGGGCCAGTGGTGGTGGTGACAGCCTCAGAAGCAGTGGAGGTGGGCTCAGCTAAGGTACTCCCGACACCGACAGAGGTGTGGACAGAGGTGTCAGGAGCAGCGGAAACATCAGGTATAGGCTGAGGGGCCACGGGGTCAACATGGGCAGCAGGCTCGGCAGGGGCGACAGGGTCTGCGGGGGCAGCGTGGGCAGCGTGGGCCTGCTCGGCCTCCTCGGCCTCGAGCACGTAAGCAGCGGGGATGAGAACATCCATCGCAGGGAGCCAGTCCACATGGGCTGGTGCAATCTGAGTCCGAGCTGGGCTCAGAAGAATCATGTAATCGGCACCGTAAGGGCCGTGCAACCAGACCCAGTGTCGCTCACCGTGCGGACGAAGCATCTTCATCCGGGCCATGACATCAATCGACAGAGAAGTGGGGCCCGGTGCTCGTCGCAGGTCGTCAGGGAAGTCCTCGTCGGTCATAAGGGCAAGCAAGGTGATCAGGCCGCCGCAGCATATCGGTGAGCGAGCGCCCACCGAGACAATGATGCGGTCCAAAAACCAAGCCGCGACATCAATCACGACGGCGGGGACAAGCTCATCGCCATCCCTAGATAGAGCTCTGGGACGTGTCATCGCGTAGAGCATGTAGAGCTCCGGCGTAGACATCGTGCCCGGCTCATATCTGGCCAAAAAGGTCGTCGCCATACGGCGCTGAGCTATACGGAGGCAGGGATGGACAATGGCCGAGGTCTTGGCCCTACTAGGGTCAAAGGCAGCGCGGAGACCCGTAATCCGGGCCCAGAAGGCACCGGCGTCGAAGGAAGGTGGGGGGATATGGGTGGGGGCGTAACCTCGATCGGCCCCGGGGACATCGGGCCATGAGAAAAATGCTCTCATCATACCGAGAGTGACCTGGCACTCCTGGTCCATGAACCGAAACGAGCATCCCTCGTCGGTCCGGGCGATCGAACTAAGCACCTCAAGTGTCGGACGGACAAACGTGTCCGCCGACACCTGTTAGAAATCTCGCCAGCCCACGTTGTCGTACAACGTGAGCATCCCCTCTAGTACCCCCAGGCGTCCTAGGTCGGCAAGGTGTGCAAACCTGGAGGGTACGATCGAGCGCTGGGAGATACGCTCGAAAGAGACGCGGTGTGCGTCGTTCCGGAACGTGATCCCCAGCGGCCCGATCAGTGGAGCCGGAGGTGGTGGCTGTGGAGCGGCAGGGAGTGGCTGTGTGGGGTGTGCGGGCTGTGTGGGCTCTGCAGGCTGTGCGGGATGTGTGGGGCCTGCAGGCTGTGCTGGGTGGACGGTGTGTGTGGGAGAAGGCGGAGGAGAGTCCTCCAACTCGTGGGAGGGGCCGGCATCATCCGACCGCTTCCGCTTGGCGGAAGCTCTCTTCGACCGCGGCCGTGTCCGGGGCGGCATATCGGCCCCGAGCGCGCGCCGAAAAACGTGAAAAGTGCGGCGTGTGCAAAATAAAGGAAAGAGTATACCCCGACACGCCGCGAGTGCAAAATAATGGAAGCGTGCGAAGACAGCGCCTCCGCGAAGCCCGAATCAGTCCCTAGAAGCTCCCCGGGGCTCCCCTAAGCTCCCAAAAACAACCTGCGCATGAAATGGCGATATCAGCGGCTAATATTCAAAACGTATGGAGCATTAGGGGTATAATAGATAGATATAGAAATCGATTTGGGTTTGGGGGTCGTTTAACACATGGATCCTCGAAAAATACAAAAAAAGAGGAGAAAAAGGCGAAATAGGCGATACCGGAGGTGGCCGGAGTGGTGGCCGCCGGCGGCGACTCGGGCGAGGCGCGGCGGGTGCTCGGCCGGCAGTGGCTGGCCGAGCGGCGGCGTGGCGGTGGTCGGCCGGGCGAGTGAGGACGAGAGCGAGGGGAACGGGCGAGGGGAATGCGAAGGGTCACGGGCGTTTTGAGTTTTTTTCGTTTCGAAAAATGTGCCCCCCTCGGCCACTTATATAGTAAAAGTTACGACTCGGCCGAGTGACTAGGTAACTCGGTCGAGTGAGATCAATGGAAATATCCTCCTCGCTTACGCTTCGGCCGAGTGGCCTTGACAGCCTCGGTCGAGTGGAGTAAGTCCATTCGGCCGAGTGGCTCAAGCTACTCGGCAAGACTCGCCCTAGGAGCGTATCCGTTTTATTCGGCCGAGTGAATATATATACTCGGCCGAGTAGCAGTTATACTGAAATTAGGAAAATAAACAGAGAGTTGGGTACAGCAGACTTCCCTCGTTCGTGAGCGGCTCGGCCGGACGAACTTGTGTACTCGGCCGAGTGACTAGTATACTCGGCCGAGTGAGCCTTGTGTTCTGCCGTTTGCCTTCGTTTGGGCTCTAAACTCCGTCTTTCTTCCTCCAGTCGATTTCATCTTCCTCCTAAGCATCGAGCACCTTCCTGGGGCGCTCCTCGTCGTCTCGTTCATCCTCCTTACGATGGATTTGCCTATCTCCTCTCCTGTCAAGAAAAATAGGACCCGTTATCACAAATTTTTTGGGCGAACGACTCAAAACACTAAACAATTTTAAAAACAAAAATAAAAGAAAAAATGAAAATAATGCAATAACCGACGGGTTGCCTCCCGACAAGCGCTCGTTTAAGGTCGTGAGCTCGACCCCGTATGATTTTCAATTAATGCGGGATGTTTGGTGCATATGAGATGCACCCATCAAATTTTCCGGGGAGAACGTTTGGATTCGGAAGTTGCGGCGGCGTGTTCTCCCTCGGTGGTCTCCCGTCTCGAATAGTGTTGGGGGCTCCCCCAAGCTAGCGTTTGCTCCGGTCAACGGCTTCACCGGTGACGCCGATTTCCGTATCGGCGGAGCTTTCTTCGGAGACTTTAATTTCGAGAGCTTGCAGAGCTCTCGAATCCTTGCGACATCAGCGTCGCCTTCATCATTTTCAGCGGAGAGGTCGGGGGAATCATCTTTCTCCTCATCTTGGCCTAAATCCGGGCCTTCCTCGAAATCTTCATCGAATAGAGCGCCAATCGAGGGGGGGTCGCCTCCTCAATTACCTCATCAAGGAGGTCCATGTAGTCAAGTTCCTCGTGGTAAGGCATGTGTTTCATAGCCTTAGGAATGTGAAGCTCCACCTCGATGTTGCCGACGTTTAAAGTTAGGGTACCTTCGCGTACGTCGACAATGACTCCGGCGGTGGCGAGGAACGGGCGTCCAAGTATCAATGAAGTATCTCCCTCCTCCTTAACGTCCATGATCACGAAGTCACATGGCAAGCATATCCCCCCCGGGACTTGTAGCGGGATGTCTTCGGCGATCCCTACCGGCCTTGTTATTCGCCCATCGGCCAATTGTATCCGCATGTCGGTAGGTTTCAACTTCGTCCCGGTGTTTAGCCTTAAGAACATGGAGAGAGGCATGAGGCTCACACTAGCCCCTAGATCTACCAACGCCTTTTGAAGAGGGACGCCGCCCAAGGTGCAAGGAATCCGAAAACTCCCCGGGTCTTTAAATTTGGCCGGCTCCTTCTCTCTCTTGGTGAACCAAGAGCCCTCCTCGGCTAGCATAATCTTCTCCTTCCTCTTTCTCCCCGAAATCAAGTCCTTTAAGAATTTAGCATATGTGGGGATCTCCACGATGGCGTCGAGGAAGGGAATGTTGAGGCTAACTCCTCTCAGATACTCGAGAAACTTTGCTAGCCTTTTCTCCATTTTCGCTCTAGCAAGCCTTTGGGGAAATGGGACCGGTGGCATGAAGCGCCTTTCCTCAATCAATTGCTCCGCTCTAGATTTCTCCTTTTCTTGTGGCTCTTTATCCTTATCAACTTCAACTACCGGCTCAATTGGCTCCAAACTTTCCTCCACGGGCTCCTCGGTAGGAATCATGGCGGGGGTGGTATCCTTCCCGCCTCTAGTAGTAACGGCAACTACGGCATTGATGTGGCCAGTGTTGCCCCGTGGGTTTTGCTCGGGTTGCGCCGGCAATCGTTGAGTGTTCCGATTGAGCAACGCCAATTGCTCCGATATTTGAGCCACAACGGTATTAAGGGAGTCTTGCCCCGCCTTCAAGGTAGCATTGACCTTATTTTGCTCGACCATAAACGCCTCCACTCTAGCTTCGAAGTCGGATCGTTGTTGAGCTTGTGGAGGGTTTTGATTTTGATTCCTCCACCCTTGATTGTATCCGGGCGGCCTATATGGTGGAACTTGTTGCTTCGGTTGGAAATTTTGTTGTGGAGGCCCCCTCGGCGGATAGTGTTGTTGTTGGGGTGGTGGTGGTCGAGCTTGTTGAGGTGGTTGTTGTGGCGGGTTCAAAGCTCCTTCATTGTTGGCGTAAGAGAATCCGGGATGATTTCTTGTGGCCGGATTGGCCCAATATCCTTGGTTCCCCGCGACATTTTGTACTTGCTCCAAGGATCCTTCTCCTTGCTCTCCTCCCACATACATGGCTTGAGATTGGTCTTGCCAATCACTCATTTGGTTCGTTGGAGCGGAGGTGGAAGGGGTTCCTTGGGGCTCCGTGATAAACTTCTCCAGTCTCTCCTCTACCTTGTGGAGAGAATCAAACTTGCTTGTAAGCTCCGCTACGGCCTTCGTCTCATAGATACTAGTTGGATTTAAGGAGGACGTAGAGTGTCCTCGCTCATCGCCCCATTGTTGATTGTTTGAGGCCATCTCCTCAATTAGGGCCGTAGCTTCCTCGGGAGTCTTTGACAATATAGCACCATTCGCCGCGGCATCAATAATTTGTTTGGTCCCCGGTTGGAGACCGTTGTAGAAGCTATGAACTAGCTCCCAATCTTCAATGCTATGGTGCGGGCATTGATGCTGCAGATCCTTAAAACGCTCCCAAGCCTCATAGAGCGTCTCTTGGGGTCCTTGCTTGAAGGACATGAGAGCGCTCCGGATCTTCACCGTCTTGGAGGGTGGATAGAACTTGTCAATGAATGCACTCGCCAACTCGTCCCAAGTGGTGAAGACTCCCTCAGCCTGCGTCCTCAACCAATAGAGTGCCTTGTCCTTTAGTGTGAAGGGGAAGAGACGCAGTCTGATGGCATCGATGGAGACCCCCGACATTTGGAATGTGGCGCACTTCGACAAGAATAATTGGATGTGGTAGTGAGGATTTTCATGGGCATTCCCATGAAATGGATCCTGCTGCATCAGAACCACTAGTCCAGTCTTTAGCTCGAAGTTCTTGTCAGCCGCCAACTCCGGCATGGCAATGGATGAGGTTGTAGAAGAGGTCTTAGGCCGAAGCCTATCTCGAATAGAAATTATCCTCGCCATCCTTGCCGCTAATTGGTCCGCAGTTTCCGGGTTGGTCATAAACCTCCCTTCCGGATTTTGTCTCCTTTCCGCTCTAAGTCTCCGCGCGGTACGTTCGATCTCGGGATCAAATAATATAGCTTCAGGGTCCGCCGTAGATCTCGTGTACATGCACAGGGAAAACAGAGTTTCAAAGAAATGATTAGTACCGTGGAAGGGTTAGGTAAAAATAAAGAAATGGAAATAATAATAATAATAATAATAATAAAAGAAATATCTAGGGTGGTAAGATCAAACGCAATCGCCTGTACTAATCCCCGGCAACGGCGCCAAAAACTTGATCGCTCCAAAATGCAACCCTAGAGCACAACCTAGTATGGCGCAAATACACAGAGATAAATCCCCGGCAACGGCGCCAAAAACTTGATCGCTCCGGGATGTAACCCCAAAGAACGGTTGTAGTTTTACCGCAAGTGCACGGTGTAGCAGCGAGCGGGTTATCGAACACAGGGAGGACGAATGACCGTGCTTGTTCCAATCAACCTGGCTATTTAAGAAGAGAGAAATTTGCCTTTGGCGATCCTGTCACAATCGTCAGACAAAGTACGGAAATATCAAATCAAATAAAGAACGTCTAGGGAATGGGGAATTCCCGCTACTCACCGTCTTTCGTAAATGTGGTTCATCGGTATCAAAATTGCTAGAATAAGATTTTGGATGAACTAGTTGCAACTGAATGTAGAACCAGGCTCACGCTCTCGCGCTGTTGCCGGCCTATAGGTATCCTAGGTTCGGGTCCAATCTCTTGCAAACCCTAGCCTAGGGAAGCTAGCATTAGGATCAACATCATCGTTCAATCGTGCACCGAGCCCAATCTCTTGCAAACTCGGCCCGCGACCTAGTTTGGGATAGTTCCTACCCATCCAATCTCTTGCAAACGGGTATTGGCATGGAATTGGAACCGGAAACCCTAGTATCGGTCCAATCTCTTGCAAACCGATACTACGGAAATTCGATTCCAACCCAATTCGGATTTCTAGGGTTTCCTATCGAATTGGGATCCAATCTCTTGCAAATCCCAATCGGTATGAACTCCTAGCCATCCGTAGTAAATTGATCCCAATCTAATCCCTAATAGCAATTCTAGCAAAATTCCTACCAATTCATCACAATCATGAAATAGGGCTTGTAGGGTTCATCCCCACGCCCCGAGACGTGGCGACTACTCACAATTCATAGCAAGATCACAAAAATAATCAATGAAATAAGCAATAGAATTCATCACAATATTGAGATATGCAATAAAAATAGAATTTTTAGAGGGGAGAAAACACAAACCAATGGAGTTCTTCAAATAATTCTACAAAAATCAACTTTTGTCTCCTCTCCAATCTCAAGAATAAAGCTAAAAAGTTAATCTAAAAGGCTACAAAAAATCTAAGAGAAAGGCTCTCCAAACTTGGGTAAAAACAACGGTTAAATACCCCCCAAAATCGTCCAAAAACTGTGACCAAAATACCCCTGCGCAGCCTGTTTTCCGCAATTTTCGCTACAGGCAGCGCGTCGCACTCGACCGAGTGACAAAAGTCGCTCGGCCGAGTGAGAAACCATGTAATTTTCCAGTAAGTCTTGATCTTCAGGGGTCTTCACTTCGGGGGCGGCTCGGCCGAGTGAGTTGTCGTCACTCGGCCGATGGCTTCATGGTACTCGGGCGGTCGGGATTATCCACTCGGCCGAGTGGGTCTTCTAAAGCTCAGGCAGCCGAAAAACAGTAACATGACGATTTTTGAATGGCTTCGTCTGGGCGCCACTCGGGCGGACGGGATGTCGTCACTCGGCCGATGTGGTCTCCGTCGCTCGGCCGAGTGCACGTATGAATCGTGTCTGATCTGGTCGACCGAGCGGTGTCTCGCTGGTCGGCCGAGTGGCTCCTCCACTCGGCCGAGTGGGACACAAAACATGCCCAGATTGCTTGTTTTGGCCTCCTCGTCGCTCCTGCGACGTCCGTTCTTCTTCCGCTCCTCTCCAACAGCAAAAATACCCCTCGGGGAGGTCGTCGGTGACCGTCTGGAGTAAGCGCATCTCGAGATCACTCCAAATCGCGCCAAATCACCTGAAATGCGACAAAAACAACAAATCGTGAAAAGCATCGCAATATCGTCGATATATCGTGAAAAACATGATTTGGGCGATCTAAATGGCATGCAAACATGCGGTAAAAAAGTGTAAAATAAGGAGTGATCAAAATCCCCCAAGCTTGCCTCTTACTCGTCCTCGAGGAAGATAAGTAAAAGGCGAACCCGGTGGATTCGGAAAACGAAAACGGCGAAAAAATGAAAAAATGAAAAACGGAGAAGAATGAAAAACGAAACAAAAATAAAGAAGAAAGAAAGAAGCAAAGAGGTAAGCTGCTAGATCATTTCCTCAGGACGTGGGTTCCGCTTACTCATATAGCATGCACTGAATGAAAAATACATGTCAGAGAGTTTTATTTTGATATCATAGTATAATAGTGCAAATAGAAATAGAAAACCCATGAACAACGATATAATCATGAAAAACGGAATAATTTTAGAATTAACATTGTCTGAATCATTTAAAGCGGTATACAAATCGCAGATAACACACTTTTCAATTAAATGCTTTCTATGAGGAGTATAACAGTATCACACAATAGAATAGAGAGAATAGAAAAGTATGGATTTCATGACATGAATGCTAGGCTTGGATTTCTGGATTTCATAAAGCTAGAAACAATCTCACCGAGTATAGAATATTACTTAGCCTAGGTTGTCGTGCAATGTCAAGTAGTCACACTCTCACACATCAATGGATTCCCTCCCCCAAGCTTATCTATAAGCACGGTGGCATAAAAAATATTCACATCCCCATTTTTGTAAAGCTCCAAAAGCAAATGAAAATGAAAACGGAAAGAGAGAAGAAAGAAAGAAAGTAAGTGAGATGGGATCTTTTATTGAGGATTTTTCCTTTTTTTTTCTTTTTTTTGATATAGCATATGTACACAACGATCCCAATTCGATGAGAGATAATGGTATACAAGAATATTTTCTCTTCTTCCTTTTTTTTTCTTTTGAATAAGAAATTTGGAGCTAGGAATTAATAGCGGGGGAAATGCCATATAATAGAATCGCTAAAGGGAGATTCACCAATGATTTTAAAAGTAGAGAAATGATGTTCAAGATTTGTGGAGAAAGAAATAGATATATCTCTCGGTTCACTCTATAAGACATGCACGACAACTTCAGCATGGTAATCTAATCTACTCAGGTTCGATCAAAAAAAAGCTAACTAATCCAGATTTATCATAGCTAACATCATTCAATCATCCTGAAGTGAAATGTACAATTCATGCATATAGAAGTGATATAGGAAATGAAATCGGTACTCCAGATATAGGCATTCAATGCGTGAATCTTGGTGTGTTTTCTGTGATAGCATACATATGAATATTCAGACTCAGCTAATAATAAAATTTCATCCATTTTCATGTGGAAAAAGTGTGGGTTACTATCTCTAGATGCAAGGCAAGTCATAGCATATGATATCAGAAATAAAGTCTAAGACATGACAAATATAGCATGCAAATAGAGTAAGCTAACTCCACGTCATCATCATCACAGAAAAGTCATCTCTAGCATGAGATGAAAAAGAAAGAAATAAAGATAAAGGGAAAATAGAACTATTTACAATGCGGCACGCAGAAAAATAAGAAAAACGTGATGCAATCTGAACCGGGACTCAAAAACGAAGTTGGCTTGCCGGAAATCCGAACCGGGACTCAAAAATCCCCCAAAAACGCAATCTGGGTCTGATAACGGGCTTGCTGGTCGGGTTTCTTGCGCCCGACCCACCCATAGCTTAAGCACGGGCGTCTCGGCTCTCGGAAGCGGACCGGGCGGGTCGGCAATGCCGCCCGACCAGCGGAGACCTGCCCACTTCGCTTGCAGGCGAAGCCTGCAAATATTCAAGCGGGGGCACGCGCTCCGCGCGTGCCCTGCTTTGCTGCAGTTGCGCCTTCGGATCGGTGCCACATGGCGCCGTGGGATCGCACCACATGGCGCCCCAAGTAAATCATGTTCCCCTGTTTTAAATTGCTTTTCTCCCTCATTTAATTCGTAAAAAATGCCTAGTAATCCCAGAAAAATTCTAGAAAATTCTGGAAATTCCCTATGACTCCCAGGAGTATTTGAAAATTAGGAGAAGGAGACATTAATCCATATGATGATAAAATAAATATAATGGCTATCATAAAACAATATTGACCTCCATTATTCCATATAAATTATTCACATGCTCAAATAATTCCCAAAAAAATGGCGATATGATCACAATGATGGCAGGAGCATATGAAAAATGCTAGGAAGCCAATATAGACGATAGAATCTATAATTTGTGCAAAGAATGAGAATAAGCCCTAAATGTGATACACAAAGTGAACATACACTTAAGAGGGCAAGATTAAGCCTAATCTTTAGGACAAAATGGGGGTAGTTAAGGGGTATAAATATACACTTTTCACTACGAGTCAGATATTACAATGTAGCTTGAACAATTCTCACCTAGTGAAAATAGGATCTCTATCGTTGATTATGGAAGTATACCATCCACACAATTTATACGGCACATCAAAGAAATTGTGTGCTACTAACCAAGCATCATAATGGTACCCCAATGAAAGAAGCATATTTGTCAACTGATCAACTAGTACAATGATTACTGACTTATTACCACAAGATGGGAGGCCAATTATGAAATCCATGGCTATGATCTTCCAGATTCTATCGGGTATATGGAAAGGTTGTAGATGACCAGGAGAACCATCATCCTCATATTTGCTCATTTAACAAGTGACATACTAATTGACATAAATCATACATTCTTTCCACGCTCAATCCGAGCAAATGGTTCTTTTAAGCCTATGTAGTGTCTTCATTGCATTAGAGTGACACTCTTCAGTAGAGTATGGAACTCATTGATCCACTATTTTCAGAATATTTGCACTATGACTTATAAAGATTCTTCCCTTGTAGTAATACAACCCATCTTTGAAGGCATAATGAAATGCTCACCTTTTAGCCTTTTAGACAAGGAATCAACAGCTTGATTTAGCCTTCGGATCTTGTGTTCCATAATGTAGTTGAACTTTTGTAATTTGGACAAAGAATTTGTTTTGTATTCAAGTATTTGATCTGTGCCACAACAAATACTTGAGAATTCAATGATTTGTTCTAACAACAAATCTTCTCCTAATGATATGCTGACTCAATTTCTTAGCAGCTACAATCAGATCTAAGAGTCCATTTTTAAAATTCCTTTTCCTAATATAATATGGCCCAAATTTTCGATATTTTTTAAAGCAAATGTACACTTGGACTTATATACAAACAAATTTTTGTGTGTTTTCTAGGGTATCTATGCACAAGAAGATCTGATCATGATCAAATTAACGTGGTTTTTAGATGCACCTTAAATCGATTTGAGAGAAAGATGGTTGAGTTGGGTGAGCGTTCGCAAGCGAAACGGATCCGATTCTTTAACGTCCAAACAACAACAATCTCTCGATCCTCCATCGCCCGCCAAAACTTTCGCAGCAGCTAGTCTCTCTCTATCTCTCTATCTCTCAGGGAAGAGCGTGCAGATAACATGTTGTAAAGTGCTTTCTACGAGAGACCGTTGACCTTTATTTATAAAGAAGAGTTGACACATTGGTGAAATACATAGTTTATGTAGGATACAAAATACTGATCTGATACAGAATAATATAAGACATATATGGGCATATGATGGGCCAACACAATACCATTCAGAACAAGATATATATTATAATTTTTGTTCCAACTTTCCTTCCCACTCCCTAAGGAAATTGAGATAAAGACACGAAAATTTAAAAAAAAAACCAACTTGATTCTTTCCGGATTTGAACTGGAGATCTCTTTAAAGAGGAAGAGTTTTCATACCATCAAGCTGCTCAAAATTATTATTATTTATTGCAGTTTCTATTTAACTTTTTAAGCAGCCACATCAACATTACTTTACTTTTCATGCTTTCCATTTCAATTTCAATTTCTTTTTTTTATTTACCCAAAATAAACGGAGCCTAAGAGATCATGGAAAAACAAAAATTGTCAAAAAAGATTATAAAAAAGGAGTTGCACTCAAAGGAAATTTGGTCGATTTTTTTTTATAAAAACACACCATTACCAAAAAAATGTTTAATGTTATGAATGAGGGAGGCCAAAGGCCTCCCCTCATCTTTATCTCCCCCATTACTCCCTACCAAGCTTACTAATGCCTAATAGGGACCTTTGGTATTCCATGTCCCTTGGCATTCTACTATGATGAATAAATAGAGAAGCATGGCTTTGGGCCATGGTTACTCATTCTTATAATTTCCAACACGTTATCAGCACTTTAGCTCTCGTTCTTGAGCTTCTCCTTTTATCCCCTCAAATCACCCTCACCGCGCGTTGGAATCTTGGTTGATGGGATCCGTTGCGGCCATTTTTGCACATTGAAGCTCGATCCCTTGGAATCTTTTGTTGCAGCGCTCCGTTGCGGTGTTTTCCACGGGGCATTGCAAGCGGGGATTCATCCTACGGATCTAATATTTTTCGATGCTCGTCGCTAGATCTACCGATCTAGAGGTAAAATTATTTTTTCCCCATGATCATAATTTTAGCATGCTACATACAAAATTGCAATTGATCTAAGGGATTTTTTAAAATACGAAATTGCATCCACAGAGCGCATTATTGACCTACCACCACTATTCTGAATAACTAATTTGGGCAGCATCAAACTCAAATTTTTGGGCAAATATTTCCATTCTAATCAAAAATTGGAACATCACTTAGAAATCAAATTTGATTCCAGTCGAATCAAACTTGAATTTTGGGTCAGCCCCTTTTTTGTCTTCCCCGGAACAAATTGCCCCACCCCCCTGTCGGGGGTGGCCGCCGCTGCCACCCTGTCGGAGGGAGGCCTGCTCCTGCGTGCCTCCCTGTCGAGGGTACTGACTCCTATCGAATGTCCGCAGACATCAAAACATTTCAGAGTCCAGCATATTTGTAACATCTAATAGTGAAGAGAACTATTATTTGGTTGTCAGGTTGCGTTCGCCCATTCAAATAGGTTTCCAATCATTCCACAATTTATCCAGAAGATTACACTGAAGATAGAGGGCATCTCTTTACATTGAAGAGTTCTGACAACAGCCATTAGCATGCTAATTGACCTTTAAAATTTTGTGTGTAAGCAACTTAGAACAGTAGACACATACCCATAACGAAAAGCTTGCCTAGAAAATTTAGTGCTTAGACAAAGTAAATGAGTGCATCAATTTGGCAGTTACATGCAGTATAAAGAGCCGAAGCATGTAAGCAAATTGATAATTAACACATTTCCTAGAGCAAGCTGGCATTTTGCTAGTGGAAAGAGGCATGGCTAGCTATGCGGATCATCTGCTACAACTAATTCTCATATGCCAATAAGCAAATTCAAATTGATACCAAGTTTTGGGTTTGATTCTATCCCTCGTATGATTCAGGAAATCGTAAGACAAAGTATTTTGATACTTCGGCATCATTGTGATTTAAGAATGCTATATCTTGGTCGGTTGAATGTTATATATACTCACCACCCACTCTCTCCTTAAAATCCTAACCCTAGGGTTAGGGGGAGAAGGGGCATGTGCCTCACCTGATGGGCCAGAAGCCCAGTAATTAACAAAAATTGAAAATAAAAACTAAGTATATTTTGGCTAACGGGCCTGCAGCCCGCAGCCAGCCTACGGGCCTCTGTCCTGCAGGCCAATTTATTATTAAATTCAGAAAATACCCATTTTTTTAAAAAAACCTTGTAAATTCTAGAAAATACTGGAAAATTCGAAAAAAGACGACAAAATTCTGGAAAAATCCAGAAATCTCAGGGAATATCAGGGTGAGGATATTGTGTTTAATTAACTCCTTTGGGATTTTTGGGCGCAAATTTATAATTTTTTTACTGAATTTTATGTGTAATTCATTATTTATCGCTTTATTTAAAATTGGATAAAAATTATTTTACATTTTAATGATTACAAGGATCCTGAGACTGCTATGTCGTTAGGTTAGTTATCTAACCTAACGAGTAATGACGTTTTCCCATGGTCCAAGTGACTTTTAAAGGTAAATGTAATATGTTTATCCAATAAAATTGCCTGCGATGTTGAATAATTGTATTGATTATGCCTGTGTGTTTGCGTGGTTGATTTTTATATTGCCTGTAGCATATATAAACTACGTGGATGTTGTAAATATATCAGTCTTGTGGTTTGGGATCGGCCATTTTGAGATACACCTTTTTATATTCTTTCTTTTTCTGTTTTGAGAGGAATTGTAGTGAGGTTATAATGTAAAATGCCAAAAGACCGGAGCTCAGCCAAAATGAAGACGGATATGAAATCTGAATTATTCTGGGACCCAAAATGGGTTTCCAAGTTGTATTTTTCATTTTCTTTTTGTATTTCATTTTATGGACTGTATTCGGACATTTTTGGACATTTTGTTTGTAAGGGTATCTAGCCGATCCCCACACGACTATTTATTTACTTTGCGTGAATTTATTTTTCACAAATAGTACTTCATGCGTATTTAATTGCATAGGTAAATGGCAAAATTGGCTAGCATCGATTTCGAGGTCCTTGACGCAGCAGGAAAGAACTACCTGCGCTGGCGAGTGGACCTGAAGTTCCACTTGCGTTCAATGGCACTCATTCACTCAACTCTAGCCCCCGTAGCGGCCGAGACAACTGCTAGCAAGGCCCCCTGCAGCGGCCCATCCAGCTAGCAGTTCTACTACCGTTGTCTCCGACATGGATAAGGCGAAAGCCATTATCTATATCAGGAGACACATAGATCGGACCTTAAAGGCCGAATACTTAACGGTAGAAGATTCTCTTGAGTTGTGGACAGCGCTCGAGGCACGTTATAGTCATCAAATTGATGTTATACTACCACATGCCAGTTATGAGTGGGAAAATTTCCGTCTTCAGGGCTATAAGTCCGTTGCTGAGTACAACTCAGCACTTCATAATATCACCTCACGCTTGAAGTTGTGTGGTGAAGAAGTCTCGGAGAATCGCATATTGGAAAAGACATTTACCTCATTCCATGAGAAAGATGCAATCCTCATGCAACCGTACCGTGAATGTAACTTCACGAAAACTCTGATTTGCTCTCTTACCTTCTTAGGGCAGAGCAGAATAGAGACTTACTACTTGCCACTCATAATCTGCGCCCTGCTGGTACTGACCCTCTCCCTGAAGCCCATTATATTTCTCCCCAGAAGTGGAACAATAAGAAGAAGACTAGAAATAACAAATGGAAAGCTGCAATGAAGCCAGCAAGAGCACCCCCCAGAACAACAACAACAATAGGAAGAAAAACTTCACATGGAATAATAAGAACACTGGTCCATGCCAATTCCAAAGAAGAACTGGAAGAACATATGCTATAGATGTGGCATGACTGGACATTGGTCCAGAAACTGTCGCACTCATCGCCACCTCTATGACCTGTATCAGGCGAGCCTGAAGCCTCCCCCTGAAACAAACCTGGCGGATATTCAAGCCTGATCAAGTTCACTGCACAAGACTTCGAGAATGATGATCTGCTCGATTGAGCATTATCTTAGTTTGCTTTTTATCTTTGCATTTTAAATACTAGTTTCCTTCATCTGTATTTCCTTTTTGGAACTTTATGAATGCATATTAAGTTTTTCTATTCATTCTGGAATGTGATATATTGTGGACAGTGCAATGATGCACTGGTTAAGCATTAAAATTGCTCCCACATACAACGAGACTAAAAGATGCACATTTCTCTTCTAAATCATAGAGGATTCTCCCAAAGTTTCCAGGATATTTCGTTTAAACGAACATAACTTAGAAACTATGGATAATAAATAGTGAATATATTTATGTAACTCGTCAAAAGGATGGTCAGAAGACCGTCTACGCACGATTCGTCGGGCCCCTGTCATTATAGATATTCATCCTATAAAAAGCCAACTTGACCGAGCATCAGAAGTGCCTTTCATTGCCAGAGTTTTCAACTCTTGCACAATAGACTTGGTCATCCTGAATCAGCGATGATGGACGCATAATCAAATGAATCCATTGGAGAATCTGAAGATTCTTCAAAAGGTTGAGTTTCCTTGTCCCCCTTTGTCATAAGGGAAAACTTATAGAGAGACATTCACTCCTGAAAGTGGGATTAGAGTCTCATGGCTTTATTAAGAGAATACATGGTGACCTTTGCGGGCCTATTCACCCTGCAAGTGGCCCATTTCGATACTTCATTGTACTGATAGATGCATCTACTAGATGGTCTTATGTATGCCTTTTTGTTCACCCGCAACCTAGCTTTCTCAAAAGCTGCTAATGTTGGTGAATTCACTACACATGTCTTTCAAGACTACTGCTAAGCAACTGGCATTGAAATTGAACATCCTGTAGTATGTTCATACTCAGAATGGGTTATCAGAATCTCTGATAAAGAGACTCCAATGGATTTCACGTCCATTGTTAAATCCCAGTTGCATGTGGATTTTTAGGGATACGCCATACTGTATTCCGCATCGCTTTATCACGATACGGCCCTCTTGTGGCCATATCTTATTGCTGATGCCGCTTGCTTATGGTTCACCACCAAACATATCTCATTTGAGAGTGTTTGGATGTGCTAATATATGTCCCCATATCACCACGTCTTGATAACTGTGAATTTGATGAGCAAAGTCTCATTATAATAGGCACGCAGTCTAAAGAAGCCTGAAGCTTCTGAGACCATATCATGGGACATAAAAGTCCTAATCTCGTTATGATCTGTATACTATTTCTGTGTGAAGATGAGATCCAGAAGATCCTTCACATTCAGACTAAAGTAACATCAATTGTCGGATAAATTCACGGATAACCATAAGATTGTTCGTTCACACGTCCCTACTGCCAACATGCCAGCTAGGATTGACATCCCCATAGATGGTGCAATTCACCGGCAGCAGAATTGGCTATATCTCAATTGAAAAGAGGACGCCCGCCAGGTTCAAAAGATAAAGTTCCTCGAAAGAGGAAGATTCCTGGAGATATTAAAATGATCCCTCCATAGGATGCTGAGCTCAGACCAACGACCTCCCCCCTCCCGATTTTCCATACAAAGGAAATAATAGGAGAAACATCATTATATTATGTATGTACTGGAGAGATACTGAACAAATATGGCACAGTCGACGATGACGATTTTGCTTTCGCTATTGCCGTTCATGTCGTTGAATACGACGATAACGTTCAACCCACTTTTCTATATCGTATACGCATAGATTGGCTAAAGTGGGACGATGCAATAAGAGTAGAGCTGGACTCACTCTTGAAAAGCAAAGTCTTTGGACCAGTAATCCGAACACCTGAATGTGTAAAACCTGTGGAATATAAGTTGGGTCTTCATAAGAATAAGAAATGAAGGAAATATGACCATTTTCCTATTTCATACTAAGCCTAAACGTCTTTGGAAAAGCCAAGAAATACAGCTCATGGACGTTGTGACATCATATCTATACTGCAATATAGATATAGAGATCTATATGAAACTTCCAGAATGATATATTCTACCCCCAAAGATGATGTCCCGGCTAATAGATTAAACACCTTCGTGGTGGAATCCTTTTATACGTATCATATTCTTCATACACCAGTAGTTTATGAAGATAGATGTCCATTTGCAATCCATTAAAAATGGATGCTTTCTTTATTGAAGCCTTCCAGTCGCTCGAAGAGGGGGAGGACATTCTAGGTCATGAAGAGCATAGCTCGAGTGTACTAGTGACACTCCTCTATCTGGCCAACTGCACGTGTCTCTAATAGAACGTCTGCAGTAAAACTGTTAGCCAGTTACAGTGCTGCCCTGTAGAACACCACTGGACCAAGGATAAGCTGCTTCTGCGCAACTTCCAAGGGTCAAGGAACAACATCCAAGGAATTTATATCGCATATGCAGGTTTACATAGCATCGCGATGACTAAGCACAAATAGCCGGCCACCTCCTAAAGATCTACGACACATCATCCTCCAAAAGTCTACATCTTCTGAGAAGCTCATCATCCAAAAATCAAGTCTAGAATACGCTCATCCAGGTCCAGCAGTACCTTGCGGACACAGTAAAGACTGAATAAAAGAATACATTTGAGGAGTTATTTACCAGCTTTGAAGAGCGAGAGCGCCATTGTTTTCCGAGTATCTGCTAGATATGCGTGAAACTTGTATAGATGATTGATGATTGTATTTGCTTTCAGAACATGATGGATGTATAGACGAATAGGAAATGATTGTATAGATACAAAGGAGATCTGCAAGGCTGAAGCTTGTACAGATCAGAGGAGTTGATAGTAGAGTTGTACTCTTTTTCCTTAGCTATGTGTTTTTCCAGTGGGTTTTCCATAGCCAAAGGTTTTAATGAGTCAACCTTATTTAACTCTGGACCCTGAAGTGTCCACCTCTAATGAAAGTTGAAAGACCTACAAGCATAAGGCTTGTATGGATCAGGGGAGTAACCTGTGGGTTGCACTCTTTTTCCTTAAGCTGTTGGTTTTTCCCACTGGGTTTTCCATATCTAAGATTTTAACGAGACAAACACGATTACTCTGGATCCAGAAGTATCCACCCCCTTAGCATTTTACGCTAAGACCAACGTAATGAATGGATAAGTGGGAGTGTTATGAATGAGGGAGGCCTTTGGCCTCTCTTTATCTTTATTCCCCCATTACTCCCTATCAAGTTTACTAATGGGAACCTTTGGTATCTCATATCCCTTGACATTCTACTATGATGAATAAATAGAGAACCATTGTTTTGTTTGTGCTATAGTAACCCATGTTTGTAATTTATTCCCGTCCATCTTTCGAGTGTCAAACCTGCATTCATAGAAAATGTCAGCTTAGTCGAGTATCGTGTACAATACATCCTGGTTTCACTATCGTGTACAATACATCCTGGTTTGCACGAACTCTGGGGCAATCTCCTCGATCAGGTCTTCGTCTGCCGGTGACATAAATGGAACCGAAGGTAAGTCACAACAATTCTAGCGATAGAAAAAGAGGAGTGCACAAATATGGAGCAGTCTATAGTAAACAAGTGCGGAAAGTAAAGTAGGGACAGACAAGCATGCAAGTGCGATAAGTAAAGTACATCTGTCAAGCATGCAAGGGTGACAAGTAAAGTAAAGGTGACCGAGCAATGACAATAGCAATAATGAGAGTAACTGTGCCTATTCTAGTTTGTGACTTATAACGGGAAGTACAGTGAGCAACCAAGAGGCCAACTCTTGCCGCGGGTGCTACCCGGGCGAACCAATTCTCTGAGTACTGTGCAATAAACTGTGATCTGTGATCTGTGATGGTTGTCACCGGCACTGTTATGGGTTGCTAGAACCCGCACGGTGACAACAAAGTCTGGACTAGTCGCTCCCGCACTTCCGCAATTATAAGTTACCCCAAAAACCCAGTGTCTGTGCAATACCATACTCTATAATTTTACCAGCCATTAACCATTCTCACATTTCCAGTTACAATCTTTCTGTCAAGCAATGTCAATAATCTGTTCAGGTCAATAACTGTTCCGAGACTAGGTGTCAAGTCCTATGTTCATACGAGTACACTATCTATATTTCTAAGGGTAGAATTTACTGTGACTTACCATCTTCGAGGTGGTGGTAGTGATCCGGAACTGGATCTAGTGTCGATGCACGAGATTTGCTACCTGTAAACACAAGAGATAACTAGTTAGAGAATACCATATTTTCTTATTTATTTAAGTTGAGTGTCTGATTTTAAAACTGGTTAAAACGGCGATAAAAAGGGTCCTAAATTTTTATATAGACTATATATATTAAAAATAGTTTTACTGCAAGAGGGAATATTTTTCTAAAGTTTATAGTAATTTTTATAATTTTTAGAAACTCAAAACTAGTTTAAAAACCCAATTTATTTAAGTGGCGCGTTTCTTCCGTAAATTGTTCCGGGAGCAATACTCGTCGGAATTACTCAAATGAACAGTCAAAATGACCGTCTCGAAGTTTACTTTCACATATAATTTTCTCACGTATTATTGTGAGTGAAAACAGCGAGTTACGATTTTTAGAAAGATTTATACGTATTTAAATTTTAGGTTCAAAAAAACGATTCTGGGAAAAGTAGGCGTCTGCTCGCAGTGAGGCTAGCGCCATTGGGTCCGAAATATCGTTTCCGATTTTCTGGAGCTATCCACATATTTTTCTGGGCCCTGTAAAATTACTTATGGATTTATAACCATTAAACCCTATTAATAATTATTTAAAAACTATAATTACGAAAATATTACTCAAATTTACGACTTTGCCATTGGGATGCATCCGACGTTTCGATCGCCGGAGGGGGCTTTTCTCGCGGCGGCGGTGGGCGAGTGGGTCGGCGGAGGAGAGGAGGTGACTCGGGGGGAGGGGCGACGGCGAAGCGGCGGCGGCGACTCGCGGAGGCGGCGGTGGCGGGGGAGCGGCGGTTGACGGCGAGCTCGAGGGGGTCGGGGTCTCCGGCGAGGGAGCGGGGCGAGGGGCGTCGCATTCGGCGGGCGGAGGCGACGGGGGCGGCTGCGGCGGCTTCGTGCGGCTCAGTCGACGGCGGGGCGTCGGGCGGGGATCTAGGCGGAGCGGCGGTCTGGGTTGGGTCGCCGGCCTTCGTGGGAGCTCCGGAGTAGGACGGGGATGCTGTCGTCGGAGGCGGCTCTCGAGCGGTGGCGGACGTGGATGATGCGAGTGCGGAGGCGCTGTGGCGGCGATGGTGGAGCTCCGGCGAGCGGCGGTCGAAGAGAGGGCGGCCGGCGGTCGAGGCCCGGAGGTGGGGTTGAGGGAGAGAGAGTATAAGGGTGTTACTGTGAGTTGGGTTACTTCAAAAACAAAGAGGGAGAGAGATCGGGCCACTGTGGGTTTGGGTTGTGACGTGAATTGAGGGGGAAGGAGAGAGTAACCTGTTGTGGGCTTGGGGAAGAGAACAGGGGAGAGTGTGAGAGAGCTGAGAGAGATGAATCAGAGAGAGGGTGCCTGGGTTAATTGCAACAGAGGAGAGAGAGTTTGAGTTTTGTCTACATGAGGAAAGTGGGTTGAGTTTTTCTGAGCCTGGGGGTTTTTGAATGGGAGAGATGAGAGATACTGTGGGTTGGGTTGTGGGTGAACTGAGAGAGCAGGGGGAGATATATGAAGGGTTAGGAAATCAAATAACGTAATCAATTCAGATCCAAAGCAGTTGGATCTGACCAACTAGGGAGGTGAGTTAAACGGGTGGGGTTAGGGAATGTAATGAAGGGTAGGTCTGGTTTAATTAGGGGTAAAAGTCAATTAGTAAAAGATAGGTAGTAAAGGTGAGAAGTCATTAGTGAATGTAATTAGCAAGGCGGTGAAATACAGACACGTTTTTGCAAACGACTCCGAAAAATTACGAAAACATACTCACAGGTTCGTATCATCACGAGGATCACGAATACATGATCCGTTCTGGGATTTGAGCTACGGAAGTACAGGTTTTTGGCCAAAACGTTTAGGAAGCGGGTTTGCGGGTTCTAGGCTGAAACGATATCCGAAAATTCTGAAATTAATGTGGAGAGCCCTAATTGATCATAGGATGCTACTGTATATGTTTGAAGACGTTTTGAATACGTTTGTATAGAAAATAAATTCGTCAAAACAAAACGGTAATTTTGGGAGATGAATTTTAACAGAAATGTTTTGGGCATTTGAGGAAATCTAAAATTGCTGAAATACAATATGATAAGTCTAGTGCTCTAAAATGTTTTTAAAAGAATTTTTAAAATCAGTTTTGATATACAACTCCTAACTAACCATTATAAAGAAGATTTAGAAAAAAAATATGTTAAGTACGTATTTGAAGTGTTTGAAAAATACAGGCCGTTACATTCTACCCTCCTTAAAATAATTCCGTCCTCGGAATTAAGAGGATCGATAATTGCCTATGCAATTCAAACGATCAACCGGAAGGCTTGACGAACGACCACGACATAGGAAAATAAGTTGTTAATAGCATGAAATATAATGTGACATCACAGCATTAGGAAAGCAAAAGTTGAATACACGAATACATACAATCACCATAGTTTCCGTAACTAGTTCCAAGTCAAAACAAACTCGGATAGAAGATGAAGACGAGTTCAAGAAAGATGAAGAAACAGTAGCTGACTCAGCTGGTACGTCTCGGTTTGGTTCGTCTTAATTGGTATCGCACCGTCCTCGAATGCTTCTGAGCGTCCTTCGATCTGCTTTTGCTGAGGAACACGAACTTTGGATGATTGGGTATATCGATTTCTACCCTTCTTTGACGACAGTCAATGGTGGCATGAAATGATCTCAACCAGTCCATCCCAAGAAGTCGGCAAAGAGATCTCGTCTACAAATCACAACAGATCATTGGAGGCATCCGCTAGCTACCGGTAGTGAACCGCCAGCGGTCTCGACCTTCCAACGAGAGTCAGAGGTTCAACAGTGATAGCATGTGTTTGAACGAAATGACTGACCAAGAAGCAATGTGTAGCTCCTGAGTCGAACAGTGTGAGGGCAGGTTTACCGGCTATTAAGACGGTACCTACCGTGATGAGAATCAAGTCTAAGCTTACGATTTCTAAGTAATAGATGGTATAGCTTAGTGAGATATCTCGTACCTGTGATTACTTGGTCCGTAGTCTCGGCCTCTTCTATTGTCGTGGTATAAGCTTGGCGTCTCTGGGGCGCCTGTCGTGGAGTCTGCTGGTACACTTGCTGCTGAGGAGGGAGTAGTTGACGTTGCTGAGCAGATGATGGTGGTCGCTTCCGTTGTGGAACTCGAACTTCTGGTGGTCGAAAATTCGAACGCTACTCTCCGTAGCCAGAGTTCAAGCGTAGAAAGATTCTAAGAAGGTCAATCGAAAGGTCATCAAGCTAAAAGAAGGGTGATAGTGATGAAGATCGATGGCGTTACATAATCATGATTCACGTCCTTGCGGTCCAGCGGACAAGGTCAGGGAAGTGACTAAGCTAGGATCACTTATGCCCAGTCTAGCCAGGTCGATCCACAGACTTTAGCCAAGCACATTGACCGGTATCATGGTCCATTGAAGGAAGGTTATCATTCATACGAGTGCCACCGATACAAAAGATTTTTATTAATAACTAATTAAGCATATCAAAATTTAGGTTTTGTTAATGGCTTTTATTAAGTCCAGATAGGTCAGCTCCATTGGGGCTCTTCGAAGTGTTCCCGTCCATCTTTCGAGTGTCAAACCTGCATTCATAGAAAATGTCAGCTTAGTCGAGTATCGTGTACAATACATCCTGGTTTCACTATACTGTTCACGAGGTATTTTGCACGGACCTGCGTGGGCCACCAACTCGGAGCGTAGCGAAGTGTATTGTGTGCCAGCAGGTGAAGGCTGAACACCAGAGGACTGCCGGCTTGTTGCAGCCATTGCCCATTCCGGAGTGGAAATGGCAGCACATCACGATGGACTTCGTTACTGGTCTACCCAAGAGTACAAAGCAGAATGACGCTGTCTGGGTGATCGTAGATCGATTGACCAAGTCAGCGCACTTCATTCCTTTCAGAGTGGGCCAGTCTACAGAAGTATTGGCCAAGAAGTACATGGATGAGATTGTAAAGCTGCATGGAGTTCCTATCAGCATTGTCTCGGACAGAGACACCAGGTTCACATCTCGTTTCTGGAGGAGCCTTCAGGAGAGCTTGGGGACTCACTTGAGTTTTAGTACGGCTTACCATCCGCAGACAGATGGTCAGTCAGAGCGTACTATTCAGATACTGGAAGACATGCTGCGGGCATGTATGCTGGACTTCAAAGGATCATGGGAAGATCATCTCCATTTGGTGGAGTTTGCATACAACAACAGCTACCAGTCTAGCATTGGTATGGCACCTTTTGCGGCACTGTATGGGAGGAAGTGCCGATCCCCCTTGAGCTGGGATGATGTAGGAGATCAAGAGTTGGTTGGTCCTGAGCTAATCACCGAAGCCGTGGATGTGGTTCGGACCATCAGAGAGAAGCTGCAGCTGGCTCAGGACAGGTACAAGCATTGGGCAGATGCGAAGCGTCGACATCTGGAGTTCCAGCCCGGTGATCATGTATTTCTGAAGATCTCGCCCAACAGAGGATTGATTCGCTTTGGTCGGAGAGGAAAGCTCAGTCCCCGATTCATTGGGCCTTTCGATATTCTGGAGCGAGTCGGAGAGGTGGCATACAAGCTTGCACTGCCCCCTGCCTTAGAGGGAGTGCACAATGTATTCCACATCTCGCAGTTGCGTCGCTATGTGAGCGACCCGAGTCATGTCGTGGACTACTCAGAGATCGCAGTTCGTCCAGACTTGACGTACGAGCAGCAACCCGTAGAGATCCTTGATCGACGCCAGAAGGTCTTTAGGAACAGGACTATCGATCTAGTCAGAGTGATGTGGCGTCGAGACTCGCCAGGAGAGTCTACCTGGGAGCGAGAGGATGAGATGCGAGGACGTTACCCCTACCTCTTCCATACCCCGTAGAGAATTCCGAGGACGGAATTATTCTAAGGAGGGTAGGATGTAACGGCCTGTTTTTCTAGTCGTATTTTGACTGTTGTGTGCGTGTATTTTTACTTCGTTGATCCGGTTATTTTCATCCGAGTGGTTATCGTCCGCACGTCAACGCGAGCGCGTCGTCGTTTTCAGGTTACCGGAGCGTAATTTCGTAATTTTTATCTGTAAATCATGATTATTTTTAATTAAAAAGTTAATTATTAATTACCTTTAACTAAATTACTTTTACTAATAACTTTTTCTAAAACTACCTTTACCCTATTACTTTTACCCTTAACCCTAACCTCCCTAATTGAATCCCACCGAAAGAAATCGGTGAGATCCAACATATTGCTTTCACTCCTCCCCTACCATCAACCACCTTCCTTCAATTTGTCTCCTCACCTTCCCGTTCTTAAATCAAAGCTGCAAGGAACCTACAACAACCACATCAGCAACCACATCGTCGCATCCTCCACCAACAACCACCTGCAGCCATCAGCCACCACCCTTCACCACCAGCAACACCCCAACCACCAAATCTCCACAACCTCCTTACAACCCAACATCATCACCACCACCTCCACCAAACCAACCCAAGATACAACAAGAAATTACAGATCACAGTCAACAAGAATCAAAACCCCAAAAGCAACAGAATCAAACCCCCCAAGCTTCGAACAACGTCGCCCTCCTGCCGCCGCCGAGAGCCCACGGCCATCCGCCGCCTCGGATCGCAGCCGTCCCCGCCCTGAGCGCCGTCTCGTGCCTCGATCCGCGCCACCCGGAGTGCCCTAGGCCGGATCCCTCCGCAGCCGCCACTCCCGAAGCCTCGGATCCCGATCCGCCTCCCCTACAGTCGGAGGCCACCGCCGTAAGCCCGTGCGCCCACCCCCGTACGTCGCCGCCCCGATCCGCGCCGCCCCGTGCCGGATCGCCGCCGTGCCCCGAGCCCGATCCCGCCGTGCTTCGCCGCCGATCGCTGCTCGTACAGCGCCTGGGAACCGCCGCACGCCGCTTAGGAGCCTTCTCCGTCCGATCAGCGTCGCCCCGAGATCCCGATCTGCCGCTGCGCCGGCCCCTGGCCTCGATCTCCGTCGTGAGCTCCTGCAGAGAGAAAAAAAAAAAAAAGAAAACGAAGAAGAAGAAGAGAAACGGGAAGGGACAGAGAGAGAGAGAGAGAGGGTGAGTAATTGTAAGCTTAGGTAATATATTAATATATATATATATATATATATATAAGTTAAGTATTGAGTTTATTAAGTTAGGTTTTTATAAGTTTAAATATTAAGTTACTGTATAATTTATTTTATAAGTAAGTTTAATTAGCATTAAGTTATTATTTAAGTGATTTTATAAATTAATTTAAAGTTAAAATTTGAGGTATTATAAGTTATTAAGTTAAGTTAATTTAAAATAAGTTATTTCATAAAGATATTTTGTAAGAGTCTAATAATATTTGTAATAGTTATTTTCAGAATAACATTCCCTCTTAACATATTATTAGTTCGTTAAACTAACTCGTTCGTAACCCGTGTGAACCAGGTACACCGACCGCCTTGCAAAAACGCGCCTTTGGCTACAAGGCGAACGGTAACTCATCGTACCCTTGGCATGGGTCTTAAAAACAAAAACAAATGCATGCAACCTAGTTTTATTTCATTATCACAGTGTTCCCATTTTTAAACTGCTAGCTAAAATTGCACAGTATCGTAAAGGAAGCAGAATTGGGCTACTTGACATGATTGACAGAAAATTGTGACTGGAAATGTAAAATTGCACTGACACTGGGTTTTGGGGTAACTTATAATGGCGAGGGTACGGGAGCGACTAGTCCAGACTTTGTTGTCACCGTGCGGGTTCTAGCAACCCATAACAGTGCCGGTGACAACCATCACAGGTCACAGATCACAGATTATTGCACAGTACTCAGAGAATTGGTTCGCCCGGGTAGCACCCGCAGCAAGAGTTGGCCTCTTGGTTGCTTACTGTACCCCGCATTATAAGTCACAGTCTAGGTAAAGGCACAAATAGACTCTCGCATCATAGTTACTTTTATCATTGCACTTTTAACTGCTAGAAATTGTTGATAGCTGTAAAACTGCGAAGTTTACTTTTTCTGCTCATTTTCTCTTACCATTATTGTTCGTACTTTACCTCTTTTCTTTTAAAATGACATGCTTGTATATTTGTTTCAATATCCATGTATAGAGATACTTTGAGTTACGTCTGATCCTGGCGACCCTTCTCTTTGTGGTGGACTCGCCAGATATCTCACAGGTCGAGGAGTTTGCACCTGAGGCCGCAGACGCTGAGTTTGTGGTTGAGTACGACCAGCAGGACCAGCAGGACCCTGTGTATTGAGAGTGAGTGTGAGAGAATTGCTTTGTTGTTTTCAGAGTGGTTTGATGTATCTTTTGTATTTTCGGTTGTATTTTCCTTTCATGTTAGCTGCTGGGTTGTAATAAGGTAGTGTACCACTTTCATTATCAGTATTTTGGCGTATTTCTGCAACATAGCCTGTGTTGACTTCATTGGTGCCTAGCAGGACTTGTGCATGTTCCAAGCAGTAACGGGCCCCGGAAGTGAGTCGATAGAGAACCATTGTTTTGTTTGTGCTATAGTAACCCATGTTTGTAATTTCCAACATTAAAGAGATAACGAGTAGTAACTAACTAACTAAAAAGTGTCCGTGAGAGTAGCCCAAAAGTAGGGAGATTTTAGTGCCTTTTGCGGCCCAGTGGGCCCTAAGCCCCTAACCGAAAGAGAGTTATGTGCATCTTTCAGACGGCGACAGGTGTCCATCGCGCCAGAATTTGAGCGAGTAACCGAACACTCTTATCTCCGACGCAAGGCGAGATATCGAACCCCAATGGCGACGGGCGGCGACCGCATCAGCAACCTCCCGCCGGAGCTCGTCATCCACATACTCTCCTTACTCCCCTCCACCAAGCACCGAGCTCGTACCTCCATCCTCTCCAAAAAATGGCGCCACCTCTGGTCATCAGTAGCCGTCCTTGATTTCCTACCATCCAATCCCGCCGCCGTCATCGACCGCTGCATCCGACTCTACCCCGGCCACGCCGCCCTCTTCCGCCTCCGCGTCGACGCCTCTCGCAAAACCCTTCCCGATATCGGATCCTTCGACCCCTGGATCCGCTTCTCCGCGGCCAGGTCCGTCAACGACCTCGCCCTCTCCTTCGATGACCGCCCTTACTCTTACCCACCGTACAAACCCAACCTATCCACTTCTATCTTCCTCTGCGCTCCATCTTTGTCATCTCTCAAGCTCCGATGCTGCAATTTCCCCCAAATCGATGCCAATTTCCTAGGGTTTCCCTCACTCAAAACCCTATTTTTGGAGTATGTTGATATCTCCAACGAGGCTGTCGAGTTCTTGATCTCAAAAAGCCCGCTGCTTGAAACCCTAAGTCTCAATTGTTGCCCTGAGATCAGCCAGGTCGAGATTTCTCCAGTTCGGAACCAGCGCGTCGAGAATCTGAAGCTGTCAATTTGTCGGGTCAATGAGAGCGGCGGCCGGATCTTTGTTGACGCGCCGAGGCTGCGTTTCTTTGATTTTAGCGGGAATGTCAAAAAGCTTGAGATTCGGGACGCCCCAAGGTTGGTTAAGGCTGATATTTCTGCATTCAGCTCGGAGTTCTGCAGCTCGAGGGATCATTGGATGAGGATTGTGTCCGCGATCTCAAGGGCGGAAGTTCTCGCAGTTAGTTCTTGGTTCACTCAGGTGAGGCTTCTTGAATATATAGACTTTGGTTTTGTTTTGCAGTTGCTTTGATGTTGCAAGTTCTGACCCTTTTTAGTTGCAACATTGGAAGTTTGTTTTTGATGAAGATGAATCGTTTGAGATGAGGGGGCCGATGTTTACGAATCTTAAGGAGTTCCGGTGGAATGGGGTTGTAGTGACTAAGAATTCGAGGCGTGCTATGATGGTCTTCTTCAGAGAATGTCCGGTGCTCGAAGCACTTTATATAGATGTATGTCTTCGTTCAATTCTCCTTCCTTCTTTCCTTTCTGTTGTCATGCGGTTATTTTGAGCCTTCAATTCTTATATTGGTTAACATGCTGGTTCCCCAGCTTGATTTTTATGCAGGAATGATGCATGAACATGAGGAAATAAAACACGGGTTGACAAAATCATACCATGAAAGTCTTAATGCTGAGCTCGAATCTGCTGAGGGGGAACATTCGGGGCATTCAGGGGGACACAAGATTCCCATTGAATCGAATTATGATAAACAGCCCGAGCTTCTTTTCGGGGATAATGGTTATTTGCTTTCTCGACTTGTGATGGTTTCTGTAACCCAGTTTACAGATTATGACGAGGAAACGAAGCTTGTGGAATTTATCCTGCAGAAGGCAACAATTTTGGAGTTGTTGCATCTAGTAGTTACAGCACCATTTGTGGAGATGGAACCGTTATGTCAAAAGATTTACAGCATTCCCTCTGCCTCCCCGAATCTTGAAATCGACATGTGGGGGAAGTCGACTATGAAGCCCAGGAGATTCAGAACATATGAACATTTGTGGGATTTCTAAATCCAGCATACCATATAATCGGTATCACCACCCGTAAGCATAGATATTATCTGATTACACATGCAACATTACTATTGCTTTTGCAGTTTAAAGAATATCTTTATTGAATTTAGTTAAATCATATTGCACATTTCAAAGTGCTAGTTTGTCCAGAAAGCAGATTGGTCCCTTGAAGTAATTAGTTTGTCTGTTACTTTAGTTTTTGATCCCTTGGTTGGTTATTAGGAAGCATGGTTTGCAACATCGTCCTATGCCAATAGACATCTGGTCTATAGTATCAGGTTCAAGCTTGGTATCCGTTCCAGACATTTTTGGTTAATAATGAAACATGAGCCAATGTAGGTTCAAACTGTAGAGTATTGAACATTTATGGTCAAAAGAAGCAATGTACAAAATTTTCAAAATTGACAACACTAGCTCTTTGATGGATGAAAACTGTTCTTTCTTATATCCACAATATAACTTTAATCATTATGAACGAATTGATAATAGGGTTGAGTGTTTTACTAGATTTGTGCCTTTATATTTCATTGAATAAAACATAACGAGCGATACCTTATTGGAATAAGTTTGTTGTCTTAGAGAACTTTTGTCGCCTTGGGTTTACCCTATAACTTTGGTTTCAGGTGAATTGTTAAGTTGGATCAAATATATTACAGATTTTAGCTCCTTTGGTATGATTGGGTTTACCCTATAACTTTAATCATTAAGTTTGTTGTTGTCTTTATTGCTGCATGTACATTTAGGGGCGGAGCTAAACATGGGCTGACCCGGGCTGCAGTCCGGGTAAGTTTTTTTGGACCTGAAGATCTTAGTACGCAATGCCCTAGCTTTCCATGTATTCAAAAAGATTGGGTCATGATATATGAGAAGATTGGCATAACACGACCATAAAGAGATCATAATGAGAGTTGCCTCGCGCCCCTACCGTTTTACTCCCGCGAACAACCATTTTTCCACTTATTTACAAGTTAGCCATTCAATTTTGCTCACTGCGCACAACAAATTTTTATTCTCAAACTGCTCCATTATGCACGGTGAATAAAACGATGACCGCCGGCGGACTCCCCACCCCGCCCCCACCACCGACCTTCTTTATTTTCCCCAGCCCCTCCGCCGACCTCTCCGTCGATCTCCCTAGCACCTCCGTCGCCAACTCCTCTGACTACCCAGCCTTGCGGCCCTGCCCCCTCTGTCGTCCCCTCCCACGATCTTCTTCATCTCCCCAAGCCCCCCAGCCTCCACCGTCCCCTCCGTCGCTCCCTCCGATTGCTTGGCCCAGCTCCTTTTGCTGCCCACTCCACCAACCATCTTCTTCCATAGTCCCCTTTACCTCCCCCTCCGCCGACCATGTTCTTCTTCCCCAGCCCACTCCATTGTCCCTGTCCTATCATTCGCCCCATCCACCAACAACCCCTCCCCTTCTCTCCCCCTCCTCTCCCCTCCCCTCCCCTCCCCTCTCCTCTCATCCTTCGACAACCCAGCCCTCTACAGCCTCTCTTTCCCATCGCTCATTCCAAACCCTAAAAATCCGTCGAGGAGGGGGGCGACAATGGTAAAAGATGAGTAAATTGAATCACACTTGTAAATAAGTGGTTTGCGGACGAGTAAAACGGTAGATGCACGAAGCAACTCCCGATCATATTATATACTAATTAATCTCTATAATGGGTACCATGTACATGAGAAGATGGCTTAATTGGATCCAAAGTAGACCTTAAGATAGACATTCATCAGTTCCTAAAGGTAACACAGTTTGATGCACGCGAGAGGCTGTCACCAAAAAAGGAGTTTATATGTAATAACACGGAACACTCAGATATATATATTTACACACACACATGAGATAGAGAAATAAACATGTGAGCAGTTGAGACCGAGAGGAAATCAATCGAGTCAATAGTTTAAGTCAACATATTTTGGGGTTTCATTTTTAATATGTAATTTAAGTCAAAATCTAAGGCCCAAACCAAAGCCCATTGTAATAAATCAATTAAGACTGAGGAAGAGCAGTAGCTGGTGGGGGAGTGTGCCCAGTGGAGAGACATTGAAGTTTTTTAGAATTTAAATTATCAAAATTGGATCTTTTCTCTCTTATGCTTCCTTTCCTACATATGGTCCCTTGAATGTTGAAAGGGGCAGAGTTTTGGTGAGAAGGGGAGAAAAAAATTCTAATGAATTCTAGTAATAGTGTCTTTTGCAACCATGCCAAGTGATTATCCCTCCTTTCATTTGATTTATTAATGATCATTCTTGTTGACGGATGTGTTTCGCCATCCAGTAAGATGGGCCGATGAGGACGCCTTCGATGAGAGGACCATTCACCGGCTAATGAGTGTGATCCGTGAAGAGGATATCCAAGGTTATGGAAAGCTAGGATCGGGCCACTTGAGTGAAGTCTGACTTGGCTCCGTGCGATCTCCATTGATCTGCAACATAGAAAAATCGTCAGGGGGTCGGGGCTGGGGCCCGACCAAATCCCCTCCAACGTCAAGTCAGTTGATGACTCCAAAGAGGCTTGGGACGGCTAGGTCTGACATATAAGGAGGTCATCCCATCACCATCACACGAGCTATGGTAGAAGAAATATGAAGTGGAAAGTATATAGTATTGTGATACCTTAAGTTAGGACATGGCCTCCACTTCTCCCTTGTTCTCTAGAGTATTTATCCCCATGGTGGCTTGTAACTTTACGCTAATAAAGTGGCACTATTGGAGTAACCATCACCATGAATGTGACCTTTAATTGCTTAATTAGTGGTTATTGAAGTGGGCCGTGATGGAGTGTAATCGCCCACAATTGATGGCTCTTTGTGAGTGAGGTGAATGTTGTCTCATTCAACCCAACGGCTATGGGCCATGGGCCGGCCGACCATATTTGATATACGTCAACAGTCACCCCATCGTTCGAGCTCAACCGCTGCAAAGGTTGAGATTGGACGATGTGATAAGCATGCATGACAAAGAAGTAGCCCTGGTCGGATAATCGGGGTGGCCCGCAAGGGTATGGGTTGGTCATCACTGATCGTATAGCTTATTTGGCCCGAGGGGAGTGGCTCTCGTTCGTATAGCCGTTCATTAGGTGGCGAGGGAAGTGACCCCCGGCTTACGTCCGACGAGCTTCATTTGGTGGCGAATGGAGTAGCCCGTCGACTTATGTTCGACGAGTGTCGTTCGGTGGCGAGGGAAGTGCCCCCCTCGACTAACGTCCGACGAGAGTAAAGAAAGATCATCCCCGTTCGTGTAGCTTGCTTGTCCCGCGAAGGAGTGGCCCCCGGTCGTATATCCAAGTAGCTCGCGAGGGCATGGAGTTCATCTCCGATCGTATAGCTCGCGTGGCCCGCGAGGGAGCAACCCCGATCGTATAGCCAAGTAGCCCACGGGGGCATAGAGATCATCTTCGATCGTATAGCTTGCTTGGCCCGCGAGAGAGCGGCCCTCGGTTGTATAACCAATTAGCCCGCGAGAGCATAGAGTTCATCCCTTATCGTATTGCTTGCTTGGCCCGCAAGGAAGCGGCCATTGGTCGTATAGCGAAGTAGCCCGCGATGATAATGAGGGTTATCCTCAAGCACATAGCAAGATCAGCCAGCGAGAGAGTGGCCCCCTCATCGTATAGCCGACCAGCTCGTGATGTATTCTGAGCTGACTTGGGGTCTGCACACTTCAGTAAAGTGGGAAATATGGCCGAACAAATGCCTTCTTAGGGTGCATTTGTCGAAGATATATCAGCTCATCAATCATTTGTTAATTCAACAAGACCCAAAATGAACTGAAGAATTTGATTGGTTGGGTTTGTTTTACCCATAATACAACTTGCCATTTGTTAGATGAGCTCAGGTAGCAATATACGTCATCCTGGGTAGGTCATTCTGCCTGGGTCGTTTTGTACCGGTCTTCTTGCACAAGTCATCCTGGACCGGCCCTTCTGGATGGGCCGGCCTTCTTCTGGATCAGTCAGCCTATCTCTGTGTAGGTCTGACTGGATGGGTTGGCCTTCTCTTAGGTCCGTCGGCTTAGCTCTGCGTAGGTCGGCTTGGTGTGTCATCCTCGACTATCCTCGACCTGGATAGTCATCTTCGTTTAGGATGTGTCATCCTTGACCTGGATAGGTCATCCTTGACCTGAATAGGTCATCTTCTCCCGGATGGGTCATACTCGTCTAGTATGGGTCATTCTCACCTCCAGATAGCTCGGTAGGTCGGATGCATTCCATATATGTGTCTAATAGACTACAAGTTCTTTTGCCTCCTTGTCTTGGAGGGGCGCTTACATTTTAGAAATAGACAGCTCATTATGTTATCAATGTTTTAAAATTGACAGCGAATATAATTGAATAAAGATGAATCCCTTTGTCCGAGCTTTTGCCGGTTGTTTTACAAGACGGAGATGAGAGCATCAAGGCTCGCAGCTTCAGAGCTTGCTCGGAGCTCGGAACTTGGAGTTCGGAGAGGTTGGTTGGACCCCTCAGAGCTTAGAGCTCGGCAAGCGATGCCGAAGACAAGCCCAGCAAGCCCGGCAAGCCCGGATGGAGATTAGGGCTCTACTCAGCTGGAGACGAGAACTTAATTGGAGGGAAACTTCGCTGGACGCAAACTTGCTCCGCTGGAATTCATGGCTTGGAGGGAGAAACCCGACGACAAGCAATCAAGGTTGACGTCATCGTCGATATCCTTGATCGATTCATGGGTCATTCGGATCCTCAATTCCCGCCATAAGGTCAGAGATGGGGATGCGCTTCGAGAAATAAATGCCGTTCGTCTGTCTTTTTGTTCATCGAACTCGCTTAGTAGTCTGTATCTAGAAAGAAACAAAGAGAGCGAAGCTTGGAGGTTAACAAGCCTGTTAAAAGAGGAAGTGTTTCGATTGTCGATCCTTTGCGTCTTCACCATCTAGGATTAGCTTGGTTTGGGCTGAAGAAGTTCAGATGAAGCTTGGATCGAACTCGGAGCTCGGATGGAGTGGCTCTCCAGTCTCATCTCATACTATAATTCCATCCATCAACCAGTTAACATTCAAAAGCCACAGAAAGAGAATGTGTGCTCTTGTTGCTGTGTTGAATCACTATAACTAAATTTATGGAAGAAAAGGGATTGCTGTTTGCCCTGAGCTTAGCTTGAGGGAACCTTGGGGTTGCGTTACTCGGCATTAGAGATAGTCACATGCATCTCCATCAAGAGCTGGTGAGGTTCATACGAAGCTCGGATACCCGGATCGAGCTCAGACAAAGCTCGGATTCAGCGAAGGATCAAAGCTCGCACTTCAACACCAAAGCTCAGGCATTGGAGCTTGGTTTGATCGCCTGCATCATGCGAGTTGTGAGAAGTTAGAACATCATACCCGAATATCGACTGGGAGGAGATCGTACATCGGACCCGAACATCGGAGCTTGGACATATCGGCACAGTCACTCCATAGACAGCTTTGCTAGCTTTGGCTTAGTCCAGCAAGGAGGGAATCAACCAGTTGTAGAAGAACTACAGGGGGCAAATCTATTTGGTTTCCCATCATGGCTTCATAGTACTAGATGCCGGATCTAGGTTGGAACATGGAGCAAGTTTGTTGGGCAGAAGCAGGGAGTCAACTTGCTGCTTGACGGAGGTTTTGCGGAGTGGACCGAGTTCTTAGAGCTAGGGGTCGGTGACATTCTTGCGTCAGTGACATGGGCTTGGTTTGAGGAACTGTAAGCTCGGCTTGGGGGACATGATGCGTTGTAAGCCCAAGAAAGACGTAGAAGCTCGGACGAAAGAGTCGAGCTGGGGCAGAGCTTCAGATGGACAGTCGAATTTGAAGCTTCAGAGCCCAAACCGAGCCGTCTCCTCTGATCTTCGACCTGCATGGAAGCTCAGAAGATGGAAGCTTGATCGCTCCGACCCAAGCTCCTATGATAGAAGCTCGATCGCTCGGAAGAGGGGTTGCTGACGGATTGGTCGTTCGGTCAGTCGGATGGAGGCGAGCTTCTTCCCAAGCTCGGCTTGTTTGGATCGAGCTCAGGTGAAGGTCGAACGACACTCAGGAGTTCAGATCGACCTTAGAATTGGGTCAGTGTTGTCGAAACTAAGGCAACAGGCACCCCTATGGGAGCTTGGATAAATCCCGTCGGCGAGGAGATGTTAGGCGATTCCGATGGGAGCTTAGAAGCTAGGATGGGCCTCGAGATCTGAGATTGGTGCTTGGGTCAGAGCTTGGTGCTTGGGTCGCTCAAGACAGAGACTCGGATGCTCGGTTGACACACGGAGCTTTGATGTTGGTCGAAGCTCGGATCAAGCTCTATTGTAGGTCGGACGGAGCATTAAGCTGGGGCAAACCCTTGGCCGCTCGGCTGGAAGAAAACCCGAGATGGCTGCTTGGGTCGGAAGAAGATGCCAACTTGGCAGCCCCGCTGGAGAAAACCCCTCCCCCTTCTCTCCCCCTCCCCTCCCCTCCCCTCCCCCTCTCATCCTTCGACAACCCAGCCCTCTACAGCCTCTCTTTCCCATCGTTCATTCCAAACCCTAAAAATCCGTCGGGGAGGGGGGCGACAATGGTAAAAGATGAGTAAATTGAATCACACTTGTAAATAAGTGGTTGTGCGGACGAGTAAAATGGTAGATGCACGAAGCAACTCCCGATCATAATATATACTAATTAATCTCTATAATGGGTACCATGTACATGAGAAGATGGCTTAATTGGATCCAAAGTAGACCTTAAGATAGACATTCATCAGTTCCTAAATGTAACACAGTTTGATGCACGAGAGAGGCTGTCACCAAAAAGGAGCTTATATGTAATTACACGGAACACTCAGATATATATATTTACACACACATGAGATAAAGAAGTAAACATGTGAGCAGTTGAGACCGAGAGGAAATCAATCGAGTCAATAGTTTAAGTCAACATATTTTGGGGTTTCATTTTTAATATGTAATTTAAGTCAAAATCTAAGGCCCAAACCAAAGCCCATTGTAATAAATCAATTAAGACTGAGGAAGAGCAGTAGCTGGTGGGGGAGTGGGCCCAGTGGAGAGACATCGAAGTTTTTTTAGAACTTAAATTATCAAAATTGGATCTTTTCTCTCTTGTGCTTCCTTTCCTACCTCTGGTCCCTTGAATGTTGAAAAGGGCAGAGTTTTGGTGAGAAGGGGAGAAAAAAATTCTAATGAATTCTAGTAATAGTGTCTTTTGCAACCATGCCAAGTGATTATCCCTCCTTTCATTTGATTTATTAATGATCATTCTTGTTGATGGATGTGTTCCGCCATCCAGTAAGATGGGCCGATGAGGACGCCTTCGATGAGAGGACTATTCACCGGCTAATGAGTGTGATCCGTGAAGAGGATATCCAAGGTTATGGAAAGCTAGGATCGGGCCACTTAAGTGAAGTCTGACTTGGCTCCGCGCGATCTCCATTGATCTGCAACATAGAAAAATCGTCAGGGGGTCGGGGCTGGGGCCCGACCAAATCCCCTCCAACGTCAAGTCAGTTGATGACTCCAAAGAGGCTCGGGACGGCTAGGACCGACATATAAGGAGGTCATCCCATCACCATCACACGAGCTATGGTGGAAGAAATATGAAGTGGAAAGTATATAGTATTGTGATACCTTAAATTAGGACATGGCCTCCACTTCTCCCTTGTTCTCTAGAGTATTTATCCCCATGGTGGCTTGTAACTTTACACTAATAAAGTGGCACTATTGGAGTAACCATCACCATGAATGTGGCCTTTAATTGCTTAATTAGTGGTTATTGAAGTGGGCCGTGATGGAGTGTAATCGCCCACAATTGATGGCCTTTGTGAGTGAGGTGAAGGTTGTCTCATTCAACCCAACGGCTATAGGCCATGGGCCGGCCGACCATATTTGATATACGTCAACAGTCACCCCATCGTTCGAGCTCAACCGCTGCAAAGGTTGAGATTGGACGATGTGATAAGCATGCATGACAAAGAAGTAGCCCTGGTCGGATAATCGGGGTGGCCCGCAAGGGTATGGGTTGGTCATCACTGATCGTATAGCTTATTTGGCCCGAGGGGAGTGGCTTTCGTTCGTATAGCCGTTCATTAGGTGGCGAGGGAAGTGACCCCCGGCTTACGTTCGACGAGCTTCATTTGGTGGCGAATGGAGTAGCCCGTCGACTTATGTTCGACGAGTGTCGTTCGATGGCGAGGGAAGTGCCCCCCTCGACTAACGTTCGACGAGAGTAAAGAAAGATCATCCCCGTTCGTGTAGCTTGCTTGGCCCGCGAAGGAGTGGCCCCCGGTCGTATATCCAAGTAGCTCGCGAGGGCATGGAGTTCATCTCCGATCGTATAGCTCGCGTGGCCCGCGAGGGAGCAACCCCGATCATATAGCCAAGTAGCCCACGATGGCATAGAGATCATCTTCGATCGTATAGCTTGCTTGGCCCGCGAGAGAGCGGCCCTCGGTCGTAACCAATTAGCCCGCGAGAGCATAGAGTTCATCCCTTATCGTATTGCTTGCTTGGCCCACAAGGAAGCGTCCATTGGTCGTATAGCGAAGTAGCCCGCGATGATAATGAGGGTTATCCTCAAGCACATAGCAAGATCAGCCAGCGAGGGATTGGCCCCCCTCATCGTATAGCCGACCAGCTCGTGATGTACTCTGAGCTGACGTGGGTTCTGCACACTTCAGTTAAGTGGGAAATATGGCCGAACAAATGCCCTCGTAGGGTGTATTTGTCGAAGATATATCAGCTCATCAATCATTTGTTAGTTCAACAAGACCCAAAATGAACTGAAGAATTTGATTGGTTGGGTTTGTTTTACCCATAATACAACTTGCCATTTGTTAGATGAGCTCAGGTAGCAATATACGTCATCCTGGGTAGGTCATTCTGCCTGGGTCGTTCTGTACCGGTCTTCTTGCACAAGTCATCCTGGACCGGCCCTTCTGGATGGGTCGGCCTTCTTCTGGATCAGTCAGCCTATCTCTGTGTAGGTCTGACTGGATGGGTTGGCCTCCTCTTAGGTCCGCCGGCTTAGCTCTCCGTAGGTCGGCTTAGATGTGTCATCCTCGACCTATCCTCGACCTGGATAGTCATCTTCTTTTAGGATGTGTCATCCTTGACCTGAATAGGTCATCTTCGCCCGGATGGGTCATACTCGTCCAGTATGAGTCATTCTCACCTCCAGATAGCTCGGTAGGTCGGATGCATTCCCTATATGTGTCTAATAGACTACAAGTTCTTTTGCCTCCTTGTCTTGGAGGGGCGCTTACATTTTAGAAATAGGCAGCTCATTATGTTATCAATGTTTTAAAATTGACAACGAATATAATTGAATAAAGATGAATCTCTTTGTCCGAGCTTTTGCCGGTTGTTTTACAAGACGGAGATGAGAGCATCAAGGCTGGCAGCTTCAGAGCTTGCTCGGAGCTCGGAACTTGGAGTTCGGAGAGGTTGGTTGCACCCCTCAGAGCTTGGAGCTCGGCAAGCGATGCCGAAGACAAGCCCAATAAGTCCGGTAAGCCCAGATGGAGATTAGGGCTCTACTCAGCTGGAGACGAGAACTTAATTGGAGGGAAACTTCGCAGGACGCAAACTTGCTCCGCTGGAATTCATGGCTTGGAGGGAGAAACCCGACGACAAGCAATCAAGGTTGACGTCATCGTCGATATCCTTGATCGATTCATGGGTCATTCGGATCCTCAATTCCCGCCATAAGGTCAGAGATGGGGATGCGCTTCGAGAAATAAATGCTGTTCGTCTGTCTTTTTGTTCATCGAACTCGCTTAGTAGTCTGTATCTAGAAAGAAACAGAGAGCAAAGCTTGGAGGTTAACAAGCCTGTTAAAAGAGGAAGTGTTTCGATTGTCGATCCTTTGCGTCTTCACCATCTAGGATTAGCTTGGTTTGGGTTGAAGAAGCTCGGATGAACTTGGATCGAACTCGGAGCTCGGATGGAGTGGCTCTCCAGTCTCATCTCATACTATAATTCCATCCATCAACCAATTAACATTCAAAAGCCACAGAAAGAGAATGTGTGCTCTTGTTGCTGTGTTGAATCACTATAACTAAATTTATGGAAGAAAAGGGATTGCTGTTTGCCCTGAGCTTAGCTTGAGGGAACCTTGGGGTTGCGTTACTCGACATTAGAGACAGTCACATGCATCTCCATCAAGAGCTGGTGAGGTTCATACGAAGCTCGGATACCCGGATCGAGCTCAGACAAAGCTCGGATTCAGCGAAGGATCAAAGCTCGCACTTCAACACCAAAGCTCAGGCATTGGAGCTTGGTTTGGTCGCCTGCATCATGCGAGTTGGGAGAAGTTAGAACATCATACCCGAATATCGACTGGGAGGAGCTCGTACATCGGACCCGAACATCGGAGCTTGGACATATCGGCACAGTCACTCCTTAGACAACTTTGCTAGCTTTGGCTTGGTCCAGCAAGGAGGGAATCGACCAGTTGTAGAAGAACTACAGGGGGCAAATCTATTTGGTTTCCCATCCTGGCTTCATAGTACTAGATGCCGGATCTAGGTTGGAACATGGAGCAAGTTTGTTGGGCAGAAACAGGGAGTCAACTTGCTGCTTGACGGAGGTTTTGCGGAGTGGACCGAGTTCTTAGAGCTAGGGGTCGGTGACATGCTTGCGTCAGTGACATGGGCTTGGTTTGAGGAACTGTAAGCTCGGCTTGGGGGACATGATGCGTTGTAAGCCCAAGAAAGACGTAGAAGCTCGGACGAAAGAGTCGAGCTGGGGCATAGCTTCAGATGGACGGTCCAATTTGAAGCTTCAGAGCCCAAACCGAGCCGTCTCCTCTGATCTTCGACCTGCATGGAAGCTCAGAAGATGGAAGCTTGATCGCTCCGACCCAAGCTCCTATGATAGAAGCTCGATCGCTCGGAAGAGGGGTTGCTGACGGATTGGTCGTTCGGTCAGTCGGATGGAGGCGAGCTTCTTCCCAAGCTCGGCTTGTTTGGATCGAGCTCAGGTGAAGGTCGAACGACACTCAGGAGTTCAGATCGACCTTAGAATTGGGTCAGTGTTGTCGAAACTAAGGCAACAGGCACCCCTATGGGAGCTTGGATGAATCCCGTCGGCGAGGAGATGTTAGGCGATTCCGATGGGAGCTTAGAAGCTAGGATGGGCCTCGAGATCTGAGATTGGTGCTTGGGTCAGAGCTTGGTGCTTGGGTCGCTCAAGACAGAGACTCGGATGCTCGGTTGACACACGGAGCTTTGATGTTGGTCGAAGCTCGGATCAAGCTCTATTGTAGGTCGGACGGAGCATTAAACTGGGGCAAACCCTTGGCTGCTCGGCTGGAAGAAAACCCGAGATGGCAGCTTGGGTCGGAAGAAGATGCCAACTTGGCAGCCACGTTGGAGAAGACCCAAGCTCTGGTAGCTCGGTCAGATGAAGAAACAAACTTGGTCGACATGTCGGAGGAAGCCCCGAGTTCTGGCGGCTCGGTCGGACTTGGTCGCCCAGTCGGAGGGAGGGATGTAGCCCTGGATTTCCTCCATTGAGAATGCGATGGCTTTTTTTGCATGTTTGATTTGAGTATCGCAAAGGAGCAATGAAGTGACTCGTTTGGCAAAATGATGGGGGCTTGGGCCCACGAGTTGCTTGCAGAGAAAGTGATATGCCCTTTTTGACTGACTTGATAAGGAGTACATGTTTTGGTTTTGCTCCATCTTCAGTGAAAATGCATAAAACTTGGTGGGGCGAGTCGACATCTTCAATACTAGAAGGTGACATGGATGTCGACTCTCATTTTCCACAGACGTCGCCAACTGTTGACGGATGGATATCACCATCCAGTAAGGTGGACCGACGAGAACGACTTTGATGAGAGGACTTTTCGCTGGCTGATGAGTGGGACCAATGAGAGGATATCCCAGGTCATGGAAAGTTAGGATCGGGCCATTTGAGTGAAGTCGGACCTAGCTCTGCACGATCTCCATTGATCTGCAGCATAGGAAAATCGTCAGGAGGTCGGGATTGTGGCCTGACCAAATCCCCTCATACGCTCAAGGCAGTTGGTGACTCCAAAGAGGGTCGGGGCGGCTAGGTCCGACCTATAAGGAGGTCATTCAATCACTGTCACATCGAGCTATGGTGGAAGAAATATAAAGTGGAAAGTATAGAGTATTGTGATACCTTAAGTTAGGATCTGGCCTCCCCTTCTCCCTTGTTTTCTGGAGTATTTAATCGCCCTGGTGGCTTGTAGCTTCCCGCTAATAAAGTGGCACTATTAGAGTAACCACTGCCATGAATGTGGCCTTTAATTGCTTAATTAGTGGTTATTGAAGTGGGCCATGATGAAGTGTAACCGCCTACCATTGATGGCTTTTTGTGAGGGAGGTGAATGTTGACTCATTCAACCCAAGAGCTATGGGCCGTGGGTTGTGGACCGGCAGGCCATATTCGATATACGTCAACAATTCTTATTTCTATGTGGTATTTTATTCATATGGATTTTAAAGAATTTTGTGAAATACCCATCTCGTGTTCATGTTTTACCTGTTTGGTGGGTATTTATCAAAATTGGAATTTTTTTCTTCCTGTTTATACATTATTCTAAGTTAAGGTATTGCTTTATTGTGAGTAGTTCTTAAATTGCGAGTTGTACTTGAACTGTGATATTACAATTTTTGTTTACTGTTTGATATTAAGTTTTATGAAATTTATCGGTTGCCGGACTGAAAAAATTCCTGGTTCTGCCATTGTGTACATTAATATGGAAGCCTTGTTTTGGGGTCTCATTTAAATTTTGCATTGCAGGAGGCTGTGGCGTTGCTATACTGGGTTTTGCCAAACATGTATGGTATCCCTATCTTTGAGACTCAAATCCGTCGCAGAAGCAACCCAGCGTCTGACACTTTTAGCATGCCATTTGCACGAAGTTCGAAACTGGTGCTGCAGATTGATGAAGAAGCATCTTCAATTCCTGTGATTAAGTTTAGGTTAGTGTTACATAGGTTGTAAGCTTTCAAAGAAAGTTTCAAGTGGTTGCATGTATCATTACTAGTTTGTATATACGCATTAGTCTTTGGTTACTGTATATGTGAAGAATCCTTCTATTAACATGATAAATTTCTTGCAGAATATTTCGATTTACCGAAGATCGTCTGATCAGTTGCTCCACAAGCACATGGGTCCATCTCTTTCAGCAGCGCCGGTCTTTACAGGCAATTGTGAATTTCTTCAGAATGACTGTGATGCTGTCGAAGTTGTGTAGGCTTTTATCATTTTGTTTATCAGGTTGTGTAATCTTTCATGCAACTTATCCGTCCAAACGAAGTTCTTAAGACTGCAGTTGTTCTTGGCAAATTAAGTTTTTAGGAAAGTAACCATATCCATAACTGCGAAGGAAATCTGGGATAATAAACTTGGAAATATCAACAGCTCGCCGTTGCTTACCATCAGATTGTATTCATGTTTTGATGGGAGGTTATGATGAGAATATATTTGCTGGAAGGCACATGATTGCTGGACTTCATGCAGACAAGTTAACCTGCTACTAATTTGACCTTTTATTAAGTTAATTTAAAGGAAATTCAACGAAAATCAGATCCATACCCAAAACTCAAAAACATCCTACTGATCCTAATAGCAGGATGTAGACAAACCTGCGTGCTAACGTCAAGATCAGCACCCATTTTCAGTATAACAGCGACAAAAGTTTTTTGGGTCACTGCTTTAGTTTTGTGCTCTATTATTTACTTTTGGCATCATCAACTAGCAAGTTTCTAATTAAACATTAGCCACTTTTGAGTCGTCGTTTTCTTCGATCTTATCCTTTGTACTTTGTAATGAAAAATGTAATGGTGACAAATATGTATTGTTAGGGTTTGTTGCTTGCGTTGAATGAGTAAAGATCTAAGTGTATTTTTTTCAATCCTATGCGATGATGAGTACTTTATTCGAGTCCTTCCAATTTAGCCGGCCTTAGGAGGTGCCGGTCAATGCTTAAACTAATCTTTGAGACAGAGATGATTGGCCTTTGATAACAACTTTGCAATAGAGAATTTTTTAGTTGATTCTTTCCTCGACAATACTAGCTACGATTATATAATAGAGATTTTCTCGTCAATAATATTACAACTCTCAAAATGTTTGCAAAAAGAGTTAAGATTGTCCATAATGAGTGTTAAGATTGTCAACATGATCAGAGTGATACACCGGTTAGTTAAACGGGTGAAAACATAACCTTGATTAAGATACCATATAGCCCAGAAGCTTAAACTGCAGGGTAGATGCATAACTTCCCGTTTATGATTAAGAATGATCACTTATGAAATTGCAATTATAAAATATAAGAGCGTTGGGCAGAAATTAAATCCTCAATTTAGTAGAAAACTCTGCATTCGTTTGATGCTAATTCTCCATGTTCTACTTAGATTTTGCTCCTTTACTATTTAAAATTGGATAAACACTCTGAGCCATCATTGTTGATGTAACAAAAGCTAAATTATAGCTAAATACCCTATTCAAAGTTGCCGCCTTTGGGATTAAATCTTGAAATTTTCTTTCCATCAATCGTACATCTCACTATAAAACTTATGTTATGCTTACTTTTTTTGTTTGTTTCTTACCAAACTGATAATAATCAGCTAATATATAACGCAAAATATCTAATATTTTTTACGAAATGTAGTTTTGATGGATTTCAATGCCATGGAGATTTTGCTGCCAAACCTTAATAATACAAGGTAGTTAACATAACTTTACTTAAATATAATAATTTTGGTTAGTGGGTCTAAATCTCACTGACTGTTCTAGGGTTGAAACTTAAGATCTGCACAAAATGATCAAGTTGATTGAAGTTACATTATCAAGGAGTTGCTAAAGAGCTCAAAAACAATATAATTATCTGAAAAAGGAGAGACAAAAGCTGAACCCTAGGTAGGAGGGGAGAGATTCCTTCAAGGAGACCAGTCTTTTCTCCAAAACACTGCAAGCCCATGATTACATCTGCTCCCTATGAAAACGGAGAGTGCATACACAACATCACAAACAGGCTTGTTTTCCCATTCCCATCAATATTAATAGATAATCTTTAATATTATTGCTCAACTGGCTCAAGGTAGTGACATCTTAGCTGCATTCAGTTTTTTAATTAATTGATTCTATCATATTAGGACTGACTATAGATTAGTTGCCTGACCATTGACCTAGGGGGTTCTAAAGGATTTTAGTGGAGATAATAATGTGTATCATATATATGACATATATGATGTTAAGCTTTATATACACATTCAAAATGTCGCCATCCATTTTTTTAGGATTAGAAACGTTCATATTCCTACTCTAAAACACCAAAACATCAAATATCGGATGAACCTAAGGGGTTTTGCATGTTCATCAACTCGTCGCAAATTTAATAGTTTTGTAAACTTTTGAGATGGGTGGATGAACGAGCAAACACGATAAAAATGAACGGTTGCGATCCTTAAAAAAATAAAGAGTGAAATTTTAGAAGCTGTTGATGAAACTTAATCACATATTTCGTATGGTTCCTATTAGGTGAGGACTACCTGCACCGCAAAATTGCGGTGCAGGTGATTATTACATGCCAAAACAGCAAAGAATAGGGCTTTGCTGGTGTGATTTGATACTTTGAAATGATAATGTTTCTAATTTTGGCAAATAATGATTGGATGCACCTCTATCCTGAGGTGCATTTAGTCTTTGCCTTCCTATTATTCTCTTTAGAGGAGTACATTACAGGGTAATTATAACATTTGAGGGAATGGTCGGTCCATGGTTTTAGGAGACGCAAGGCAAGACAGAAACCATAGAAACCATCCAATTCTCTTTTAAGTGCCTCTAAATTTCTCTTGAACAAGACACATGTATGATGATGTCTGTTGTACTTTTGGGTTCCTTTGATTCAAAGGAAAGCCATAAAGAAGACAGCCATGAGAGCACTGATTCAACAATATCCAATACCCAATCTTGGACAAAAAGGACAGGAGATCCAAGTATGGGGGACCCTGCATCATGATTGAAGAGGGGAAATGATGGGAGAAGAAAGAAGTTGCTTTGAAACCACTTCTTAGATAAATCCTTGGATTATAAACCTAACTTAGCTTGTGAAACTGGAGTTTAATTTAAGGTAGAACTAAACCAAGGTTTGTATCTGTTACGAGGTGGAACTCGCGTACAATGAATTTGTATTATGGGGAACCAAGGGCACGATGGTTATATGGAGAAGAAGGTTTAGGTAGGCTGTTTTACAAGTGATTAGCGGGGTGAAGAAGTTGGATCCGTTACCGGTGGCACTCACGGGGTCGAATCTCGCCGGATGCAGCTGAGGAGGGTTGGACGGCAGGGGGCTGACGCTGACTTTGGTCAAGGGGCGAGCTCTCCTGCAGCACGAACAACTCGTCAGAAGGGCAGGGTTGGGGTTCAACCCTTAGCCCCTCCGATGCCTAAGTCAGTAATAGGGCTTAAAATGGGGGGCTAGACACGCCGGCCGGACTAACGGTGTGTCGACCGCACGTGGCGAGCTATGGGTGGGAGAACAAAGATATGGATGACCCTTGTTCTCGTGTGTGAATTATAGATTAAGAGAGAATTTTCCAACCCCCTTTCCGTAAGAGGAGAGGGGGTATTTATACCTGACAGGTGATGACTAGGCGTGCTGAGCTGGCTCGGTTGTCGGTGGAAGCTTCGGACAAGGACGTCGGGAACAGGAGTTCCTGACCTGCTTTTGTCAGGCGGCGCAACGGCCAAGGGGTGCTTTTGTCGGGATGTCAGGGCCGAAAGCATTAACTGTCAGATGGGTCAGCCGCCAGGGGGTGCTTTGTCAGGCGGTCGGGTGACGTATGTGTCGATCGCGCCCTTATCCTAGGTCGTTTGTCGTTGGTGACGAACTAAAGGTCGGGCTATGCTATCCCTGGCGTCGGGGCGCATGAGAATCAGACGGGTCGTCCGGATCGGGAGCTGTCCGGCCCGGCCGCGCCTCCCGTCCGATCGCAGACTATGGTTCGCCGGCACAGATAGATACCCGCGCTTAAGTCAGCTGGCCTATCGGTGCCGTCCGGGCGCACCTCAGCACCCCTGGACTAGGCGTATAACCGCAGTTGTTCGACCCGCTCGGGGCGGTGCGCTCGGGGAGCGCCCGTCCCCATGTGGATTCGGATTTCCGGGGTGGCGGCCTTTTTGTGAAAAGGTGAGTTAATGGGGTACGTTAGCGGATCCGGGCGGGAGTCGGACTCCTACGATCTTTAGTTCGTAACAATTGCCCCCGGCATTCGAGTGCGAGGCGGAAGCCCGGTTCGGCTCGGATGGCGTAACGCTACCGTGACACTACCTTTTAATCGCGACCCGGACTTGGATCCCAGCTCAGGGGGGTGATGCTGGTCCCGCGGGGTGTGTCCCGCTATAGAGGGATCGCGAGGTCTCTTCCTGAGTTTGAGCCAAGCGGGGCGTTGTCCAAAAGGGGGAGTATTATACACCAATCTTTATCGGAGATCTAGGTGATATTTACAACACTAGGAGGAGATGTGGGTCAACCGGCGGTTGGGACGGAGGGTTGTCCACATTTGTTGTTCGCTTCGTGGGGAGGAGCAGATCCCTGCGTCGGGGCGGTCTTCCCTCATGTCGATCGCCGAATTCCTATCGCCTCATTGTCCGGGGCGGGCCGACTCGCCGGGAACCAAAAAAATTTTCTTTATCAGGGGTGCCGCCCTGTGACGGTTTAGCCTCCGGGGGGGCCGACCCTCTTCCTTTCCCTTTCACCGCTTCCTCACGTTCTGCCTTGCTGTTGTCGTGCTGGAGGGTTGCTCGGCCTCGCCGGGGACCCCGCGCACCGAGGGGGAACCCCAGGGAGGCTGAGGACGAGGTGGCGGTGGTGGCGCCGCTGGGAGAGCCGTTGGGGGGGTTCCCCCCCTGACACCCTGTGGGGATCGCCGAAGGGGACGGCGCCGCTGGGAGAGTCGCTGGGGGTTTCCCCCCTGACCCCCCGTGGGGGTCGCCTTCGGCTGGGCGTTAATTGGGGTGTTGCGGCACGCGGCCCGACTTCCTGGACCTGCCTTTTGATCCAGTAACGGGCAGGAGGAAAGCTGGCGGGCGGGGCCTTCCACGTGTAAGGGGAATATCCTGTTGGAGGTGGTGGGGCTATGTCGGCCATCGTCGGGGGGAGTGAGGTCCGTCGGTGGCTGTCGGCTTTCTTCGTAGCTCGGTGGGGCGTTTGGGGCCTTTTTATGCCCGGAGTGAGGGGATGGGAATCCCCTGCGTCTCTCTTCCTCCTTCCCCCTGACCTCTGGAGGGGGGTATTTATAGCGAGATTCTGTGGAAGGGTTTTTCTTGGGTAATGCGGGGGATTAGTGCTGTTAATGGGCTCCGCGGAATCCCGCGCTTTGGGAATCGCTTTTCCCTGGCGGTATCCGGCACTTTGGCCTCTCGGGGGGCGTGTTGCTGCTGATGGCGTGTTGTCCAAGCGTCCTTTTGTTATGTTGAGTCGCATCGTGGCGCTATTCTGACGAGACAGAGCCGCTGCCTTTTCTGGACTGGGTGCCTATTTCGCGGCCTCTGCCTTGCGACCGGTCCGTTCCAGGTCACGTGTCTTGGCTTCATGCGGGAGTTACACAATTATCCATTATGCCCCCAACATTCCCGTGTCCGAGATCGCGAGGTCTGGGAGAAGGGGATGTTGTCGGCTCGTGTTGCCTTTGGGCGGGGTGGGGAGTCGGCGAAGGGGTTCGGGATGAGACACGCTGTCCTATCATGATTTGTTTTCGGGCCGAACCGGTTACGCTGGGCGAGCCCCAGTGCATCTCGTTCCCCTTTGAGGAAAGTTGTTGGTGACTTTTAGGGGGGGCTGGGTTCGAATCGTAGTATCGCGGGGTTCAAGCTGCGGGCGTAGACTTCGTAGAAGTCCTAAGTCAGTTAGGCGGGGTAGTTGCTCGCCCGACACTTGGCGGGGGGGGGGGGGGGGGGGGGGATAGCTACACGCTATGGTATTCTCCGAAAAATCTGAGCGTATATAAAGAATGATGTTTTCATTCAAATTTATAAGCGCTAATCTATAGCTTGTACATGAGTTCTTAGTTTATCGCCCGTTGTGGGGTCAGATCCGGCTCGGGGAGGGGCTATAGAGCTGTCCTCGCCCGTGGTTTAATGACCTCCGGATCTAGGGGTCCCTGCGGGCCGGGTGGGCCCGTTTTAACTTGAGTCGATCTTGGCGCGGAGGTGATTGGCCGCCTTCTGTGCTGAAGTGTTGCAAGGTCTCTTTGGCCTGGGATAGGTGGGTGGGGACCTTGCCGATCGGGCCGCCTTCCCTCCATTGCTTTGTCATCTCCTTCCACGGACGGGGTAAGGTTTCCTCGGTCCGGTAGGGGAGCTGAGAGGGGGAATCACCAGGGAAGCCGTCTTTCTGGGGCTTGCGCCTTGGGGAGGTTCTTGAGGATCGGGCCGCTCCCCCCCCCATGCCTCACTGCTTCAGTTTGAGGGTGGGGTTCAGCGCCCGATGGTGCATGGGCGAGCTGACATGCCATGACTCGCCTTTTGGGCTCGTCAGGGATGCAGCCTTTCCGAGGTCCTCGGCCGGAGGTCGATGGCGGGGAGGGACTGGCCGGCCAGCACTGGGGGCTCTCGCCTGCCCCGCCGGTGGAGATCGGATGCCACCCTTTCTCCGACTCGTCCTCGTTTAGGGCGGACGGAGGCGTGAAAGGTGGATTTCCCTTGTGTAAAGGGAATATCCTTTGAGCGATCCGTTTGTAAGGGGAATATCCTGTTAGCGGTGCTGGAGATGCGGGAACCGCCGCCCTGGGCGGTGGGAACCAGTGATGGCCGGTGACCTCTCTTTTGTTAGGGCGTTGTATCTCGGCCCGTTTCCCGGTGGGTGGGGGGATCAAGTGGCGGTTTCTCATGTCTGCCGGTTCTCTTACTTTCGGAAGGGGGAGTGGCGTCTTTATAGGGAGATCTCGCTGACGGTTTCTCCCCTATTTATTGCGCTGAGTTGGCATTATTAATGGGCTCCTCGAATTCATGCCCGTGGGAAACCGCCTTAGCCAGGTGGCTCTTACGGGTCCTCTTTTGGAGCGCATCATTAATGGTGGCGTGTTTCTCGAGCGTCCTTTCGTTTCGCCGAGTCACATCGGGGCCGCCGACTCGGGAACTGACGCCATTTCGTCCCGGTTTGTGTGCCCCTGTTTTCTTTTGATTTTTCGAGAGCCATGGGTACGTGGCCCCCTCCGGTTTGTCGTGGCTAGGGTGGGTCCTGCCCCGGAGGTTTTGAGGGGGGAGCGGGCGCGTAGCCCTTCTCTGGTTTGGGTGGCTAGGGTTGGCCCTGCCCCAGAGGTCTTGAGGGGGGGAGCGGGCGCGTAGCCCGGCCCGTGCCCTTCTCTGGTTTGGGTGGCTAGGGTTGGCCCTGCCCCAGAGGTCTGGAGGGGGGGAGCGGGCGCGTAGCCCGGCCTGTGCCCTTCTCTGGTTTGGGTGGCTAGGGTTGGCCCTGCCCCAGAGGTCTGGAGGGGGGGAGCGGGCGCGTAGCCCGGCCCGTGCCCTTCTCTGGTTTGGGTGGCTAGGGTTGGCCCTGCCCCAGAGGTCTGGAGGGGGGAGCGGGCGTGTGGCCCGGCCCGTGCCCTTCTCTGGTTTGGGTGGCTAGGGTTGGCCCTGCCCCAGAGGTCTGGAGGGGGGGAGCGGGCGCGTGGCCCGGCCCGTGCCCTTCTCTGGTTTGGGTGGCTAGGGTTGGCCCTGCCCCAGAGGTCTGGAGGGGGGAGCGGGCGCGTGGCCCGGCCCGTGCCCTTCTCTGGTTTGGGTGGCTAGGGTTGGCCCTGCCCCAGAGGTCTGGAGGGGGGGGGGGGGAGCGGGCGCGTGGTCCGGCCCGTGCCCTTCTCTGGTTTGGGTGGCTAGGGTTGGCCCTGCCCCAGAGGTCTGGAGGGGGGGGAGCGGGCGCGTGGCCCGGCCCGTGCCCTTCTCTGGTTTGGGTGGCTAGGGTTGGCCCTGCCCCAGAGGTCTGGAGGGGGGGAGCGGGCGCGTGGCCCGGCCCGTGCCCTTCTCTGGTTTGGGTGGCTAGGGTTGGCCCTGCCCCAGAGGCCTGGAGGGGGGGAGCGGGCGCGTAGCCCGGCCCGTGCCCTTCTCTGGTTTGGGTGGCTAGGGTTGGCCCTGCCCCAGAGGTCTGGAGGGGGGAGCGGGCGCGTGGCCCGGCCCGTGCCCTTCTCTGGTTTGGGTGGCTAAGGTTGGCCCTGCCCCAGAGGTCTGGAGGGGGGAGCGGGCGCGTCGCCCGGCCCGTGCCCTTCTCTGGTTTGGGTGGCTAGGGTTGGCCCTGTGTCACGACCCGCTTCCCTAAAATGGAGGCGAGACGTGAAGAGGTCCGCACGGGAGTGGAGCGGTGAAGCCCCAAACCCGATAAGCGTCAATTTAGTATAAGCAGGTCCCTGTAATTGCAATCGAAACAACAACAACAATAATAATAGTATGAGACGGATATGAAATACCAATCCCAAAGTTTGTCCACAAAATATCCAACATCACAGAAAAGCCACCAGGCTAAAAGAAAGAGTCTAAGGGCCCAGAACAAGGCCAAACAAAAGCAACGACATAAATAAGTATAGGTGCCACGCACCGATAACAAAACAACTGTCTAACAAAAATAAAACACAACGGAGACACTAGGGCTGGTCCCCAGTGTCCACGTACTCCCCGTCCAACACAGGCTCAAGCTCGGCGTCCGCAAACACCTCACCCTCAGCTGGCAACTCAGGCTCAAGGTCTAACATGCGTCACCCAAAAGAGAGAGGGGCACATGTCAGCAAGTCTAAAAAGACTTGGGCAAGGAAACTGAAAGTGACTAACAACCTAGCATTTAATTGTTAAACAATGGCATGACAGTTGAATATGATGCAACAGTTTGAAAGAGTGACAAGCATGCACGGTGTAGCAAAAGCTACCAATTCACTAATCACTAATCACTTATCACTTATCACTTATCACTTAACACTTAACACTTAACACTTAACACTTAACACTTAGTGCATAGAGAGTCCACTTACTGGCCAGCTCGTTTATCTCTATCACTATCAACACTGAAACACTAGAGATTTCACCTGCTGGCCGGAGTGGCTGATCAAGCCACTCGGGCTCAGTCCGCTTATCTCTTACCCCACCCACATGTGACGAGCGTTGGGGTTTCCAACTCATTATGCTCGCTTCTGGTCACGAGCCAGGAAAATAAGTGTGTGTTGACATTCGAGCGTTGGGGTTTCCAACTACAGGGCTCGCTTCTGGAACACGAGCCAGGAAACATGGGATTGTAGCGTGTGCTACGCAATCACGATAAATAATCACTAAGCAATGCCACGAACAGATAATTGCGTACCGTTAATGGAATTTAAACGTGACAGGCAAAATGCAATGATATGAACATATTCGCGTACCGATAATTTAAAGTAAACGTGACATATGAGCATGATGAGGGTGACGGACCAAGCTTCGTTGTCAAGCTAGGTCAATGGCGTCTAAACGGCTATCCTTTCACCGTTTAGTCTCTTTTACGCTAAAGCAAGGGAAATGGCCTAAGACATGGCCTAAACCAAGAGATGCAAGTTTCACTTGCCTATCACCGGGGATGATGGTTACGAAAGTTCGTTACCGCGGATGCTAGCCTACGGGGAATCGCTGTTATGGGGAACAATCATCAAAACACAAGTATTTTATTAGGGTTTCATAAAAATTACAATATGATATGAAAACAACGGTAGATCGATTTCTTACCGAGAGGTGGCGGAAGAAACACTCCGGGGAACCCTAGGGTCAGATCTGGAAGCAAATGGAGAAGTTTGGGGAAACTAGGGTTTTGGGGGATTTGGGGATTTTGATGGGTTTTGATGGAGATTTGGGGAAGAGGAGAGGTGGATGGAGTGAATGGATGGAATGGATGATGGATTTAGGGCTTGGAATTGAGAAATGAAGCTTGGAGGAAGATGGGGGCTGAAGGGGGAGGATTTTAGGGTTTTGGGTCGTGTTGGGGAAGAAGAAGTCGTTTGGGTTGGGTATAAATAGGTTGGGCTGGCGGCTGCCCAGAAATTAGGGTTTTAACACTGGTTAGTCGGTCAAAGAGCAACCACTGACCGACTAGTTTGGCAACTAGTCGGTCGGTCGATCAACGCAGACCGACTAAGTGCAAACAGTAACTCCTGAACGAAAATAGGATTCTAGAGTTAGTCGGTCCATGAACAAGTACTGACCGACTAGTTTGGCATCTAGTCGGTCGATGAACGTTCTTAGACCGACTAAGAGTAAACAGTAGCTGATACAAAAATAAGATGATAAGTTAGTCGGTTCAAGAAGCATTGCTGACCGACTAGTTTGCAACCTAGTCGGTCAACCAACGTTCTTAGACCGACTAACGATAAACAGTAACTCCTGAGAAATTTAGAAAGCAAACTAGTCGGTCCAAGAAGGATTGCCGACCGACTGGATCGTCATCTAGTCGGTCGGTGGCCCTTCTTACACCGGCTAATGAGCACAGAAAAGTTCCGATACGGAGCACGGGGCCCCGGGATCGATTCCTAAGACTCCTAGGCTTGATCTAATAGTTAGATACGACCGTTATGAAGTCCGTCACGAGTGACATACTTCGAAATTGACAATCCTAAGGAAGAATCGAGAAAATACGACGAATCGATCGAAAATGAAAACTACGGAGACGAAAACCACACAAGAGGAGAAAATCCACCAAAACATATATTATATTATATTAAATCCAGATACATGAAAAGCAGTCGTTACATCCTCCCCAACTTAAGAAAAATTCCGTCCTCGGAATTTCCAAAAACTCACGAGTCCGGAAACAAAAGTGGGAAACGCTCTCGCATCTCATCCTCATTCTCCCAAGTAGATTCTCCAGGTGAGCCGTGTCGCCACATCACCCTTACAAGATTGACAACCTTGTTCCGAAGCGACTTCTGACGCCTGTCCAGAATCTGCACTGGATGCTGGTCATACGTCATATCGGGGCGAACGGTAATCTCCGAAAAATCCACCGCATGAGACGGATCGCTAATGTATCGACGAAGCTGCGACACATGGAAAACATCGTGAACTCCTTCCAAAGACGGCGGCAAGGCCAAGCGATAAGCTACCTCGCCAACCCTCTCCAAAACGTCAAACGGTCCAATGTATCGCGGGCTCAACTTCCCACGCTTCCCAAAACGAATCACACCACGATTCGGGGAAATCTTCAAGAACACATGGTCGCCTGGCTGAAACTCCAAAGGACGACGTTTAGCATCCGCCCAATGCTTAAAACGGTCCTGAGCAATCCTCAACCTCTCCCGAATATTCCTGACGACATCCACGGCCTCCACGATCATCTCAGGCCCCAACAACTCCCGATCACCAACGTCATCCCAACTCAATGGCGATCGACATTTACTCCCATAAAGAGCGGCGAATGGCGCCATGCCAATACTCGCCTGGAAGCTGTTGTTGTAAGAGAACTCCACCAAATGTAGATGGTCCTCCCACGAACCCTTGAAATCCAACATGCACGCCCTCAGCATGTCTTCCAAAATCTAAATCGTCCTCTCGGACTGGCCATCCGTCTGTGGATGGTACGCCGTGCTAAAACTCAGACACGTACCCAAGCTCTTCTGCAAACTCTGCCAAAACTGAGATGTGAACCTCGTGTCTCTGTCAGACACGATACTCACGGGGACTCCATGAAGTCGCACAATCTCCTGCACGATTCACGTTACATCACTATCTAAACTAGGAAAAGGAAATAAAACGGAGAGTAACAGAATTTTACCTCCATATATCTCCTCGCTAGCGTCTCAATGGACTGTCCCACTCGGAACGGAATAAAGTGCGCAGATTTGGTCAATCGATCTACGATCACCCAAATCGCGTCATTCTGCTTCGGACTCCGAGGTAGTCCAGTCACGAAATCCATAGTGATGTGTTGCCACTTCCACTCCGGAATCGGAAGCGGTTGTAGCAACCCGGCCGTACGCTGATGCTCCGCCTTCACTTGCTGGCAAACCAAGCACTTGGCTACACTCCGAGCCACGCTCCTCTTCATACCATGCCACCAATAATTCAGACGAAGATCCTGGTACATCTTGGTGCCACCAGGATGCACAGAATACGGCGAACTGTGTGCCTCCACCATCAACTCCTCTCTGATATCCCCAGCTGGCACACACAACCTGGCTCTGAACCTCAACGAGCCATCCTCATGAATCAAAAAGTCAGTCCGCAGACCGGCTTCCACCTGCTCCCGAATCCTTACCAGCTTCGGATCCTCAGCCTGGCCAGCCTTAATCCGATCCACGATTGTCGACTGTACCTGCATGTACATCAACGAAGAAGCCTCCCCAGGAAGAACAATCTCCACACCAGACTCGCAAAAATCCTGCTGCAATCTCCACTGTGAGGTCAAAATCATCACCGCTGGCAGCCTACTCAAAGCATCCGGAACCACATTCACCTTGCCAGGGTGATATTGCAAATCAATATCATAATCCGCCATAAGCTCCAACCATCGACGCTGTCGCATGTTGAGCTCCTTATGAGTGAAAATGTACTTCAAGCTTTTGTGATCGGTGAAAATCTTCACTTTCTCACTCAGCAAGAAGTGCCTCCAAATCTTAAGAGCAAACACAACGGCAGCCAACTCCAAATCATGCGTCGGATAATTCTTCTCATGAACCTTAAGCTGACGAGACGCATACGCCACAACATGCCCGTGCTGATGCAACACACAACCGAGACCCTTGCCAGAAGCATCGCAAAAGATCTCAAATCCACCGCTGCGGTCAGGCACGACAAGAACAGGGGCACTCGTCAACCTCTCCTTCAGAACACCAAAAGCACTCTCGCAATCACCCGACCAAACATAAGCAACATCCTTCCGCGTCAACCTGGTCATCGGCTCAGCAATACGGGAAAAGTCCTTAATGAATCGCCGATAGTAACCAGCAAGTCCAAGGAAACTCCGGATCTCAGACGCTGACGACGGAACAAGCCACTCCCTGATGGCCCGAATCTTCTCGGGATCCACTGAAATACCATCTCCAGTCACCACATGCCCGCGAAAAGCAACTCTATCCAGCCAAAACTCGCACTTCGAAAACTTAGCATACAACCGATGCTTCCTCAAAATCTCCAACACCGTCCTTAAGTGCGAGGCATGTTCTTCCTCCGACTTCGAATAGATCAGAATGTCGTCAATAAAGATAACGACAAACTTATCCAAAAAGTCGTAGAAAATCAGGTTCATCAGATTCATGAAAACTGCGGGCGCGTTAGTTACGCCGAAAGGCATAACCACAAACTCATAGTGTCCATACTTCGTCCTGAACGCTGTCTTCGGAACATCATCCCTCTTCACCCTCAACTGATGGTAACCACTCCTCAAATCCAATTTAGAAAACACACTCGAACCTCCAAGCTGATCAAAAATATCATCAATGCGAGGCAACGGGTATTTATTCTTAATGGTCACCGCATTCAACTCCCGATAGTCCACGCACATACGACGCGAACCATCCTTCTTCTTAACCAGCAACACCGGTGCTCCCCACGGAGACACACTAGGATTAATATAACCCTTCAGCAACAGCTCATCCAACTGCTTCCGTAACTCTTCCAACTCAGCAGGTGCCATACGATACGGCGCCTTCGAAATCGGCTGCGCACCTGGAACAAGATCGATAGAAAATTCCAAAGCTCGATTAGGCGGCAAACCAGACATCTCCTCGGGGAAGATGTCACCAAAATCTCGCACCACAGCTGGCCACTCCAGCTCCATCTGCATAGCCACAGCCTCCACCGGCCTGGCCCGAAATCTGACAGGACCAAGCGAACGGCTACCACGACTGAACTCGAACACTGGATGTCCGGGAATCTCGAACACCACCTTCTTCCTCCTGCAGTCGATCGTAGCATAGAAGCTCGCAAGCCAATCCATCCCAAAGACCGCATCGTAGTTGGTGATGTTGTGGACAATAAAATCAGCATAAAGCTCATGTCCACAAACCACCACAGAGCAAGGACTGCACCCACGATGCACCGTGACTACTCCATTCCCTGTGACGATATTCCAACTCTTGGAGAGAGGGGACGTCGACAAGGAATGCTTCTCCACGAAGCTCTGGGCCAAAATGCACATTGACGCACCTGAGTCAAAGAGGACTCGGGCAGGGAACGTGCAAACCAAAACCACACCTAACAAACAGTCTAATCGATCAAATCTTATTCTAGCAACACCATACACAAGCATTCACAAAATTTAACAATCAATTAATTAAGGAAGGAACAATCTAGATCGAAAGTTACCTGCAATGACCTCATCCATGGCCAAAACCTCCTCCTCAGTCATCAGAAATGCCTGCCTCCTCGGCGGAGCGGCCTGCCGAAAAGCCTGCCCCTGCGGAACGAGGGGCACCCCACGACCAGCGGGCACTGGGGCTCTCTGCTGCAACGGCGGGGCAGCAATAGGTGTCCTCCAAGGTTGCCTCAACCTCGGGCACTCCCGGATAGCATGGGCAGGATCTCCACAGATAATACACTGCCCCAAGAACTTCCTACATGATTCCTTGACATGGCCCTCCTTGCCACAAAAATGGCAAGTCCTCCGAACAGGCCCTCCTGGCCTCTTAAACTGAATAGGTGGGTTCGGCCTGAATCCAGGCCTAACCACAGCTCTCGCCTGCTCCACAGGCCTCCTCACAGCACCAACAGCAGACCCCTTCCTCTGGTTCACGAGCAGCTCCTGCCTCTTGGCTGCTACTAGAACCTTCTGATAAGATTCCCGATCAGAGGAGGTCACAAAACTCTGGAGCTCCGAAGCAAGCCCCTGCAGGAACCTCTGAGCTCTCTCCTCAGCGTCATGCACCATCTTTGGTGCAAACCGACTTAGCCTCATGAACTCCTGGTGGTACATGTCCACCGACGAGTTCCCCTGCTTCCAATCGATAAAACGCTGCAGCATCTCTTCCCTGGCAGCCTTCGGGAAGAACTCACCATCAAATCTGGCCTTGAAGGTAGCCCAGACGATCGGCTCCACTAACATCTTTTCTTCAGCATCCCACCAGTTCCGAGCATTATCCTTCAGCTGGCGCTTCGCCAAGTCAACCCAACTAACTTTGTTGACCTTGGACATCTTCAGATTGTCCTCGATATTCCTCATCCATTCATCAGCAGCTAGTGGACCTTCTGTTCCATCAAAATACGCAGGACCCAGCTCTCGGAACTGCTTCGCCCCAGGCTCAGGGCGAGGGGCTTCCACCACCCGAGCAGCTCGAGTCACCGGAGCATTCTGCACCTGCAGAAGCACACCCTGCTGAACTTGCATCATCTGCAACATCATCCGCATCATCTCTCCATTAGTGGGCTCCCGCTCAGGCTCCTCGTCATGAGGGGGCGCACCACTACCACCACCACGGGTGATTCGCCTTCCTGCCATCTATTGACGCAGAAAACGAAACAATTAGACTCACAGCTTAGGGCTCAGATGTCGAACTTATTTGTTGGACAATCTTGCATTATTATTGTTATCCAGATAATCGCAATTACAGAGGAGACCTGCATGGGCCACCACTAAAACCTGTCACGACCCGCTTCCCTAAAATGGAGGCGAGACGTGAAGAGGTCCGCACGGGAGTGGAGCGGTGAAGCCCCAAACCCGATAAGCGTCAATTTAGTATAAGCAGGTCCCTGTAATTGCAATCGAAACAACAACAACAACAATAATAGTATGAGACGGATATGAAATACCAATCCCAAAGTTTGTCCACAAAATATCCAACATCACAGAAAAGCCACCAGGCTAAAAGAAAGAGTCTAAGGGCCCAGAACAAGGCCAAACAAAAGCAACGACATAAATAAGTATAGGTGCCACGCACCGATAACAAAACAACTGTCTAACAAAAATAAAACACAACGGAGACACTAGGGCTGGTCCCCAGTGTCCACGTACTCCCCGTCCAACACGGGCTCAAGCTCGGCGTCCGCAAACACCTCACCCTCAGCTGGCAACTCAGGCTCAAGGTCTAACATGCGTCACCCAAAAGAGAGAGGGGCACATGTCAGCAAGTCTAAAAAGACTTGGGCAAGGAAACTGAAAGTGACTAACAACCTAGCATTTAATTGTTAAACAATGGCATGACAGTTGAATATGATGCAACAGTTTGAAAGAGTGACAAGCATGCACGGTGTAGCAAAAGCTACCAATTCACTAATCACTAATCACTTATCACTTATCACCTATCACTTAACACTTAACACTTAACACTTAACACTTAACACTTAGTGCATAGAGAGTCCACTTACTGGCCAGCTCGTTTATCTCTATCACTATCAACACTGAAACACTAGAGATTTCACCTGCTGGCCGGAGTGGCTGATCAAGCCACTCGGGCTCAGTCCGCTTATCTCTTACCCCACCCACATGTGACGAGCGTTGGGGTTTCCAACTCATTATGCTCGCTTCTGGTCACGAGCCAGGAAAATAAGTGTGTGTTGACATTCGAGCGTTGGGGTTTCCAACTACAGGGCTCGCTTCTGGAACACGAGCCAGGAAACATGGGATTGTAGCGTGTGCTACGCAATCACGATAAATAATCACTAAGCAATGCCACGAACAGATAATTGCGTACCGTTAATGGAATTTAAACGTGACAGGCAAAATGCAATGATATGAACATATTCGCGTACCGATAATTTAAAGTAAACGTGACATATGAGCATGATGAGGGTGACGGACCAAGCTTCGTTGTCAAGCTAGGTCAATGGCGTCTAAACGGCTATCCTTTCACCGTTTAGTCTCTTTTACGCTAAAGCAAGGGAAATGGCCTAAGACATGGCCTAAACCAAGAGATGCAAGTTTCACTTGCCTATCACCGGGGATGATGGTTACGAAAGTTCGTTACCGCGGATGCTAGCCTACGGGGAATCGCTGTTATGGGGAACAATCATCAAAACACAAGTATTTTATTAGGGTTTCATAAAAATTACAATATGATATGAAAACAACGGTAGATCGATTTCTTACCGAGAGGTGGCGGAAGAAACACTCCGGGGAACCCTAGGGTCAGATCTGGAAGCAAATGGAGAAGTTTGGGGAAACTAGGGTTTTGGGGGATTTGGGGATTTTGATGGGTTTTGATGGAGATTTGGGGAAGAGGAGAGGTGGATGGAGTGAATGGATGGAATGGATGATGGATTTAGGGCTTGGAATTGAGAAATGAAGCTTGGAGGAAGATGGGGGCTGAAGGGGGAGGATTTTAGGGTTTTGGGTCGTGTTGGGGAAGAAGAAGTCGTTTGGGTTGGGTATAAATAGGTTGGGCTGGCGGCTGCCCAGAAATTAGGGTTTTAACACTGGTTAGTCGGTCAAAGAGCAACCACTGACCGACTAGTTTGGCAACTAGTCGGTCGATCGATCAACGCAGACCGACTAAGTGCAAACAGTAACTCCTGAACGAAAATAGGATTCTAGAGTTAGTCGGTCCATGAACAAGTACTGACCGACTAGTTTGGCATCTAGTCGGTCGATGAACGTTCTTAGACCGACTAAGAGTAAACAGTAGCTGATACAAAAATAAGATGATAAGTTAGTCGGTTCAAGAAGCATTGCTGACCGACTAGTTTGCAACCTAGTCGGTCAACCAACGTTCTTAGACCGACTAACGATAAACAGTAACTCCTGAGAAATTTAGAAAGCAAACTAGTCGGTCCAAGAAGGATTGCCGACCGACTGGATCGTCATCTAGTCGGTCGGTGGCCCTTCTTACACCGGCTAATGAGCACAGAAAAGTTCCGATACGGAGCACGGGGCCCCGGGATCGATTCCTAAGACTCCTAGGCTTGATCTAATAGTTAGATACGACCGTTATGAAGTCCGTCACGAGTGACATACTTCGAAATTGACAATCCTAAGGAAGAATCGAGAAAATACGACGAATCGATCGAAAATGAAAACTACGGAGACGAAAACCACACAAGAGGAGAAAATCCACCAAAACATATATTATATTATATTAAATCCAGATACATGAAAAGCAGTCGTTACATCCTCCCCAACTTAAGAAAAATTCCGTCCTCGGAATTTCCAAAAACTCACGAGTCCGGAAACAAAAGTGGGAAACGCTCTCGCATCTCATCCTCATTCTCCCAAGTAGATTCTCCAGGTGAGCCGTGTCGCCACATCACCCTTACAAGATTGACAACCTTGTTCCGAAGCGACTTCTGACGCCTGTCCAGAATCTGCACTGGATGCTGGTCATACGTCATATCGGGGCGAACGGTAATCTCCGAAAAATCCACCGCATGAGACGGATCGCTAATGTATCGACGAAGCTGCGACACATGGAAAACATCGTGAACTCCTTCCAAAGACGGCGGCAAGGCCAAGCGATAAGCTACCTCGCCAACCCTCTCCAAAACGTCAAACGGTCCAATGTATCGCGGGCTCAACTTCCCACGCTTCCCAAAACGAATCACACCACGATTCGGGGAAATCTTCAAGAACACATGGTCGCCTGGCTGAAACTCCAAAGGACGACGTTTAGCATCCGCCCAATGCTTAAAACGGTCCTGAGCAATCCTCAACCTCTCCCGAATATTCCTGATGACATCCACGGCCTCCACGATCATCTCAGGCCCCAACAACTCCCGATCACCAACGTCATCCCAACTCAATGGCGATCGACATTTCCTCCCATAAAGAGCGGCGAATGGCGCCATGCCAATACTCGCCTGGAAGCTGTTGTTGTAAGAGAACTCCACCAAATGTAGATGGTCCTCCCACGAACCCTTGAAATCCAACATGCACGCCCTCAGCATGTCTTCCAAAATCTAAATCGTCCTCTCGGACTGGCCATCCGTCTGTGGATGGTACGCCGTGCTGAAACTCAGACACGTACCCAAGCTCTTCTGCAAACTCTGCCAAAACTGAGATGTGAACCTCGTGTCTCTGTCAGACACGATACTCACGGGGACTCCATGAAGTCGCACAATCTCCTGCACGATTCACGTTACATCACTATCTAAACTAGGAAAAGGAAATAAAACGGAGAGTAACAGAATTTTACCTCCATATATCTCCTCGCTAGCGTCTCAGTGGACTGTCCCACTCGGAACGGAATAAAGTGCGCAGATTTGGTCAATCGATCTACGATCACCCAAATCGCGTCATTCTGCTTCGGACTCCGAGGTAGTCCAGTCACGAAATCCATAGTGATGTGTTGCCACTTCCACTCCGGAATCGGAAGCGGTTGTAGCAACCCGGCCGTACGCTGATGCTCCGCCTTCACTTGCTGGCAAACCAAGCACTTGGCTACACTCCGAGCCACGCTCCTCTTCATACCATGCCACCAATAATTCAGACGAAGATCCTGGTACATCTTGGTGCCACCAGGATGCACAGAATACGGCGAACTGTGTGCCTCCACCATCAACTCCTCTCTGATATCCCCAGCTGGCACACACAACCTGGCTCTGAACCTCAACGAGCCATCCTCATGAATCAAAAAGTCAGTCCGCAGACCGGCTTCCACCTGCTCCCGAATCCTTACCAGCTTCGGATCCTCAGCCTGGCCAGCCTTAATCCGATCCACGATTGTCGACTGTACCTGCATGTACATCAACGAAGAAGCCTCCCCAGGAAGAACAATCTCCACACCAGACTCGCAAAAATCCTGCTGCAATCTCCACTGTGAGGTCAAAATCATCACCGCTGGCAGCCTACTCAAAGCATCCGGAACCACATTCACCTTGCCAGGGTGATATTGCAAATCAATATCATAATCCGCCATAAGCTCCAACCATCGACGCTGTCGCATGTTGAGCTCCTTATGAGTGAAAATGTACTTCAAGCTTTTGTGATCGGTGAAAATCTTCACTTTCTCACTCAGCAAGAAGTGCCTCCAAATCTTAAGAGCAAACACAACGGCAGCCAACTCCAAATCATGCGTCGGATAATTCTTCTCATGAACCTTAAGCTGACGAGACGCATACGCCACAACATGCCCGTGCTGATGCAACACACAACCGAGACCCTTGCCAGAAGCATCGCAAAAGATCTCAAATCCACCGCTGCGGTCAGGCACGACAAGAATAGGGGCACTCGTCAACCTCTCCTTCAGAACACCAAAAGCACTCTCGCAATCACCCGACCAAACATAAGCAACATCCTTCCGCGTCAACCTGGTCATCGGCTCAGCAATACGGGAAAAGTCCTTAATGAATCGCCGATAGTAACCAGCAAGTCCAAGGAAACTCCGGATCTCAGACGCTGACGACGGAACAGGCCACTCCCTGATGGCCCGAATCTTCTCGGGATCCACTGAAATACCATCTCCAGTCACCACATGCCCGAGAAAAGCAACTCTATCCAGCCAAAACTCGCACTTCGAAAACTTAGCATACAACCGATGCTTCCTCAAAATCTCCAACACCGTCCTTAAGTGCGAGGCATGTTCTTCCTCCGACTTCGAATAGATCAGAATGTCGTCAATAAAGATAACGACAAACTTATCCAAAAAGTCGTAGAAAATCAGGTTCATCAGATTCATGAAAACTGCGGGCGCGTTAGTTACGCCGAAAGGCATAACCACAAACTCATAGTGTCCATACTTCGTCCTGAACGCTGTCTTCGGAACATCATCCCTCTTCACCCTCAACTGATGGTAACCACTCCTCAAATCCAATTTAGAAAACACACTCGAACCTCCAAGCTGATCAAAAATATCATCAATGCGAGGCAACGGGTATTTATTCTTAATGGTCACCGCATTCAACTCCCGATAGTCCACGCACATACGACGCGAACCATCCTTCTTCTTAACCAGCAACACCGGTGCTCCCCACGGAGACACACTAGGATTAATATAACCCTTCAGCAACAGCTCATCCAACTGCTTCCGCAACTCTTCCAACTCAGCAGGTGCCATACGATACGGCGCCTTCGAAATCGGCTGCGCACCTGGAACAAGATCGATAGAAAATTCCAAAGCTCGATTAGGCGGCAAACCAGACATCTCCTCGGGGAAGATGTCACCAAAATCTCGCACCACAGCTGGCCACTCCAGCTCCATCTGCATAGCCACAGCCTCCACCGGCCTGGCCCGAAATCTGACAGGACCAAGCGAACGGCTACCACGACTGAACTCGAACACTGGATGTCCGGGAATCTCGAACACCACCTTCTTCCTCCTGCAGTCGATCGTAGCATAGAAGCTCGCAAGCCAATCCATCCCAAAGACCGCATCGTAGTTGGTGATGTTGTGGACAATAAAATCAGCATAAAGCTCATGTCCACAAACCACCACAGAGCAAGGACTGCACCCACGATGCACCGTGACTACTCCATTCCCTGTGACGATATTCCAACTCTTGGAGAGAGGGGACGTCGACAAGGAATGCTTCTCCACGAAGCTCTGGGCCAAAATGCACATTGACGCACCTGAGTCAAAGAGGACTCGGGCAGGGAACGTGCAAACCAAAACCACACCTAACAAACAGTCTAATCGATCAAATCTTATTCTAGCAACACCATACACAAGCATTCACAAAATTTAACAATCAATTAATTAAGGAAGGAACAATCTAGATCGAAAGTTACCTGCAATGACCTCATCCATGGCCAAAACCTCCTCCTCAGTCATCAGAAATGCCTGCCTCCTCGGCGGAGCTGCCTGCCGAAAAGCCTGCCCCTGCCCCAGAGGTTTGGGTGTCTAGGGTTGGCCCTGCCCCAGAGGTCTTGAGGGGGGGAGCGGGCGCGTAGCCCGGCCCATGCCCTTCTCTGGTTTGGGTGGCTAGGGTTGGCCCTGCCCCAGAGGTCTGGAGGGGGGAGCGGGCGCGTAGCCCGGCCCGTGCCCTTCTCTGGTTTGGGTGGCTAGGGTTGGCCCTGCCCCAGAGGTTCGGAGTTTTAACGAACTGCAAAACTTGTGTAGGAACAATAATGTTGGGAAGAACGGGTAGATATGTATATTGCGTGTAAGAAAAGAAAAACTCACAACTATTGGTAGAATTTTAGCAGATGTTTTGCGTTCCAAGGGTGGGCCAATTCGCTCCCCTCGGGGGTAGCCAGGATGTATGTGGCCGGTCCGACAATATCGACGACCGTGTAGGGCCCTTCCCATTTAGCGGCCAGCTTTCCCCGCTGTGCAGTCTCGGGCCGGAAGGTGGCATCTCGGAGGACCAAATCGCCGATCCTGAAAGTCCGCGGTTTCACCCGGGAGTCGTAATATCGGGCCATCCTCTGACTGTGTTTGACGAGGCTGGTCAGGGCCCGGTCTCTTACCTCGTCTATCAATTCAAGACTGAGGCCGAGTCCTTCTCCGTTGATTTCTTCGTCGAAGAGCTTTAGCCGGAGTGTCTCCTCGCCGATTTCCACAGGAACGACCGCCTCCGATCCGTATGCTAGCATGAAGGGGCTTTCTCCGGTCGAGGCCTTGTGGGTGGTACGATAAGACCATAGGATTCCCGGCAGCTCGTCAACCCAAGCCCCCAGAGCGGCGTCCACCTTCTTCTTCACTGGGTTCAAGATACATTTATTCGCGGCCTCCGCCATTCCGTTGCACTGTGGGTGGGCGACTGACGCGAACTGGAGTTTGATCCCCCAGCCCGAGCAGAAGTCGCGGAAGCCTTCACAATCGAACTGCTTTCCATTATCCGTGACAATGGAGCGGGGGATCCCAAAGCGGCATATGATGGATTGCCAGATGAAGCCCTTCATGTCCGTCCACGCGATTCGCGCCAGCGGCTCTGCTTCGACCCATTTTGTGAAGTAGTCTACGACGACGACTAGATATTTCCTTCCACCGGAGGCCTTTGGGAACGGCCCTAGAATGTCGAGTCCCCACTTGGCGAAGGGGATCGGGCTCAAGATGGGCATCAGGTTGGCCGGGGGTGCAGTCGTCCGCCGGCAGAACTTCTGGCACGCCTCGCACTTCTTGACGTACTGTACCGCGTCCCAGATCATCGTCGGCCAGTAGTATCCTTGGCGCATTACTTTGTGGGCGATGGTGCGCCTGCCATGGTGGTTTCCGCAGAAGCCTTCGTGTACCTCGCGGATGACTTGCTCAGCCTGCTCCGGGCCCAAGCATTTCAGGTAGGGCAGGACGTCAAAATTGGCGCGGCGGCGGCGGTACAGCACTCCGTCGAGAAGCACGAATGACAGGGCCCGCCTTTCCACCTGTTTTGCCAGCATTCGCTCCCCGGGTAGCTCACCCGTCTCTAAGTACTTCATAATGGGGGTCATCCATGACGTCATCGCGTCCGTGCACATCAGTTCTCCTTCGTCAATGGTTGGCGTCAATAGGCTTTCCACGTAGATTGCCTTCCCGATCTCGGCCGCCGAAGAGGAAGCCAGCTTAGACATGGCATCCGCCCGGAGGTTGCTGGAGCGGGGTAGGTGTTGGACGTCCGCTTTCTTGAACTTACGGAGTTCGATCTGGATGCGATTCAGGTATCGCTTCATTGTTTCCTCTCGGGCCTCGAAGCCCCCCAGGATCTGTTGGATGACGAGACGGGAGTCACTTAGGAGCAACACGTTCGTCGCCCCCACTGCCCTAGCGAGTTTTAACCCGTTAACCGCGGCTTCATACTCTGCGACATTGTTGGTGGCCGGGAAGCTGAAGCGTAGGGCGTATTCCAACGAACATCCGTCAGGAGTCTGAATGACGATACCCGCTCCTGTCCCGGAGCCCGTTGCGGAGCCGTCGACGTGGATGGTCCATAATTCGCCCGCTGCCATCGGGGAGGGCGCCGAGGGTTCACCCACCTCGATCCTCCGCGAGGACGTGGTCGCCGATGGGAGCTCTGTCCGGTCCCCCGGCGGGACTTCCGTGGTGCATTCCACCACGAAGTCGGCCAGCGCTTGGCCCTTGATCGCCGTCCGAGCTTTGTACGTTATGTCGAACTCGCTGAGCTCGACGCTCCAGTTGAGCATCCTCCCTGACCGCTCCAGTCTTTTCAGGTTCTTTCGAGGGGCATGCCGGTGTGGACGGTTATGGGGTGGGCCTGAAAATAGGGCCGGAGCTTCCGGGCTGTGGTGATTAGGCAGTAGGCGGCTTTCTCGATAGGGCTGTAACGAGTCTCCGCCTCTCGGAGGATCCGGCTGGCATAGTAAACAGGGCGTTGCACCCCTCCTTCCTCCTTGATCAGGACGGAGCTAACGGCCTCCTCGTTGGTCGCCAGGTACAACCCTAGGGGTTCGCCTTCCTCCGGCCGTGCGAGGAGCGGTGGGCTCTGTAGGTATTCTCTCAGCTCCGCGAACGCCCGCGCGCAGTTTTCGTCCCACGGGATCACCTTCCTTTTGTCTTTAGCTTCGCCAAAGGCTATGCGCAAGACCCTGAAGAAAGGGAGCGATTTCTCCGCCGATTTCGACAGGAATCGTCCCAAAGCAGTGATCCGGCCGTTCAGTCGCTGCAAGTCCCGGATCGTCCGGGGCTCCGTCATACCGATGAGGGCCGTCACCTTGTCGGGGTTCACCTCGATTCCCCGCTTCGTTATCATGAAGCCCAGGAATTTTCCCGATTGCACGCCAAAGATACACTTCGCGGGGTTTAGCCTCAAGTTGTACTGGCGGACCCTCTGGAAGGTTTCCTGCAGGTCGGCGAGGTGGTCAGGGGCCCTTCCGCTCTTTACCAGCATGTCGTCGATGTATACCTCCAAGTTTCGTCCCACCTGAGGGCCGAATATTTGGTCCACCATCCGTTGATAGGTCGCCCCGGCGTTCTTCAGTCCAAAGGGCATCTTGGTGTAACAGAAGGTGCCTTTATCGGTGACAAAAGACGTCTTCTCCTCATCTCCCTCCGCCATCGGTATCTGGTTGTACCCCGAGAAGGCGTCCATAAAGCTTAACAACTCATAGCCGGACGCCTGGTCCACCAAGTGGTCGATCCTGGGCAGAGGGAAGCTGTCCTTCGGGCATACCTTGTTGAGGTCAGTGAAGTCGACACACATGCGCCACTTTCCACTGGGCTTCTTCACCAGAACGACGTTGGCGAGCCAGTCGGGGTAGTCCACCGGCCGAACAAATTTGGCTTCGAGGAGCCGCTCTACCTCTTCCTCGGCTGCCCTCTTCTTTTCGCCCCCCCGCACTTCTCTTCTTCTGTCGAACAGGTCGGGCTTCCGGGTCCGCGTTCAACCGGTGGGAGATTACCGTCGGGTCCACCCCGGGCATGTCGGCAGGTGACCATGCGAATATGTCTGCGTTTTCCCGGAGCAAGGCGACGAGGGCCGTCCTCAAAGCGGCCGGGAGTTTTGTCCCGATGGAGACGGTTCTCCCCTCGTCCGAGGCTACTGGGACCTCTTCTACTTCCTCGGCCGGGGTCGGCCGCTGGTCGCAGAAGTCCTCCCTCTCGTCAGGGATGAGAGCCGTCAAGGTCCGCCTCAGGCTCCTACGCAGGGACGGCGTATGGTTGTGGTCTCCGGGCACCTCCCGGCCTCCCCGCACCTGTCCCACCCCCCGCGGGGTCCGGAACTTCATCGTCTGGTGTTGCAGGCTGGGGAGCGCCTCGATGGCCGTCATATATGGACGCCCTATGATTCCGTTATACGCCGACGCGACGTCGACGATGACAAAAAGCGTTTCCTTGGTGACGGCCCTCGGTTCCTCCCCCAGGGTCATGGGCAGGGCGATCGTTCCCTCGGTGGGGATCGCATGGCCGGTGAAGCCAGCAATAGGGCCCACATAGGGCTCTAGGTCTGTGCGCCCCCATCCCATCCTCTCGACCGTTGACAGGAACAGGATGTCGCAGGAGCTACCGGTGTCAATCAGGAGCCGGCCGACGTCAATCGCCCCGATCCGAGACTCGATGACGAGAGCGTCATTGTCCTGGCTTCGTGCCTCCTGCCAGTCCTCCTCGGTAAAGGTGATAGGGGGTCGGTGTGTCCTTCTTCGCTTCGGTCGACGGTCGGCGCCCGCCACCATCACCTGTCGGGCCCCGGCCCCTGGGATTGCGAGCGTCCGCCCTGTCGAGGAAGACCCCCCAGTTATCATCTCAATTCGCATGACCACCCTCGGGGGGCTCGGCTCCTCCTTATCGCGGTTCGCCGGCGGTTCCCGTCCCCCTCCTCCGGGGGGCTCTCTCTCCTTCTGCCACCCGCCTGCCCGCGACGAAGTTTCCTAGGTGGCCCGCCTGGATCAATCGCTCGATCTCTCTTTTAAGGGTGTAACAACGGTCGGTGTCGCGACCGTGGTCCTGGTGATAACGGCAGTATCTCCGGGGGTCCCGCCTCGCCAGATCCGTCCTCATCTCCCGGGGAGGCTCCGGCAGTAACCCGGCCCTTGTCACCGCGGTCAGCACCTCCATCATGGGGGCATTGAGTCGCGTGCAATGCGCCCGTAGGGGGCCTTCTTGTCTCGGGACGACTCGAGGGAGCCCTTGGGCCGGAGCGAACTCGCGCGCCGGGCCAGGTCGATCTTGCGGGCGAGGCCCGAGCGGTTCCCGCCTTGGTCGGGCCAGCTGGTCGCGACCACGGTGCCCCTCTTCCTGCCTCGGCCGTGGGTGTGACCGGGGTTCGCCTTGGGAGGGTTTCGCCGGGGGGAATAAGGCCTTGGCACCGAGAGTCTCCTCGGCCAACGCGTGCCTCTCCGCCATAGCAACCAATGCCTCATAGTCGGTTGGCGGATCCCGGAGCAGGGATTTGCGGAGGCTCCGAGTCCGCAACCCCGTTTTGAAGGCCAGCATAAGCACCTCATCGCCGCATATCACCACCGCCCGTCTCTCCTCCTGAAAGCGGCGGAGGTATCTACCCGTTGTCTCTCCCTCCCCTTGGACTATCGTGCTGAGATAGTCTAAGGGCTTCTTTTTCGTCCGCCCGGCCCGGAACTCTTGGCAGAACTTGTGGGATAGTTCGCCAAAGCTCCCGACGGACCTCGCGGGCAAGCCAAAGTACCAGTCCAACGCGGTGTCCCTCAGGCTTTGGGAGAAATGTCGGCATAGGAACGCCTCATCCACGTCCTGCACCTCCATCGCCCCCCGGTATTGCTGCACGTGCGTGAGGGGGTCGCCTCTCCCATTGTATGTGGCCAAGTGAGGGGGTTTGAACCTTATGGGCCTTGGGGCGGACGTGATCCACCGTGCAAGTGGCGTGGCCTCCTCCGGGTAGGTTGGGCGATCCGGCGCATCCCCTCTCCGCCATTCGGGGGTCTGGCTTCGGTCACGCCTCGGCCGCCGACGGTCCTCCGTCCCCGGGGAGTAGCCCGACGGTCTTCTGGCGGGGCTCCTTCCTTGGGCCGAGGATTCGACGGGTTGCGGGCTACGGTTCTCCCAGCGCCAGCGCCTCCCGGCCAGCTCTCCTCGGGCCTCCATCCGTTCTTGATTCTCCCGAAGGAGCCTTTCGCGCTCGGCGGTGAGGAAGCGTAGTTGTCGACAAACGGCTTCCTCGTGCTGGGTATCGGAGGGGTGGTGCAGGCGACGCGGGCTGCCTCCTCCGGGTGGGGACCTGTTCAGTAACGGGTCCCGCCCGTCCCCGAGCCGCCGACCCGTCGCCGTCTCGTCCAGGATTTCTCGGTTGCTCCTGTTTTCTCTCCTTAGCCTCTCGCGCTCCGCGACGATGAGGCGGAGTTGGCGGCGAGCGGCCTCTTCGTCCTGGTAGGCCCTTCGGGCGGTCTCTGCCGCTTCGTCCAAACGCCTTTGCGCGGCGGCTGCCTCCCCCAGGCGCCTCCACCGCCGCGCAACTTCCATCTCCTCTTCCAGGAGCCTTTGCTGGGCCGCAACCTCCTCCGCGAGCCCCCTATTCTCCCCCTCCTCCTCGAACTGAAGGTGGAGGTTCCGCCTCACGTTCTGGGGCTCTGAGGGGCCAGGCGGAGGCTCCGTTCCAGCCGTCTGATAGCCTCCCCTGGCCTGAGTGACGGCCTCGAAGCTCTTCAGGACGGCGTGGGCTGAAGTAGGTTCAGTTTCGGTGCCCGTCCCCAGAAGGGGGTCGGACGCCGGGGTGATTTGTAGGGAGAGCGGTTCCTGACCCACGAGATCTTTGCCGTGGTCAGGGTTCCGCGAGATCGGCATGGAGTCTAACATGGGTGTGACCCTTCGTTCCCACAAACGGCGTCAATTGTTACGAGGTGGAACTCGCGTACAATGAATTTGTATTATGGGGAACCAAGGGCACGATGGTTATATGGAGAAGAAGGTTTAGGTAGGCTGTTTTACAAGTGATTAGCGGGGTGAAGAAGTTGGATCCGTTGCCGGTGGCACTCACGGGGTCGAATCTCGTCGGATGCAGCTGAGGAGGGTTGGACGGCAGGGGGCTGACGCTGACTTTGGTCAAGGGGCGAGCTCTCCTGCAGCACGAACAACTCGTCAGAAGGGCAGGGTTGGGGTTCAACTCTTAGCCCCTCCGATGCCTAAGTCAGTAATAGGGCTTAAAATGGGGGGCTAGACACGCCGACCGGACTAACGGTGTGTCGACCGCACGTGGCGAGCTATGGGTGGGAGAACAAAGATATGGATGACCCTTGTTCTCGTGTGTGAATTATAGATTAAGAGAGAATTTTCCAACCCCCTTTCCGTAAGAGGAGAGGGGGTATTTATACCTGACAGGTGATGACTAGGCGTGCTGAGCTGGCTCGGTTGTCGGCGGAAGCTTCGGACAAGGACGTCGGGAACAGGAGTTCCTGACCTGCTTTTGTCAGGCGGCGCAACGGCCAAGGGGTGCTTTTGTCGGGATGTCAGGGCCGAAAGCATTAACTGTCAGATGGGTCAGCCGCCAGGGGGTGCTTTGTCAGGCGGTCGGGTGACGTATGTGTCGATCGCGCCCTTATCCTAGGTCGTTTGTCGTTGGTGACGAACTAAAGGTCAGGCTATGCTATCCCTGGCATCGGGGCAGATGAGAATCAGACGGGTCGTTCGGATCGGGAGCTGTCCGGCCCGGCCGCGCCTCCCGTCCGGTCGCGGACTATGGTTCGCCGGCACAGATAGATACCCGCGCTTAAGTCAGCTGGCCTATCGGTGCCGTCCGGGCGCACCTCAGCACCCCCTGGACTAGGCGTATAACCGCAGTTGTTCGACCCGCTCGGGGCGGTGCGCTCGGGGAGCGCCCGTCCCCATGTGGATTCGGATTTCCGGGGTGGCGGCCCCTTTGTGAAAAGGTGAGTTAATGGGGTACGTTAGCGGATCCGGGCGGGAGTCGGACTCCTACGATCTTTAGGTCGTAACAGTATCCATACAAACCTTGTTTTTTTTTTAAGAAAATGGTCTCCCAAATGATGTCTATTTTTAAAAGAGTCCCCCAAATCATAGCATTTGCGATTAGACCCCCCCTATTTATATAAATACTCGAAAAGAGTCCCTTTAGGGGACCTAATCGAAAATTTTTAATTTTAAAAAAATACCATAAAGTGACTCTTTTCGAGTATTTTATATGAATAGGGGGGCTAATCGCAAATGCTATATATGATTTGGAGGACTCTTTTAAAATTAGACATCATTTGAGGGACCAGTTTCTAAAAAACCCTAGTTTTTAAAGCTGGGTTTTGTTTTAGTTGTGTGATGATATGGAAAGATTATATTTTTCAGTGTCTATCACACTTTATAAAAATCTAGCTAATTCAGTCTAGATTTTCTAAAAACCCCTAGTTTTAAAGCTAGGTTTTGTTTTAGTTGTGTGATGATATGGCAAGATTATATTTTTCAGTGTCTGTCATAGTTTATAAAAATCTAGCCAATTCAGTCTAGATTTTCCTAACACCAGTTTCATGAGGTTTGAGGAGGGTCTTTAAATCCTACTTTAGGCTAAATTTTTATAAACCTCAATCAACTTTGGACGAAATTAAGAGAAGGGAATCCCTAATTGTTGTACCTCAAGATGACGAAGAACCTCATAGTGTAGAAGAACCTTTATCTCATCATGATCGAGATTATTGGAAGAAAGCTATGGATGAAGAAATAGATTTCATGAAAGTCAATCAAGTTTGGAAACTAGTTGACTTGCAACCTAGCTAATCGAAAGGCAATTGGGTACAAATGGATTCTCAAGATAAAAAGAAATGCAATTGGATCCATTGAAAGGTACAAAACTCGTTTGGTGGCAAAGAGATATACCCAAAAAGAAGGAATAGACTACGAAGAAACTTTTTCACCGGTTGTTAAATTTCCCTCTATTCACCTTATACTAGCTTTAGTTGCTCACATGAACTTAGAACTTCACCAAATGTATGTCAAGACAACATTCCTAATTGACGAACTAGATGAAGAAATCTACATGGATCACCTGGTAGGTTTTATTATTAAAGGCCAAGAAAACAAAGTCTGTAAATAACAGAAATTTATATATGGCCTTAAACAAGCATCTAGGCAATGGAACCATTGATTTCATAGGGTTATCACCTTATATTCGAGATGATAGAAGAAGACCATTGTGTTTATGTGAAGCAACATAAGAACAAAAGCGTCATCTTGACATTGTATGTAGATGGCATTTTGTTAGCTAGTAACGACATGGAGTTTCTGATGACCATAAAAGAACGGTTATCATCAACTTTGTAATGAAAGACATGGGAGAAGCAGATTATATACTTGGTGTAAAAAATTCGAAGGGATCGTTTTAAAATATTTCTTGCATCGTCGCAAGAAACATATATCTATAAAGTATTAGATTGATTCAACATGTCTAAATGCAATCCAGTTGAAACTCCAACAGTGAAAGAAGATAGTCTAAGTTTAGATGGTTGTACTGGAACTACAGACAAAAAGAACAAGATGTCAAAAGTGCCTTATATATGCAAGTGCAGTGGGTAGCTTAATGGATACTATGTTGTGTACAACGCTAGACATATGGCATGCAGTAGGATTGATAAGTCGATATCAATCGAATCTTGAACCTAAATACTGGAAGGGTGTGAAGAGGATCGTGAGATGAAGCAGAATTTGTTGTTGCTTCACTAGGAGTCCATGAAGCTATTTAGTTACGACAGTTCCTACAAAATTTGGATGTAAAGTAAGAATCAGTTATTGTATATTGTGACAATCAAGCTGCGATAGATTACAATAATGACCCAAGATGTCAGTCGTACCAAGCATATCGACATACGATATCATTTTATGTGAGACATTATGGCTAAGAAGATAGTTTCTATCAAGTATATATCTAAGCAAAAATGGTTGATGACCCTCTTGCTAAGACCATTACGAGATGTTTTTTCAAGCATGCAAAAGCTCTGGGATTGCGTAGAATTTGAAATATGCTTGTGATTGAACTCTGTAGAACATTGATGTTGTTAAATTAAAGATATTTATGTCATTAATTGTGTTGAATGATATATGCTTACCCAATAGTATTATTTGTTAACACATGCATATGTAAAAAGTACATAAGAAAAGTATGTCGAATAGGCTTGGGACATTGGCCTTCTTATACAAGTAATCACCTCTAATGTTCTTGGGTGAATAGGCAGGGATGAGACTTATTCCTCTTCTGAAATTTGCCTTGAATAAGTTTCGAGATGAGGTCATTAAACACACACACACACACACACAAAAATTTAATGACCGAGATGAACTGATTCCCCAATGTTCATCTAAGCCTACTCATAAGCCAGACACAAATTCTTAGAGCATTAAATTGATGTAGAATTTAGTGTTAAATATACTCGTACATTTAATTGGAGTCTGAATGGTGTTGGATTGAATTACTTCTAAGACATACGCAATACATCGTTGCATGTGATTCACACTACATGTGCTGGAGTCGACCATAATGGGAAGTGAGAAAGTGGATCTCTGCCTCTCCACTGTGTAAGTCCCTAGATGATTGGTTTCCTCACAATATCCTTTGACTTATTGACTAGTATTCGAAGTCTCAATCTTGGTGATAGTTACTTTAGCATACATATTTCTTATAACCACGAGTGATTTGGTTTATAAGGATATGTCTAGATAAACGACATGAGTTGAGACTTGGGATGTTGAGTGCAAAGGAAAAGCTAAGTTTGTTGATATCTAGTTTAAGGATATCAAATACTGATCGATCTGTGTGATTAGATAGATCGATATGGAAATGTTTAAGTATTCCTCAAATATAAATGATAAAAGGGATCATGAATACTTAAGCTGATATAAAAAACTAGACCTGGAGTATAATAAGCGACATAGATACATTAGACAATTGATTACATAGAGTGCAGTTGTGTATTTCTAACCAGTGCACAACAAGATTGCATAAGTTCGCTTATGGGTCACACGTTCAAGTTACCAAGTATGAAAAAGTCTTCTTCACATATTGTTTCAGTAACAACAATCCCATCATATGCGAGTGAGATATGTTGGATTTGGGTACTCCCATGACCGATTTGACACATGTGATAAAACGTAAATATTAAATTATTGAGGGTTTTATGTGTAATTTCAATTAACCTTTGTGGATAATTGAAATTAAGAGATCGAAGTTCAGGGTTCCTAATGCAAAAGTGATATCCTAGCTATCCTAGCATTGGAAGATACGATGTTTTTACTACATTAAGTTTCTAATGTAAACAAACTTCTCCTCTTATTAATGTTTTACCTCGGGGAGTTTAAGTTGTGAGAAAGAAAAGTTTACGTTCTTTTCTCCCGAATAAAGAGAAGAAAACAACAGTGTCATCTTGGTGGTGAAAAGCGTCTGGTTTCCATTTGTGATTCCAAATCTGATCCAATGCATTGTAATTCCGCCTCTTGATCTCATTTTGCTGAATAGAAGATGATGTATTCATTATCTCCTTGAAATTCTAAAAGAATGATATGGTGGTCAACGAGACGGAGGCGTTGGGGTGTCCGTTGACGCCATCGTACCGGACAAGCTTTTTGGAAGGGAATGATACGGGGATCTTGAACTTGCCGCCAATGTCGTCGTTATCTCCATTGGCATCACAGCTGATTGCGAATTAACTAGTTTGATTAATTAACGCATTTTTCATAGGATGGTTACCATTGCATTGGACCATCATGTTGATTTCACGGACCTCCTCAAAGAACCAAGCACACTGTAACGGCCAGTATTTTTAGGCGAGTTTTTCGTTTGTACGTGCCAGTATTTTACTTCTGTTATCCAGTTAACTTTTCGTCCGTACGTGTCGACGCGAGCGCGTCACTGTTTTCGTTTTACCGTATCGTCAATATTTACCATCAAGCCTAAGTAAATTATTTAACTTAATTATCGTGTTAATTATCAATTGTTGAACACTTTAATTAGTTCACTAATTATTTTATTTACTAATTACTTCTTGATAAGTTAATTACATTTAAATCTTAATTACGTAAATGACTTAACCCTTAACTACACGACAACACACACGTTTTTTTTGACAACCAGATACATCTCCTAATTTTTGTCAAACTCTGCATTCTCTTTCGTTTAGGCAAAGCAACACGTCTCTACAAGTTTTGGTCTAAAAGTTGCAATAACTACCGTCTTAATCTAATTAAGATGGGTTTGACAAATCGTAGAGGATGTTCCCTCGTTCATCTTCTTAAGCCAAACATCTCCTCCCTACGAATTTTCAAGCCAGAAACAAAAGAAAACAAATCTGTTCTTCTTCTTCCTAAACCCTCAAACAAATCTTCCCCAAATCACACCAACATTAACCTGCAAAACCAAATCAAACCCAGAAACACACTTTCAAATTCTTCCCAAATCAAGCCATTACCCAAACCCATTCATCAAATCAGAAACCAACCAATCAACCACAATCAAAAACCCAAGAATCCTCACCAAGAATCCATTACCCAAACTCAAAACCAGATCTGAAAACCCAAAAACTTAGATCTAACAAACAATTTCAGATTCAGATTCAAAGAACAGAAATAAAAAAAACAAATAGGGTTTTGAAACCCTAACCAACTTCATCTCCTCCAAATCAACCCTCTACAAACCCTTGCTCATCCCTCCTCCCTCAGCCCTAACCTCCTCCCCCCACCCACGCCTGGAACCGCCGTCGCCGCCGTGGAGCTGGAGCCGCGCCGCCACACCGTCGGAAGAGACCCCGCGCGCGCCTCCCGCCGTCCTCACAGGCGCCGCCGCCGCCGGACCCGCCGCTCGCCGTCGGTGATCACCCAGCGCCGTCGACCTTCATCTCCCCTAGGTGCTTGCGTTCCTTCCCCCACTTCGAGAGCTCCTTGCGTGAGTTCTCTAGCTGCCTGCAAGTTTTTATAAACAAAAACAAATGAATAAGAAATAGATAGAGGCTGAGAATGTATAAGAAAGGAAGTGAGAAAGAAATAGACAGACAAGAGCCTAAGAATTGAGGAGGGCCTAGCTATTAAAGAGGGAGTAATTTAATATAGGAGAGAAAGGGGTGACAGTGAGAGAAATTAAAGGACATGCTATAGCTAATAATAATAATAATAAGTAAGAGACATGAGGACACCCTATGTTAATTTCAGGCATTGAAGAGTCAGAGAGATTAAGAAAGAAAGCCATCATCCTATAGTATAAGAGAAAGAGTTTTGGGTATTTAATAATGTATGAGTAGTTAGGGGTATTAAACTGAATGTTAACATGAAAATAAACCCTATCATTAGTTGGTATTAGGTTAATTAACAAGTTGCTAGTAATAGGTCTAATATCAGCTTATTAAATTAATTTCAGCATGTTAAGTGACTATTAATTAATGTTAGGTTAATAATATTAAATGAAATGAGGCATATCAGGTTAATGTGACACAACATCACCCTAGCCAATGAACCCGATAAAATTAGACGAACATAGTTTAGGAATTAACTCGATATTTTGATTATCTCGCAATAAATCTGATTCGGTGATTTGTTTAACCAAAACAGAGAACCGGACATACCGACACGTAATACCCGTCCAGACAAACCCACGACAACCGATACCATCGAAAACAGGCAAGTGATACTTGCCAGTAATTATTTAGGCCACGTCTTAGGCCAATTTTTGTATTAGCATAAAAGAGACTAGGTGGTGAAATGATAGTCGCCTAGACGCCCTATTTGATCTAGTTTGACAACGAAACTAGATCCGACACTTTACCTGCTTTCATTCATGCTGTCATGCCATGTTTAATTTCAATTAACGGTACGTAATTTATCTGCTCATTGCCATGTCATTGCATGCATTTAATGTTCATCGTAATTGCGTAGCACACGCTACAATAATTGTAACTATTGAGGCTAGGCACCTGCTTTGCGGGCACAACCCTATGCCAATAACACTTCCTGGCTCGTGATCCAGAAGATGTGCGCCAGTCCATATACACGTGGAGGGGTAGGGTTAAACGATCGCTTGAGCGTAGAAGTGAGCCCGTACAGCCACTTCAGCCAAAAGACGGAAACTCTGTGCACAAAGTGATAAATCAGTGATTCGTGAATCATGAAATAGTGAATTGTAGCTTTCTGCTACAACGTGCTTGATTGTTATTATTTTGTTCATTTAAATGTTGCATTCTTAATTGTCATGCCATTTCATCATGTTAGAACTGCTAGTCGCTTTTCTATATTTGTATCCTTGCACAAAAGTTCTCCGCCTTTCTAGTGAAACTTTTGCTGACATGTGCCCTTTTCTCTTTGGGTGTCACATGTCAGACTTTGAGACAGAGCAGGTAGTAGCAGACGACCAGTTCGTTGACGCTGAGTTTGAGGTCCCTACTGAGACCGAGTTCGAGGACACCGGTGACCAGTCCTAGTCTCACCTAGAGACTTCTTTAGTTGTTGCTGTTTTTATAGTTGCTGTTAGGTTTCGGTGCGTAGCACCTATCTCTCGTTGTTTTGTTTGGCCATGCTTTAGGCCTATTGTTCAGACTTGTACTATTATGACTATTCTGTGATGATGTAATATTTGTTGGATGTTGTTGGTGGATGTTCTTTTATCTGCTTTATTATTGTTGTTGTTTCGTCGCAATGCAAGGACCTGCTACTTTTCGAAATTTTTACAGACGCTTATCAGACTGCAGCTTCACAGCTCCACGTCTGAGCGAACCTCCTCATGTCTCGCCTTCCATATTAGGGAAGCGGGGCGTGACACACACCAATATCCAAGTCAAAAGAGAAAGAACAAGCCAAAAATTTAAGAACAAGATGTGGAAAAGGAATACCAAGTTTTATTAGAAGTTTCCAAAGCAACTTACAAGAATTTAATACATAAATCCTCAACAAGGTGTCACATACACCTCGACTATGGCGAGTCCAACCACCCACCACAACCTCACCTCCATCCTCAAGTGGAGAGGCATTCCTCCACATCTCTAGCACAATGAGATGTTGAGCAAGTCTAGGCAATGCAAACTTCTCCCTTGTCACCAACTTGGTAAATACATCCGTCGCATTATCGTCGGTGTACACCTTCTCAATAAAGATCTCTCCATCATTGATCCAATCACGAACTCTATGATACCTCACCGCAATATGTTTTGTCCTTGTTATAGACATGATTCTTGGTCAAGCAAATTGCACTTTGACTATCCGAGAATATTTGGATGTTCTCTTGATCCAACACAAGTTCATTCACCAAACCCCGCAACCAAATGGCTTCCTTGGAAGCCTCCGTGATTGCCATATACTCAGCCTCCGTAGTAGATAATGCAATCGTGGATTGTAGCACAGACCTCCAAGAAATATGACCACTAACAAGTTTGAAGACATACCAGGTAGTAGACCTACTCTTGTCAAGATCTCCTGCATAATCTGCATCAACATATCCCGCTATAACATTTGAGTCAACTTTCTTCTCAAACATGATACCCAACTCCTAGGTGCCCTTCAAATACCTCAAAATCCACTTCATTGCATACCAATGCTCTTTTCCCAGATTTGACATGTATTTTCAAACTACACCAATCGCTTGGGCTATGTCTAGTCGTGTGCATATCATGGCATACATCAAGCATCCTACCACATTTGTATACGGTACCGCTTTCATCTTCTCAATTTCCTCCACCGTCTTTGGACATTGCTCTTTGCTTAAAGAGAAATGAGAAGCAAGTGGTGTGACAACCGGTTTCGTATCCATCATGTCATACCTCTCCACCACTTTAGAGACATACCTCTTTTGTGACAACCACAACTTTGCGGCATCTCTATCTCTCTTTATCTCCATGCCTAAAATATTAGTAGCCGCCTCAAGGTCTTTCATGTCAAACTCATGGCTCAACTTAGATTTGAGCTCATCTACCATTGACATGTGCTTACATGCAATTATCATGTCATCCACATAGAGAATTATAAGCATGATGGAGGACCCATCATCAAGAACCTTGTAGTACACACAATAATCATACTCACTCCTTGAGTATCCAATGTACAGCATGAAGGAGTCAAAGTGTTTGTACCATTGTCTTGGCGATTGCTTGAGTCCATAGAAAGACTTCTTCAATCAGCACACAAATTCTTCTTTGCCCACTTCAACAAACCCTTCCGGTTATGACATGTAAATAGTTTCCTCCAACTCACTAGGAAGAAAGGTCGTCTTTACTTCAAGTTGTTCAAGCTACATGTTGAACTCCGGCACCATAGCCAAGAGTATCTTAATAGAAGTGTGCTTCACAACCAGGGAGAAAATCTCATCATAGTCCACCCCACCTTTTGTGAATACCCCTTCGCCACCAACCTTGCTTTGAAAATTGGTTTCTCCTTTTCATGCAAAGGCTCCTTCACCCTATAGATCCATTTGCAAGTCACCGATTTACAATCTTTTTGTTTCGGCACCAACTCTCACACGGAATTCTTGTGGAGAGATTTCATCTCCTCCACCATTGCCTCCAACCATTCATCACTTTCATGTGAATCCATAGCCTCTTGAAATGAACCGGGCTCATCACCGCTAATGGCAAGAGCATAGTGCGCCTCTTTCACTTGCTCCCATCACCGCTAATGGCAAGAGCATAGTGCGCCTCTTTCACTTGCTCCCATCTAAGCCTATTAGGTGGCTTTGTGGTCCTTCTCATGCTCCCTTGAGTAATGCTATATGGCTCTTCTTGAGGGCTCTCTTGCTCCGGACCATGGTTTGAACTCCCCTCTTTCCATTGTGAAGTTTGAGTTCTTCCCAAGCCATCCAATTCGAATGAGACTTCTTCAGCCACTTTATTTTCTTTGCCATCATCATCTTCTTGATCTTCACAATCCCTTGATAGCAAAGAAGCTTCATCAAAGACCACATCTCTACCAGTCAATTTCTTCCGATTTACCAGATCCCAAAGCTTGTACCCCTTCACTCCCTTTTCAAAACCGAGGAAAATGCATTTATGTGACTTGGCATCAAGCTTTGACCTTTCATCATGTGGAACATGTGCATATCCCGGGCACCCAAACACCTTTAGAAGAGTGTAGTCCACTTCCTTACTACTCCATACCTCTTCGGCCACCTTGAGGTTAAAAGCCTTCGAAGGTGATCTATTCACCACATAGCAAGCATGGTTAATCGCCTCCGCCCAAAAAGACTTTGGCAACCCCGCATGAAGCCTTATGCATCTTGCCATCTCCATAAGAGTTCTATTCATCCTCTTGGCCATACCATTTTGTTGAGGATTCTTTGCTATGGTGAAAAGCTTTTTAATCCCTTCATCTTTGCAAAATTGTAGAAACTTTCTATCTCGGTATTCACTCCATTGTCACTTCACAAGCACTTCACTTTTCTTTCCATTTCAATTTCCTCCTTCCACTCCTTGAACTTGGAGAAGACCTCAGACTTTTGCTTCATAAAATACACCCAAACTTTCTTTGAGAAGTCATTAATGAATATCTCAAAGTAGGAAGCTCCACCTTTTGACATAATCGGACTCAGTCCCCACACATCGGAGTGAATGTAGTTAAGAATGTATTTGCTCTTCAATTCTACTTTTGTAATATTGAAAGACACCTTCCTTTGTTTGCCCGCCAAACAAAACTTGCATAAGTCGAGCTTGCATGTCCTAATTCCCTTCAATAAATTACTCTTGTGAAGTTTACCCATGCCCTTCTCACTCATGTGTCCGAACCGCATATGCCACAACCTACATTTATCACAATCATTCTCTTTCTCCATTGTGGAGATTGAGGTTCCACCCAAAATAGTGTCACCCACAAGCTTGTAAAGACTGTTGCCCACTTATCTACCCTTCCATAGTACCAAGACCCCTTTCGACACCTTGAGAATATCATCCTTTCCATTGAAAGTTCATCCCTTCGCTTCAAGCATGCCTAAAGAAATGAGGTTCTTCTTGAGTGCCGGCACATGTCTAACTCCTCCAAATGTACGGACCACGCCATCATGCATCTTGATCTTTATAGTCCACATTCCAATTGTCTTACACGGTGCATCATTTTCCATCCACACCGAACCACCATCAACGCCTCATAAGTGTCAAACCATTATCGATTTGGACACATATGATAAGAACAACCGGAATCTAAAATCCTTGCATTTGAGGATTTACCTTGAGAGACGGAGAGGAGTTTCGCTTCACCTTCCGAAGCCACACTAGCCGAATCATCCTTCGACCGCTTCACCTCTCTTTGCGCTAACTACGTCTTGCATTCTCTCTTGAAGTACCATTTGCCCTTGCAATAGTAGCATGCAATATCTTTCTTGCTCTTTGACAAGGACCAGGAGTTGTATGTCTTACTTTTGGCTCTTTCTTTGCTTCTTCCTCTATCACTCGATTCCCCTTTGACTAGAAGACCTGCCACATTGGAATCACCCTTCGAGGATCTTTTCCTTGCGGCATTCGAGATAATATCTTGGGTTACCTCTTCAAACGTGAGAGTCTCTTTTCCATACAATAAAGTAGTAACAAAGTGATCATGAGAGTCCGAAAGAGAATTCAACAACAAAAGAGACTTGTCTTCATCATCAAACTTCACATCCAACCTCAAGATGTCACAAATCATCCTATTGAAGATGTTCATGTGTTCCAACACATCCTTGTCTTCTTCCATCTTCAAACCATAGAGTTGATTCTTCAAATGTAGCTTGGTTGACAAAGACTTCCCATGTAAAGCTTCTCAAGTTTTTCCCATAGACCCTTTGATGTTTTCTCATCAATAACGTTATACAAAACATCATCTGAGAGATACAATTGTATTGTGCTCACCGTCCTTTCATCTAGATCGGCACATTCTTCATCATCGATCTTCTCCGGCTTCTTTGTCTTCCCCAACAAAGCAACCTTGAGTCCTTATTGTATAAGAACATTCCTTACCCTTAATTATTTGTCATAATCCGAAGTTGATACTACCATCAAACTTCGCCAACTCAAACTTAACCCCACCGGAAGTGGAAGTTCCCATAGAAGACATTTGTCAAATAACTTGTGTGCACCAAAATTTCGCAACTCACAAACCCGAAAATTGACGAAATTTCTTCACCCAAAATGCTCCAAATGAGTAGCAATACGGATAAACCCAAGCTTTGATACCAATTGTTGATTCCACCGACCTTTTCAAAGAACCAAGCACACTAATATCCAAGACAAAAGAGAAAGAATAAGCCAAAAATTTAAGAACAAGATGTGGAAGAGGAATACCAAGCTGTATTAGAAGTTCCCAAAGCACCTTACAAGAATTTAAGACTTAAATTCTCAACCTTTGCGTCTCTTTCTCCAAAGCCCTCTCTCTTCCCTGGCATCTTTTCTCTTTAGGTTATTTTTCTCTCTTGATGAAAACCCTTAAAGCTAAGAGACTATTTATATGGTCTTCTTATGGATACAAGTAAAGTACAAATACACCCCACTAAGACACATATTTACAGCAAGGAGTTTTTAGAGCCAACTCCAACCGTTTCTCATAAAAAAAGAAAAAAATATTAGCCATGCCAATGATTTCTATGCTTAGGCAGACAGTGGAATTAGTCCACCTAAAGACACCACAGTTCTCTGACCTGTATTTTTTTTAAAAAAAATAAAAGCATTCATGTTTTGTTAATTTTTGTTTATTAATTTACATCTTCTTATTTCAAATTCCAAAGAATTATGATGTACTATATCTAGCACAGATACTAAATGCATATAAATACAAGCTGGCATGCATACCAGGTATTGTTTGCCGAAAGCAAGAAAAAAAGGTGACAAATATATAGCAATGAGAACATACATGCATTAGCTTTTTATGGATAAAATATGTAGTTATCCAAGGATAGGCATAGAGCAGGGGTCGCAATAACAAAACCATGGGATATATACCTTTAGCTACAGTGTAGAAGCTAGTGTAAAAGAATTGGGGAGCATGGGCACATCTTGGAGCCTAGAGAGGAGGAGATTAATTTGAGGAGGCAAAGAATGTTTCTTTTGGGAGTTTGTGTGAATGTTTTCTTTGAATGATGATGGTTCCTTTCACTCCATTAGAGCACGAGCACGCATGAAACTCCCAATACACGCCAGTTCAGTCCCATATGCACTAGTCTAAAGCAACATACAATTTGCGTCGATGGGAAAAGTAGAGGAAAAGCGAAGTGTTGCCCCACCCACTCACAGCTCCCCCACACACACCACACTATAACAAAGCATGCACTCAGCCACACCCACTTGCGCACCGCAGTTAAAAATCAACAAGCAGATCACCACACATCCCTTCTTTTCTTCTCCCTTGAGAAAAAAAGAAACCCTAATCCCGCTCTCTCATCTCCCCCACTTCTTCTTCTCTTTGTGATGTGGTGGCCAATTAGATGGATACTTTATTCAGGTTGGTAAGCCTCCAGTCTTCAGACCAGAAACAACAACTCTCAAACTCCTCCTCCAACACCACCACCTCAAGATCCACATCAAAACACCACCCTCATCATCATCATCATAATTACCAGCAGCAGCAGCAGCATCTACAACAACAACGCTACTACTCCTACTATCAACAAGCGGTTGCTTGCTCATCCCAAGAGGAAGAGGAGCAAGAAGAATGCTGCAACAACCACAACATCAACCAACAACTTTACATGGATGATGAAGACCACTTCTCCTCCTCCTCCAAGCCACACTTTCACCAATACCATCCCTCCTCCTCCTCCTCCTCTCCCAACCCTAACCCTGCTGACTTCTCCCTCCCCCACAATCTTGACTTCCCCTCGGCCGCAGCAGCAGCCGCTGCTGGAGGGCCCCACTGGGCAACCGACCTCCTCCTCGAATGCGGCCGGGCGGTCGCCACTCGCGACACGCCTCGGGTCCAGCAGCTCATGTGGACCCTCAACGAGCTCTCCTCCCCCTACGGCGACGTCGATCAGAAGATCGCCTCCTACTTCCTCCAGGCCATCTTCGCCCGCCTCACCTCCTCCGGCCCCCGCACCCTCAGCACCCTCCTCTCCGCCTCCGACCGCACCGCCTCCTTCGACTCCACCCGCCGCATCGTGCTGAGATTCCAGGAGCTCAGCCCCTGGTCCTCCTTCGGCCACGTCGCCTCCAACGGCGCCATCCTCGAGGCTTTCTTGTCCGACGCCTCCCAAAAGCTCCACATCCTGGACCTCAGCAACACCTTCTGCACGCAGTGGCCGACCCTTCTCGAAGCCCTCGCCACGCGGTCGGCCGACGACACCCCTCACCTCACCATCACCACCGTCGTCTCGTCCCCGGCATCGGCATCCTCGTCGTCCTCCGTCCATAGAGTCATGAAGGAGATCGGGGCAAGAATGGAGAAATTCGCCCGGCTCATGGGCGTCCCTTTTAAATTCAACATCGTCCATCACGTCGGAGACTTGTCCAACCTCGACCTTGACCGGCTAAATTTACAGGATAATAACGGCGGCGGCGAGTCTGCCGTTCTGGCCATCAACTGCGTCAACTCCTTACATAGCATATCGCCGGTGGGACGGCGACGGGACTCTTTTTTATTGGCCCTGCGGCGGCTCCGGCCGAGGATTATCACGCTGGTGGAAGAGGAGGCGGATTTGGATTCGAGCGGGGCGGCTGTGGACGAAGAGGAAGGGTTTTTGAAGGAGTTTAGAGAGAGCGTCAGCTTTTTTTCCGCGTATTTTGATTCGTTGGAGGAGAGCTTTCCGAAGACGAGCAACGAGCGGCTGGCGCTGGAGCGGGCGGCCGGCCGGGCGATGGTGGACCTGGTGGCGTGCCCGGCGGAGGAGTCGGCGGAGAGGAGGGAGAGGGCGGCGGGGTGGTCGAGGAGGTTGAGATCGGCGGGGTTGGAGCCGGCGAGCTTCAGCGATGACGTGGCGGATGACGTCAGGGCGCTGCTGAGGAGGTATAAAGAAGGGTGGGCGATGAGGCCGGCCGCAGGAGACGGCTGCGAGCCGGCGGTGGACCCCACCGCCGGGATTTTCCTGACGTGGAAGGAGCAGCCGGTTGTGTGGGCCAGCGCGTGGCGGCTATGAGACGGGGGTGGCGGGAGAGAGAGGCGGGGGTTTGGCACGTGCGAGGGATCGGGAAGGGGTGGGATTTTTAAAGGCTGGCACGTGTGAAAGAGAGGGGATGAATATTTTTAGAGAAGTTTTTTTACAAGATTCTTTTTGCAGTGGTGATGACGGCTAATATTCTCTCTCTGTTTCCCTCTAAATTTCTTGCTTGCTTGCGTTTTGAATGTGAGTCTCATACACGGTTTCAGTAGCTTACGTGACACTAACAAGTAAAGATTCTTTGCATATAGCTCCTTTACAATTTCACTATTTAGAATCACTTGTTTTGCAACACTTAAACTTGACCAAATATCTTGGAAGTTTGAATACAAATTAAACTTGCAGACCAGTTTTTGCAAGTAAAATGAGTTTCTCAAGTGGCCTTTTCCCAAAGATAAAAGGGTACGTAAGAGGTTAGGTAATGGATGATATCACTGAAAGGGAACAGTAACATTAAAAATGAAAAGCTTGTATGCAATGATATAAAAGAACACAGGGGGTCGTTATCTAGTGAGGTAGCTAGTGTGTTGTAAAAAACTTGTTGGTTAGAGAGAGAGAGGGGGGAGAGAAAGGAATCTTAGGACAAGAGAGAGAGAGAGCTAGAGAGAATCTTAGGACAAACTAATGGCTGCATGCCTGTTGGAATCTAACAAAGGGTGGTGGTGTGGTTGATGGTCTGTCTTATGGCCCCCTGCCCACCAATCCAATCTGTCTACCTTCTTTCTTTTTTGCTCACTTTTCTTCTCTTTTGTGTAGAGATGGGGGGAGGGGGAGGGGGAGAAAATCTTGAAGCTTTTGAGACAGATTCAAATGAGATCAAATCAAATTGGCTGGCTGGTCTTGAACCACAACGGGGGAGGGAAAGTGGGAGCTGCTTTTTAGGGGGGGGACTAGTGGGGGGACTGGGGATAACACTAAAGCAAGAGTCTTTTGTGTGTATTGTTTTACTGCTGGGTCTGTGAAAATGATGACCATGATGAAGAAATTGCCATCATGATTTTTTTTAGGGCAGAGGGAGACAGCCATATGCATGCCTTTGCCTCTTTCCTGAATACTGCAATAATATTTATTATTCTTTTTAAGTTGACAGTGTGCGATAGTGAGTAACAAGAAGAGGGATCCTTGTTTTAACAGTTAACATCTCTTTTTTGCATGTTGGGAGTATGGAGAGTGTACTGATATGCATATTAGGGTTTGTGTTGGAAGTGGTTAGTGGTGCATGAGCACATACTCCTGTTGTTGCTGGCATGTAATCCAAATTTTCTGAAGACATTGTTGGCTCTAGTTCTAAACCGTTTTCTTTATTTCTTATTTGAACAAAGGTTACAATTGGATCTTACACCTTTCACTTTCTAGCCGAATCCTTTATCAGCGCTCTGGACCTAACTATGCACAAGCTTCTAGATATACTCTATAATCTATATTTTTATGCATACTGTGAATGATATTTGTTGTCGGTTAAATCTGTTGACACACAGCAGTATGGTGCTAACGAGGGCGTCTCTGGTGACGTGGCGCTTCGTCGGCTAATAGGAGGGCCCCAATGAAGAGCGATCCTAAGACAGTGAGAGCTAAGTCCGAACTGCTAGGTTGAGTCCCGACCTAACACCTAGCCCACTCTGTAGGCATGCAACTCAAGGAGATCGTCAGGGTGGTCGGATCTGAGTTCCGAGTCAAATCCACTCTGATGCTTAAGTCAGTGGATGACTCAAAAAGGAGCTCAGGATAACTAGGTCCGACCTATTGGGAGGTCGTCTGATTACGATCCTGTCGAGCTATGGAGGAAGAAATATGAAGTAGAAAGAGAGTTTGTCTGAGTGTCAGAGTACATAGAGATTAGTATCTCTGAGAGATTTTTCCCGTCTTTGTCGTCACTTAGACTATGGGTGAAGGTTACCTCCTTAGTGCCGTTAGTGGACAACGGGCTTGCCCTTATGACGGCATGAATGTTTCTGAAAAAGATCACAATGGCGGTCCACTTCCTTCGCCACTACCCCTCGACCCGTTATCAACCAACCCCTAAATACTCGGGGGCTGTGGCGACGAATGAGCTGTCGCTTTGACTTGGTGTGCAGGCAATGGGCGTTACTAGCTTCTTGGCCTTTGGCCTGAGGCGGCGTATTTGCCCGTGGGCTGTTTTTATTAAGATTAAATTACCTTTCCTTGTTACTCGTGCCAGCCCAATGTAGTAACAGTATCGATACGAGGACTGCTTATTAATCCACTTATGGAGATCTACATCTATGCTAGACCTGCTTCTTAATGATTTGTACATACTACTAAAAAGGCTTTTTCCGGAGTTTTTTGTCATTCCCAGCATTTAAAAACGCCGAAAAATGTAAAGGCGGCATTTTGCAAAACGCGGTGAAGATGCCGTCTAAAGGGGATGCAGATAAAAGAAAAATCGACACTTTGGTGAAAAGTTGAGAAATGCCCATGTTTACAACAAGTATAAGCTCTCCACCTTTTTGTGTCTTGTAAATGAGGCATTATCTCATATGCCATATGAAACCTATTATTCTCATATATATACTAGTCATAACACGTGCCCTCGGACACGATTCATTTAAGATATCCACTCAAAATCTTTGTTCTCCCCAAAAATTATTTCCCCCTCCAAAATCTAAACGAACAAAAATCCAGCTTCGGCGCGGGTGCCTTCGACGCATAACATGTGCCCTCGGGAATGGTTCATTTAAGATATCCCATTAAAATCTTTGTTCTCTCCAAAAATTATTTCCCCCTCCAAAATCTGAACGAACAAAATCTAGATTCGTTGCGGGCACCTTCGGCACGTAACTCGTGCCCTTGGACACGGTTCATTTAAGATATCCCCTCAAAATCTTTGTTCTCCCCATAAATTATTTCCCCTCCAAAATCTAAACGAACAAAAATGTAGCTTCGTGCGGGCTCCTTCGGTGCATAACCCGTGCCCTCGGGCACGGTTCATTTAAGATACTCAAAATCTTTGTTCTCCCCAAAAATTATTTCCCCTTCCAAAATCTAAACGAACATAAATCTAGCTTCAACACAGGCGCCTTCGGGTGTGGGGAAAAAAATTTAACCGGGCCAAAAGAGATGCACAAAAATGAAGGGGGAAAGTGCATACGTGTGGGTGTGTGTGTAGGGTGTGCGTGTAAAAAGTGAAATGGGAGGGGTTTTTTTAGAAAAAATGGAAAATAGGCAGTATTCTGTGCAAATATAGTGATTATGGGGGGCACGAAAATGAAGGTGAGAAGTACATAAGTGCGGATGTGTGTCGAGACTGTGGGGGTAAAAAGTGAAATGGGATGGTTTTTTAGCAAAAAGGGAAAAAGTGCGGTACTCTGCGCAAATGTAGTGATTGTGTGGGAGGTTTTGAAAACCAAAGCAAAAGCAAAAAAAAGTGGGGGGAGATGTGGTCAAATGCTGCCCAGATTTCAACTTCTCGATTTTCCCATCAGAAGTTCAAGTTCCCCCAATTTTTTGAATTAAATCTTGACCCTTGGATGCAAAGGATGTGGATGCATCCTGATCATTGTTGATAACTGGGACTTGTCCAGTCAGCCCTAGGATTCAAAAACAGTTGTGTTTTATATAATAGATATGTGTGTGTGTAAAAGGATCCTAGGGTGCCTCCTTAGATTTCATCTAAGGATGCGCCCCTATTTTCTCCCATCTCCCACATTTTTTTTGAAATTTCTTTTCATGTGTTTGTTGTTCACCTCATGGATGTTCAACATACCAAATTTCAGGGCATTCCAATATTGTTTGAACCCTCATCTACCCCTTGCCACTTCAACGGTCTGAAAACGTGTTGAAAACATGGTGAAAACCCCATGACGTTGTAAGAGGTAGATGAGGGCTCAAAAAGTATTGGAATGTCTTGAAATTTGATATGTTGATCATCCATGAGGTGAACAAACTCATGAAAAAAATTTCAGAAAAATGTCGGAGATGTGAGAAATGGGGCGCCACCTTTGATTTCATCTAAGGAGCACCCTAGGATACTTTTTTTTGAAAGATAATTATGCTCCATTAACTAACAAATAATGTACAATACACACCTCAGTAAAATCATAGACATCTAATCTAATATTGGACGTAGAGAAGATAGAGGACACAGGCGTCGTCGTCCCCAACTAGCCAATCCTAGAATAGCATCTAAGCTACTGAGACATCAAATAAATACAAGTTAGGATCAACTTCAAAGAGCAATACGAAAATTTTGCTTTCCTTCTTTCCAACTGATGGAAGCACGGAGAACACAAATATCTTCTTAAATATCTCTGAAAATGAGCACTTTATGCTTGCTAGAGTTATTGAACACCTTTCTATGTCGTTCATGCCATGAATGCCATACCACTAAACAGATAGCCAGTCGGGCTATACCAGAAATTTTTTTCTTGCTCCTGAAGGGATCATGTACAAGGGTCACTTCCTTCAATAGAGTCCCAATAGGCCCTAGGGGGGAGACCAATCTTCAATCTACATAACACATGTTGATATGATGCAAAAGTACATTCAAAAAAGAGATGTTTAATAGATTCCATAAGATACTGACATAGAACAAATGAGATATTAGTAACTGGAATATTTCGCTTTATAAGATTGTCAAATGTCAGCAACTTATCATTCAGCGCCCTAAGAAGATGTACAGGTAGACATTTTACGGCATTAGTTAGCAAACCAAACCACATCATAATAAGGGACCACAGGAGACGCATGTCGAATTACTTCCTAAGCTAAATTAAGTGAAAACTTATGGGAAGGTGTCCAACAAAGAGAAGGGGACATATGATCATTGTTAACTTCATAGAATGGTGCTGCTAACTGCTTAGATGCCAAGATAAATTTCCAGGTACCTGAATGAGATGGGGATAAATATAGATCAGTACCATCCGTGGTGTAGGTGCTCGGCCCATAGAGAATCAGAGTGCATAAACATCCAGTAGAGTTGAATCCATGCATCTTTGTTAATATCAACAATTCTACAGAGTCCAAGCACACCTTCCCTTTTAGGCTTGCAAATACTAGACCAACTCCAAACATGCAGTTTGTTATTCCAAAGAAAATTTGCACAGAGCTGCTCAATAATACGGATGACAGAGCTAGGTAGTTTAAAGGAGAGATTCAAGTAAGAAGATAAATTATATATCACAGAGCGTATACGTTCAACTCTGCCAGCCAAAGATAAAATCTTGGAAGACCAGCCCGCCAAGTATTTCCTACATTTATCAATAAGGCCAAAATAATGCTTCGCCTTGGGGTATGAGATAGATAGTGGCAGACCAAGATAGCGGATTGGTAGGAGACCAAAGGGCACACCAATAATTGCTGCAATCTCACGAGGGTTCCAACACCCATTGTTACAGAACAGTTTACTTTTATCTTTGTTAATATGTAACCCCACAACATTACTTAAGGAATCAAAAATATCAGACAAATTTCCAGCAGACCTCACATCTCCATGACAAAAAACTAGAAGATCATCAGCAAATAGTAGATGTGAGGGGGTCAGAATGGGGTACCTCTTCATGGGGTTTAACCAAGCCATCTAGTACATCAAGATCCATCGTGATTGAGAAAAATTATATAACCAAGACAAATAGATAAGGAGATAGTGAATCACCTTGTCTTATGCCTCGGTTACTAGTAAAGTAACCAGATGGAGACCCATTAATGAGCACAGAAAATGTACTCTTGGAAATGTACTCCCTAATCCAGACAATCCGGCGAGGAGGAAAACCCTTTCGATGCATCGTGAAGTAGATAAATTCCCTGTTGACCGAATCAAAAACCACCTTCAGATCTACCTTGATGCGTAAGTGTCTGCCCATGGGCTTATTGAAGTCTCTAACCAGTTCGTGGGCTAATAGGGAACAGTCACTGATAAGGCGTCCCTTCAGAAAGGCGGATTGATGAGGAGTTATAATATCAGAAATAATATCCTGCAACCTGTTACATAGAACTTTAGAGATAAACCATAGGATCCTTTTACCATATATATATACATACTAGTCATAACCGGTGCTCTTGTGCACGGTTCATTTAATATCTTTGATTCCCCGAAAATTATTTCCTCCTCCAAAGTTTTGGGACATATAATATTCTACTTCATAATTTAAAAGAACAAAAATTTAGTTGGTGCATGCCATCGGCGCGCGCGGGAGCATAATTAAATAATTTTTTTTGCCGCATGGGAGAGAAGGTGGTAGAGAGATTGGTTTTGATGCGGGAGAGTTAATGCAAGTGAGAGGTGTTAAAGGTTCTTTTCTTGGGAACATGTGTGGCTTCAAATTTTTTGGTACGATCCAGCTGTGTTAATTTATATTAGATTGAATGGATGAGATTTTTGCCACGTCATCAATGCATGTGATCAGATCTCATTGAATCTAGCCACGTCAGCGATTCATGTGCTGAGGTTTTTGTGGTTTTTCTAAACACTAATCTCAACCATTCTTCTATCAACTCTTTATACATCAGCATGACATCAGCTTGTCCTAGTTAGCAAGGCAATTCAAAAAAGTTCTCAAATGTAATATATATATATATTGATCTTCGGTTGCGAAAAAGAGGGTTTTCGCACCGTGCGAAAAAGAGGGTTTTCGCACCGTGCGAAAACTTTTTTTAATTTTTTTTAATTTTTTTTCAAAATTTTTTTTGATGTTTAATCCATATAATTATATACCACAGGGAAAATAATGGGTGAACCCGTTGGGGATTAGAGCAGCCATCCATCGTTACAAATTTAACGGTCTCAAAACGTGCGAATTTGATGAAATGCCTTGATCGAAGGCCAAATGACATTATTTCTCCACGATTATTTTTTGAGGGGGTATAACAACATATAATGAGGGTGGAAAAAAGAATTTTTTAAAAAAATTTCAAAAAAACTAAAAACATTTTCGCACGGTGCGAAATGTTCTCATTTGAAGATTTACATATATATATATGTAAATCTTTAAATGAGAACATTTCGCACCGTGCGAAAATGTTTTTAATTTATTTTGAAATTTTTTTTCAAAAAATCTTTTTTCCACCATCATTATTTGTTGTTATACACCTCTAAAAAATAATCGTTGAGAAATAATATCATTTGGCCTTCGATCAAGGAATTTCATCAAATTCGCATGTTTTAAGACCGTTAAATTTGTAACGGTAAATGGGTGCTCTAATCTCCAACGGGTTCACCCATTATTTTCCCTGGGGTATATAATTATATGGATTAAACATCAAAAAAAATTTTGAAAAAAATTTCAAAAAAATTAAAAAAAAGTTTTCGCACGGTGCGAAACCCCTCTTTTTCGCAACCGAAGATCACTATATATATATATATATATATATATATATATATATATATATATATATATATATATATATATATATATATATATATATATATATATATATATATATATAAAATATAGAAAAGCTGCCACCTGATCCGATCAGGTGGCAAGACACAAAAAAGGTGGGAAGTACAAGCCCCACATGGGTTTGTACCCGTGGGGCCCCACCTTTTTGTGTCTTGCACCTGATCCATTGGATCAGGTGCCACATGTTCTACATTAATCCATATGTGTGTGTGTGTGTGTGTCGGATCGGAGAGGGATGCCTCACTGCCGTGGTGTTGCTTGGTGTTGCTTCGGATGGTCGCCCTCCTCGTCGGATCCTTGGTGTTGCTTCGGAGAAGCTACCTTCCAGAAGAGCGGCTCGCCCTACTGCCCCCCTATGCTTCAGCTCTTCATTCCAGTCCGCGAGTTGGAGGGATGTCTGCTTGGGCCAAAGTTCTGTCGACTCCTCTCGCCGTTTGAACTTCGTCGCCCCTGATTTGGGCTCCGACGGTTCCCTGTTTGGGACTATTCCCGGGGGGCTGATCTTTGCCACGACTAGCAGATGGGACCATACCCTTGTTGGCCATGTGCTCGGTGACCAGCCGTTCTTCAGTCAAATCCGGGCCTCCATTCGGCGTATGTGGAAGACTAACCACGATGTCCAAGTTTTTTCGAGAGAGAACGGCTTCTTCTTCTTTTGCTTCGCTGATGATGCCGACTGCAATGCGGTTCTCCAGGGGGGTTCGTGGCTTTTCGACGGCCGCTTGATCATCCTCCGGCGTTGGTCAGCTGACCTTACTCTCGATCGTGACATGTTGAAGGTGGTCCCGATCTGGATACGTCTCCCCAACTTCCCACTCAAGCTGTGGTCGATGGATATCCTCAGTATTGTGGCCATCCTCGTCGGTACGTCGATCTGCACCGATGGGGCAACCTGCAACTTGGAACGCCTCTCTTTCGCTCGCTGCTTCGTCGAGGTTAGCACTGGTGGGACCGGAAGGGTGCTCTCTCTCTCAAGCGCAAGAGTCCGTACAAGTAGTAAAATCTGGGAGTCCAGATGTCGAATCCACGGGAAGAAATCTGTTGCAACCATAATTCAGATCAAATAGAAAGCCTACGAAAAGAAACTAACCACTTCAATGATGATGACGGTGATGGTGATGTGAATACGTGATCAATATGAACAAGGAAAATCGTGTAAGAAACTATCTATAAAAAGTATGCACATGGTATGGGTTCGTTAGGATCAATGATTCGTATTAACTTGGTTGACGTATATAACACAATGAATTCTCTTTTTGAGAGCAATTCACCGGAAAATACCCGATATAACTCAATGAATTCTCCTTTTGGGAGCAATTCATCGGAAGATGCCCTTTTGGGGGTTCAAGCAAAATATTCAATATGATCGTCGCTAAAGTTATAATACGATATGAAACTCTCTTTTGGAGATATCAAAACTACGGTATGAAACTCCCTTTTGGGGAGATCAAAACTCACCCTTTTGGGGCGATCATCAACTAAATCAATTCTTTTGGAATATGAAAAAGTCGATTTACGAACAAAGATTACAATTTTAACGACGTTTAACGATTTAGCACAAGGATATTCAACCAAACTAACACAAATCACATCCCCTAACTACTCCATACCATGCACAAATAAGTTTTAGCTATTCATAATGCAGAAATAAACAAGATTCATAGCAAAATACTTCGCGTTCATAGCAAAATACGATGAAAAACACTAAAATACGAGGTAGAAGTTTAGAAATATATCACCAAATCTCCAAGTTTCGACTTCAAACTCTCTGGAAATAATAAAAATAGCCTCTGGAATTTTACAGAATTTTACAGAGGGGAAATACGGCTCCTAGAGCCTCCAATACGCCCAAAATACGCCCCAATCTGCTTGTATATGCCCAAAAACCCTAGAAATACGCTTATATAATAGCATTGCGGGTTTGGGGCCTTAACGGGTTCAAAATCTCTGGAAATAATAAAAATAGCCTCTGGAATTTTACAGAATTTTACAGAGGGGAAATACGGCTCCTAGAGCCTCCAATACGCCCAAAATACGCCCCAATCTGCTTGTATATGCCCAAAACCCCTAGAAATACGCTTATATAATAGCATTGCGGGTTTGGGGCCTTAACGGGTTCAAAATCCGCACCCAATAGCACCCGAACCCGATCCGCGACGTCGGCGCAATTCTCATCCGTTGATCGTTGCGGGATTGAACACGGGCTCGACACGTGGACTTTAAAATTCGTGCGCCGTTCGAATCCGCATCCGCTTCGCTTTGGAGTTATCGGTCGCCGTTGGATCAGAATCCAACGGCTCTTCTTTAGCCACGATGCGCGCTCCGCGTTTCTTCGGGCGGGAACGATCTCCGCCGTTCGATCGTCATCCGACGGTGCAGATACGGCCGCGTCGCTTGAAAATAAACCGCTGCAGCCTGCTTCGATTGGGCAATCGCGGCCGTTCGATCGTGATCGAGCGGCCACCAAAAATCCACGTCGCCCGCATTTACAAGCCGTCCGATCTGGGCGGGAGCCGCTCCGATGCTGCCACCGCATGCGCCAAGATTCGTGCGCAGTTATTTATTTTCCAATAAATGGTATTCTGCATTCAAAAATTCACAGTAATTAGCACAGGTCTCAGAAAAATACAAATAAATAGTCGTTGGAATCATAATATCGAGACGATGCTAGGAAAAATATAAGGAGTGTAGAAATACGTCGTTAAATGTTGTTTTGTGCTCAAATAGTGTGTTTTCTCTAATAAATAAATGTGTAGAAAATACGTATGAATTAGAGAACAATGTAGCATCACATGAGCACAAAATAGGGCTAAATGGGGTGTTAAATATGTAATATTGAACCCGAATCAAGCACCGAGCTCCCCCTCCCCCGCTCTGTCCGGGTTGTGCTTGATGATGGGCCTGACCTTATTCTTCCGGTCGAGTACGAAGGGGAGCCGAGTCGCTGTGTCAATTGTTTATGCTTTGGCCATTTGACCGAGCAGTGCCCTCGTGGATCGGTTGTTGTGGGTGTATCGGTGGAAGTGCCCATTGTTGTTGAGACGACTGGTGTACCCACTGCGAGTGAGGAGGACTCTGTTGGCGATGCGGAGGGGGGGTGTGGTGTTGATGTTGAGGACGTTGTTATGGAGCCTGTGGGTGCAGTTGTGGACCTCCTGGTCAGTGACGCGGCCAAGGGGTTGGGAGATCCTTACCTTTCTGGGGAGTATATGACTGACGTTGATGAAGAGATCATTGTTGAGAAGCCTGTGGGTGCTGGTGTGGATCCTGTGGATTGGCCGTCACTACCATGTCTGTCGGATGGGGGTGGTGGGGGTCGTTCTGTGGCATATGCATCTACCTCCTCTCATACCCCTCCCTCACGTGGCGCGGGAGACCAGCTCCCTCCCTTCGTGAAGACTGGACCGTCAGCAGATTCTAGGAACCGAGGCAAGACCCCATTTGTGCCTCGTTCGACTACCTACGACCCTTGGACTGGACCCGGTGACCGTCCTCCCTTCCCGATGGTTGTGGACAACCCGGCGTGGGCAGCGTTGTTGGCTGAAGTGGGTGGAAAATCAAAGGCAAAGAAGAAATCTGCTCCTGTTGCTCACCAAGTGACTACGTGCTCAAGGGGTGGATCTGTCGCAGGGGGAGCTTTTGCCGTCCTTAGTAGCCTGAAGCTATGAGTTTGCTGCTGTGATCCTACCCCTGCTAGGATAGCTTGTGTTTAGTTCGTGTAGTGTTGTAGCTGCTGTTGTGTTTTTGTAGTTGCTGGTGGAGTGGGTTGTCCCCATGCAGCTGTGTCTACGTTGGCAAGATGTATGTGTTCGAGTGCGTGGTGGCCTTCTGGATGTTTTGATTTGGGGTCGGGACATGTTGGCTATTTGTGCTGGTTCTTGGTGACTGCTTCCCAGCCTCTCCCAGGTCTGTGCTCTTGGCTATCTGTCCTGACATTCCCTTGGTTCGTTATATGAATATAATCACTTACCTTTCAATATATATATATATATATATATATATATATATATATATATATATATATATATATATATATATATATATATATATATATGAGGAAAATGTGCCTGAGGTTGACCTCAGGCAGCAATACCTGCGCACACCCCTGCTGTTCGGGGTTTGTAAGTATTTTTTTGAATTTTTTTTGCTTTAGGTAGATATACTTGTTATGTAGTTCTCCACAAAATTTCAGGTCAATCCAACACCGTTTGAGCATTCGTTCATCGATTTCAAAAACGTTGCGCAAAACTTCCAGAATTGAAATTTTGTGAGGAGCTACATAACAAGTATATCTACCTAAAGCAAAAAAAATTTAAAAAAATACTTAAAACACCCGAACAGAGGGGGTATGCGCAGGTATTTCTACCTGAGGTCAACCTCAGGTATATTTTATACTATATATATATATATATATATATATATATATATATATATATATATATATATATATATATATGAGATTAATGTAGAGCAGGTGGCACCTGATCCAAAGGATCAGGTGCAAGACACAAAGGGGTGGGCCCCAACGAGTATAATCCCATATGGGGCTTGTACTCTCCACCTTTTTTGTGTTTTACCACCTGATCCATTGGATCAGGTGGCAGCTTTTCTACATTAAATCCTGTGTGTGTATGTGTGTGTGTGTGTGTGCAAAAAATGTACCTAAAAACGTGCGCATGCAGAATTACCTGCGCACGCCCCCTCTGTTCGGCATTTTTAAGTATTTTTTGAATTTATTTGCAGTAGCTAGATAAACTTGTTATGAAGCTTCCCACAAAATTTCAGGTCAATCCAACACCGTTTGAGCCTCCGTTTATCGATTTCAAAAACGTTGCGCAAAACTGTCCAGAATTCTGGACAGTTTTGCGCAACGTTTTTGAAATCGACGAACGGAGGCTCAAAAGGTGTTGGATTGACCTGAAATTTTGTAAGGAGCTTCATAACAAGTTTATCTAGCTACTGCAAAAAAATTCAAAAAAATACTTTAAAATGCCGAACAGAGGGGGGCGTGCGCAGGTAATTCTGCCTGCACCGTTTGAGCATCTGTTCATCGATTTCAAAAACGTTGCACAAAACTGTCCAGAATTTGGACGGTTTTGCGCAACGTTTTTGAAATTGATGAACGGAGGCTCAAACGGTGTTGGATTGACCTGAAATTTTGTGAGGAGCTTCATTACAAGTATATATACCTACTGCAAAAACAAATTCAAAAAAAATACTTGGAACCCCCGAACAGAGGGGGTGTTCGCTGGTATCTCTGCCTGCACACGTGCGCAGGCACATTTGCCCCTATATGTGTGTATATATATATACATATGTATACATATATACATACATACATATATACATACATACATACATACATATATATATATATATATATATATATATATATATATATATATATGGGTAAATGGATCCTAAGGTGCCTCCTTAGATTCAATCTAAGGAGGCGCCCCCATTTCCCAACATCTCCCATATTTTATTTGAATTTTTTTTCATGAGTTTGTTATTCACCTCATGGAAACATACCAAATTTCAAGAGATTCTAATATTTTTTGAGCTCTCATCTACACCTTGCAACTTCATGTGTTTTTCAGCACGTTTTGAGACCGTTGAAGTTATAGATGGTAGATGGGGGCTCAAAAAGTATTGGAATACCTAGAAATTTTGTATGTTTATCATCCATGATGTGAACAACATTCCATAAAAAATTCGAAAAAATTATGGAAAATGGAGGGAAATTGGGGCGCCTCCTTAGATTTAATCTAAGGAGACACCCTAGATCCCTTTTTCCATATGTGTGTGTGTGTGTGTGTGTGTGTGTGAATAATGTGTAGCATACGTCATATAAGGCAAAAGCCTCATATGCCCTCTCACATAAAGCAACCAAGTACAAGCTTGTACTTGGTTGCTTTATGTGAGAGGGCACATGAGGTTTTGCCTCATATAGCGTATGATACCCATTATTTTGTGTGTGTGTGTGTGTGTGTGTGTGTGTGTGTGAATATGGACATGTGCTGGCAGCACAGAAACAATTGGTGGGGATGTAGCCAACAAGTTTTAGAACACATTGCAAAAAAATTTAAAAAAAGTTTTTTGACTCAAATTGTTGGGTCCAAGGGCGGACCCATGCTCAACGTGGGGGGGGGGGCGCCCCCCCCCCAATTTTTTAATTTGCCAAAAAAACCAGGTTTGATTTGCACCGGGCCCATTGGAATCATTTCACTGGCTAGCCCAAAAATTCTGAGCAACCAGGCTATTCACTAGAACGAGAAACCGGGCCCATTCAATTGGCAGCTCGAGATGAGCGCTAGCCAAAAAAACTGGGAATCACTTGCACCGGGCCCATTGGAATCAATACATTGGCTAGCCAAAAAAGTCATTTGAATCAATTCATTCGCTATTCACTTGAACGAGAAACCGGGCCCATTCAATTGGTAGCTCGGGATGATTTCCTTCTTCAACTTGCCTAAACATATCACACGTTCTCTCTGTTTCTGAAGCCGCATCCTTCTGCGTTCGTTTTCTATCTTGCTGTAGAGAACAATATGGAAATACATTGTTCTCGAGGTGCAGCATATCTTTGTTTATATCTTGACTTTAATTTGTCTGTCTCTGCTTCATACATAATTCTTTTTTCGCTCGCATCTGAAAGGTGACCCTGAAAATTACCGATAAAAAATTAGGGCAAACGCAGCACGCTCTCGTTTCCAATTCCCTCTTTGGACTTAATCAAAAATTAGGGCACGCGTCGCACACCACACACTCGGCTCTTTTCCTTGATTCAGTGATTATCTCCTTGGATTCTCTACTAGACCGCGAGCTTAAGAGATCTCATCTCTTCGAAATTTCGGTGAGCAATTGTCTGATTTTTCCTTTTGTGAGCAATTGTCTGATTTTTCCTTTTGTTCTGATTTTTCCTTTTGCTTCGGTGAGTAATCTCGATCATATTCTCTATTTGGTCTTATAGCGAAAATTATGGCACACTATTATCGCTACACGCTCTCGGTCATGATGTGCTGATTCTCTCTTTGGATTCTCCGCTGGACCTCTATCTTAAGAGATCACATCTCTATAAAATTTGGTGAACAATTTTTTGATTTTTCTTTTTATTTCTGATGAGTAAACGACTACCGAATGATCTAAGTTTTTACTTGGAATTTTTTAAGTCATGCTTGAAGTTGTAATACACAATGAAACTAGCTTGTGTGCAATTTTCTTGATATATATAAATGATTGAGATGAGGACTATCACATTGTGTTAAATAACATGTATGTTACAAGGGTTCAACTTCGACGTCGCCCCACCCCCCTATCATTGCATCCGGGTTCCGCCCCTGGTTGGGTCCATATTGCTCCGTTTGTGTGTGTTGTCAGCACAAGTCCATCTCTCTCTCTCTCTCTCTCTCTCTAAAATATATGTATTATGCTTCCACATGAGGATCACACTCAGCCTAAGGTCTGGTTCCGCAATTGGCGATAACTATCATGGCAACATTCATGGTTACTTTCACACTAAACCTATGATGGTGATATAGCGTTCACGCTGCATCTACAACTTGAATGAGAGAAGCATGCAACAGGGAAGGACGAAAAAGTTTGTGCGAGACAACAGTATGTTTAATAAGGAGATTAGAGAACAAATCGAATATAGGAAAGAAAAGAATATTTTTCGTGCCAATCCCTCACATTAATAACCACCCCCAAAATATTAAAAGCAATGATGCATGCACATGACTCTTAAGCACGCTCACTAACAGGAGCTTGAATTCACTCATTCAACAAGCCCTAAGCCCAAAGCACAGACAGACAGAACGCAGAGACAAAGCACATTACCATTCAGATTAAATTTGCTAATTGAACTCAAATATGATGTTCTTAATGATGCGCTACAGCGCAAACAAGATTACATGAGTAATCAAGACTTTGCCCAAAATTTGCCGGAAAGGTTAATATACATGTGGACCAAAAAATATACATATTCACAGTATAAACACCAATCTGAATGATCAAATTATCATCATATATTGAACCATTCGCAAATCAATTAACTTCATGTATGACCAATTCCTCTCCACCCTTCAGGAAGTCTCCACCTCTTATGCCAATAAACAGACACCCTAGGCCACAATGGAAACCCAAAATTGTACTGCAAAGGCTCATCTGCCAACCCCCCCACCGTCAGAGGCAGCCACACATACCTCGAATCCCTCAGATCCGGCGGATTCCAGCGATCCGCCATAAATATATATGAGCCTGGCATACCGGGCAGCGGGAGGACAAAGGTACCCTGAGCAAAGAATGTCGTCATCCTGAATATTCTGTTCCCTCCAACGCAAGGATTCCCCATCGTCTCCCATGGCCCCATGATCGACTCTGCTGCATGGGCAAGCGCCCGGTTTGGAGCCCAGCCCGTGCACCCTGAAGTGACCATGTAATAAGTCCCTTCATACTTAAAGAGTGCTGGAGCTTCCCTGTGTTGACCCACGAGAATCCTCCTCACGACTCGTGTGACATCGAGGTAGTCATCGGTCAGAGGGCCGATGTGGAGCTCGCTGTTGTCTTCGGAAGAGTAGATTAGATATGCCTTGCCGTCATCGTCTTTGAAGACCGTCATGTCCCTGCTGTCGAAGCCATGGGGCCGCTTGCTGTATAGATACCGGAAGGGCCCTGTGGGAGAGTCGGAGATGGCAAGGCCAACGGAGGCCTTCGTGTAGTTGACATCGTCAATGTGCATCCACATGATGTACTGGTCCGTGTGGTCATTGTATACCACTTTAGGCCTCTCAAGCACATTGGACTTGTAGAGGTCGTGAGTGATGTTGGCTTCTTCGCCTGGTAGCACTATTCCCTCATTCTTCCACGTCCACAGATCCTTCGAAGAGTAGCAGCTAACTCCAATTATGTCGACCTGGAGTAATAAGCATTCCATAGGTTCATTTTTACCGAATTTGTAGGAGTTCATTGAACTACAGAAGTTGAAACAAAATATTGGAACCTCGTTGAAAAAACAGAACGAGCTCACGCAATAAAAAATGTCCAACAGATGTCATATCATTGAAGGGTAACATGATTTTGTCATCACATCTTGGTTTATAGGAGGTATATTTGTTTCTGTTAATGGTTATAAGCAGGAGTTAAGCCTTTAAATTTATTCCAATTGGTCTCCGTAGAACTTCGGTGATGAATGCATTACCAAACATAACAGGCCTTAAGTAAATTTTTCTAGCAAATATATTTGCATCTATACACAATGAAAACCGAGCGAAATTGGGAATAACGAAATCATATTGCAAGAAAATATGCTTGCTTAAGTGCGCAATACAATACATAACGTCACATACATAAACTTTGAGCCATTTTTCTAGAAAAAGCAATTGATTCACTTTTGCCCTTTAAAGGTACACGGTAAACTGTTAGATGTATATGTCCCTTTGTATAGGGTCTTTTGTGCTTATTTACTATTCCATGTACTCTATATATATCGGACTATTGCCCTTGGAATAATACAAGAGAGTTTATTCCTAACATGGTATCAGAGCTAGGTTTAACCTAAACCCTAGCCGTCTTTTTCTCTCTCCCGCAAAATCCAAAAATTAAACCCTAGCCGAAGCCGCCGTCTGCCCGAAGCCGCAGCCTCCGCCTTCGTGCCGCCGCGATTCCAGTGCCGCGCCTCCCGCGCCGCCTTCAGATCTGCTGTGCCGCCGCGTCAGGCTCTGTCTCACTGCTGCCAACGCCTCGCGTCGCCCGCCGCAGAGAAGCGCCGCCACAGAGAAGCGCAGAGAAGCACCGCCTGCCTCGCATCGCCCATCGCAGAGAAGCTCCGTCGCGTCGCCTGCCGCAGATCTCGCATCCACAGTCGCCGCCCGCCTGCCGCAGACCTCGCCTGCCGCAGATCTCGCCTCCACAGTCGTCGCCCGCCTGCCGCAGACCTCGCCTGCCGCAGACCTCGCCTGCCGCAGATCTCGCCTCCACAGTCTCCGCAGATCTGCCGCAGACCTCGCCTGCCGCAGACCTCGCCTGCCGCAGGTCTCGCCTCCACAGTCTCCGCAGATCTGCCGCAGACCTCGCCTGCCACAGATCTCGCCCCCTGCCAGCCGCGAGTCGCGCCGCCGCCTGCCTGCCGCGAGTCGCGCCGCCTGCCGCGAGTTGTGCAGCCTGCCGCTGCCGTTGGCCGTCTTCCGCAATCTGATCTCTTCATATGGCGTCTCCTACGGATCTCCCTATTCATCATCATCATGTTGCTATCCCTCGGTGTTCGTTGATCTTTGATGGCCTTAATTATAAGGAGTGGATACCGCACATTCGTCTCCATATGCGCGGTCAGCGCCTTTGGGACCTTCTCACCGGCGATCGCCCTTGCCCACCACGACCTGTGTTTCCCAGCGAGACACCACTCCCCCCCACTGCTGATGACACCGTCAAGAAGGCGGCAACCGATGCGTATGCGACTGCTGTTGCTGCTTATTCCTCTCAGGATGTTCTCTATCGGCGGTGGTGTGATGATGATGCCCGTGCCGCCAACATCCTCATCGCTAGCATTGATGTGTCCCTGACTGGCGACATTGTGAGTTTGGCGACGTCTCAGCTGATGTGGGATCATCTTCGCTCTCACTATGAGCCTACCGGTGACTCCCTCTACCTTGCTGTCGTCAGACAGGAGCAGGCTCTTCAGCAGGGTGATGCCACGGTCGATGAGTTCTATGCACAGATATCTTCTATCTGGCGTCAGCTCGACTCTTTGGGACCAGCGATCTGTCGTATCTGCCAGTGTTGCCAGCATCAGCACTCCCACCTGCAGCTTCGTCGGGTCTATGACTTTTTGACCCGACTACGGCCTGAGTTCGAGCAGATACGTGCCCAGCTGCTTGCCCGTCACCCACGCGTGACGTTCTTGGAGGTTCTTGCCGCTATTCGTACTGAGGAGACTCGTCTTCATACTGCTGGTCTTTTGGCACCTTCTGCCTCTGTTTTGGCGACCCGTGCTCCTGCTTCTCCTGCTCCTATCACACCAGATCTGCCTTCTGCTACAGCCCCCGTGCGAGTTGACAACAGACGCTGCACCTACTGCCACCGAGACAGACATGTAGAGGCGCAGTGTCACAAGAAGCGGAGGGATCAGGCTGCTGCCAAGAAGAAGAAGGAGACTGACACTGGGGGTTTCACATCTCAGAGGAGGACTACCCCTTCTGATACTGAGCAGGAGCTTCTCACGTTATTTCGTCGGATGTCTGCTTCTGGGGCATCAGGCTCTGCTTCCTCTGCCAGTCAGCCTCCAGGTACTGTGACACCATCTTCCACCACCTCAGGTATCTCTCCTTGGATCCTTGACTCTGGTGCTTTATTTCATATGACTCCTGACCCTACCACTTTACATTCCATTAGTACTCCCTCCCGCTCTGTCACAGTTCTCACTGCAGATGGCACCCCACTTTCAGTTACAGGGCTAGGCACACTTTCTAGTCCCACTTTTCATGTCCCTGTTGTGTCCCTCGTTCCAAAACTCACCATGCAGCTTATGTCGGCATGCCAACTTACTGATCATGGCTGTCGTGTTATTCTTGATTCTGACTCTTGTTCTATCCAGGATCGTCGCACGGGCACTCTAGTTGGTTCTGGCCCCCCGCAGGCGTGATTCTCCACGTCTTTGGGAGCTTGACTGGCTTCATCTTCCTTCCGCTACCTCTGCCAGTCCTCCCATCACGACTATTGCCTCCGCCTCTGCTGCATCGTCTACCGGTTCGTTTGCCCAGTGGCATCATCGCTTAGGACATCTCTGTGGTTCGCGTCTTTCTTCTTTGGTTCGTAGAGGTTTATTAGGGTCTGTCTCTGGTGATATGTCTTTAGACTGTATGGGCTGTAAACTAGGCAAACAGTTACAGCTACCTTATCCTACTAGTGAGTCTGTCTCTCAGAGTCCATTTGATCTTGTTCACTCAGATGTATGGGGTCCAGCCCCCTTCGTTTCGAAAGGGGGTCATCGCTACTATATTATATTTATATATGATTTTTCTCGCTATACTTGGATATACTTTATGTCCTCTCGTACTGAGGTTTTGTCTATCTATAAATCTTTTGCTACCATGATCCGTACACAGTATAGCACTCCCATTCGGGTTCTTCGTGCTGACTCTACTGGAGAATACTGTTGGAAGCAACGATCTAGGATCTTGGTTTGATGATGACAAACGTGTCGGTATATCTAATGTATGTGCTCATTGTGTTTCAGGCTCGAAACAATACATCTAGGCTATTTGGCGAAATCGCTATGCGTATAGCACGTTGGGTGAGATGGAGTGTGTGTGCACAGAGAAGTTGGACTTGGTCAAATGAGGGATGAGTTGGAGCCAATTCTTTTCTAATGGAGATTTATTTAAATCAATTAGAAGATTTTATTCTAAATTCAAAATCCTAATCAAAGTACAAAATCCCTATCTCTTAGGGACTCTCCTCAAAAACCCTAGTCTATCCTATAAAAATCCTCTCAACCCTAATATGGTGGAGGGCGGCAACGAAAATTTTAGAGGAGCCGTAGGCTAAATATTTATTTCTCAACAATAACACCATTGAGCCGTACCTCTCTACCTCTTCAATCAAAAATTTCAAGAGGCCGCATCATCTTCATGTCGTGAACAAAAAATCCCAGTGGTCAAAGCACAACCGATTTTTTTTTCTTCACCTACTCATCAAAAAACCCTTTGCCGAATCCTTGTGGTGTGCTCTCCTTTTTGTTTCCTCAGGCAACACAATTTCCAAGAGGGCACCTTCACCTTTTTTGTTGGGCAAGGGAAATATCAGCAGCCACTTGTTTTCTTTGTCTTGGAGACGTTCTCAATTGAAACATTTTTTTTGAGGAACCCGTGTGCTCACATAAAGGCCGGCCAAAATTTTCTCCACACAAAAATTTTTGTACAAGCCGCAATTGTTGACTTCATCTCCCAAAGCTGAAATTTTTGTTCCTTCATTAAATTGTTGTTGCAGGCACAACAAATCAAAGAGAGGGAGATCCAGAGCCGGCCTATTGCAATTCAGCAGGAAACTAAATAAAGAAGAAGGCTGGTACTATAGTTATTCCAATGGTTCGGCCATGCATGGGAATCACCTAGATTGGATGAAGAGAGATAGAAAAAGAAAGGTTAAGTAAGCCCTTTTTTAGTGCAATTGAATTAATTTTCCTCTATACTGCTTGTCTCTAGTGCAGGTATCAAAACACAACAACCAGGGAGCAGAACTCCTCAAAAAAAAATTCTGTGCGGCGCATTGCTTTCCTGACAAATACACACAGGCGCAATATCTCTCAACCCCTCATCAAAAGCAATTCAAAACAAAGGGCTGGCCGAAAACAGAGAGGAGCAAGCACAAAGTACAGGGAAGATTAATTATTTTCTCCTTTGCAAATACCAATGCATCATTTAATCTGCACTTTGTGTTCTTGATTTTTTTCAGGCCGAAATACAGAGAGACATCCGCAAGCTTCAATCTTTTGTGAAGGTGCCTCAAATTGCAATTTTTTTTGTGAGGCGCCACAAGTTTCAACTGTTGGTGGAGGGCGCAAGTTTCATCGAGAGGGACGCCGAACTATTGAGGGGACATCAGACATCTACATCTACGTCAGACGAGATCTGACCCGTGCTGATTGACGAGGTCATCGCCGCTACACAAACTGAGATTCCTTAACTCTATTTATTATTATTTTGTGTAGTTGTGTTAGATCCTCGTAGGGGAAACCTTACCTATTTTTGTGGACTATTTTGGGACTTGTCTAGTTGGGACTAGACAAGTGGGACCCAGCTAGTTTAGGACTAGCTGGTAGAAAGCTTTGCTAGGATTGATAGTGAGAGGAAACACTGTGTGTGGGGTACTGAGAGTCTGGTGAGTGTAGAGACGTAGAGGGTGCTCTGAGCGTGCTCTAACTTGTGACTTTGTGCCTATTACACTATTCAATCTAGTATTAGCTTTGGGGGCTGGAGTAGGTCGTTGGGACGACCGAACCAGGGTAAATCTGCTGTGTACTCTGTGTCTGCTCTTTATTTACTCTGCTGTTGTTTTAACTGCGTGTGATTTCTCGTGGGTTGCACGAGAATTTTTTATTAGCCTATTCACCCCCCTCTAGGCTAGGATCCAGATCCAACAAGTGGTATCGGAGCAGGTTTTGGGATCTAGCCTAGGATTGACCATGAATAACCATATGGATAGTGCTTTTGCTGAGGGTCAGTCTGTTTCTCGTCCCCCTAGGTTTAACGGAGGTGATTATGCTTATTGGAAAAATCGTATGAAAATCTACCTTATTTCTGTTGATTACAAGGCTTGGCAAATAATTGAAAAAGGATATAAACTGCCTGTAATTAAAGTAGAAAATGCTGAGATTGAAAAACCAAATGACAAATGGGATGATAATGATTGGAAATCTTATTCCTTAAATGCTAAAGCTATGAATGCTCTCATTTGTGCACTTGATAAATCTGAATATAATAGAATCTCACATTGTCTAACTGCGCAGGAAATATGGCATACTTTGGAGGTGACGCACGAGGGAACGTCACAGGTGAAGGAGTCTAGACTTGCACTTCTGAGCACGGAATACGAGGGATTTCGCATGCTACCATCAGAGACGATATCAGAAATGTTTGCGAGGTTCACCAACATTGTCTACAAGTCCAGTTCGCTCGGTAAGCCATACTCTAGCCTTGAGCAGGTGAGGAAGATATTAAGAGCTCTGCCAAGCTCTTTCAGGCCTAAAGTCACTGCCATCCAAGAAGCGAAAGATTTGTCACAGATGATGGTGGAGGACTTAATAGGTAATTTAATGTCCCACGAGCTTGAATTGCAAAATATTGATGAAAGGGAGAAACCTGAGGAAAAAGAGAAAGCTACCAAGCCACTTGCTCTGAAAGCTGACGAAAGCAAAGATGATGATGATGACATAGCGCTAATGGTCAGAAATTTCAGAAAGTTTGTCCAGACCAAGCAAGGAAGAGCAGAAATGGCACCCATGTTTAATCGCTCTAACTTTTTTCAGTCTTCTAAGCAAAATTATGATCAGAATACTACTAATAGAATTACTTGTTTTAAATGCAAGAAAAGAGGACATCGAATGAGGGATTGCCCACATGAGACAGCTCAGGTAGCTAAAGAAAAGGGAAAATCCAAGGTGCTTACTTGGGACATGGATAGCGAAGCTGAGAGCGAGGAGGAGGAACACGAAGCCCATTCATGCATGGCATTGATGGGAATACACGATGAGGTAATTTCTGGTAGTAAAACTGAACTCCTTACTCTTTGTAAAGAAATGCAAGATAAAATAGTAGAGCTTGAATCCACTATAGATGACTACCAAAATGAAAACTTTGAAATGCAACAATCTGAATATGAAATGTCTAAAGAGATTGAAAAACTCAAAATTGATATTGTTGCTCGTGACTATACTATTGACACTTTGAAAAAGGAAAAGTCCAGTTTTAATGATGAAGCACCTTGTCTCTCTTGCCCTTCCTTGATGAATAATATTAGCATGCTAAAACTTGATTTGATCAAGCTCGAAACTGAAAAAGACTATTTTATTAGAGAGCTTAATGATAAATTCTGCATGTTGGATAATGATTTTAAAAGAAAAATGGTTGAATTTGAAAAGAATGAAGAGGAAAACAAGAGAGCTTTTATAAGTAAATGCACATTGCTTGTGGAAGAAAATAAATTGTTGAAATCCAAAGTCTCTAATCTTGAATTGACCATTAAGAAATTCTCTACGGGAAAACAATCGTTGGACACTATTTTAGAGAATCAATTATATGGCAATAATAGAAGAGGACTTGGTTTTGGTCTGAAAAACGTTGAAAAGCAAAAATTCAAGAAATTCCACAATGCACCGTCTATTGCGAAGAATTTATATGCAAAGTGCTTTACTTGTGATAGTGTAGGCCATACTTCATACTACTGTAAATTTAGGAACACTAAAATCAAGTTTAAACAAGTGTGGGTTCCTAAAACAATATTGGCTAACACTAGTGGACCTTGTGGATTCCAAGGTCACACTTAACACCTTTCATGTAGGTGTGATGGAGTTTTGGCGAGGAGCGTTAAATTCAATGTTTCATTCTTTTAGCTCCTTCGTCAAATAGCGACGAGAAGGTATAATTTCTATCCCTCTTTGCATTGCATTGCATACCTTCATAGATTTTTTTGTGTGCTTGATTTATTTTGGTTTGTGTGCTTGCATGGATGATTTTTAATGTTTTTATTTCTGAAAAAAAAAATCAAAAAAATCAAAAAAAAATGTGTGCTTATTGAATCCTCTTTTGAATCTCTTGAGTGATATTGTATGAATGATCAATTCTATCCCTTGTAGAAGTCAATTCATTATTGTTGTAGCTACATGAACATGATGTTATTCTTTTTAGTAGCCATGACATGCCTCATAAGCTTCAAACTTGACTTCTACACCTACATTTGCACTTTCACGATATTTGACTTTTTAGTACTTTTGGAGATTCTTTTGAAGAATAATGGAAAGTGAATGTAGGAATGATTAATTTCTGAAATTTCTAAGGGATATGATGTGTTTAGCCATGAATTAAAATTGAGCACAAAAGAATTGAAAAAAAAATTTTAAAAATATTTGCTCCGTATGAAAAATGGATACACTTCATGGCTAATACACAACCCACGAGTATCCAACTTGTGCTAAAAAGGTAATCATTAGCGTTGGTGTATATAACTCGTCAAGCAATGCCACCCCACATTTAAAAGTCCTTTTAGGCTATGTTTCGGGGTTCGGTAACTTGAACTCATCAAATGAGGTGGGAAAAATCAATCCTAGTGATATTCATGAACAATGGAAAATGTGGGTTGATTTGGTTGAATATTAACATTGAATCTCCTCTTGTACTTTATTGTCTATATCGCTACACTTACACAAAGGTGGAGAAGTCCTGTTATGAAATTCTATGAACTTGACTTGTCTATTATTTGGACTACTCATGCAAATTGCCCGCTACTTTTAATAATGGTTTATTTTTGCATGGAATATTTGTGTGACTTCATTAATCCAATTTTGGTGATTACAAAGGGGGAGAAAGAAAAGAAAGATTTGTCGGTATTATTTGTTGAAGGGGGAACATGAAAAATAATGTTGAAGGGGGAGCTTGAGAGAAGGGGGAGCATGCTATTGTGTTTGCTATTAGTTTGTGCATGCCATGTTGTATTGCTTGAACATTCATCTCATGAATGATATTGCATTACACCCTTCAACACACTTCACACACTCATTCTCATTGATCCAATCTTTTATGGGTTTGTCATCACCAAAAGGGGGCGATTGTTGGAAGCAACGATCTAGGATCTTGGTTTGATGATGACAAACGTGTCGGTATATCTAATGTATGTGCTCATTGTGTTTCAGGCTCGAAACAATACATCTAGGCTATTTGGCGAAATCGCTATGCGTATAGCACGTTGGGTGAGATGGAGTGTGTGTGCACAGAGAAGTTGGACTTGGTCAAATGAGGGATGAGTTGGAGCCAATTCTTTTCTAATGGAGATTTATTTAAATCAATTAGAAGATCTTATTCTAAATTCAAAATCCTAATCAAAATACAAAATCTCTATCTCTTAGGTACTCTCCTCAAAAACCCTAGTCTATCCTATAAAACCCCTCTCAACCCTAATATGGTGGAGGGCGGCAACGAAAATTTTAGAGGAGCCGTAGGCTAAATATTTATTTCTCAACAATAACACCATTGAGCCGTACCTCTCTACCTCTTCAATCAAAAATTTCAAGAGGCCGCATCATCTTCATGTCGTGAACAAAAAATCCCAGTGGTCAAAGCACAACCGATTTTTTTTTCTTCACCTACTCATCAAAAACCCTTTGCCGAATCCTTGTGGTGTGCTCTCCTTTTTGTTTCCTCAGGCAACACAATTTCCAAGAGGGCACCTTCACCTTTTTTGTTGGGCAAGGGAAATATCAGCAGCCACTTGTTTTCTTTGTCTTGGAGACGTTCTCAATTGAAACATTTTTTTTGAGGAACCCGTGTGCTCACATAAAGGCCGGCCAAAATTTTCTCCACACAAAAATTTTTGTACAAGCCGCAATTGTTGACTTCATCTCCCAAAGCTGAAATTTTTGTTCCTTCATTAAATTGTTGTTGCAGGCACAACAAATCAAAGAGAGGGAGATCCAGAGCCGGCCTATTGCAATTCAGCAGGAAACTAAATAAAGAAGAAGACTGGTACTATAGTTATTCCAATGGTTCGGCCATGCATGGGAATCACCTAGATTGGATGAAGAGAGATAGAAAAAGAAAGGTTAAGTAAGCCCTTTTTTTAGTGCAATTGAATTAATTTTCCTATATACTGCTTGTCTCTAGTGCAGGTATCAAAACACAACAACCAGGGAGCAGAACTCCTCAAAAAAAAATTCTGTGCGGCGCATTGCTTTCCTGACAAATACACACAGGCGCAATATCTCTCAACCCCTCATCAAAAGCAATTCAAAACAAAGGGCTGGCCGAAAACAGAGAGGAGCAAGCACAAAGCACAGGGAAGATTAATTATTTTCTCCTTTGCAAATACCAATGCATCATTTAATCTGCACTTTGTGTTCTTGATTTTTTTCAGGCCGAAATACAGAGAGACATCCGCAAGCTTCAATCTTTTGTGAAGGTGCCTCAAATTGCAATTTTTTTTGTGAGGCGCCGCAAGTTTCAACTGTTGGTGGAGGGCGCAAGTTTCATCGAGAGGGACGCCGAACTATTGAGGGGACATCAGACATCTACATCTACGTCAGACGAGATCTGACCCGTGCTGATTGACGAGGACATCGCCGCTACACAAACTGAGATTCCTTAACTCTATTTATTATTATTTTGTGTAGTTGTGTTAGATCCTCGTAGGGGAAACCTTACCTATTTTTGTGGACTATTTTGGGACTTGTCTAGTTGGGACTAGACAAGTGGGACCCAGCTAGTTTGGGACTAACTGGTAGAAAGCTTTGCTAGGATTGATAGTGAGAGGAAACACTGTGTGTGGGGTACTGAGAGTCTGGCGAGTGTAGAGACGTAGAGGGTGCTCTGAGCGTGCTCTAACTTGTGACTTTGTGCCTATTACACTATTCAATCTAGTATTAGCTTTGGGGGCTGGAGTAGGTCGTTGGGACGACCGAACCAGGGTAAATCTGCTGTGTACTCTGTGTCTGCTCTTTATTTACTCTGCTGTTGTTTTAACTGCGTGTGATTTCTCGTGGGTTGCACGAGAATTTTTTATTAGCCTATTCACCCCCCGTCTAGGCTAGGATCCAGATCCAACAAATACTTATCTCGGCACCTTCGTGTCTTTCTTGATACCCAGGGCACTCTCTCACAGTTTTCCTGTCCTGGTGCTCATGCCCAGAATGGTGTTGCTGAGCGCAAGCATCGTCATTTACTTGAGACTGCTCGTGCCCTTATGATTGCTTCCTCTGTTCCCCCTCAGTTTTGGGCTGAGGCTGTATCTACTGCTACATATCTCAGCAACATGCAGCCATCTTCTCCTCTTCAGGGTGCGATTCCACTTGAGCGCCTTCCTACACCACCTCCAGATCTGCCGTCCTATGCTGAGCTTCGTCTTTTTGGTTGTGTCTGCTATGTCTTGTTGGCCCCCCGTGAGCGCACCAAGTTGACAGCCCAATCTGCTGAGTGTGTCTTTCTTGGATATAGTGCTATGCACAAGGGATATCGGTGTTGGGATCCTGTAGCTCGACGGATGCGGATTTCTCGTAAGGTGACTTTTGATGAGTCTCGTCCCTTCTTCCCTTGTCCTTCTTCATCTTCCAGTCCGGCTTCTATTGTTGAGCCTTTTTTGTTTCTCACTTTTCCTGATAGTCCACTATCCACCATTCCACCACCCATACCTCCATCACCCGTGCCCTCGCCTCCACCACCAGTGCCTCCGGTCACCTCTGCACCTACCCCAGGACATGTTTCTCCCTTTCCTCTTCACTACACTCGTCGTCAGCGAGTCGAGGATCCTCCTGCAGTACCTTCTCATGAGATGCCCTCCATCACCAGTGACCCTCCTGAGTTGCCCTCTTCCTCCAGTGACCCTCCTCGTTACCACCTTCGTGATCGTGAGTCACTACGCCCTCCTGGTCGGTTTACTTCTCTGGGTGCTATTCTTGCCGAGCCGACCTCTTATCGAGATGCCGCTGCTCACCAGGAGTGGCAGCATGCTATGACAGAGGAGATTGCTGCGCTTGAGCGTACTGGTACGTGGGATCTTGTACCCCTGCCTGCCCGTGTTCGTCCTATCACGTGCAAGTGGGTTTACAAGGTCAAGACCAGATCTGATGGTACTCTGGAGCGCTACAAGGCTAGTCTTGTAGCGCGCGGTTGTCAGCAGGAGCATGAGATAGATTTTGAGGAGACATTTGCCCATGTTGCTCATATGACTACTGTTCGCAGTCTTATTGATGTTGCTGCTGTTCGTTCATGGACTATTTCCCAGCTTGATGTCAAGAATGCTTTTCTCAATGGCGTTCTTGATGAGGAGGTTTATATGCGACCACCACCTGGTTATTTTGTCCCCGAGGGCATGGTTTGTCGCCTTCGTCGCTCTCTATATGGTTTTCGGCAGGCTCCCCGTGCTTGGTTTCAGCGGTTCTCTTCTGTCGTCACTGATGCTGGTTTTATTGCGAGTGATCATGATCCTGCTCTCTTTGTTCATACTTCATCTCGTGGTCGGACGCTTCACCTTTTGTATGTGGATGATATGATTATCACTGGAGATGATCCCCAGTTTATTGCTTTTGTGAAAGCACGGCTGAGCGAGCAGTTTCTTATGACGGATCTTGGCCCTCTTCGTTACTTTCTGGGGATTGAGTTTTCCTCCACCCCTGATGGCTACTATCTCTCTCAGGAGAAGTATATTCAGCATCTTCTTGATCAGGCTTCTCTTGTTGATCAGCGTACCGTTGATACACCGATGGAGCTGAATGTACATCTTTGCTCTACTGACGGTGAGCCTCTTCCGGACCCCACTCGTTATCGCCTTCTTGTTGGCAGTCTGGTCTATCTTGGGATCACTCGGCCGGATATTTCATATTCCGTGCACATCCTGAGCCAGTTTGTTTCTGCACCTACTCAGCTTCACTACATCCACCTTCTTCGTGTCCTACGTTACCTGCGCGGGACCAGCCACCGTCGATTATTCTTTCCACGTTCTGGCCCTTTACAGCTCCATGCTTACTCTGATGCGACTTGGGCCAGTGATCCTTCTGATCGTCGGTCTCTATCTGCCTATTGCGTCTTCCTGGGTGGCTCTCTCATCACTTGGAAGACCAAGAAGCAGCATGCGGTTTCTCGATCGAGTGCAGAGGCTGAGTTGCGTGCTATGGCCTTGTTGACAGCAGAGATTATTTGGCTACGTTGGTTACTTGAGGATTTTGGCGTGTCTATTTCCACACATACTCCTTTGTTGTCTGACAGTACAGGTGCCATCAGTATTGCTCGTGACCCGGTGAAGCATGAGCTCACCAAGCACATTGGTGTGGACGCCTCTTTTACGCGTTCACAGGTACGGGATGAGGTTATTGCTCTACAGTATGTGCCTTCTGAGTATCAGCTCGCGGATTTCTTCACAAAGGCCCAGACCAGAGCACAGCACAGTTTCTATCTTTCCAAACTCAGTGTTGTTTATCCACCATGAGTTTGAGGGGGGGGTGTTAGATGTATATGGCCCTTTGTATAGGGTCTTTTGTGCTTATTTACCATTCCATGTACTCTATATATATCGGGCTATTGCCCTTGGAATAATACAAGCGAGTTTATTCCTAACATAAACAAATAGGAATGTATTTCCTATCATTTCCCACCTTTCCCTGGTATACCAAACATTCATTTTCTAGCTTGCTACAATTGATCAGCACGAATGCAGCAAAGAGTTTGTCAGTTTCTCTTCAAACATATTGTGTATCTCGGATATGAGTGAACATTCTAGCATCATAAATTTATACACGTCTTAACTGTTACAAGGGCTAACAAAATATGGAGGGTTGTTCCTGGATATTCACATATCACTAGTCTTAACTGTCATATGATTGGTCTAGCACAATTTGGAGGGTTGTTCCTGGAAATGCACATATCACCACCTGTACTGGCATTCTAGCTTAAGAACGGCAGCCCATCCTCCTCATGGAATCCTTGAAAAGGAATATAGAGCCAATTAAATTGCCAACTCCTTTTTGCTCCATCTACAGATCACGAATTCAAATGTACTACCTATTATACAGCAGTTTTCATGCCTTCCTTAAGATGGGCAACTCCTTGCTGTTCATGAATTATGATTGCCTTTTTAAGAATTTACTACGATTTTTTGAAACCATGCAAGGTTTGTGATTGTCCCTATTGTTGTCTAGACCCGGCCCGTAAGCATTATTATCTCATACTTCCTTTCTTGAACCCTTGTATCTGCACCAAGGGCGCAAACCCAGCACCATCCATGCTGCAGGCCATCCCACATGCCTCCCCATCATTTTCAACTCCGGTGGAGCGCCAGATGGAAGCTCTGTTGAAGAGGAATGAAGTGGGAGAACCCGGATTGAGAGCAAATAGCTGCTTTGACACTGATGGCAGTAGCTCACTGAAAGAGTTGTAGTAGGAAAAGGTTGCCATGAATTTGGGAGATTTGAATAGACCAAGACAATTGTCCACGAGACCAGTATGACAGAGATGGACAGAATGCAGATACTCATCATGCTTGTAGAGCATTGAACAGAAGGCCAGATACTGCCTACGCATTGACATGACATTCCCTTGGCAGTTGGCTCCACCTCATCATACCCTTTGGACTTTAGCAAGAAGCCGACGAATTTTTTATCCCTAGTGCTGCCCAAATTGCCCATCTGCACCACTATTTCTTAATTTTTTTGCGGCTGTTTAAATATAGTATCCAATGGCAATAACTGGTTATTATAATTTTGGTGATGCCTCTGATTCAATTTGGTTACTCCGTAAAAATTGTATACGGTCCTGACCACCATGTAAGAAGCAATTTTCACTATAAATTACAAATTTATTATGATATCTAGGGTAATCTTGGTTACTACCAAGTTTCTGCACACGTAAGGAAACTGATGCGGCACGGCAGCAAGTAGAGGCGTGGCAGCAAGCAAGCGCGTGCGGGTCCAGTGAGGGTCCGGTCCAAGTGTACCAAAGGAGGAGGCGACTCGGGTCCACCACGGGCCCGGAGTCAAACTTGTAGTTTCGTAACTACAAGGGGGTCGTTTAGTAATTCACTATTTCGCTAATCCCCCCTAAAGCAAGGGCCAGCTGGCCCTAATGGAGTTATTGTAAGTCGTCTTTTCATACTTAGAGCCCTAGTTCTTATTCTTGCAATTGTTCCTTCAATTTTCTATTGTTAGATTAGCTTTAGATTAACTATCTTAGCTTCTTTAACCAAGTTCAGATCCGTTCTTCGTATAAAAAGCCCATTTTTATTAGTCCACATCCAAAAAAATCCTACCTTTAACCCCACAAATAGCCTTAGACGCATCAGAAACATGTATACATGGAGAAATACCCGTCACTACAAGATTAAATTACAGGATCAAGTATGTAACCAAGTAGCATCCACTGAATCCATAGGTGATAATCTAGCACTTCAAAGAATCCCATAGTATAATATCCTAGTGCATGCAAATTAAATCGCAGAATATAATAATATACAGAACCTTAATGAGATGAATATAAGATTGTAAGCTATTACAAAAGTTTTTGCAGGAACAATTTTTAGGATTATTGGTTCTGAAACTGGAATTCACAAATGAAATTTTCATTAGCATCAACCTCAAGGTTGACAGCCGAAAAGTTACAAAACTTCAAGCTAGAATTGTTTGAGCCATATCATCGCCTTCATTCACCTGACGTGAATTTTTGCAAGCTGGCGAAAATCTGTATCGTGTGTCATTTAAAGTGTTCTCAAGGAAAAGGAAGTGAGCCCCATTGTTGGATTTAAGTCTTTGGTGTTTGTTCTGTTTTAGTGTTATTTATAATTTTAGTCAGGTTTGCACTGATTTGCAAATTTTTGAACCAGATGGTAGTATCATAATTTATATTGATTCGGGAATATTTTTTGCGAAGTTTTTAATTCATTCCTGCACTTAGGGCTGCAACTTTAGATGAGGATTTGTTGAAACCGGTGATTTCTTTTTTCAATGAGATTATTTTTTTAATCTCTAATTGTGATTGGTTGAAATTGGGTGTGAAGTATAAAGATCAAGTGTGAAGCTTTATAATCATATATTCTAGATTTTAAAACCTTAGCTGCAACCTATGTTACAGGACACAGTCATCGCAATATGGACATGCCAAGCCGACACACGATAAATACTAAAAATTACACATGACATGCGTTTCTGGCATTCGTGTCCGATACATATCCAACACCACACAGCTTCCCCATAGAAGCATCCATGCTACATAGCCTCTGCCACATTTTGGGCTACTGTTTCCTAATCTGAAACCCTAAATAATTAAAACTTGAACCCTCTCATTCTTATTTAGTTGGACACCAATAAGCCACAAACTTTCAGCCAATGAATCTCCTTCATAAGCCTCAACAAATCATTCCAGATCATAAAACCCTGATTAATAAGACCCTAATCTGAACTTAATTTTATGCTTGAAATTCATATGTAAATTGGAAAGACTGTTGGAAGCTTTTGAATTCAACTTGAATTTGGTTTCTACTCAATTTCAAAGTAGAAGAACGGGTAGAACTTCATGTATCTAATTCCCTAGCTCCTAAGCTCAGCCTACACCAAACTAATTCAACTTAAAAAAATTGAAAACACTCTTTTAGATAATTTTGACTAGTTTATATCAATTTATGGATTACCAACATTTCAGATGAATATCAACCATTGCATGCAAATGCATGTTGACTAATGTATAAGTTATTACCTGCACAATTATTGTTACTATTACACATGTTAGGTTTCATGCCATGAAGTATTACTGCATTGTATGCTTGTTGTTTAATCATTACAATGCGTTTTAGTGTTGAATTTAGTGATAGAAAATACCATAAATCCAACTATTACGCCCATAGCTTTTTTTGCTAATTTTTCAAAAAAAATTCGGGGATTCTTTACCAAACGCAAATCATTGTCCCAACAGCATTTTTGCTGAGATCTTTCAGTGTTTTTGGTGTGGCCCATGCCCATGTGGGCAAGCACCACTCTCAGCACACAGGGCACTCATACACACAGGGCACGCATGCACGCAACATGCACACGGGCACAGCGCATGTGGCCACATTGCAGCATCATGCGAGGCGGGCATGTGATACAACAAACAGGACACTTGGTGAAATCTCTGCAGAGCGCACATGAGTGGGATCACACAAGGAAGCAACTTGTAGTGGCATAGTAATAAGCGTTGTGCACGAAGCAGGTTCAGATTCAAATCGAAATCTGATTCAGTTACAATTTGGTGGGTTTTGGATCTATTTTGAGGGCTATTTAATAATGTTTAACCTTGAGTTTTGTACCAATTCAGGAGCAAATCCTTGGATCTTGATTTTGCGGTTCATGTAGCAATATCAGATGACAAAATTAGAAAGTTGTACGAGTTATTTGAGGGTTGAAGTTAATTTTTCTCTATAAATTTATTCTTCAAAGTTCTTGACAAACTCAGTTTTTCCTTGAATTTTAAGTATCACATGCTATAATCCAAGTTAATTGAAATGAAAATGAATTTTCCAACTGGATATACAGTAGATGGAACCAATATAAATCTTAGTATTAGATGTGTGATTCTGTTTTGATTTGTGTTCTATTTCTTATATTGCTATTGGGTTGTGATTCTACGTAGAGATTACCAGTTACTTTGATTCTTATCCATAATTCTTGATTTTTCACAAGATAATTATCTGGTTTGACAAATATTCATTATCACACCTGAAAAGGATATCGAAGCAATGTGCAATGTGTTTAGCTCAAGATTAAGGTGACGACAGAGTGTTCTATGAAATAGTATAACCGTAGGTGCAATATGTTTAAGCTTGTAGACATAAGAGTCCGCAATATAAGATAGAGAAGCTTGATGGTGGGTAAAACTTCGAGATATATCAATACAAGATGAAGATAATCTAGAGAAAGGATCATGTGCATAGGGTGGTGTATAATATTGATATGTTACCGATGAATATCTTTGAGAAGGAGAAAATGAAGATGGGTGATTCCGCTGTAACAACTATCAAGTTGAGCCTATCAAATAAGATTATTTTCAGGTGTTCGAGAAAATGACAACAAAAAGCTATGAGAAAATCTGGAGATGTATCTAAAATCACTTACCAATATGTTGATTTTGCTGAAAATGTTCCTCTTTCAAAATGTGAGATGATACCTCATTGAAGAATTACCTAGATACCTTCAATGGATTATTAATGAAGATAAGGGCTATCATATTGACTATAAAGACAACACATAGAGCAATGATCTTATACATATAGGTACTTGAACAGTACACGATGTTCGTTACAGTCGGGATACTTTAAATCTTGAAGATATGAAGACAATGATATATAGTAAGAAGTTATGAGATCAGATCACATGAGCTGGTGTGAATAGAGAAGAATCTGATAATCGGTGCCTATTTGATTCGGAGTAACATGAATGAAGAGGTAAAAAACAAGAGAAGATCAATGTCGAGAACTAGGAACACATATACTTTATTGGTAAGAACCCTAAACATTGAAAAAGAATATGTCTAAAAAGAAAGAACAAATATAAAAAAGAAGCACCAACATCTTTATCGGTAACAGTTGCGATGACAGAGGAGGCTAGCAGTGAAATGGCATATGATATGTTCACAGCGTGTTCTTCAGAAATTATGAATCATGTATTGATCATGAATTTCGAAACGTTATTCCACATGACGCCAAATAAAAAGTGTTTCTTTACCTATGCTAAGAAAAAGAAAGATTCAATCATTATGGGTAACAATAAGGCAAGCAATGCTATTAATGTTGGTTCAATGCAAATTAGGATGTATGATGGTGTAGTGCATACTCTCACTCACATGTAGCATTTTACAGAGTTAAAGAGGTCATTGATTTCTTTAAGGGTATTGAATTCTTTATGATGTAATATGACGATTGAAAATAGGCTTTAAAAATATCAAAATGTTCGATTGTGATTATGAGAGGTGAAAAAATCTTGTATCTATATAACCTGAAAGGAACTACTATCATGGAAGATTATAGCATTGAAGTGGAGAGTTCGTAAGATATTAATTCGATCTTGCTATTAAAAACACACTAGAGGTGTTGAATAGGGTGTATGGCACAAATAAAAAATATGAAAGCAGTGGAATCAATCCGAGTGCACACAATCATAAATTTTCAACGGAATTGACACACCGCCTAGGCTCCTTGCATATACTCTGACCTCTTCTCGAGGATTTACCCTTTTATAACCAAAAGAAAACATTGATCATACTTGCAGATGGTGATCGAACAGTTACAAGATTAGTACAAGGAAATATACGCCCAATGATAGCCTCTGAATGAAGCTATTCAATAATATGACTCACGCTAAAAATACTACAAATTGATATAATACAGAGATTAAAATCAGATAAATATCATCGTAGCATAGAGCGTGAATTGTGATTGTCCTAACGAAAACAGTTCGTCAATCTGAGCTCTATAGAGAAAGTTATGCACTTTTCAGCGACGTTCGGTCTTCGTCTTTTTCTCCTTCTTCCTTTAGATCAAGCTTTGACAACTTTAAGAGAAGGAAGAATTTTCGGCTAGCAATGGAGATGAAGCATTAAATTTGGCCGGCTAAAGGATTAATTTCCAAAAGGGCCGGCTACTCTCTTTTATAGGATTAATGCAACACTTAATGAATATGAACTCATGTCTTTGTATTGCATAGGAACTCATGTAGTCAATTAAAACTCTTTGAGTATTTCTCTTGCACATGGACTCTCCCTTGCACATGAACTCTTCTAGCCATATAAATTCTTGAGTTTGTGTATGATCTAAATTATCCTTCCTCATTGCTTTCATAAGTTATTCTCTTTAATGCAATTCTTCATAGGGTCAACTTAATGTTGATTTTGAACACTTAATCCAATTAAAAATCATAAAACTACGTGTTTGACCAAGTCAAACTGGACGCTGCGCATCTGGGCAATGACACAATCGTGCCACGTTTCATATTGATTTGGCACGGCCGTGTTGGAGCGATAATAACTTTCTAGCACAATGCACGATCGTGCCAAATGCATTGCTGATTTGGCACAGCCGTGCCAAATCCTGTTTTGCTCTGTTTTGACTCATTTCGATCTGAAACTCACTAAATGAAATTATTAGAGCCACAATACCTGTTTGGCATCATCAAAATTAAAGTTTTAGCTATAGTTAATGGGCTAACCATACCAACAACTATGACATCTCATGCTTGGGCATATTGCGAAGAAAACCTTAAAAGCATGGCTGAATCATGGTTTGATCAAAGGAGTACTTTGAGAAGCTTGAATATTGGAAGGATTGTTTATAGAAAGTAAAGAAATGTCAGTTTCGGTGACGGGATGCATGGTATGAAGGTATTTTTGAGTATGTACACATCGATATTTAGGATCATACACCAGTTCATTCTCTAGATGGGCAAGATATTTTATATCATTTATCGATGATTTCTTCGTGAAGATTTGGATATATATGATGAAAGAGAAGTCGGATGCATTTGAGAAGTTCAAGGAGTGAAAACCCCTTGTGAAACATCAACTGGTAGGAAATTGAAGATGCTTAGATCCAATAATGATAATGAGTTTATTTCTGCTGAGTTTAAGAAATTCTATGGGAAGCAAAAAATTAAAGATATTTCAATATACCAGGAGATCCATAATCTAATGGATTACCAGAAAGGATGAATAATATAATACTAGAGAAGATGAGATGTTTCATGTTTACATCCAGTTTGTCGAAATAGTTTTGGGCCAAAGGTATATCGATTGTAGCATATTCATTAATAGAATTCCATCATCAGGTATTAGTGGACAAATTGTAAGGAAGATTTGGAAATAGAAGCTAATAAAGTTAGGCTATCTTCGAGTATTTAGAAACCGGGTATAAGTTTACGAAAAAGGTGAAAAGTTTGACATCAAAGAAAAGAAGTATGTGATACTAGGATACATGGATAGCGTCGAAAGTTATCGAGTAATGAGTATGGTGTTCAGATACGAAGAATGTATATGTTAGTCGACATGCAAACTTTGATGAGTTAACAGTACTTAAAGGTACAGCTTCATGGAATACCAAAATAAGTGAAGCTAAGAAGATGTCGATTGAAACAGATGTACATATTTGAAATCATATGTTTGACATATGTGTTGGCAAAGGAGTTACAGTTAATAGAGATTATTCACATATGGTTACAACTATGGGCAGCAATGATGAAGATGGTAATAATAGCTCTTATTGATGTAGAGATATTAATGCCAATATGGATGACTCGATTACTGTAGTGTAGGACGGTACACTATAAAGATCACAGCTCGTTGTGGATACGTTGATTTGGCTTGTGCATCGCATGTGCATAGAAATTCTACAGATGATAGGGATGGGTGGATGCATTGAGTTTGGATGCAAACTCAGGATGGATATGTATTAAAGATTATATCGACATAATGCATCTCGAGAAAATTTACAATGAGATTCTTGCGGTAGAGAAGTTAGCGATGAAATTTGAGCGTTACTCAAACTTATTTTTGTTTAAAATGTACTATGATGTCACGGGATGGCACAAAGAGACACTAGAGATCACTACAATTTTATAAATTTGGTTGATGTGACATTGATTTTAGATATTAACCTTCGTAAAAGATTCTTGGATACTTAGTTATACTAAGTGTGAAGCTCACTAGCTGTCTAATGGTGAGGTGGTTGCTTAAGTAGTAGATTTTAAGTATATGGTTTTGTTCAGTGTTGATATATTTGTATCAAGTTGAAGTCTTAAATTTTGTGATACAGAACACCAAAAATTCAACTATTTCATCCTAGCAATTTTTTGCTAATTTTTCAACAATTTCAGGGATTTTTCATAGCCCGCAAATCATCGGCCCAGCAGCATTTTCATGGACTTTAACCCTCTAAAGAAAGATTTGAATCAGCTTAATTCAAATCTACTTTAATTCTTAAACAGTTGCTAAAAGGCCATCAAGTGCATAAAGTGCATCCGATAATGCCCATGTGGACTGTGCACCTTATTTCCCACATGTTTGCTCACGGAATTTCATGCATGGTTCAAAGGATGGCAGTTCTACATATTCCATCCACAAATCTCCATCATCGTCCAACCAGCCCTAAAATTGTCTGTATCTTCTTTAGATGCACCAATACACTCGAGAAGGCATGATCATAATGAACATTCGAGTATCATCAGACAAATTTTCTAGGAGAATTTATATGCAAAGTTAAACCATCTATCATATGCTTATTTAGCAATCACCCTGAAGTCATTTAAAGAGGTATCTGAGCAAACACCACCATGAAATATGAACTTCATTATGGTAGTGTTATTTAATTGTTAGAATTGATTATGGGAGATCAAATTGTGTGTTAGTGTTACTGGCTTAGAATGCATGATGTCAATTATTAATAACTTGATACACTATGATGTCTGTACTTGACTTGTTGACGATCCATTGATTAAATAATGTCGGGTACCTTTCCTACTTTGCAACAAGGAATTATTTTCCAATTCCACATCTGAGCCATCAAATTTAAAAAATCTTCATTCAGTGTCTTGTTTATCTGAATGTCAATACTTTTAGATCAACCCCTCCTTTGTACATTGGTCGCATTTAGATTTCAAAACACACTTAGTCTTCTACCGAAGTCAGGTACTATATAAGGCAAAATGTGATGTATGCCAATCAGCTATTTAACTCAACATAAAAGGTTATGACAAAACATAAGTTCAAGTAAACCTATTCATTTATATAAACAAAAAGGATAGTACTTAATGGAAGAATTATAAAGAAATGACACGCTACATAAAAATTGGGTGTTCTTATCAATATTTGAACTCTAGGTGGGTTTAGATCCGCCTAGCCTATCTTCTACAACATGCATTTAATATTCTATGAGGACAGGTCACAAAATTAATATCACTCAAAGCTGACGGCATCTGTTTACAGTTTTGAGGGTGGCTAAACAATATCTTGGATCTGAAGTTTTATGATGCAATGAGAGTCATAATGAACTTGGGATAGTAAGAGTGAGTCGACAAGGTGTAATATTCCCTGTCATCTATTCAGCTCCACCTACAAACACTACTGCAGAACATAGGTTAACAGAAAATTCACTTCTTTTTTATATGTAGTAGTAGATATCGAGAAATGATGAGTTAAATCAATATCATAGTTTTTATTTTCCAAGATGACATGTCACATCGATGAACTGGGTAATGTCTTCCTACAAATGTGAGGGCATGCCAAATGTTCAAACAAATGGCAAAATTTTCTTATGTTTAATGTCAGCAAGGCATGTGAATCTGTGATCATAATAAACTAAGAGTGCACGTACAAAACATCGTGGTACCGTAAAGCAGAAGTAAAAAATCCACTGACCCGGGCAGCTCCTTTTTTGTGAGCATGATATGTTTCGCCGTCTTTATTTTCCCCATACCAGTAATAGGTGTCAGATTTTTCATCGAACAGGATTCCCCCTCCATGGGCTTGTATTGGATTCCCATCTGTGTCTAACCACGTCCTAGCAGGATGGTAATACATGCTGTCATTCCTTCCCTTTCTCGGGTCTATAGCACTCTTTCGAGCCGGGAAGAAGAAAGTCCGCAAATCAGAGGCTTCGTCCAAGAATTCATCAACTGCAGTCGTTGGCTTTCGTGGTCCTCTTCTTAAAACAGCGCGCGGGGATCTCTTGCCTCTGGGAGGTGGAATTTGAAAGTTTTCCTCTTCAGCCTCTTCTAACTCCTGGGTAACCGTGTGATAACTCAATCTCACTTCACTCTCGCCCGCATCTCTATGATGGATAATGGAGTAGAAATGGATCATGAGGGCACATCCAACCAAGCTCCACACGACAAAAGCCAGAGAGCATCTGCTTCCTACATTCCAACAGTAATCAGATGATTTCCGGTGTTTGTTCCTCATCCTCTCTCCCCCTCTCAATTTACCTCCAACAAAATGCTGCATTAAAAAGGAAAAATGAAACCTATATAGATCCCGAACAAGACCAAAGTCAAACCCTAATGTATCTATTAGTACAGTTCGTCAAGGAACTAAACCAGTAGCAAAAAAAGACAATTTCTAACTGCAAAACTATCGGTTTAGTAAATTTGACAACAATTCATCGAAGCTAAATCGACTTTGAACGAATCATATTCCATCTATCTCTACATCAATCATTGATGCAATTAGTAAACACTTAATTCCCACTGATTAGGTTTGTCCCAATATTCATATATCCAATCATACGAAACTAAATTACATATTTCAGTTGATTCTATTGATGGGTTTTTCAATGTAGAGAAAAAGATCGAATCCGAAATAAAGAAAAAAATCAGCAAACAAATCACAAATCCAAATTCAGCTTAACAAAAGCTATCAATAGCTAAATAAACCAAAAAAACCCCCATCAATCAAAAGAGGGCAAAACTCCATTAAAACAATCAAAACTAACAAAATTCAAAGTACACATTAGTATGAAATTGTGAAAAACTTCAGCTCACCTGATAAGATCTTAGTCATGAGCTGAAATTTTGCAGAGACAGCCGCAGATCTTCTTGTATCCACCACACTCGCACACATCAAAAGAACAAGGTTCTGTTCTGTTTATTGCTCTATTTAAGTTGAGTTTTTATCCCCATGGGAATTCCCACAAAAAAAAATTTTAAAGACCTCATTGTTGTTTCTGAGAGATGACATGTCCTCTGTGAGGCTGGCCGTCTCTCCTTCAAGTGATGTGTTGTGTAGCTTAGGATTAAAGCATGTGGGAATCAGACGTCTATATCTCGTCACATGTGATTTTTTTTCACTTTTTTAAATTTACGGCGCGGCCTTCTATTATGCCAGATTTTATGTGAGTTTCTTGTAATTTTTTTCCCAAAAAAAATAATTTTTATGAAATATTTTAATGTGGGATAAAGATTATAGGCTTTAATTATACAATGAGCCAAAGATAGTTTTTTTTTTAATTGGTATTAATTTTTGTTAGTTGAGCTGTTCTTGCCTTGAAAACTTGTGGCTTTTGTTAATTAAAATCGGTGGATGCAGTTTTTACCGGGAGCAGCCGGGGATGGCTTTTATCATTGGAAGAGGAAAATCGGATGGATGAGTTGGGACAAAATTGATTATATTATGAAGGGAAAGCGTGGGGTAAAAGGTGTAGGTGGTTAGAAGCTCATGCCCTCGTATATATAGCATTCAATGGTGGGTGGATACCCAATGGGCCCAGTGGACCTATTCACAACACTTCTCATTATCCAATCAACATGAAATAAGAGGTAGATTCTTCAAGATCAAAGTTAGGATAACTGCCTTGTTAAATAAAGAACAGTTTCTCCATAACTTCACATATTTTAAGGATGTGTTTAGGGGTGGATACTTCAGGATACAAAGTCAACGAGGTTGCCTCGTCAAAACCTTGACTTTGGAAAACTACAAACCAATAGCCAAGGAAAAAGAGTACAACACTACTGTTGACTCCCCCTCATCTGACCAAGCTTCAAGCTTGCAGATTTCCTATAAATATATACATCAGTCTCCTATGTATCTATACATTCATAGTTCTCTCATTCTGACCCAGTTTACATTTTCTCACTCTCCTCATCCCAATCACACTTACAAGTTTCTCAAAGATACTAGTAGGCAGGGATTTGGTAATCAAATCCGCCAAGTTATTACAAGATTGGATCTTCTGTACCTCAATATGCTTTTGCTTCTGAAGGTCATGCGTCCAGAAGAACTTGGGAGAGATATGCTTCGTCTTGTCGCCTTTGATGTAGCCGTTCTGTAGCTGTGCAATACATGTTGCATTGTCTTCATAGATTATAGTAGGCTCAAGAACGCCGGGCTTCAGGCCGGTAGAGGTGAGAATGTGCTGGATCACAAAACATAGCCAGAAGCTCTCTTTACTTGCTTCATGGATTGCTAGAAGTTCTAAATGTGTGGATGAGACGGTCGTCATGGTCTGCTTCACAGATCTCCAAGATATGGCAGTGCCGCCATAAGTGAACATGTATCCGGTCTGAGACTTCTCTATATGAGGATCGGATCTGCAACCTGCATCAGCATAATCAACAAAACTTGTTACCCCTCTTCTGTAGAATAGACCTAAGTCTATGGACCCTTGGAGGTAGCGCATAAGATGCTTTTCTTTGGCCCAGTGCCGATGTGCTGGCTAGGAAGTTGACTGCAAATACTATGTCAGGATGAGTGCAGTTAGCCAGGTAAAGGAGTGCACCAATAGCACCTAAATACACTTCAGGGCCTAGTACTTCCTCCCCCTCCTCCAGCGGCCGGAAGGAGTCTTTATATACATCCAATGATCTCACGATCATATGGGTACTGAGGGGGTGGCACTTATCCATTTGGAACTTTTTTAGTAAATGTATAAGTTGACTGATGTAACAGGATCACATCGTTAAGATGCTCTATTTGAAGACCTAAACAGAATTTTGACTTTCCGAGGTCTTTCATCTCAAAAATTTCTGTCAAGCTTCTAGAAATCTCAGTGATCTCTCCAGGAGATCCGATGAGTTTCAAGTCGTCCACATAGACGGCTATAATGACAAATCATGTTGCCTTTGCCATAATAAAGATGCAAGGACAGACTGGGTCATTTGCAAATCCTTGCTTCCTAAGGAATTCACTCAGTCTGTTATATCACATCCTTCCAGATTGTTTCAGATCATATAATGATCTTTACAGTTTCACTGAGAAGACGTCACATTGTCTCTCTTTAAGTGCTGTAGGCAAAGAATAACTGTCAGGTAATCTAATAAAAATGTCTCGGTCTAAATTTCTATATAGGTATGCATTCATGACGTCCATAAGCTGCATATACAAACCTGTTTTGAGCTGTTAAGCCAATAAAGAGTCGGAAGGTGATCGCGTCCATGACCAGGGAGTATGTGGCGTCAAAGTCCACCACTGTACGTTGGGTAAACCCCTGCGCTACAAGCCTTACTTTGTAGCGAACGATCTCGTTCTTGTAGGGGTTTTGGTGGACCCTCAGAGCTCGGATCTGTGTCCGTCCTAAGTCGGACAACCCACATGGGCGTAAAACGCAGCGGAAAAACAAAAACAAAACTTTTAGGCTAGCTAAACTATTTAGCTAGGCTCTAAGGGAGTGATTCGGTTTCAATATTACATATTTAACCCCCCCCCCCCATTTAGCCCTATTTTGTGCTCATATGATGCTATATTGTTCTCTAATACATTCGTATTTTCTACACCAACATTTATAAGAGAAAACACACTATTTGAGCTCAAAACAGCAATTAATGAATTATTTCTGCACTTTTTATATTTTTCCTAGCTTGGTCTCAATCTCACGATTCCAACGACTATTTATTTGTATTTTTCTGAGATCTGTGCTAATTTCTATGATTTTTTGAATGCAGAATACTAATTAAATGGAGAAATACGCACGAAATACGAGGAAATATGTATCCGTATATGTCAGCCGCTCAGCACGTGCCACGTGGCATTCTTTAGACCGTTCAATTTCGATCGAACGGCAGGCAGCGGCGCTGGGAGTTTGGGCGACGTGGCTTCATCACGGGCGTTGATCTTCCATCGGACGACAATCAGCAACGGACGACGCGGCAGTTTAATGACCGCACGAGCAGCGATCAACGGTTCACTACGCAGTTCAATCAAGCGGCGACGCAGCCACAGCTGGTTCGTTCGATCTTGATCGAACGGACTGCGACGCTCCAATTCCAAATGCAGCTGCGGGCCCATCAGCGTGTGTCGTGGCTGATCTTCGCCCGTTGGATGATGATCCAACGGGCTACATTCACCCCGAATTGGGTTCAGCCGGCGCCAAATCAAAGGGACACGCGGCGTAATCTCAGGGGTTTACCGTCGGATCCAACGGCCAAAAACCGATAACGAGTTCGATTCGAACTCGAGTGCGGATGCGGGCGGAGCGCGAGTTTTGGAGACCACGTGGCGGCACGCGGCTTAATCCCGCCCAAGATCGAACGGCTGCGGTTTATCCCGCTATTGGATGCGGGTTTGGGCTCGATAATGAAGCGGTTTTCAACCCATTAAGCCTACAAAACCCGCAATGAATCTATTTAAGCGTATTTCTAGGGTTTTTGGAAGAAGACTGGCGTATTATTGGCGTATTGGAGGCTCTAGGAGCCGTATTTCGACAGGGAAAAATTCTGTAAAATTCCAGAGGCTATTTTCTTATTTCCAGAGAGTTTTGAGGCTTAGCTTGGAGATTTGGTGATAGAATTCTAAACTTCTACTCCGTATTTTGGTGTTTTTCATCGTATTTTGCTATTAGATCAATGTATTTTGCTATGAACCTTGATTATTCTTGCATTATAAGTAGCTAAATCTTATTTGTGCATGGTATGGAATAGTTAGGGGATGTGAATCGTGTTAGTTTGGTTGAATATTCATTGTGCTTAATCATTAACGTTGATAAAGTTGTGAACTTTGGTATTAAATCGTCTTTTTCATCTTCCAAAAGAAGTGATTGAGTTGATGATCGCCCCAAAAGGGTGAGTTTTGATCTCTCCAAAAGAGAGTTTCATACCGTAGTTGTAAGATTATAACTTTAGCAACGACTTTATTCTTATAGTGCTTGAACCCCCAAAAGGGTATCTTCCGATGAATTGCTCCCAAAAGGAGAATTCATTGAGTTATATTGGGTATTTTCCGGTGAATTGCTCCCAAAAGGAGAATTCATTGCGTTATACTTGTCAACCAAATTAATATGAATCATTGATCCTAACGAACCCATACCATGTGCATACTTTTTATAGATATTTTCTTACATGATTTTCCTTGTTCATTTTGTTCACGTTTTCACACCATCATCACCATCATTATTGAAGTGGTCAGTTTCTCTTTGTTGGATTTCTATTTGATTTGAGCTGTGGTTGCAACAGATTTCCTCCCGAGGATTCGACATCTGGACTCCCAGATTATATTACTTGTACGGACTCTCGCGCTTGAGAGAAGCACCTTTTTGGTCCCACCAAGTTTTTGGCGTCGTTACCGGGGAGGAATGGTTTGTTACTACGGTTTATTTCATTTAGAGGACCTTCGGTGAGATCTTTCCACTTTACTGTATTAATTTTTTTAATTTTATTGTACATAAACTTTTATTTTTTAAATGGAGTATATGAATTTCTATTGCACAAACAATTGGCATGATGCAGAATACACTAATGCACACAAACATAGGATGGAAAAGCTCAAGATTTTTAATTTTAATCAGACTGATTGTGAAACTTTCTTTCAGGCCTGGAGGAGGTTCACAAACATAGTATCGAGCTATCCGCAGCATGGGTACACAAATGAAGAGCTTATGGCGTCCTTCCTAGATGGACTACGACCACAGCTGCAGGAATTATTGGGAGGCATGACGCCGACAGAGGCGTGGGAATACATGGAGTCTCTGCAAGAAAATGAAGAAACCATGTAAGAGACTTCAGAGTGCGATTCAACGGAGCCTTCTAACTTGATCAAGAAGAGCAAAGCGTAGACGTACCTTTGCAATCCTTGAAAGATGAAGTTTACTTGCTTATTCAGACACAGGAGGCTACATCCCATCAATTCCAGGAGAATTTCCTTGCTCGGAGTCGGCAGATTCAGAAATCTATTGAAAATCTTAATTTGATTGCCACTTGCTTAGAAGAAAGTAATTTTTTTAAAATTCAACTTCAAGAATCTAATACGAATTTATCTTCTATTACAGGAAAATCGAGCAAGCCATGTCACGTTGAGGACACGAATAAAAATATCCACATGGCAGAAAGTGTGTGCAAAAGAGAGGAAGAGCTAGCAATTTTGGATGAACGAGAGAAGGAGACAGCTAGGGACAAGGGTTTTGAGATTATCGCCATGGAGTCAGAACCATGCCCTCCTCCAATTTTGTCCCAAAATCATTTACCCCTCTCCCCATTGATCGAGCATCATACCGAGAGTAGTGCATATCTTTCAGGGAGTAGTCGTCAACTTGCTTTAATCTATTTCAACTATTTTGATGACTACATTTGGAATATTTTTGTTGAAAGGAACTTTAAACTAATTTGGACTGACATAACTCATCTCTTGCAGGACATTGGTAAACAAGTTATAGAGATGCTTGGAGTTGTGTTGCTAGGGTCCAATTTAGCTTCTGGAGGAAAAATAATCGCCGAGGAGCGCAAGGAGCAAATTGAACAACTTCCTCCACAATTAAAGATCCGGGATCCGCCATTTGATCACGGTGTGTTCTTTCCAGTAGTGTAGATTTTATATGCTTTCTAGGTTGCTTGCGTGAATAAACTCGTGCCCCTTCCGACATTGAGGACAATGTCCATCTTTAGTTGGGGGGTGTGTATGAGACCTTAGGATTTTTTTTTGAGAAGAATAAATCACCAAATCTCATCATTTTAAAAACTCCTTCACATGCCTCAAATACGGATGATTACACATTAATTGAGTTCTAAAATTTGTTTATGGCTTGAGTTAATTATTTTTCCTTCATGGAATTACTCGTTAATATGCTATTCATGAAAACTTTCAATTGCCATGATTAATATCTCGAAATAGTTTGAATTCATATCATGCATGCTAATGTGATGAAAAAGCTTAAGTATACACGATTTATTAGAAAAGCCTTCAAGTTGAAGAGGAATTTGGCCATTGTTATTAATTTTTATGTTCGAAGAATGGGTGTTGAGTTGCTTACAAAAAAAGGGAAGAAAGAAAAGAAAAGAAAAAAATGAATGAATGAAGAAAAATGAATGAATAAGTATGTCACTAATAAATAACTTGGTTGGCTCGAGTAGTACAGTCCGAGGGGTCCTTTTTGGCCTATTGCCCTATTATCGTCTGATTTGGGAGCCATTGACCGGAACCTCACTCATTTGATGGAGCGATCCAAGTTATACATTTTTCTGCGAATGTTGCTTGATGCGCGTTACGCAGAACTAATAAAAGAAAAGAAGTGGCGAATAAACTAAGCAACCTAAATGCCCATGACTTGAATAATTGTTTTGATATGCCAATTCCTTGGAAATGAGAAGACTAGAATATAACGACGTGTTATACTTTCGCTTGCGCAAAACGATGCTTGCATGTCATTTATTCAAACTAAATTAGAGAAAATATCATGTGATTGATTTTGTTCATGGATGATGTATATTGATAGTCTAGATCATGTTGGAAAGTGAACTATTGAGCCATGCCATAAGCGATTGATAGAATTTATTGTTTTATTAATCATCCGTATTAATCGCTCTTTTTGCTAGAGACTAGCAAATCGCTAGTTGGGGGTGTGATTCGGGTTCAATATTACATATTTAACCCCACATTTAGCCCTATTTTGTGCTCATATGATCCTATATTGTTCTCTAATACATTCGTATTTTCTACACCAACATTTATTAGAGAAACCACTCTATTTGAGCTCAAAACAGTAATTAATGAAGTATTTCTATACTTTTTATATTTTTTATAGCTTGGTCTCGATCTCACGATTCCAACGACTATTTATTTGTATTTTTCTGATATCTGTGCTAATTTCTATGATTTTTTGAATGCAGAATACTAATTAAATGGAGAAATACGCACGAAATACGAGGAAATACGTATCCGTATACGTCGGCCGCTCAGCACGGGCCACGTGGCATTCTTTAGACCGTTCGATTTCGATCGAACGGCAGGCAGCGGCGCTGGGAGTTTGGGCGACGTGGCTTCATCACAGGCGTTGATCTTCCATCGGACGACAATCAGCAACGGACGACGCGGCATTTTAATGACCGCACGATCAGCGATCAACGATTCACTACGGAGTTCAATCAAGCGGCGACGCGGCCACAGCTGGTTCGTTCGATCTTGATCGAACGGACTGCGACGCTCCAATTCCAAATGCAGCTGCGGGCCCATCAGCGTGTGTCGTGGCTGATCTTCGCCCGTTGGATGATGATCCAACGGGCTACATTCACCCCGAACTGGGTTTAGCCGGCACCAAATCAAAGGGACACGCGGCGTAATCTCAGGGGTTTGCCTCCGGATCCAACGGCCAAAAACCGATAACGAGTTCAATTCGAACTCGAGTGCGGATGCGGGCGGAGCGCGAGTTTTGGAGACCACGTGGCGGCACGAGGCTTAATCCCGCCCAAGATCGAACGGCTGCGGTTTATCCCTCTATTGGATGCGGGTTTGGGCTCGATAATGAAGCGGTTTTCAACCCATTAAGCCTATAAAACCCGCAATGAATCTATTTAAGCGTATTTCTAAGGTTTTTGGAAGAAGACTGGCGTATTATTGGCGTATTGGAGGCTCTAGGAGCCGTATTTCGTCAGGGAAAAATTCTGTAAAATTCCAGAGGCTATTTTCTTATTTCCAGAGAGTTTTGAGGCTTAGCTTGGAGATTTGGTGATAGAATTCTAAACTTCTACTCCGTATTTTGGTGTTTTTCATCGTATTTTGCTATTAGATCAATGTATTTTGCTATGAACCTTGATTATTCTTGCATTATGAGTAGCTAAATCTTATTTGTGCATGGTATGGAATAGTTAGGGGATGTGAATCGTGTTAGTTTGGTTGAATATTCGTTGTGCTTAATCATTAACGTTGATAAAGTTGTGAACTTTGGTATTAAATCGTCTTTTTCATCTTCCAAAAGAAGTGATTGAGTTGATGATCGCCCCAAAAGGGTGAGTTTTGATCTCTCCAAAAGAGAGTTTTATACCGTAGTTGTAAGATTATAACTTTAGCAACGACTTTATTCTTATAGTGCTTGAACCCCCAAAAGGGTATCTTCCGATGAATTGCTCCCAAAAGGAGAATTCATTGAGTTATATTGGGTATTTTCCGGTGAATTGCTCCCAAAAGGAGAATTCATTGCGTTATACTTGTCAACCAAATTAATACGAATCATTGATCCTAACAAACCCATACCATGTGCATACTTTTTATAGATATTTTCTTACAGGATTTTCCTTGTTCATTTTGTTCACGTTTTCACACCATCATCACCATCATTATTGAAGTGGTCAGTTTCTCTTTGTTGGATTTCTATTTCATTTGAGCTGTGGTTGCAACAGATTTCCTCCCGAGGATTCGACATCTGGACTCCCAGATTATATTACTTGTACAGACTCTTGCGCTTGAGAGAAGCACCTTTTTGGTCCCACCAGGGAGCCAGAACCTAGCCCGATATATGCCAACTTGGGGTGGATCTGACAACCCCAAGAGGGATCTATTCTACAGCGACAAAATTAAATCTACACAATAAAATTGCTTAACCACATACCTGGAATCTTGGCCCTGGAGTAAGCAAGATGTACTGTACCGTCTTCTGATGATCCTCGTAGCCGAGCCGCCTTGACTCGATCCGACTGAGCCGCCTCGCACCCTCTAACCGATCCGCCCGAGCCGACTTTCGTCTCCAAGCCGATCACACGCGGTAGAAAGTTTCACTTGAGTAGACCCGCGTCTTAGACGTCTGGATCCGAATCCAAATCACATATATAGTCTTGCTAGGACTACTCCGGAGAACAGGAAGAGAGAGAGAGAGAGAGAGAGAGAGAGAGAGAGAGAGAGAGAGAGAGAGAGAGAGAATAGTTTAGTCGCCGATCGAGCTTGCTCTAAAATTCTGGAGCTACTCGATCGAGGACTTGGTGCATCTTTCAACGAAGGGTGTGCACCCCTATTTATATAGGGAGTCGGCACTCCTTCTTTCGTTGCGAGCAATGTGGGACAATAGCTAAATTTGAAGAGAATTCAATTAAGCTAATTTAGCTTAATTTGAAGTTAGAGGACTTTTCACAAAAGCAAACTTCAACTAACTAATTCTCTTCGCTCATTAAACTTTAGACACCAAACAAGCTATCAATCCGAAGGGCTTCGAATGGTTAACGCGTAGGAACCAACAGCGACGAATTTCGACTTCGTTTGACCCCTCAAACAATTGCCTAAAGTAGGGCAAAAAATCAATCTTCGTAGCCTTCATTTGGGGTTTCAAAAACCCCTAGAATAACTTAAGTTGCGGGCGCGTCCGCTAAGCTTAGCGGGCGCGCCCGCCCAAGTCATGGGAGGTGGGCCGCCCGCCCGCTAGGCAGCGGGCGATGGCCCGCTGCTGCAGCGGGCGCTGGCCCGCTGCTGCAGCGGGCGTTAACCTACTGCGGCCAGCGGGTTGCGCCCGTTTTGCCCTTGCGGATGGGCTTGTTAGCCTAGTGGGTCTCACCAACTTTGCCTTGGACTATTTTCGCGTTTCTGGGCTCGTTTGAGCTCTGTTTTGGACGCGGTTTGAACTTGTGTTTAGACCGGGACGATCCCGTCATCCAGGTAACCCTTTCCAATATATTTGTTCCTATTAAATTTGTCGTAACCAATTTACGACACGTTTAATCTTAGTTTACATCAAATGCAACATTTGTCCCTATTGCTATTACGACTAATTTTCACAACAAGCTTTGTGAATATTAACTATTCAATATCATCAAATGAATTTCTCTCAATTAATCTTCCTATTACTAAGACACGAACGCTACTCGGTGTGAGACCCTACAGCCTGACCTTACTACATGTTGGGGCTCGGAACCCCTAGACGACGGTCACCACGAGCAGTAGCTGTCGTCCCTGTTTCAGAATCATCATAACGTGATCGACCCTTTGACAAAAGCATCATTGGGTTTACTTTGGCTGTGTCAGTGATGAATGTCGTTAGCTATAGTCCATTCATCAAAACTGTGTCCCTTTTGGCCTAGGGTATGGTTTACTGTCAACCCTATTACACAACATTGGTCAGTATACGGCGGTTTTTATTGTATTCACGTTGTACTTCTTACAACGTATCCAGGCCGAGGATTAACACAAAAGACCGTACTGAGCCTGTGACACTAACTTCCCTTTAACAGAAGTGACGAATCCCATCTTAGTCATCTACTCGCCTCGTGAGCTTCAGGTGCAACCCAACCAAGATCTTTCAGCAGGCCTAGCCTCGAAGCTAGATCATGGGTCTAGGCTATACCGTTCGCTCACAGGTCCGTATAAATGACTTCAGGTCATAAGGACCAGTTAACCTATCATTACCCTAGAGTTATTATAGACAGTTTAGTTAAAGTTTAACCATTTAATAACTCTATGTTGGTCGTTCAATGAACTCATTCTCTAATGAGCACCTGTGTCTCGTCTCCGACTTCACCAAGTCGAATGACTATGAGATCATCATTACCCTGAGTTAAGACTAAGACACAGTGGTCTATCCGATGTGTCGATATCCAGTTCTCGACATATCTATGACCACGAACCGTTTAAGACTTACGTTTCTATTCGGTCGCTTACTTACTCATAATCGAGATCTTATCTAGATACGTAAGGACCTAACTATAAGTCTATGGATATTATCTAAGTATATTAATACAAAGATTTCATACTTAGATTTCATACTTAGAATAATGGATACCATATACAGTATGAACAAGACGTATACTTAGGATAAATCGCCTTATGGGCATATATCCTCCTACATCTCCCACTTGCACTTAGGCTATTTATCACTGTATCTCATACCGTTATAGCATATCAGTCATTTTGACATTTATATGACAAACCTAAGAGTGGATTTACTAACAAGTATCTACAATTGTATTTTAATGGATTAATTAATACATCTCTTGATCACACAGGGTTGATCCTTTGAAAAATGATTTGCATCAAATTTTTCCTTTCTTTGTATTAGCTAACCAATTAGCTTATACAATCTAGATGTGGGGTCTAACATTTCTAAAAGTCAGTCTCAGCTCATTCCAATTTTCTTGTGTCAATATGTCAAGTACATATATGACACCCTAAGTCTCTATATATAAACGATTAAATCAAAACGATTTTGATTTCACCGTTTTATATGGATGATTCATATAAGTTGGAAATCCTTTTTACTTAGTCCGAAAGACCGGAACTAAGTATTCAAGCTGGCTCTCACTGACTTTAAGAATTACCTAGTTAAATACTTTAATATTATATCTAAATCATATTTAGATTTATATAAAAAGACATAACCATTTGGTAAGTGCTTTAGATGGAATGTACTAGTGTCGGGTTCGGTTTGACGAATGAGTCAAGTCAAGATCGGTTTAAGGAATCTTGGCATTTGACTCACTCAATCAAACGTCCTACACTGTACTTTTCCATTAACCACATTTAATATTAACTCTTTAATAACCAAATGTAGTTTATTAAGAATTAATCTTAATATGCGTATAATTGTGATCACACATAATTTATACGCCCCTGGAACCTATATTAAACTACTGATTGACTATAACATTAAGTCAGCTCCAAAAACAACATTTTTCGAAGTTTTGCATCATAATTCGAGAATTTTCGCAACCATCTCAGAAAGCCACAATCACAGAAAATTTAAGCCAATCTCAGTCAAATTTCAATTTCTACAGAAAACTCAATTTCTGAGACATTCATTCAAAAACAACGGATTCATAAAGATGAACCGTAATATGTTTATCAAATAAACTTTGAGTGTTGAACACTCAATCATTGTTTTCTCTTGGAGGAATGATACATTTTATTCAACTAAAATTTAGTATCAGCTCCTTCTCGATCATGTCTTCTCGAAGTCTTTGAATGGCCCCAGCAGCAACGGTTGCTCAGATTGCCGACCGTCCTCCGTACTTCTCCCAATCTTCGCTTCATATTAGCCACCTGAGGTAGAGGCATCAGTATGCCCCTTCTTCTTTTCTGCAAGATAGATCTTGCAGTTCCTCTTCCAGTGGCCAATCTTATGGCAATGGAAGCACTCAGATTTTGACGGGGCCCCTTTGGTCTTTTTCTTCCCTTTCTTTGCCTTCGCATGTTGCGGGACCAGCCTCTTCTTACCCTTGCCTTTCGGCTGATCGGAAGAAGTAGAGCCAACAACCAATGCAGTCGGCTTCTTCTCAATCTCCTCAAACTGCCTAAGCATATTGAGGAGACCAGGAAGATCCGTTTCAAGACTGTTCATTATAAAACCAGTGATGAAAGGCTTAAATTCAGGAGTTAAAGACTTAAGGATAATGTCCACAGACATCTCATTGTCCAGGACAAATCCTAACTGGACGGCGTCCTCTACGTATCCGATCATCTTGATAACATGATCTTGTACGGGCCCTGCCTCCATCTTTGTGCCCCAGAGGTTGCTGGTGGCTTCGAACTTGGCAGCTCTAGACCGCTTGTCGTATAACTCTTGTGCATTCAGAAGCATACTTTGAACATCCATATGTTCATGCTTCATCTGCAGTTCGTTACTCATTGAAGCCAGAGTAAGGCACCTGGCCTTCTATGCATCCCTCTGGTATAGCTTATAGGCTTCCTTTTCCTCGAAGGTCGAATCGTCATCGGGCTTCTCCAGAGCGTCCTCGAACAGTACATATCCAATCCCTGCTAGGGAAAGGACCAACTTAATGTTCCTAAGCCAGTCTTTGTAGTGCGTTTCATCGAGCACGTTCTTCTCTACCATATATCTAAGACACGAATCCATTCTGCATTTTTATAGATACTTTAGTCAGTATATGTTCGTAGTATAGTTTTAATGGTTTTTAATAAAACTATATTCTCCCACTAAATATATTAAAGACATAATAATAAACAATTTATTATAAAATAACATTTGTGAGAGAGAGATCCGACTACCCTGAGTCTGACAACCTTGAGTGTGTCTCAACAAGTTGTTCGACTCTGCAGTCGGTAGACGAACTTGTCGCCAATCATATTAAATATGATTCCCTATCGATTTTACCCCTAGTCATTTGTGATCATGAGTGTGCTCATCCGGATCACAATGGCTAGCCTAGTCAGACCCTTGTTTTCGTGTCTAGCCTGACTTGCCCCGCCGCTCGGTGTATGCACGACATGTCGGTTTGGGTCTGGACTTAGACTACATTCTTGGTTAGACTTATGCCGGTGCTCAGTGGATGAGACAACGGTTTTAGTCAGGTCAAGATGTCAATCAAGAAATCGGTTCCTATAAGATTGACATGTCACGGCTTGAGTGTAGCTCAACAACCGTAACAGGTTTCTTACAGTTGCCAACTCCTAAAACAAGGAGGGTTACGATTTATCTTGAACAAGATTATTATCGTATTTGACTTAGGTATAGTCGATGGACTTACATAGTCATGAATCGACTCCTTGCGGTCCAGCGGACGTGGCCAGGGAATTGACTAAGCCAGGACCACTCGGCCCCTAGAATAGCTAGGGTGGTCCAGCAAACTTAGCCAAGCACATTGACCGACATCATGATCCAGTGAAGGAGTTTTCATCAATTCTATGTTCGTCCAACAACTAAATGGCTTTTAATTAAAACTAGTTAATCCTTATCAACTAGTGGATCCTAAAATTCGAAATTTTATGAATTGGTTGAACAATTTTTATTAAGTCCTTATCAACTATAAGGTTCATTCGTTTAACGTGCTACCCCAATCTAATTAGGATTTAATAAAAAATTGCAACATATTTCAAAAAAATAGTCTTTTATGAAAATCATCATTTAAACGATTTATTGTAACGATTGACAATCAAAAAAGGGACTACCCTAATCTGGTATTAGGTTTTGATGTTGTTTTGTTTATCAAACATAGCATGTCACTAGTTTATTAAAATTTCATCTTAAAAAATTTTAATCATTTAATGGCTAACCTAAAATGGTTCATGAATACATTATTCAACATGTCCATTAAAAGAAAATGAATCAACTAATTTATCCGCATAAATAAAAGTTTCATTTAGTGACATATAAAGAGAATTTGCAAGGTAAAATTATCTACATAATTATTAACACGCAAATTTAAAAATTAACAATTAAATTTAAAGATCAAAAATTTAAAGCTTAAAACATTTTTATCACATAAAACTAGGTTTCATAAATTATCAAATAATTTTAAAACATAGGCTTTAAAATTTTTAATCAAACATTTCTAAGATTAAAATATCGCATAAATAATCTAGAAACATATATGTAATTTAAAAGAAAATCATTTATCATTTCATCTTATGAAAATAAAATATTTCTTTAATATACATATCCATTAAAGCAATTTTAAAATCATTAGAAATTGATTTAAAAGCTTTCAAATAAAGTTTTTTAAAAATTTCCAACCTTTATGTAACTTAAGAGAATAAAATACATCCTTACAGTTACATAAACCTTTAAAAAAGTTTAAATGCTCGGAAAAATTATTATATCTCAAAAAAAATTTAAAAAAAGCATTTAAACATTAGAGACCTATTTAAATTTATCTCATTAAATTAAATCGTTCCATAAAAAAAATTTCGTGTTGCAAAAACAATTTTTTAAAACACAAAACAATTTTAAACTAATTTTAAAATAAAGCTAAAATAGTCCGTATGTTAAAATTAAGCAATTTAAAGATTTAAAAAAACGTCGCTGAAATAGATCTATAACATAATTGTGGCTCTGATACCACTGTAGGGGTTTGGCGGACCCTCAGAGCTCGGATCTGTGTCTGTCCGGACGGACCACAGTGGCGTAAAACGCAGCGGAAAAACAAAAACAAAACTTTTAAGCTAGCTAAACTATTTAGCTAGGCACTGAGGGAGCCAGAACCTAGCCCGATCTATGCCAACTTGGGGTGGATCTGACCACCCCAAGAGGGATCTATTCTACAACGACAAAATTAAATCTCCACAATTAAATTGCTTAACCACATACCCGGAATCTTGGCCCTGGAGCAGGCAAGATGTACCGCACCGTCTTCTGATGCTCCTCGTAGCCGAGCCGCCTTGACTCGATCCGCCTGAGCCGCCTCGCACCCTCTAACCGATCCGCCCGAGCCGACTTTCGCCTCCAAGCTAATCACATGCGGTAGAAAGTTTCACTTGAGTAGACCCGCGTCTTAGACGTTTGTATCCGAATCCAAACCCCCCTTTGTAGTCTTGCTAGGACTACTCCGGAGAACGGGAAGGGGAGGGGGGGGGGAGAGAGAGAGAGAGAGAGAGAGAGAGAGAGAGAGAGAGAGAATAGTTTAGTCGCCGATCGAGCTTGCTTTAAATTTCTAGAGCTACTTGATTGAGGACTTGGTGCATCTTTCAACGAAGGGAGTGCACCCCTATTTATATAGGGAGTCGTCACTCCTTCTTTCGTTGCGAGCAATGTGGGACAATAGCTAAATTTGAAGTGAATTCAATTAAGCTAATTTAGCTTAATTTGAAGTTAGAGAGCTTTTCACAAAAGCAAACTTCAACTAATTAACTCTCTTCGCTCATTAAACTTAGACACCAAACAAGCTATTAATCCGAAGGGCTTCGAATGGTGAACGCGTAGGAACCAACGGCGACGAATTTCGAATTCGTTTGACCCCTCAAACAATTGCCCAAAGTTGGGCAAAAAATCAATCTTCGTAGCCGTCATTTGGGGTTTCAAAAAACCCTAGAATAACTTAAGTTGCAGGCGCGCCCGTGGGAGGCGGGCCGCCCGCCCGCTGGGCAGCGTGCGTGCGGCGGGCTGCGCCCGCTGCAGACAGCGGGCGTGAGCCCGCTGTGCAGCGGGCGTTAGCCTGCTGTGGCCAGTGGGCCGTGCCCGTTTTGCCCTTGCGGATGGGCTTGTTAGCCCAGTGAGTCTCACCCACTTTGCCTTGGACTGTTTTCGTGTTTCTGGGCTCGTTTGAGTTCCGTTTTGGATGCGGTTTGAATCTGTGTTTAGACCAGGACGATCCCGTCATCCAGGTAACCCTTTCCAATATATTTGTTCCTACTAAATTTGTCGTAACCAATTTACGACACGTTTAATCTTAGTTTGCATCAAATGCAACATTTGTCCATATTGATATTACGACTAATTTTCACAACAAGCTTTGTGAATATTAACTATTCAGTATCATCAAATGAATTTCTCTCAATTAATCTTCCTATTACTAAGACACGAACGCTACTCGGTGTGAGACCCTACAGCCTGACCTTACTACATGTTGGGGCTCGGAACCCCTAGACGACGGTCACCACGAGCAGTAGCTGTCGTCCCTGTTTCAGAATCATCATAACGTGATCGACCCTTTGACAAAAGCATCATTGGGTTTACTTTGGCTGTGTCAGTGATGAATACCGTTTGCTATAGTCCATTCATCAAAACTGTGTCCCTTTTGGCCTAGGGTATGGTTTACTGTCAACCCTATTACACAACATTGGTCAGTATATGGCGGTTTTTATTGTATTCACGTTGTACTTCTTACAACGTATCCCAGCCGAGGATTAACACAAAAGACCGTACTGAGCCTGTGACACTAACTTCCCTTTAACGGAAGTGACGAATCCTATCTTAGTCATCTACTCGCCTCGTGAGCTTCAGGTGCAACCCAACCAAGATCTTTCAGCAGGCCTAGCCTCGAAGCTAGATCATGGGTCTAGGCTATACCGTTCGCTCACAGGTCCGTATAAATGACTTCAGGTCATAAGGACTAGTTAACCTATCATTACCCTAGAGTTATTATAGACAGTTTAGTTAAAGTTTAACCATTTAATAACTCTATGTTGGTCGTTCAATGAACTCATTCTCTAATGAGCACCTGTGTCTCGTCTCCGACTTCACCAAGTCGAATGACTATGAGATCATCATTACCCTGAGTTAAGACTAAGACACAGTGGTCTATCCGATGTGTCGCTATCCAGTTCTCGACACATCTATTACCACGAACCGTTTAAGACTTATGTTTCTATTCTATCGCTTACTTACTCATAATCGAGATCTTATCTAGATACGTAAGGACCTAACTATAAGTCTATGGATATTATCTAAGTATATTAATACAAAGATTTCATACTTAGGATAATGGATACCATATACTGTATGAACAAGACATATACTTAGGATAAATCGCCTTATGGGCATATATCCTCCTACAGTTCTGTTCATTTCTTTTTCCAACAAATACACATTTATAACCCACAGATTTTACACCTTTTGGTTTCTGGACAATTGGTCCGAAGACCTTGCATTTTGTGAGAGAGTCCAACTCCACTCCTATTGCCGCTTTCCACTTTGGCCAATCATCTCTGCTTTGGCATTCTATCAGAGAGTGTGGTTCAATATCATCGTCGCAGTATGCGACGTTGATGGCAATACTGCACGTAAATGTGTCATCTATAATGGTGCTCTTTCTGTCCCAATACTCCCCAGTTTGTACATGATGTATTGAAACTTCATTTTCTTGCGGGTTTTCCTCTCTTTGAGAGTTTGGGAGAGATGAGGGAGCAGGTCTTGGTGGTATTGCTTGACAATTGTCAAGGGTCCTACTCTTTCGAGGGACTTGATCCTGGGATCCTGGTGGTCGTCTCTCTTTTTAAGAGGTCCAACCATCTCTGCTGCAGGCGGATTGCATCCATTTTGCGGTATGTCAATCCTAGCTGGAGTGTTAACAGCAGAGACGTGTAATCTGACAATCTTCTGGTTGTCAGTAAATTTGTCCGACAAGAGATGGACAGTGTCTTGGATATGGTCCTCCTCCTCACACTGACTCGTAGGCGGATCAAAGTGACTTAATTCATGTGTATCCCAAGAGATACTCTCTGAAGCTTCAGGTTTCTTGGTTTGTAAGCCTAGTCTTGGAAATGATGTTTCAACAAATTTACAGTCTTCTAGACGTGCCTTGAAAACGTCTTCCGTAAGGGGTTCTAGGAATCTTATTATGGAGGGTGTGTCAAATCCAACATAAATGCCTAGACGACGTTGTGGACCCATATTTGTCCTTTGTGGTGGTGCTATGGGGACGTATACTACACAACCAAATATTCTCAAATGTGAGACAATTGGTGGTACTCCAAGTGCTAATTGCATAGGAGAAGATGACTGACTTCCAGAAGGTCTGTATTTTATTAAAAATGCAGCATGCAATATTGCATGACCCCATGCATACACCGACAACTCGGATTGAAGTAGTAATGGACGAGCAATCCATTGCATCTCTTTATTAGAGATTCTGCTAACCCATTTTGGGTGTGAACATGTGCTACAGGATGTTCAACTTCAATGCCGATGCTTGGCAATAGTCTAGAAAAACTTGTGACTTAAACTCCCCTACATTATCCAGACGAAGTTTCTTTACCTGGTGATCGGGAAAGTGGGCCCGCAACTTGATTATCTGAGCTAAAGGCTTAGAAAATGCCAAGTTACAGGTGGACAGTAGACACACATGTGACCACTTAGTAGATGCATCTATCAGGACCATAAAGTACCTGAAGGGACCACTTAATGGGTGTATAGGTCCACAAATGTCCCCATGGATTCTCTCCAGAAATATAGGAGACTCCAAGTCCACTTTAAATAGAGAGTGTCTCTTTATTAGTTTACCCTTGTAACAGGGTGGACATCGGAAATTACCTTTTTGAAGAATATTCAAGTTCTTCAAATTTATACCCATTGAGGTATTTATGATGAGGTAGATCATAACAGATCCAGAGTGTCCCAGTCTACTATGCCAGAGTTGGAATTCTGGTATTTGAGGGCACTGCAGGTGCTCCGTCATGTATACTTCTGGAGAGTGAATACTTGTCTGGTAGAGACCCGTGGGGAGTCCCTCGATACGTTCCACAATGGTTTTTATACCATTTGTAAAAGACTTTACGTGCAAGTATTCTTTTTTATTATCCTCGACCGTCTCTAAGTGATACCCGTTTAAACGGATATCTTTAAAACTTAGAAGATTTTGGATCAATTTAGGTGAGTATAGCGCATCTGTAAGTTTAATGTGTGTGTTATTGGGGAGCAAAATGATTGCTTTCCCTGATCCTTCTATTATGTCAGCTGGTCCTTAGATTGTTCTCAATGGACCAGAGTAACTACCAATGCTCGTAAAGTAGTCTATACACTGAAGAATAGAGTGTGTTGATATCTAAAAATAAAAAGCATTCAATAAATACTATGAAAAGAGAATACTTTCATTAATATTTAAAAGCTGACAAACAAAGTAGCTAACATGGAACAGAAAGACATAAAATAAGACACAATGCTAGAAAGTAAGATACAGATGGTTCATGACTACAAAGTGTTTTCATTCCTGAAATCTTCTGGATTCCATGTAGTACCTGGTAACGTTGCCCCATCTATCAAGTTTGTCTCGGCATGAAGCTTGAGACTTTCCTGGTAGAGGTCCTGTAGGTGTCTGGATGTGCGGCAGTTTCTGGACCAATGGCCAGTCATTCCGCATCTAGAGCATTTATCCTCCCAGTCTTTCTTGGGAGGACCACCTTTATTAGGCATCCATTGTTGCTTCTTTGCCACGAACTTCTGGTTCTGTGGTGGATCCTGAGGAGTAGCCTTTTTCTGCTGCTTCGGTTCTTTCCATCTCTGGAACTTTGCCTTCTTATCCATCTTCTTCTAGGAAGATTGGAAATATGTCTCTGCAGAAGGTGAAAGTGGAGCGGAGCCAGGAGGGCGTAGATTGTGAGTGGCAATCAACAACTCTCTGTTCTATTCAGCCATTAGTAGGCATGAGAGCAGATCGGAGTACTTTGTGAACTTTCGTTCACGGTACTGTTGCATGAGGATCATGTCCTTCTCATGAAAAGACGTAAACGTCTTCTCTAGCAACATCCTCTCAGGCACATTCTCACCACACAACTTCAGGCATGAGGTGATTTGGAATAATGCTGAGTTATACTCCACTACGGATTTGAAATCCTGTATGCAGAGGTGAGTCCATCCGTACTGTGCAAGAGGGAGTATGACATCCCTTTAATGTCTGTACCTCTTCTCAAGGGCGGTCCACATCTTATAAGGATCCTCTACAGTAAGATACTCGCCCTTCAGGGTCGAGTCTAAGTGTTTCCTGATATAAATAATGGCTTTCGCCTTAAGTATATTGGAAACTTCTTCTACAGTAGAGGCTTATATAGAAGCATCCTTTTCAACTGTGGCAGTACTGATTGTTACCTTTACTGTGGGTGTTAGATTGAACCCATGAAAGCGCAGGTGGAACTTCAAGTCCAGCTGCCAACTCAAATAGTTCGACCCATCGGCCTTCAGGACTGAGAAATCAACATTAGCAAGTCTGGCCATCTGTGCAATCTAGCATTATCAAAATAGCATGAATTATTTGACTATTAAAGTTAAACATCCACGCATTTAATATAAGCAAAGAATTAATTTTAGAACTATGGGGATCAGCCAGCCGTGCACTAAAAAAGAAAAAGAAAAAGTCTGAAGATACAGCCCATAAATAAAAAAGTGCATAAAATAAAGACAACTTGGGAACTTTAAGAAAAACCTATTTCTCTTTATGCTAGCGCCTTCATCGCTATGGGGTGGTCCTTCAGCTTTGATTTTTACATTTATAACCTTACATACAAGTTCTCTAAAAAAGAAAAAATTGCAGAAAAAGGGAAAAGTGTCGGAAACCTAGTTGATCCCTAAAAACATAGTCTAATAGTACATCCACGCAGATATATGACATCACATGCATAGATTTATAAATAGTCTAACAAGTGAAGTGTGTGCTCAAATCTCTAACATTTAAAACGTGTAATTATGATCCATTTTGTATCTTTATTTATTTTTCTGTCCTACTCTATTACAATTAAATATTTCTTTAGTTAGTGGGCTTTAGAGGGCTTAATAATTTAAAAGGAAACTTTTGTGAAAAATAGGCTAATTTTCAGACTTTGGGGCCCCAAAACAACCAAAAATAGTTAATGTGCCTCCCCCAAAAAGGCCCGTTAAGGGCTAGGGTTTCGAAAAACCCTAAGAAGAGGGGGCCCATGGCGGCCGCCGTGGCGGCTGGCCACACGCTGTGGGCGTGGTCGACGGTGCCTGCAGGGCGCGACCGTCGTACCCTAGGGGGCGGCCAGGCTGCGCCTGTGGGCCGCGCCCTTTTGGGCATGGACTGGCCGTGCACGAAGGCACGGCCACCACGCCTTAAGGGCACGGCCATGAATTATAGCAAAAATTAATTTTTAAATGTTTTTTAGATATGCGGATCTAAAAGAAATTCAATTTTTACCGTGTTCATGAACTATCTGATCTAAAACATGCAGATCTACAGGAAAAGCCAGTCCAGATCTAAAAAAATTGAGAATTTACCTTCTAGATTCGGCTATGGAATCTAGACGACGGTCGATGAAGGATGCCATTTACGCTCCTCGTTGAGAAGAACAAGATCTTCTTAAAATTGACGTTGTGGATGAACTCCTTCTTGAGAGCCATCGTCTTTTTCCTTCGATCCGATTCGTGCTGATAACGTGTTTTGAAGGAAAAGCGTAGGGTAAAAGGTGTAGGGAGTTAGGAGCCACTGCCCTCATATATATAGCATTTGTCACGCCCCGCTTCCAATTAAGCTTAGGAGCGAGGATGCGAACGGGTCCGCATTGTTGAGTATTGATTCCCCGGATTTGGTTTTGATGATGAACAAACATAAATATCGTGAACTAACTCTTTGTGAGCGCAGTTATGGAGATCGTCGCCAAATTTCTATGAACATCAAAAGCGACGTCTCAAGACTTCTCAAAGCGCGTGATCGTGTGCTTGAAGCTTCATTGAAGCTCAAGGACCATTATTGAAGTCAAGAAGATTCGATTGAAGCTTTTGAAGACGGTTCGTCAAGTTTAATTTATTGTCTTCTAGCTTCTTTTCGTAGAATGTTAAGCCTTGAGTAGGTCTTACGTTTTAATCTTCATTTCGCTCATTTCATTAGAGCTAGGATCTTATTAGAAGCCCATAGAATCTTTCCCGAAGCTTAACGCTTCTTATCGCGGCTTCTTGTGCATGTTAGTTGGTTCAAGAAGAAGAACCAACCGACTAGATGGCAATCTAGTCGGTCGGCAATGCTTCTTGAACCGACTAGAATGCCTTGGTCAATTTCAGCTCACTTACTGTTACAGTTAGTCGGTCCAAGAAGGTTCACCGACCGACTAGTTGTGAAACTATCGGTTAAGAATCCTTCTTAGACCGACTAGTTGAGCTTCCACTGTTCAGCCTAACTTACTGTTTACAGTTAGTCGGTCAAAGCACAACGATCGACCGACTAGTTGAGAAACTAGTCGCTTGAAAGTTGTTCTTAAACCGACTAGCTGTATTTGAATTCAGCCTCTTTGATTTCACCTGTTAGTCGGTCAAAGAACACTCACCGACCAACTAGTTGTGAAACTAGTCGGTTGGCAAGTAATCTTGGACCGACTAGTTCTTTACTCCTGAACTTCTTATTTTGGTTGTTCTTCAGTTAGTCGGTTCATGTTGTTTCACCGACCGACTAGTTGATGAACTAGTCGGTCAGTGGTCCTTTTTGACCGACTAGTCTGCTTCAGAATAGAGCCGTTGGAGCATTAAATGCCACGAATTTTGCTCTCTCTTTCCTCTATCCTATATATACTTGAAGGGCTGCTTTCATAGTATTCAAGGCTGATATTTATTGAAGTTTAGAGAATCAAAGAGAAGCATTAATTCTCATTCCATGCTCATTCATTTCTCAAGAATCTCTCTCCCACTCTTATTTCCAAAGAGAGATTCACATTGATTGTGAGCCATTCAAGCCAAGAGCTTGATCCAAGGTCACCAACATCTTCCTAGCCCTCCATTGCTGATCAACATCTTGGAGCTAGGGTTTGGTGCCTTCATCTTCCCCAAAATCCTCTTTGCCCTAAATCGTAAGTTTTACTCAAGGCATAGGTTTTTGTGGTAAGCATTTCGTATTTCATTTACTTTGATATTACAAGTGTTTTACTCTCGGTTGTGAGAGTTTGTTTGTGATCCCGGTTTGTGGGAGTCACAATTTCATTTGTGTATGATTTGATCTTGTAGAGGTTTCTACAAGTATTTCATAGTGCAAATTTGAGTTAGTAGTTTCTAACTCAAGTATCCGGAGGGGATCCGGGTGTTTGGGACGTAGGATCACCGGGAACAAGTCGGGGAGACTTGGGTGGATCCGAACCCGTTATATCGTCTGTTTGCGATTGCATTTCTTTGTTGTCAATATTTACATTTCCGCATTGTTGGTAGAGATTGCAAGATAATTAGGAATTATCTTCTTAATTATTTTAAAGTACTATTCACCCCCCTCTAGTACTTGTGCAGTAGCTACGTAGGGCATTACATTTGGTATCAGAGCCAAGTACCTAGCTATGTCTTCCAACGACAACAAAATCGTACGTCCACCTTCAGACTACAGCACCTTCAGGAACCGTGAAGGAGCTTCTTCGGTGATGGAAGGACACTCCTCGACAAGGCCTCCCTTCTTCAACGGTACCAACTATGGGTACTGGAAATGCCAGATGGAAACTTTCCTCCGGAGTGCTTCACTATGGAGAGCCACGTTGATGGAGTACGTCGAGCCCGCTGAAGAAGATTTCACGAAGTGGACTACCGCGGAGGTCGTCGCGGAGGTAAGCAATGCCAAGGCAATGAATGCCTTGCAATGCGCTTTGGAGCCCGAGGACTTCAACAAGATATGCACATGTAAGAGTGCATATCAAATCTGGAACTCACTCCTCATCTTGCATGAAGGAACGAGTAGGGTAAGAGACTCCAAACTCGTTGTTGTAAATAAAGATTACGAGTTATTTCATATGCAACAGGGTGAGAAGATGAAAGTGTACTATGCTCGCTTCGTTGATATCACCAACGAGTTGGAGGCTCTTGGGAAGACCTACACCCAAAAGGAGAAAGTCTCAAAGATCATTGATGGACTTCCTTCTTGTTGGGAGAAACGTGCCTTCGCCATCGAGGAAGGTAACGATATGAGTAAATATACTGTTATTCAACTAATGGGTACCTTGATGTCTTATGAGGTACGCAAGGATAGCAAACTAAAGTTGCAGGACAAGATGAAGTCTTACTTGAAGCAAGACGAGCCAAAGAAAAAGGCGATTGCGTTCAAGGCCGCTCCATCTACATCTACATCTATCGATGATGAAGACTCGGAAGACGAGTTGGACTTGGAATCCATTGCCCTCATGGGAAAGAAGTTCAACCGGTTCTTCCGGAAAGGTAATTTCAAGAACAAATCAAAGTTTAGTTCTTCTAACGCCTCCGCTCCTTTGTGCTTTAAATGCAACAAGCCAGGACACATGAAAGCGGATTGTCCTCAAAATAAGCAAAAGGAGAAGTGGAAGGCGCCAAAGTTCGACAAGTCAAAGAAGTACAAGAAAGGGTACAAGAAAGGACTTGTCGGGACATTCACCGACTCCGACGAGGATTCCTCAAGTGGAGAGTCGGATGATGAGCAAGTGGAGCAAGCACACATATGCTTCATGGCTAGAGAGGAACATGATCAAGGAACTTCCTCCGATGATAGCGAGGATGAAGGCGATGAGGTAACTATGGATGAACTTAGATTAGCTAACGAGCAAATATGGTCTAAGTATTCTAAATTGGTTAATAGATATACTAAGATAAAAGATGAGCTAGCTAGCATCCAAACCTCGCCTAAACCTATCATCATCAACAACGACACCGTTGTTGAAGATTTGAGAAATGAGATTGTAAATCTCAAATCTCAACTTGAGCATGTTCATATTAAGGAATCAGATGAACATGAGATGGCGGATTTGATTTCTCGAAACTCAAATTTGAGTATCGAGAATGAGAATCTCAAATCTCGTGTTTGTGTACTCACATCGCAAGTGTCCACTTTGGATGCTTCTATGCATTCTCTCACCGAGAAGTATGAGTGCACATTGGGCCGAATTAATAAATTCAATAAAGGTAAGGACCATTTGGATAAAATCTTAAATGACTTACTTCCGGCCAATCACCACATTGCTTGGGGTATAAGATGGAAAATTCATCCAAGTCGGCCACTACCTTTGTTAGGCCAACTTCCGATGCCTCAACAAGTGGTAGCAAACACTCCATTGATAGTTCATCTACCAATGGTGCTTCCACTTCGGACACACCCTCATTTGGAAAGAAACCCACTTTGGGTGGACCTTCAAAGAAGGGTCATGCTTATATGTACACCAATACCATGCCACGTAGGAACACACATCCTACTCCACATGTTCACACATATGATGATTTTTATGCACCGCATCCACGGGCACGTGCACACCATGTGAGACACCCTCACGCACGTGTTCCTCCACATGCATATGTTTATCCACACCATCATATGAATAACTATCATCATGCACCATTTCATCATGTGCCATATGCCTATCCACGACATGCATCACGTAGAAATCAACAACACATGCTGCTCCCAATAGGATTAGGGCTCCCAAAATCTTCACTATTTGGAGCCCGAAGAACACAAGCATGAATGAAAAACAAGCTTACATGAATTCTTACTTCATGAATGTCGTGCATAATGATGATTTCATTAGGAAGTCTAAGTCCAATTGGACTTGGCTTCCAAAGGTCTAATCTTTTAGGACCCAATGACCTTGGGTATCATGATACGATATTTTCTATCTTTAGGTACTCAAGAAAAGGAAAAGGAGCAACAAATCCAAATTTAGCTCCAAGAATAATTGGATACTCGATAGCGGGTGTTCAAAACACATGACGGGTGATGCTCAATTGCTCTCCGGAGTGGTGCCCATTGCAAATGGAAACCGAGTCGTCTTTGGAGGCAACGAGAGCGGAACCATCATAGGTGTTGGAAAAGTTGGTAATCCTTCTAAACCACTAATAAGTGATGTTTACCTTGTTAAAGGATTAAACCACAATCTTATTTCAATAAGCCAACTTTGTGACAAAGGTTACAAAGTTAGCTTTGCGAAAGGAATGTACCATATTTTGAGAAAAGATAATAATAATTTATTATTTTCCGGCACACGCCATAAGGACATTTATATATTAGATCTTCCAAAATCACATGAACAATGTCTCATTGCCAACACAAGTGAACAACACTTATGTCATCGACATTTTGGTCATGTGAACTTTGGAACACTTTTCAAACTTTCCAAGTTAAATTCTATTAGAGACTTTCCTAAGCTTGTCTTTCAAAAGAAAAGTTTTTGTGACTCGTGTCAACGAGGAAAGCTTCCAAAATCGTCATTTAAACCTAAGAAAAGTATTTCATCTAAGCGGCCTCTAGAGCTATTACATCTAGATCTTTTTGGGCCAACTAGAGTTGCTTCATTAGGAAATGCACGATATGGACTTGTCATCGTTGATGACTTTTCTAGATTTACTTGGGTATTTTTCTTAAGTAATAAAAATGATGCTTTTGAAAATTTCACAATATTTGTTAAGAAAGTACAAAATCTCATTGGAACCACCATTGTCACTATTCGTAGTGATCATGGAGGGGAATTTGAGAATGATTCTTTCTCAAATTTTTGTGATGAAGTTGGTATTACTCACACCTTTTCCTTCCCTCGCGCACCTCCTCAAAATGGTGTAGTTGAGAGAAAGAATAGGACGCTAGTGGAATGCGCTCGCACTATGCTTGATGATAGCCAACTTGGCCATCAATTTTGGGCGGAAGCGGTACATACCGCTTGCTATGTGTTTAATAGGATACTTTTGAGGCCCGGCACCAAACAAACTTGTTATGAATTGTTGTTTGGTAGATTGCCTCAAGTTAAACATTTTCGAGTTTTCGGCGCAAAATGTTTTATTAAAAACACGTATGGTAGTTTGGACAAAATTGATCCAAGATCCGATGAGGGGATATTTGTTGGATATTCCTCCCGTAGCAAAGCCTACCGGATATACAACAAACGAACCTCAACGATCGAGGAATCACTTCATGTTTCATTCAATGAAGGTTTTGTCCCGGCTAGAATTACTAATGATGATGACTCCATGGATGTTTTATGTGATTCTATTGGTAATTCTAATTCTATTGATTCTAATGTTACTAACCCTACTAATGAATCTCTTGAGAATGTTCCTAGTGATCAGGGAATTCCCAAACGGCTTCATACAGTTCGTGACCATCCTCATGAGCAAGTCATTGGCAACATCCTTGATAGTGTCAAGACGAGATCTCAAGTCAACTAATTCGCTCATTGTGCCTTTGCCTCCTCGATAGAGCCAAAGAATATTAACGAAGCGTGCGAAGAAAGTGCTTGGATCCTTGCCATGGAGGAAGAACTCATTCAATTCGAGAGGAATGAGGTTTGGCAGCTTGTTCCATTGCCATCGAAGAACCACACCGTTATAGGAACGAAGTGGATTTTCAAGAACAAGACCGACGAAAATCAAATTGTCGTCCGGAACAAAGCTCGGTTAGTAGCTCAAGGCTATCGGCAAGAGGAATGTATAGATTTCGAAGAATCCTTTGCTCCGGTAGCTAGATTAGAATCTATTAGATTATTGTTATCTTTTGCATGCCATAAAGATTTTAAACTCTTTCAAATGGATGTAAAAAGTGCGTTTTAAATGGAGATGTTGTTGAGGAAGTTTATGTTTCTCAACCTCCGGGTTTTATAAATGAAAAATTTCCAAATCATGTTTTCAAACTTAAGAAAGCACTTTACGGTTTGAGACAAGCTCCTCGAGCTTGGTATGACCGTCTAAAGAATTTTCTTTTGGATTTAGGTTTTAAAATGGGTGAAGTTGATTCTACATTATTTGTTAAGTATTCGAATAATAATATTATTTTAGTTCAAATTTATGTTGATGATATCATTTTCGGTGCTACTAACTTCACTCTTTGCGAAGAGTTTTCTAATGTTATGAAGGATCAATTTGAGATGAGCCACACGGGTGAGCTCAAATATTTCTTAGGTATCCAAATTCGCCAAATGAACGATGCTATCTTCATCCACCAAACCAAGTACACGGTGGAGTTGCTAAAGCGATTTGGAATGGAGAATGCCTCTGGGAAGAAGACTCCAATGAGCACTACTACACATCTTGATAAAGATACGGGCGGCAAAGATGTAGACATTCGTTTATATCGAGGTATGATAGGAAGTTTATTATATCTTACCGCTAGTAGGCCCGATATTATGTTTGCCGTATGTGTATGTGCTTGTTATCAGTCTCAACCTAAGAAATCTCACTTAGTAGCGGTAAAACGTATTTTCCGTTATTTAAGTTACACACTTGACTTTGGATTACTTTATCCAAAGTCTAGCACATATGAGTTAATCTCATATAGTGACGTAGATTATGCGGGATGCAAATTCGACAGGAAAAGTACTAGTGGCACTTGCCATTTTATAGGAAATTCTCTTGTCTCTTGGTTTTCCAAGAAGCAGAATTCTGTATCACTTTCTACCACCGAGGCGGAATATATTGCCGCCGGTGCTGCATGTGCTCAGGTTCTTTGGATGAGACACACTCTTAAAGACTTTGGTATAAACTGTGATACTTGCCCTATCATGGTGGACAACCAAAGTGCAAGATGTCTATCTAAGAATCCGGTACACCATTCCCGTTCTAAACACATAGATGTCCGTCACCATTTCTTAGATGATCATGTTGCTAAAAAGGACATCATTTTAATGTACGTTGAAACCCAGAAGCAAATCGCCGTTATATTTGCTCATGCTAGAATTATTGAGATTTTCTGGATTTTTGGTTGAATTTTCGGAATTTATGCTCGAAATATTCATGAACGTCGTATTTAAGATTTTCGATGTGTTATGGGGTAGTATAATGATATATGAGAGTATGTCAAATATCGTCCAAGTGCGCGTAGGAGAGAACTCAAAATTTCTGAATTTCAAATTTTTGGACTCTCTTAGTCGGTTCATGTTCATTGACCGACCGACTAGATTGCGTTCTAGTCGATCAGTGAATGAACTCAGACCGACTAACTCATGCCCTAATTTTGGCTTCAGTTACTGTTTGCACTTAGTCGGTTCACGTTCATTGGCCGACCGACTAGATAGCAATCTAGTCGGTCAGCGCTTGAACTGTGACCGACTAACTGCACAGGGACTGATGTGTCTTTTCGAATTCCGATCGACTTATACACTCCCGCACCGACTAGTTTTCTTTCTATTCGGTGCGAAAAATTCTCCCGAGACCACTCCCGTTGCGACTCTCCCATCTGTGGACACTCCTGCTGACCCAGTGACCACCACTCCTTCTGCAGAGCCTGCTGCTGCTGCAGATCCTCCCTCCGCCTCCTGAGCTTGCTTGGAGGACTCTCCCTATGCACTTTGGATGATATATTTTGTAGTGAGAGTGTGGGGTAGGATAGTTTGGGTGGTTATGAGTTTTGATGTATTTTTGATGTTTTGATGCTACACTTCTGATGTATGATCATTTTGATGTCTGTGAGATATATGTTGTATGATGTGCACCGATCTGTCGATCGTTCTTTTGTATGTTGGCGGATGTATACATTTTGTTGTATCATGTTCTTATATATATATATATATATATATATATATATATATATATATATATATATATATATATATATATATACATCGTGTTGCCATTCATTTCTGTGTGCACATTATAATTTGTCTCTGATGTTGACTTCGTCGCTCGACGATTACATTTGATTTAATAGAAATTATTTCTATGAAAACATAGAATTGTTTTCCATGCACTTAATTCATTGAGAATGTTGATATTGGAGAGTATATTCCATAACTCAATACATGAAATTGATTTGAGTTTTGATGATTTTATTTTCGACTATGGTCTCGTTGGCACGCTTTGATTTACTTCGTATTTTCCTTTGGTGTCATTTGGACCGTGGTCGTATTCTTCGACTCCCGTGCTTTTATTTGTAGCCATTGTTGTTGTCGTTGATCTCCCGCTCTTTTTGCTTATGCCAAAGGGGGAGAGAATTAATAATGACGATGTGCTAATGATAATTTAAAGCAATTTACCGTGAATCTAATTTGATATGTTAGATTCAGGGGGAGTTAAGATATAAAAATGGATTTCAAATCCTAAATTTCAATAATTGAATTCTCATTTTATACTTTACTTGTCTGCTTGATGCGTATGATTATTATTTATTTTGGAATTAACGTGTCATCAATGCAGGGGGAGTAAGTAAATTTCATTTGAATCATTATTTTTGATTATTATTTATGTTGGTTTGTCATCACCAAAAAGGGGGAGAATGTTAAGTATTTATTCCCCGGATTTGGTTTTGATGATGAACAAAAATAAATATCGTGAACTAACTCTTTGTGAGCGCAGTTATGGAGATCGTCGCCAAATTTCTATGACCATCAAAAGCGACGTCTCAAGACTTCTCAAAGCGCGTGATCGTGTGCTTGAAGCTTCGTTGAAGCTCAAGGACCATTATTGAAGTCAAGAAGATTCGATTGAAGCTTTTGAAGACGGTTCGTCAAGTTTAATTTATTGTCTTCTAGCTTCTTTTCGTAGAATGTTAAGCCTTGAGTAGGTCTTACGTTTTAATCTTCATTTCGCTCATTTCATTAGAGCTAGGATCTTATTAGAAGCCCATAGAATCTTTCCCGAAGCTTAACGCTTCTTATCGCGGCTTCTTGTGCATGTTAGTTGGTTCAAGAAGAAGAACCAACCGACTAGATGTCAATCTAGTCGGTCGGCAATGCTTCTTGAACCGATTAGAATGCCTTGTTCAATTTCAGCTCACTTACTGTTTATAGTTAGTCGGTCCAAGAAGGTTCACCGACCGACTAGTTGTGAAACTAGTCGGTTAAGAATCCTTCTTAGACCGACTAGTTGAGCTTCCACTGTTCAGCCTAACTTACTGTTTACAGTTAGTCGGTCAAAGCACAACGACCGACCGACTAGTTGAGAAACTAGTCGGTTGAAAGTTGTTCTTAAACCGACTAGCTGTATCTGAATTCAGCCTCTTTGATTTCACCTGTTAGTCGGTCAAAGAACACTCACCGACCGACTCGTTGTGAAACTAGTCGGTTGGCAAGTACTCTTGGACTGACTAGTTCTTTACTCCTGAACTTCTTCTTTTGGCTGTTCTTCAGTTAGTCGGTTCATGTTGTTTCACCGACCGACTAGTTGATGAACTAGTCGGTCAGTGGTCCTTCTTTGACCGACTAGTCTGCTTCAGAATAGAGCCGTTGGAGCATTAAATGCCACGAATTTTGCTCTCTCTTTCCTCTATTTTATATATACTTGAAGGGCTGCTTTCATAGTATTCAAGGCTGATATTTATTGAAGTTTAGAGAATCAAAGAGAAGCATTAATTCTCATTTCCAAGCTCATTCATTTCTCAAGAATCTCTCTCCCACTCTTATTTCCAAAGAGAGATTCACATTGATTGTGAGCCATTCAAGACAAGAGCTTGATCCAAGGTCACCAACATCTTCCCAGCCCTCCATTGCTGATCAACATCTTGGAGCTAGGGTTTGGTGCCTTCATCTTCCCCAAAATCCTCTTTGCCCTAAATCGTAAGTTTTACTCAAGGCATAGGTTTTTGTGGTAAGCATTTTGTATTTCATTTACTTTGATATTACAAGTGTTTTACTCTCGGTTGTGAGAGTTTGTTTGTGATCCCGGTTTGTGGGAGTCACAATTTCATTTGTGTATGATTTGATCTTGTAGAGGTTTCTACAAGTATTTCATAGTGCAAATTTGAGTTAGTAGTTTCTAACTCAAGTATCCGGAGGGGATCCGGGTGTTTGGGACGTAGGATCACCGGGAACAAGTCGGGGAGACTTGGGTGGATCCGAACCCGTTATATCGTCTGTTTGCGATTGCATTTCTTTGTTGTCAATATTTGCATTTCCGCATTGTTGGTAGAGTTTGCAAGATAATTAGGAATTATCTTCTTAATTATTTTAAAGTAGTATTCACCCCCCGTCTAGTACTTGTGCAGTAGCTACGTATGGCATTACACGCATGTGCCAGTAAGGAGGAGGTACTTTTGCTTTTCGTTCCTCCTTGACTTAACACAATAAGCGTCTATGTGAAAAACTGCAGGTCCTTACTTGCATACTCAAAAACAACACAGATAAGTAAAATATTATTCCAATCTCAAACGTCTCAACGGAATTGCAACAAATGGAGAAAAAAGAGTAGGTCTTATGACCCGTACAACAAATGAAAAGAAGTACAATGGTGGTTCACTAATCAACAACTCTTGGTCCACTGGTTCAGCTATCTCACCTAGTCCTCCTAGTGCTAAAGCTCGGGATCTGACATACATCCAAAAACATGAATGTATGTCAGCAAGGGTCTGCAAGTAGAGGTCAAAAACCCAAGGCAAGATATACAAATTTACACTGAATTTGAGAGGCATTAATAATTTAAAAGAGATAACGACAACAAGTTTAAACATGCTGATTCTAAAATAGAATAAAGTAAAATACTACTAGCATTCAGTTCTAGGCAAAAGTAAAGTGAGCAGTTATGACATGGCAGTTATAACGAATTTAAAATAAGCACTATAAACATGAAAATCCTATTGTGCGAGCAAATGAAAACGATTATTACATTTACGATGCAATGCTTTCTATCATGCATAGGGTTCACGCCTTTTGGTCGTGATGAGTAAGTCGTCCTTCTCACGGGGGCCTACCGTGATTGGCGCTAACTCACCGCATGCGGGTGGTGCCCTTGAAGAGAGTACACTTTCTACGCCTAGTGGCCACTCAATCCTAACCCCATCTCAAAAAATGGCTGGAACACGGGCCAGCCTAGTTCACGAATTACAAGCACGAATTCACGAATTCAAGCATTTGTCAACTCACATGACATCACGAAAAACACGATTTCGCCTTCGAGGTGCAAGATTTCACGATGTCACACATTTGTTAGTTATTCCAAGACATGCAGCAATTAAATAACATCATCATTTAATTTTTTTACAACATTTTCCATGATTACAAGAGTGTCGAGCAAAATTCACAATAATTTAACAAAAGTGCTGAATATAAGAATTTAACGAACATGTCACGGAAACTAACTTTCTTTGCTATTTTTCTAAACTTAGGTATATCAAGTTATATGCAGTTAGATCACACTTTCAGTCAAGAATGTCATGGTAGTAATTTCACGTGTCATTTCATGTATAGATTTTGAGTTATACAACTTTATATGCAATAGACCAAATGAGTATCCAACTTCAGAAATTCAATATAAATTGCATACTTGGCTGATTTCAGCGATTTTGGTGTCGTTGGGTTCCTTTTGACGGTTACTATGTAATGGTATGTCTGGTTCTTTGTTTCGGTTAAACATATCACTGAATTAGGCTACCAAAATATAAGCACAATATTAAAATAATCCCTAAATTGGGCTCATCTGATTTTTGTTGAGTTCTCTGGCTAGGGTGATATTTATACTGTATCATAACATTCTTATATTAACATGGTAAGCCTTATTTTATTTTAATATTATTATCCTAACATCAATTATTAACCTGCTGAAATTAACACTAACAAGTTAATATATATAAAGTTAATACTAACAACCTACTAACTAACTTTACTAAGCTAATTACAAGGTTAATATAAGTGAATATTACATTAAATACTTCACCTACCTACACCTACTCTAACATATAATAATAACACTATCCCTTACATAAATATTAAAATCCCTCTAACTCTTTAACTCTCTCTTTAAACCACTCTTTCTCTGCCTCTATCATGTCTCTTTCTCTCTTTCAGTTTCTTCTTCTTTTCATTTGTTTTGTGTTTGCAGCAGGGAAACTCACGCACCAGGGGAGTAGGGGGACACTCACGCATGGGGGAGAGGAAGGAGGCTAGTGCATAGCGACTCTCCGGTGACGGTACGGTGATCAGTCGGTGCTCCGGCGCACGCGCGGCGGCCTGGCAGAGTTCCGGCGATGGCAGGGTGGCGCGCGCAGCTCTCAGGCGATGGGGAGCTCGGGAAGAAGGAGGGATGGGAAAGATCAGAAATTTGTTTTTGATTTCAGATCTGAAGTTGTTTGGGTTTGAATCAGAAGATGTTTTGGATCTGAAATTTTGTTTTGATTTGGGTTCTGAAGTTTGATTCTTAGTTTTGCAAAGGAGAGACATCCTTAAGAAGATTAGCAGGGGACAAGTCTGCAGCATTAGTCAAAAGATTAGGTTTCTAATTAATGAGCCTTTTTTTCTAACGATGAGAAAACGTGTACGTGTGTGTTTTGATTTAAAAGGGAATTAATGTAACCTTGGCTAATCTTTTAGGGGGAGGAACCTGGTTAGGCAACGTGTATGTTCTCTTTAGTGATAGGTAGTGTTCATGTAAGAGTTGAGGGATTTAAGTGAATCTAAATGTAATTAGTAAAATAAATAAAGTAATTAGTGAAAGTTAACAGTGATTAGCAAGTTGTAACTAGTAAGATAATTAAGTTAAAGTATTTACTTAAACTTGATAGTTAATTAATCAGGATATGGTAAAAACGAAAAACGGATACGCGCTCGCGTCGACTCGTAGTAAGGTACGTACAGATGACAGATTATCTGGACGATTGAAATAAAATACCGGTACGCACGATCTAAAACTCGTCTAAAAAATACAGGCCGTTACATTCTACCCACCTTAAGAAAAATTCCGCTCTCGGAATTTCCTATCAACTAAGGAGCAGGAAACAAAGATGGATAACGCTCTCGTATTTCTATGAGGTAAATTATGACCTGAAATACTTCGAGACGAAGAAATGAAATTGGTTAGGAAAAGACACAAGTGATGTGGTTAAGATTGAGTTTCAAAAAGAGGTTCGGATGACTAAACACCATCGATGGCCTTAACCGTTAGTGGGCAAGTGAAAAGGCAAGTGACGGCTACCCAAGATGTGCAGGGACAAGGGTAAGAAAATAATAACATACAAATATATATATATACTCACAACTGCAACCCCAATATTCTAACACACTGGTTGTTAAACCCATAACCTCAAACAAGTGTTCCTAAAATAAATCATCATCTCTTGTCTCGTCACTGAATAATGTTACAACTATAAGCATATCCTGAACTTATACCGGTCCAATACTTTCCCTTTATTTTTTATTTCTATCTCATAATTCTTATCTTAAACAAGTAATACTTTAAACAAGGCAACCTCGGAAGGGAAAATACCAACTATCCTCAACCAATACTTCTTACAAATTTCCTCACTCATTCGCTCATCATTGCTATTAAGACAGTAACATCTTTTCGGGGGTCTTTAATGTACGATATCCTCTATACCCAAGTTCTCCAAAAACTGTACATTATCATAGGTTGTCTCATCAGTAATATATTATCCCTTGCTCATTGTATAACCTAACTTGTAGTACTATAATTGTAACATTATCTAACTCCAACCTTATTCTTTATCTCAAGCAATTGGTATAACAACGCTTTACCAATTACTGATATATGATAATAAGTACCAATGCGCCTAGTATACATCACCATCTACCATCAACATTTATCTTGCTCCCAACTCATTCCTCATCGTGACAACTCATAAGTTTAAACACCTTAATTAACAAACTATTAAATCACATCTCATCATTTCTTATTGTATCTTATCCTAAGCAACTTTGATCAAAATCATATCATTTCCGACGTCTCCATCACCCTATCCGTACGATGAAGTCTTGTTACTTTACATACTCCACTAATCATCATCGTCATCATAAATCATGTAATATCTACAAAGTTACTTTCAGCTGCTACTAATATGAATTCCAAATCTGTAATGCACTCGTCTTCCTGTGCACCATTCATAGTATGGAATCCTATTGAAGCCATTATGTATGGGTATATCTAAATGTGAAATATAACTCTTGAACACATCATTCTATCTATCATATTGTAAACAATCAATACAACTACACCTTACATCATCTCAAACTACTCCTATCCGTAATTATAATCCCTTAATAATAATAATCATATCTATCATTCTATCAACATAATGCATAAAAAAATTCAACACTGCTGATGATAGAAATAAAGATAGAAAAAACATTATAAAAGGGTTATAACGCAAATTTAAAATCTAATCTCGCTAAAGTGGTAATAAGTAAATAGATGCACTAATGTGGTAACCAAGAGATAGTGTAGGATACAGAGTTGTATGATGTAACGAATCAAGTTTGCGACCAATGGGTTCAGGTGAAGCAATGATATGGAGTTAGGTTGATCAGGCGTCATAGAGATGGTTATGAATGATTAAATGGGAGAATGGTAGGTATGTGTAAAAATGTGACAATATCCCAATAATGTATATAATGATAGTGAGTATGTGGTATAAGTTAAAACAGTAGATAAGCAATAGACGAACGAGTCATGGGTGTAGAGATGTAGTGTTTGTTTCGTAAATGGAGATAGATTTTCACAAAAATTTTAAAGTATGAACACGATGAATACAGAACTGATAAACCCATGTAGTTGGAGTTCTATTTAGTAGTTTAACTTTGTATATGATTGGTTGTTTTGAAATCCGTTGTAGTATAGTAAGAAAGAAAATGCCATACATATTCATTATTCATGTCCTTGCGTTCCAGCGGACACTGCCAGGGAAGTGACTAAGCCAGGATCACTTACCCCCAGTCTAGCTAGGATGATCCAACAAACTTAGCCAAGCACATTGACCGGATCATGGTCCATTGAAGAAAGCTTATCATTTATATGTGTGCCATCAACAAAATGTTTTTTTAAAACAACTAATTAATCATATCAACTAGTTGAATCCTAAAAATTCAAAATTTTAGGTTTTATTATTGACTTTTTATTAAGTCTTTATCAACTATACGGTTTTATTCGTATCGAAGACAACTTGGATTATCAACGAAGGAGGTTATTAGCGAAAGTAGCTCCAAGGAATGGAACACGAGTTCCTAGACAAGGGTTAAGAGTTCAAAGGAGATGATGAGAATCAAGGAAGACCTAATGAGGATGGTAATAAGGATGCTTCACCCGTATATCCAATACAGGTGAACACTCGAGACATCCTGTACTCGAGTGGAAAGGAAGTAAGGTTTAAATATAAAGATCTACATATGTAGAAAGTAAAATATGTGGGTATGGATTGTATAGATTAGAAATCATTATAACTAAAAAATTTCAGCGAATGAAACCCAAAATCAAAGAATAAATTTAAGTCAGCTGAAAAATATGAGGCCTATGTATATATATTAAAGATTTTTAAAGAAGTTAAACTGGGCGAGGAATTGCATAAAGGTGATATCGACGGTAGAATCAGTATAGTAATGTGGATGATTCAAATAGGATAATGATGGCTGTCAGGAAGATCACGTGGGTCGAGAGCAAGGATTAGAATATGATGATCAAATGTGAGTATGTGTAGGAAATGACTTGTGAAAAGGCTACGATAGATTCCTAAGGTCATAAAGTAGAATGGAAAATGAAGGGAGATTAAAAATCAAGGATATACTGATTTGGTTGACTAAGGATCAGCAATCTTAGGACTAGGATTTTCTAATGAATTTGATCGGGGTAGAAGATTCTAGGGAAGGTGTTGTTTGAGAGTCAAGATTGTAATATTATCTATCCTATTTTAAAGTATTTTGCATGAGCATTGATCTGTATGGGCCACCACTAAAACCTGTCATGCCCCGCTTTCCATTAAGCTTGAGAGCGAGGACGCGAATGGGTCCGCATGTGCAAGTAAGGAGGAGGTACCTTTGCTTTTCTTTCCTCCTTGACTTAACACAATAAGCGTCTGTATGAAAAACCGCAGGTCCTTGCTTGCATTACTCAAAAACAGCACAGATAAGTACAATATTATTACAATCTCAAACGTCTCAACGGAATTGCAACAAATGGAGAAAAAGGGTAGGTCTTATGACCCGTACAACAAATGAAAAGAAGTAAAATTGTGGTTCACTAGTCAATAACTCTTGGTCTACTTGTTCAGCTATCTCAACTAGTCCTCCTGGTGCTAAAGCTCAGGATCTGATATACATCCAAAAACATGAATGTATGTCAGCAAGTGTCTGCAAGTAGAGGTCAGAAACCCAAGGCAAGAGATACAAATTTATACCGAATTTGAGAGACATTAATAATTTAAAAGAGATAACGACAACAATTTTAAACATGCTGATTATAAAATGGAATAAAGTAAAATACTCCTATCATGCAGTTTTAGGCGAAAGTAAAGTGAGCAGTTATGACATGGCATTTATAACGAATTAAAAATAAGCACTATAAACATGGCAATCCTATTGTGCGAGCAAGTGACAAGGATTATTACATTTACGATGCAATGCTTTCAATCATGCATAGGGTTTTCGCCTTTAGGTCGTGATGAGTGAGTCGTCCGTCTCACGTGGGCCTATCGTGATTGGCGCTAACCCACCGCATGCGGGTGGTGCCCTTGAAGAGAGTACCCTTTCATATGCCTAGTGGCCGCTCAACCCTAACCTCACCCCGAAAATGTGCTGGAGCACGAGCCAGCCTAGTTCATGAATTACAAGCATGAATTCACGAATTCAAACATTTGTTAACTCACATGACATCACGAAAGTCACGATTTCACCTTCGAGGCGCATGATTTCACGATGTCACACATTTGTTAGTTATTCCAAGACATGTAGCAATTAAATAACATCATCATTTAATTTTTTTTCAACATTTTCCATGATTACCAGGGTGTCGAGAAACATTCACAATAATTTAACAAAAGTGCTGAATATAAGAATTTAACGAACATGTCACGGAAATTAACTTTCTTTGCTATTGTTCTAAACTAAGGTTATCATGTTATATGCCGTTGGATCACAGTTTCAGTCAAGAATGTCATGGTAGTAATTTCCCGCATCATTTCACGTGTAGATTTTGAGTTATACAACTTTACATGCAATAGACCAAATGAGTATCCAACTTCAAAAATTCAATATAAATTGCATACTTGCCTGATTTCAGCGATTTTGGTGTCGTTGGGTTCGTCTTGACGGGTACTACGTAATGGTACGTCTGGTTCTCTGTTTCGATTAAATATATCACTGAATTAGATCTACCGCAAGATAAGCACAATATTAAAATACTCCCTAAATTGGGTTCGTCTGATTTTATTGGGTTCTCTGGTTAGGGTGATGTTTATATTGTATTATAACATTCTTATATTAACATGGTATGCCTTATTTTATTTTAATATTATTATCCTAACATCAATTATTAACCTACTGAAATTAACACTAACAAGTTAATATATAAATCTAATACTAACAACCTACTAACTAACTTTACTAAGCTAATTACAAGGTTAATATAAGGTTAATATTACATTAAATACTTCACCTACCTACACCTACTCTAACATATAATATTAACCCTATCCCTTACACAAATATTAAAATCCCTCTAGCTCTTTAACTCTCTCTTTAAACCACTCTTTCTCTGTCTCTATCCTGTCTCTTTCTCTCTTTCAGTTTCTTCTTATTCTTTTTCATTTGTTTTGTGTTTACAGCAGGGAAACTCACACACCAGTGGAGTAGGGGGACACTCACGCACGGGGGAGAGGAAGGAGGCCGACGCACGGCGGCTCTCCGGTGACGGCACGGCGATCAGGCGACGCTCCGGCGCACGCGCGGCGGCCTGGCGGAGTTTCGACGATGGCAGAGCGGCGTGCGCAGCTCTCAGGCGATGGGGACCTCGGGAAGAAGGAGGGATGGGAAAGATCTGAAATTTGTTTTTGATTTCAGATCTGAAGTTGTTTGGGTTTGAATCAGAAGCTATTTTGGATCTGAAATTTTGTTTTGATTTGGGTTCTGAAGTTTGATTCTTAGTTTTGCAGAGGAGAGACATCCTTAAGAAGATTAGTAGGGGACAAGTTTTAAGCATTAGTCAAAAGATTAAGTTTCTAATTAATGAGCCTTTTGACTAATGATGAGAACACGTGGACGTGTGTGTTTTGATTTAAAAGGGAATTAATGTAACCTTGACTAATCTTTTAGGGGGAGGAAACTGGTTAGGCAATGTGTATGTTGTCTTTAGTGATAAGTAGTGTTCATGTAAGAGTTAAGGGATTTAAGTGAATCTAAATGTAATTAGTAAAATAAATAAAGTAATTAGTGAAAGTTGGAAGGGATTAGCAAGTTGTAATTAGTAAGATAATTAAGTTAAAGTATTTAGTTAAACTTGATAATTAATTAATCAGGATACGGTAAAAACAAAAAACAGAGACGCGCTCGCGTTGACTCGTAATAAAGTACGTACGGACGACAGATTATTCGGACGATTGAAATAAAATACCGGTACGCACGATCTAAAACACGTCTTAAAAAAATACATGTCGTTACAGCATTCAATGGTGGGTGGACACCCAATGGGCCCAATGGGCCTATTCACAACAGATTAAACTTTTTAGATAATGATTATGCTGAATATTCTTTGATAATTATGCATATTATGCATATTGTTATTTCTAGTGTGGAGGAAGTACTCGAAATAACACATGCCCATAGTGCACGGAAAACCTAAAAAACAAATCCTAGTGATGCAGTACTCAGTTACATGGGGAAAAGAGACAGAATAGTGGATATGAGTGTGGAGATTGTTCGGGAGTAAAAGGGGGAAGAGTCGTAATAACAAACAGGTAAATAGGAGGGTTAAAGCGAAGAAAAGTCTCAATGGCAAACCCGTAATTAAATGGATTGGGGTTTTTTCGAGTGAGGGATGATGTGGCATCCAATGGGGTAATGTGACATTGTCACATGGGGCAAAGATACCACACGAGACAACCACCCTCTATAATAGATATAGATGATTTGTAAACCTTTATGCACAAGCAATGTTTGTGGAATGATTTTTATTAATGTTGTCAGCAACCTATTACCTCCTTAAAAATCTGTAATTGCAACCCACAAAGTTGGAGCTTAAATCGCATGGGCCTTACAACGATTGTAATCTGTAAGCCCGACCCATTAGCTTGGGCCCGAAGATAAAACCCTTATGCCTATATAAATATGTGCAACCATGTTCAATGTAATCTCTCTTTTTCTGAATTTTGATTTCAAGTTATAAGATGTTTTTATCACTCGTCGATGAATCAAGCATTTTAATTTTTATTAGTTTCCTATTAATAAATTATTATTAATTAATTGTTCTAATTAGCATTCTTTGGTAAAATAACTCTTAAGGAATTGGTTGACTCTAATACCAAATGATGAGGACGTGGTTGGATTTAGGGATTTAGTGCAGGATTTGGGGAAGAATGGGATAAATTAGGGTTCTAGACTTCACACCAAGGAACAGAAGAAACTTTCATATGTTCTAAGAAAATTTTGTCATATAATAATTTAGGTAACTTCTCTGAGATTCAGTACGTAGTGATTAAACAATTAAACACAATTAAGCATAAAAATCAAGCAACGACAACCAAAGCTTGGTAACGCAGTTCGGTGCGCACACCTACAACTGCGCGGCAAAGCCCAGAAAATCAGATTACTCCAATATAATAAAAATGATTACAATAACTAATATCAGATATATACTTAAGAAGCATACTCCCCCTTAATACAAACCACAAGGGGTGATCTCAATCAACCCTGTGGAATAATCTATGCAAGATCCCCTTGCATGCAAGATCCCCTTGCACAACCGACTAGATCAACTCCCTTGATCCCTACGTGCGTAGCCATCGGCCTCCGTCCCCGGATTTAGATACTGCAAGATCCCCTTGCACAACTGACTAGACTCATCTCTCTTGATCCCTACCTCTGGTAGCCGTCGGCCTCCCTCCCGGAGTTTTCGATCACAATCTTCAAAAGCATAAAACCCTAGCTGCAAACTACACGCCATGATACGACACTCCCCATCAATCTCAGAGTAGATAAGGCAGGTCGCTCGATAAAATCCTGTGCAGATCGACAGCCCACAAATTAAGGAATCACTTCGGGCAAGTGGTTCCGCAATACCTTCAACAAGATCTTTCAACCAATATTTGCGGGCCAATATATCTCCAACAGATCCTGCAATCATATCTGAGGGATAACCACTTCCTATTGCATCTTCAACCGATCTCATACTTAGCAGCACACATCAGAATACCTATAAGAGAGCAACAATAATATCTGGAAAAATAGGGCTTCAAACTTCTGATTACAATCATTCTTTCCAACGCCCCAGCACAACATGTTAGACCTCATGTTGCAACATAACATTCAATATGTCATAAAACATGGCCAATAAACGAGATCTCTTATACCATATTTGCAGATTGATACCTTCAATCACATCTTCAGCAGATCTTATGCATACCACCATACAACAGAATTTCTGGAGAAGATCTAAATAATAATACAAGATCTGAAAACATTCAGATAATAAATCTTCAACCACACATATCTTCAGCTGATCTTGTAACTACTAATTGCAGGTAAATAACTTCATCTTTCATGCAGATATTCTACCAATATCTCTAGGATCACTTCGGGTAAGAAATCCCATAGATCAAGGAATCATTTAACCGTTTCGGGTAAAATTATTTAAACAAATCTCATGCGGATATTTTTCCCATAAAATAAGTATCTATTTCTGGAAAAAGAACCAATAAATCTCAGCAAATATTTCCTCCCATCAATTAAGGAGCTAACTAGATTTCCAAATATTCTCAGCAAATATTTCCTCCTCCCATCAATCAAGGAACTAATTCGGGTAACAAGGAACAAAAAAATCTCACCAAGATATTTCATCAATCAATTCAAAAACCCTCGAGATTCTACGCTACAAATCAGATCTGAAATCACCAAAACAAATCTGCAGATTAAAACAGCATTTCTGCATACGAACCATATTCCAAATCCTGCATGTTATACCTGATGTTGCAACATAACTTACAACATGACTGCTCAAACAGTTCATAAAATGTTCTGATTCCACAACCTGAACTCTACAGATCTAGTGCCACTAATGCCAACTTATAGCAACAGAAAATCAACCCAACAATCTCCCCCTTTGGCATTATGTGGCACAACCCAAAGCATGGGCACCAACCAAGCACATTCTCCCCCTTTGAGCCACAATAAGCCAAAGCACACTCTCCCCCTTAGTAGTAATAATTCGAGCAGTGATCACCTCAGATGAGATATCCACTACATACGGTTTCTGAGACAATAGTTGCTGAGAGATAAGACATGGATGAGGAGGATTGGAACACACACCTGGATTGCAGGTCTCCAACGGATCTGGATAAAATGCAATAAACTTTTGGTAAGCATGGTCGAACAACATCTTGTTCAAAGCATCAGAAGCAGTATGTAGAGTCGGGGAAGGAGCTGATGCTTCAGGAACGACTCTGGCTTTCTTAGAAGTCAACATTGAAGAGGAGGGAGTTGGAAAACTAGACAGAGCACTATGTCACTTGGTAGAATTATGATGACGGTGCCAAGAATGAGGAACTTACAGATCTGACATGGTCTAATCAGGAGCATGTGAAGCTGTAGAGTCACCAGGTGTAGAAGAGGTGCATGTTGTGTCCTGTGTCACAACATGATCCATGACATCAGGTTCAGCATGTGCCGATGTTGCAACATCGTGTGCAACATCAGATGCAACATGAGCACTTGTTGCAACTTCGGGAGCAACACCAGACATATTGTAATGCCCGTGTGTGTAAAATACTGCTTGCGTGTGTGCATATAGTAAATTTTGCTGTGTGTATAGTAATTTCCTACATGTATGGCTATCAGGGGACTATGATATGTTTGGAAATATATAAGTGAATGCGTGTGGTTGGATAGTGAATTGATATTATCGTTAGCATGCTATTAGTGTTTACTAGCGTGCTTAGCTATTTTCGTTGGTGAGTGTGCATAGTAAAACGGTATGTTCATGATAATTGGTGATGCTAAGATAAGTATTAATGAATGACATTATTATTATTGATGTGTGGTTGTTATTTTGGGTAATGTTGGTATTATTTTTGGTGTTAGTATTTTTATCATTGGTTAGTCGTGTATTTATATGTATCAGTGTTTTAAGTATATAAGTGTTTTAGCTGTTGGTTCTTTGTTTGTCTGTATTGTCTGGAATGCTACAAGTATTATCCTATCAGTGCGCAGTGGACCTGCCTAAGTTTTGAAATTTTGTATTTCTCTTCGTTGCACCTGCCTCTTCGGGAATACCTAATACAAAGTTGTACTCATCGGGTATACTGGGGAGCGGGGCGTTACACATAACATTTCCAATACTTTTCAGTGGTCGACAGTAAAAGTGTGACCTAATCGATAACTTTAATACTTTTCAGCTAACCTCCAAAATAAGACAAGTCCACATCTCCAATAGATAATCCGAAAAAAATCAGAGACACCTTAAGAGGCTCCCTGGAGAGCTGAAAATATCGACGGTGTTGACAAAGAAGCTTTGGTGGTCTGCATGTCAAAATCTGGAGACATAGATGCGGTAGAACCCATGAAGAGGTGAACAAACTTTGGGAACATCAGCCGAAATGGGTGAATAAGCCGTGATAGACAGCTCGGCAGCAGATTACCGTGCTGAAGAGGTTACATGCGAAAATCCAATGGCGTTGATGGAGGATGAGCAGAGAGAAGAGCGACGAAGTAATTCTTTGATAATTCTGGAGAAAGATTCATAAGAATTTGGCACATGTTGCTCACATTAATTGTCAAGAGGAGATGTCGAGTCTTGTGTCATAACATCTGCAGCAACGTCGTTCTGTGTTGTATCTAATGTTGCAACATCATTTACAACATAAGATGTTTTCTCTGAAGCTGTAATGTTCAGGCTGTATAATTCAGATTTCTGACCCATTGCGTCTTCATCTTCATATCAGGGTGTCTAACATTTCTTCGTTCTGACCAATGTTGCATGCGACTGAAGCAGTTTCTCTCAGTATGGCCTGTGAACTTGCAGTAAGTACTCACAGGACGACCACCTTTTACGCCTCTAGTCAGTTTCTTCTTCTGATCATGGCTCTTGCGCTGACCCATTCTCTCAAGCTCTTTAGTAACTTGACTTCTTCTTTCAGCAGACACATTATAGTAAGCTCCTCTATTGTATCCCACTCCAGTGCGATCTCCTGAAATTTTCCACATGTTCAAGATACCATCCAGCTTTGCTTTTCTAGTATTCCACTTATTCAAAGTGCACTCAGCTTTCTGTTCCCTGAGAAGAACATTTCTGAAGTTACTTTCTAGCTCTCTAAAGTTTTTCTCAACTTTCAGACAATTGAGTTTGACCTCCTCCTTCTCTTTCTTCGGTCTTTCATTCTCCTCTTTCAAAAATTTATTGATGTTGCAGATTTGCATCCACTTTTCAAACATCATCTGGTATGCTTTTCGAATATCATCGTTACTAACTTCCTCATCGCTGTCAGCTTCAGAATCTGATTCGGTTGTAGAAGTTGTGGATGATGTTGTGGATGATGTTACAACACTGGATCTGACATTGTTTGATTTGTTGGTCGATGTCATGACTGAGGTTGCAACATCAGATCCAATATGGCTTCTAGTGTTGTAATCAAGTCGCTTCTTCTGAGAGGCCGCGAGGGCAATGTAATTACTGATGATTTCCTCATCTTCAGCACTCCCATTAGACTCATCTTCGCTCCAGGTACTAGTCGAGGACTTCCCTTTTTGCTTCTTCAGAGTGTTAGCACATTCAGCCTGTATATGCCCATATCCCTCACATTCTCTACATTGAATTCCTTTTTGAAATTTTATCCTTTACTAGTAATCTTCTTAAGCATTCTGCTAAGGTTTTTAGTTAACCAAGTTATATCCTCATCAACCTTAGATTCATCATCTTCCTTAGAAATTTTTCCAGCATCAACCTTAAAAACCACTCCTTTACCTCTTCTGTTCTACTTCAGATTCATTTCATAGGTCTGAAGAGAGACCCTATAAGTTCATCCGGCCTCATAATGGAGGTATTCCTAGCCTACTCAATGGCATCAACTTTGGCAGAAAATCTGTCTGGAAGAGATCGTAAGGTCTTTCGAGCCAACTTCACTTGTGAGTACTTTTTACAAAGTTGAAACACATGATTAGCAATGTCTCTCAACCTCCCATTGAATTCAACAATAGTTTCTTCGTCATTCATATTTAGTTTTTCAAATTGAGATGCAAGCATTTGAAGTTTAGAGATTTTTACCGCATTAGTTCCTTCATGGACATTCTAAAGTATGTCCCAGGCTTCTTTAGCATACTCACACGTTGATATGAGTTTAAACTGTTCTTCATCAACTACCGTGAAAATGGCATTAATTGCTTTAGAATTACACAGGGCCGCATGTTCTTCAATCCGACTCCAGTCTCTTGCCGGCTTGAGGTGTTCTTTGCCATCTTTGTCAATTTCGATCGGCGATGTCCATCCTTCAATGACAACGATCCATGCCTTCTCATCAAGGGACTCAATGAATGCACGCATCGAGACTTCCAGTAAGTATAGTTTGTACCAATAAGCAATGGAGGACGAACAACGGATGCACCTTCTCGTGTAGTCTTGATTCAAGTACTGAAATCCAAGATCACACCATTTTTGATAAAAAAAGTAACACGGGTGACCTGCTCTGATACCAATTAAGATTCAGTACGTAGTGATTAAACAATTAAACACAATGATTCAGCCTAAAAACCAAGCAACGACAACCAAAACTTGGTAACGCAGTTCGGTGCACACACCTACATCTGCGGGGCCACGTCCAGAAAATCAGATTACTCCACTATAATAAATAATGATTACAATCACTAATATCAGATCTATACTAGGAGAAGCATACTTCCTCTCACTACAAACCGCGAGAGGTGATCTCAATCAACCAGCTCCCCTTGCATGCAAGCTCCCCTTGCACAACCGACTTGATCAACTCCCTTGATCCCTACGTGTGTAGCCGTTGGCCTCCATCCACGGATGTAGATACCGCACGCTCCCCTTGCACAACCGACTAGAATCAACTCTCTTGATCCCTACCTCTGATAGCCGTCGGGCTCCCTCCCGGAGTTTTCGATCACAATCTTCAAAAGCGATAAATCCCTAACCGCAAGCTGCATGCCTATTTGTTTGACGCTCCCCCTCAATATCAGAGTAGATAAGGCAGGTCGCTCGATAAAATCCCGTGTAGATCGATAACCCACAAATTAAGGAATCACTGCGGGCAAGTGGTTCCGCAATACCTTCAATAAGATCTTTCAACCAAGATGGCCAATATATCTCCAATAGATCATGTAATCATATTTGAGGGATAACCACTTCCTATTGCATCTTCAACCGATCTCATACTTAGTAGCAAACATTAGAATACCTATAAGAGAGCAACAATAATATCTGGAAACATGTCATACAACATGGCCAATAAACGAAATCTCTCATACCATATTTGCGGATTGATACCTTCAATCACATCTTCAGCAGATCTTATACATACCACCATCAACAGAATTTCTGGAGAAGATCTAAATAATAATACAATATCTGAAACCATTCAGATAATAAATCTTCAACCACAAATATCTTCAGCAGATCTTGTAACCAGTAATTGCGGGTAAATAACTCCATCTTTCATGCAGAAATTCCGCCAATATCTCTAGGATCACTTCGGGTAAGAAATCACATATATCAAGGAATCATTTAACCATTTCGGGTAAAAATTTTTAAACAAATCTCATGCGGATATTTTCTCTATAAAATAAGGATCTGTAAGAACCAATAAATCTCAGCAAATATTTCCTCCCATCAATTAAGGAGCTAACTAGATTCCCAAATATTCTCAGCAATATTTCTTCCTCCCATCAATCAAGGAACTAATTCTGGTAACAAGGAACACAAAAATCTCACTAAGATATTTCAGCAATCAATTCAAGAACCCCTGAGATTATAGGCTACAAATTATATCTGAAATCACTAAAAAAGATCTACAGATTAAAACAGCATTTCTGCATACGAACCATACTTCGGATCCCGTATGTTGTACCTGTTGTTGCAACATAACTTACAACATGATTGCTCAAACTGTTCATAAAATGCTCTGATTCCACAACCTGAACTCTCCAGATCTAGTGCCACTAATGCCAACTTATAGCAACAGAAAATCAACCCAGCATCCTCGATTGAAAAATAAAACAAGTCTAGGCTTTTATATCGGCTTACAACTCAACACTTTTTCTATTCCACCCGGTGTGATACTAAACCCAACCAAGAGATTAAAACTCCAAAACACTCAAAATTAACTAAAGACTCAAACTAAAAATTAAATTACAATTACAATTTAGATTACAGTCAAAAGGATTTATAGAAACAATAACTAAATTTGGATTAATTATAGACCCAATGGGGATGCAAAAGAGAAATAGTGTTCAAACTAAGATCTTTAAAAATAGTGTTTGGAAATAGTGTTTCTGATAGAGACTATGATTATATTAAAAAATAGTGTTTCTGATTACAGACCTATCGATCTACTAACTATGGTTTATAAAATTATCTTTAAGGTGTTCACCAACATATTAAATCCTAAACCTAAACTTTTAGTGGATCATGCATAGACTGGCTTCATTAAGGACTGCTTTATACTGGATGGAGTTGTGGTAACCCAAGATATTATGACATCGCATTGGCCTGAGAATGTGTAAGATAATCTTCTTTTAAAGCTTGAGTGTGCAAAAGCTTATGACATACTAGACTAGGGGTTTATAGTTGAGGTATTGCGAGCAAAAACAATTAGTCCTAAATGGATTAAGTCGATTAAGATGTTGAACTCAACTGGCAGGTTGGTTCATGTCTGTTAGAATATTTAGGAGCTCCATTGAGACCTTGCAATCTAATACATGATGACTGTTATCTAATTATTGATAAGGTGTATAGAAGACTGGCAATTTGGAAGAGTAACTCGCTATCAAGAGGATGCAGATTGGTGATAGTCAATGCTGTTTTGTCATCTATGCCACTATGTGTGATGTATTTGCTCTCTTTCCCAAAGTGTGTTATAAACAAGATAGATAGAATTAAAAAAAATTCTTCTGGCATTGTACTAGAGATACAATATCTGGAACACCCAGCAGAATTCAGGGTTCACACATTTTTGGAATGCTGTGATCAAAATTTTTGATTCATTCATAGTTGGGCTACTGTTCAGTGTAGGATATGTTAAGAATGTTCACATTGTAAATATTGATGGTGTTCATACATTAACCTAGAAACTATGTACCCTGACGTATATGACGTAACCACTAATAAAGATACAGCAAATTGTGACATATGAAATTTGACATTGGATATATGGGTATGCCAAATAAAATTTAGAAGGAACCTAACTGGATCTCTCATTGATAATTTTTTAAAGCTTGTTAAATACAATCAGAAAGGTAAATATCAGTCGAAGCAGACACTTAAAATGGAGATGAGCAAGCAGAGGAGCATTCTCAGCAAGATCTTTATATGCATTTATTAACCGTGGTGGCACTAAAGTGAGTTTTGATTTCCTCAATCAAATCCAAGTCCCCTCTGAATGTTAATACTACAACCTGGCTTGCTACACAATACAAACTCAACACTACAAATACCCTTCAACCGAGAGGATTTCAATTTGCCAACCAATGTATGATGTGCAGACAACAAGAAGAAACTCATGACCATCTATTTATCAACTGCTGTTTCATCCCATCAATTTGGAGGTTTGTTTGCTAGGAATTTCAGATAAGTTGGAGCATGAACAAGATTGGAGAAGTTTTCATTGGGTGGAGAAAAGAGAAACTACCAAAGGAATCAAGACTGGATAAAAAATTCTCATTCTATTAAAATCCTTGACAAAGTTGATTGTTTTGTGTCCTTTTGGTTAGGCAATCTCCCCTGGAAGCAATGGAAACTCTTTGTGTATGGCCGTGGACCGTGGACCGTGTAGGGTTGCAAATCGTCATGCTATTTCAGCTAAAATACACAGCCAGTAGAAGGCATGGGAGAAGATGGATCAGCTTCAGATATAACATATCCGAGAGCACTAACTAATGCAGTTCATAGATGATGAGTTGTGAATGCAGAACATTTGTTACATATCTGCTCGTTGAGAGAAACTCATACATGTATTGAGTTAGTTATCCTTGATGATTAACTTGCTATCACTATGTCCTTAGTCACCTACTTAGTTTCTCATTGTGAAGTATTTTTTATGAGAATATTTAGTCAGAGATCGTCTCAAATCGCACTTGGTTGTAACTACACTTAGTTCTACCTATTTAGATTACTTGGTTATAACTGTTTTGATATCTTAGTTGTAACTACTTTGATTGTTTAGTAGTAACTGTTTAGATTACTATTGGATTTTTACTTATCTCTCCCGAGAGGGATTGTGTATAAATATGAGATAGATCAATGATAAATTTTGTTGATTTCTCTTCTCCTTTGAATGTGTCGGCTATTTCATTATGGTATCAGAGCCCGTATTTCTAAGCCCAAGAAATAAGAGAGTTCACCAAGGTCCTTCAGAGCGAATTCGTCGGTCAATTTGGTGATGAATTGACGAATGAAGTCGGGAGAGAAACCCGAGATAATAATATCATCGACTAAAGAAGGACGACTGTGCGACGATCACCAGCATGGTGAATTAATAGAGAGGAGTCGGCAGTGCTTAGAAAGAACCAGTGTGCTCGGAGAAAATGAGAGAAGCGATCGAACCACTTCCGAGGGGCTTGCTTCAGGCCGTACAGGGCTTTTCGAAGCTTACAGACGTGGCTTGAGAAATAGCAATCCTCAAAGCCAGGTGGTTGTGTCATATATATATCTTCCTCAATGATCCCATAGAGGAATGCATTGGAGACATCAAGCAGTCGGATAGGCAAGCCAAAGTGGAGAGCAAGGGAGATAAGAAGACGAATGGTACCATACTTTGCCACCAGACTGAATGTCACGGCATAATCAACTCCTTTCTGGTGAAAGCCTTTGGCAACTAGACGAGCTTTGTAGCGAGCAATGGAGCTGTCGGCATACCCATTTGCAACCAATAATGTTGGCAGAGGGCAGGCAAGGAACAAGTTCCCATGTGTCTTGCTGACGAAGGACAGTAAACTCTGTTGAGTTTTGAGAGACCCTTAGGACATAAGTCAACGCCCGTCCTACATCGGACGGATGAAAGAAAAATAAACAACAGCGGAAAATACGAATTATTAAACTATTTAATAAAACACCCTAAGAATATCAAAGACCATAGTCAGGATCTCTACTATCTTAGGGTGGGTCTGACCAGTTCCAAAATAGATCTAAACTACTGCTATGAAATAAATTAAAAGCATTAAGAAAAAACATACCTGGAACTTTGCATCCGTAGAAAACAAAGCGTCGTTTTCAGCAACAGACTTTGGCTCCCTGAAGCTAGCCGCATCCGCGCCTCCGAAACTGGTCTACCCGAAGTGAGCCAACACCGTGCCTCCGAGCCAATCACCCGTCGAAAAAAGTTTCACTTTGAGAGCAATCCGCGCCTTAGCCTTTGGATCGAATCCAATCCTCCTCCTTGTCTTGCTAAGACGCGAACGGATGAACGGAAGAATTGAGGAGGAAAAATAATTTGTCTTGAATTGTGCGTGCTCAAAACTTTTCGGAGCTACACGATTTAGAGACTTGCGCAATTTTTCCAAGGGGTGTTGGCCCCTACTTATATAGGAGGTCGGATCCTTTGCTCGTCTCACGAGCAATGTGGGATTATTTAATTAGGGAGAAAATTGGGATTAGTTTTGCCTTACACTAAGGCTCAAATTCAACATATTTTCTCTCCCTCACCGTTGAGCTTCGGAAGTAATACAACCTATCAATTCGAAGAGCTATGAACGGTGAATGCATAGAAACAAACGGCGGCGAATTCTGACTTCGTTTGACCCCTCAAATAATTGCTCAAAGTTGAGCAAAAAGTCACAAAATTCGCATTTTCGTAGCAGTCACAAGAAATTAGGGTTTCCAACAGAACTGGGTCCACCGGTGGGTCCCACCTGCAGGTCCAGGTGCTCTCGCCCACACTGGGCGGGCGGGCTCGAGCCGCCCGCATCAGCGGGCGGGTCTGGGCTCAGCCCGACCCGCTCAGCTGGCGGGCTAGCCCAGCCCGTATAGGCGAGGCTAGCCCACATGTGCAGCCTAGCTGGGTTAGGCTGGGCCAGAACAGGGCAAAAGCCCAGTTCTGGCCTTTTGAGCCATATTTTGAGATGTCGAGCTCCGATTTAGCCGATTTTCGAACCGTTGGAAAGCAGGGTTCGAATGGGACTATCCCAAAAACCCTTGTAACCTATTTCTATGCTTTTATTATGCAAAATATTCTTGTAAACATTTTACAATATATTTTCAACCATTTTGCATCATATTCAATAATCCCTTATAGCATTCCACTAATGCTTATATCGCAAACAATTTGCGACACTATTAAGTCATATTTAACATAGACTTATTGTCACAAACTCTTTGTGAATTTAATTATTCTCGTGCACCCGAGTGCACTCCTTCTGAACCCTTCCTATTACTAAGACGCAAATCCCACTCAGTGTGAGACCCTACAGCCTGATCCTACTACAGGTTGAGGCTCGAAACCCTAGACAATAGTGATCACGAGCAGCAGGCGTCGCCCCTGTTTCGGTATCATAATTATGTAGTTGACCCATTAACAAAAGTGGCGTCGGGATCACTCTTACTGTGTCAGTGATGAATACCGCAGTTTTAGTCCCTTCGTCATAACGATGTCACTGATTAGCCTAGGGTATGGTAAAACGTCAACCCTACTAGCTAGTACTGGTCAGTATACATTGGTCTTTGGTATGTTTATGTTGTACTTCCTACAACATACCCCGGCCGAGGTTTAGCACAAAGAACCGTACCGAGCCTGTGACACTAACTTCCTTTAACGGAAGAGACGAATCCTATCTTAGTCACTACTTACCTCGTACGCTTTAAGTGCCACCCAACCTAAGACCTTTCACCGAGTGAATACTTAAGACTAGATCATAGATCTAAATGACACTGTTCAGGCACATGTTCGTACACTGACCTTAAGTCTAAAGGACCAACTAGCCTATCATCACGTGAGATTTATCAATGACAGTTTAGTTAAGGTTTAACCATTTGACAACTCTTTATTGGGTCGTTCAGTGGACTCATTCTCCAATGAGCACATGTGTCTCGTCTCCGACTTCACCAGGTCGAATGATTATGAGATCATCATTACCCTTTAGGATAAGACAAAGACACAATGGTCTGTCCGATGTGCTGATATCCAATTCTCGACACATCTATGACCATGAACGTTTTAAGACTCAAGTTCCTATAGGTTATACACTTCCCACAATCGAGATCTGCATCTAGATACATGTATGACCTTACTTTAAGTCTAAGGAAATTATCCAAGTATTAATAAACATTTAATCATACTAGGATAATTAGTACCATTTATATTTGAACAAGATGTTTTCTAGGATAGATTGCCTCGAGGGCATATATCTTCCTACATCTCCCACTTGCACTCAGGCTATTTAATTTGGTATCTCATACCACTATAACATATCAGTCATATGTCAAAGCCTAAAAGGGGATATGCTAAAACGTATCTATTATGTAGTATTACAGAGTCTTATTACTTATACACTATTAATCACACAAGAGTGATTTCTCGAAAGCATCTTTGGATCTCATCCAACGATTTTTCTTCTTCTGTATAGCTAATGATTAGCATATACGACTTAACTTAATGTTTATCATTACATACTAGTCAGTCATATCATAGCATATTCCAATATTATTGTGTCATTTATGTCTAGCACATTCATGACACCAATTATTCTATATGTCAAATATAATCAAAACTCGTTTGATTGTATGTCACATATAGATGTTTTATAACTTAGAACTTTTACTTAGCTCCAAAAACCGGAATCAAGTAATATGCTAGCTCCCACTGACTTTGAGAACTGTCTGGTTTTATCACTTCAATTTGACTTTCTAAATCTCATTTAGAATGTTGATTATTAAGTATAACCAGCCCATTTTGCTGAATGAGTTATAATAGAATGAATTTGTGTCAGATCGTTCCGACGAATCAGTTATATCAAAATTCGTTTATAGAAGTTTTGATAATAACTTACTCAATCATAACTACCTACACTATTAATTTCTTTATCTGCATTAATCTTTTAACTTGAAGTATTATATGCAGGCCCAACAAGAACTTTTCTTATTATATGCATAATCAAGAGCACATCTAAAATACATGTGCCTGGAATTTACTCGTTACTATAGAATTGTTAAAATTATTGACAGCTCCAATCAATCACATCAACTCAGAAGCATTCATATCAACTCAGAAAACCATACACAACAACTCTGATAGCCACCAGAGCATATTCATCAAGATATCTAAAAAAACAACGACTTCATTGAATGGAAAATTGTTCACAACATATATTCCGAGTGACATTCACTCAATCATTGTTCAAAAAACCAATCGTCGCATTTATTCAAACTAAAAATATGACTGCATCCTCGATATCTCCAAAGTCTCTTGACGGCCCCAACAGCAACGATTACTTTGATTGCCGACCTCATCAGGAACTTCATCCATCCACTACTTCAAGCACCTGTAAACAATATACAGATGTTTTAGTAATCATACTGGTATCTCATACCATGTGTTAAGCTTTATGGAAATTAATATAATTTTTAAACAAGATTCGTACATGAGGTTGAGGCATCACCATGCTCCTTTTTCTCCACAAGGTAGGCCTTGCAGTTCCTCTTCCAGTTTTTGGCTTGTGGCAACGGAAACACACAGACTCAGACGACGCCCATTTCTTCTTCTTCCCCTTCTTCCCTTTGGCAGGTTGAGGGATTTGCCTCTTCTTACCCTTACCCTTAGGCTGGTGAGAAGAAACAGAGCCGACAACCAACGCCGGTGGTTTCTCCTCGATTCTCTCCTCGAACTGCCGGAGCATGTTCAAGAGACCTGGAAGTTCCACCTCTGTATTGTTCATTATAAATCGTGTAATGAACTAGTTGAAGTCAGGGGTCAAATACTTTAAGATTGTGTCCGTGCTCATCTCATTTTCAAGGACAAATCCTAGCTGTATTGCGTCATCTATGAACCCGATCATCTTAATCACATGATCCTGGACGGGGCCCGTCGTCATCCTTGTCTCCCAAAGGTTGCAAGTGGCCCCAAATCTGGCAGCCCTAGAACGCTTGCAGTACAATTCTTCTGTGTTCAAAACATACTCTAAACATCCATATATTCATGCTTTCTCTATAGATCATTGTTCATTGAGGCCAGTGTAAGGCACCTGGCCTTCTCTGCATCCCTTTGCAACAGCTTGTACGTCTCCTTCTCTTCATTGGTGGCATCCTCATTGGGCTTCTCCGTAGCAGTTTCCGTCAGTACGTAACATATTCTAGCTAACAAGAGAACTAGCTTGATGTTCCTCAACCAGTCTTTGTAATTCGTCCCGTTCATCACATTCTTCTTAATAATGAACTTAAGTCCAGACTACATACTGTATTTTAATAGAAGTTAAATTAGCGTATGTTCTTTTTTTATAGTTTAAGAGGTTTTTACTAAACTATATTCTCCCACTATTTTAATGAATAGTTAAGCCATAATAATAAATACTTTATTATAGTTAAAATTTGTGGGAAGGTGATCCAGCCACCTTGAGCTTTAAAACCTTGAGGAGACTCAACAAGTTGATCAGCTATGTAATTGGTAAATGAACTCTTCATCGATCACATCACATGTGACTCCCTATAGGTTTTTACCCCTAGTCACTTATGATCTTGAGGAGACTCAACAAACCATAATGACTAGTCTAGTCGAACCCATATTTTCATGTCCAGACTTAACTTACATCGACACTCGAGGAGACCCGACGCTGCGGTTTGGGTTAAGACTAGACTACATCATATGTATTATGGAGTCGGTTTCTAAAAGAGACAATGTCATAGCTTGAGTAGACTCAACAACCATGACAGGCGTCTTTCAGTCCCCTAATCCAAAAATAAGGTGGGCTACGATTAATCTTGAAGAAGAATTTTAACGTATTAGACTAGATATAGTTGACGGTGTCACATAATCATGATTCCATCCTTGCGGTCCAGCGGAACACAACCATGGATTTGACTAGACCAGAATCACTTATCCCCAATCAAGCTTAGGGTGATCCACAACACTATTCAAAAACACTAGACCGGATCATGGTCCATTGAAGGAAACTCACCATTCATATGTGTGCCATCAACTAAAATGTCTTCAGTAAAACTAGTTAATCTTATCAACTAGTTGAATCCTAAAATTCGAAATTATTAGGATTTGGTTAATAACTTTTATTAGAGTCCTTATCAGCTATAAGGTTTTAAAGTTTCAACGTGCTATCCTAATCATATATTAAGATTTTAATAAATTCAAATTACAACAATTTAAAGTGTAGCCTTTTATCAAAATTATTATTAGAACGTTTAAAATAATAATCGTTGGAAAAAGGGCTACCCTAATCAGGAATTAGGAATTTAATTGTTGTAACAATTTATTAAACATAGCATGCCAATCTAAAATTTATCTCATAAGTTTTAGAAGATTTTTAATGGCTATCCTAAATGGCTTTCTTGATTTATCACATAATATGCAAGAAGATAGAATTACTATTAAAACATGTCAACTAAATTTTTATCACATAAAATTAGCATGCAGACTTAGCAACTTAAGATATCACATAAAATTAAGTTACTAACTTTTTAATAATTATCTCATAATTTTTACATGAACAACTTATTAAAATTTATCACTTAAATTCTAGCATGCATATTAAAAATTTATCACATAAATAATTTAAGAGCATCTAAAATTTTATCTTATAAAATAGGTTGTTCCATTTTCAACAATTATCGCATAATGTTTAAATCTAGATAATCACATTATCAGTGTTCTTAGCATGCATTTATAATCATTCCAGTTTTTAGATCAAAAATAGACCTTGCTCTGATACCAATGTTGGGTTTTGAGGGACCCTTAGTGCACAATTCAACGACCGTCCTATATCGAACGGACGCAAGAAAAATAAACAGCCGCGGAAAATACGAATTATTAAACTATTTAATAAACGCCCTAAGAATATCAAAGACCCTAGCCAGGATTTCTTCTATCTTGGGGTGGGTCTGATCAGCCCCAAAATAGATCTAAACTACTGCTATGAAATAAATTAAAAACATTAAAAAAGAACATACCCGGAACTTTGTCTCTGTAGAAAACAAAGCGTCGTTTTAGCAACAGACTTTGGCTCCCCGAAGGTAGCTGCCTCCGTGCCTCTGAAACTGGTCCATCGAAGCGACCCGACACCACGCCTTCGAGCCAATTACCCGCTGAAGAAAGTTTCACTTTGAGAGCGATCCGCGTCTTAGACTTTGGATCTCCTCCTCGTCTTGCTAAGACGCGAACGGAGGAACGGAGGAATTGAGGAGGAAAGAATAATTTGTCTTGAATTGTGCGTGCTCAAACCTTTTCGGAGCTACACGATTCAGAGACTTGGTGCAATTTTTCCAAGGGATGTCGACCCCTATTTATATAGGAGGCCGGACCACTTGTTCTCCTCACGAGCAATGTGTGATTATTTAATTAGTAGAGAAAATTGGGATTAGTTTTGCCTTACACTAAGGCTCAACTTCAACCAATTTTCTCTCCCTCACCGTTGAGCTTCGGAAGTGATACAACCTATCAACTCGAAGAGCTATGAACGGTGAACGTATAGAAACAAACGGCGACGAATTCCGACTTGGTTTGACCCCTCAAACAATTGCTTAAAGTCAAGCAAAAAGTCACAAAATTTGCATTTTCGTTGCCGTCACAAGAAATTAGCGTTTCCAACAGAACTGTGTCCACCCACGGGTCCAGGCATGCCCACCCGCGCTAAGCGGGCGGGCTCGACCCGCCCGCATCAGCAGGCAGGTTTGAGCTCAGCCCGACCCGCCCAGCATAGCTAGTTAGGCTAGGCCATAACTGGGCAAAAGCCCAGTTCTGGCTTTTGAGTCATTTTTGAGCCGTCGAGCTCCGATTTAGCCGATTTTCGAACCGTTGGAAAGCAGGGTTCGAATGTGACTATCCCAAGAACCCTTGTAACCTATTTCTATGCTTTTATTATGCAAAAATATTCTTGTAAATATTTTACGATATATTTTCAACCATTTTGCATCATATGCAATAATCCCTTATATCATTACACTAATGCTTATATCAAACAATTTGCGACACTATTAAATCATATTTAACATAGAATTATTGTCACAAACTCTTTGTGACTTTAATTATTCTCGTGCACCCGAGTGCACTCCTCCTGAACCCTTCTTATTATTAAGACGTAAATCTCAGTCGGTGTGAGACCCTACAGCCTAACCCTACTACAGGTTGGGGCTCGAAACCCCTAGACGACAGTGACCACGAGCAGCAGGTGTCGCCCCTGTTTTAGCATCATAATTACGTGATTGAGCCATTAACAAAAGTATCATCAGGATCACTCTGATTGTGTCAGTGATGAATACCGCAGTTTTAGTCCATTCGTCATAACTATGTCACTGCTTAGCCTAGGTTATGGTAAAACGTCAACCCTACTAGCTAGCACTGGTCAGTATACATCGGTCTTTGGTATGTCCATGTTGTACTTCCTACAACATACCCCGGTCGAGGTTTAGCACAAAGAACTGTACTAAGCCTGTGACACTAACTACTCTTAACGGAAGAGACGAATCATATCTTAGTCACTACTTACCTCGTACGCTTCAAGTGCCACCCAACCTAAGACCTTTCAACGAGTGAAGACTCAAAACTAGATCATAGATATAAGTGACACCGTTCACGTACAATTCGTACAATGACATCAAGTCGAAAGGACCAACTAGCTGTAGTGACCCTGTGCTATGAGGAACAAACACTAGAAGGGGGGTGAATAGTGTTTTATAGAATTATAAGGAATTTACGCCAAATAAAACCCTAGTTAACCAACAAATGCAGAATGAAAGAAGTGAACAACAATCACAAGGAACAATGCAATGCTAACATGCAATCTACCCTGGTTCGGTGCCACCCAAGTCTCCCCGACTTATTACCGGTGCCCTAATCCAGCAACACCCGGATCACCTCTGGATACTCTAGCAAACCGCTAGAGATTTCCTTTAGCCCACTTGTGGAAAACCTCCAACAAGTACAATCGACCTACAATCGATGTCTGTGTATCCCACAACCCGGGAACACGCAAAGTCCTTAATCCCACAACCTGAGACTAAGCACACTCTCACAAACCGAGAGTAAAACGAAATCTTGACTCCCACAACATAGGATCAAGCCAATCCTCTCACCACCGTGAGTGTACAAAAAATATGAAGTATAAAGAATGAAACATAAAACTTCTTACCACAAAATCCTATGCCTTGAGAAATACTTACCAATTTGGGGCAAGAATGGATTTTGAGGAAGATGAGATCACCAAACCCTAGCTCCACCAAGATGTACATCAATAGATGGCTAGGGAGTAGATGGTGACTTGGATTCAAGCTATTAGCTTGAGAAGCTCACAAGGAATGAGAATCTCTCTTGAGGAGTTAGGCTCAAAGAGTAAGAGAGAGATTCTTGTGAGATGAGAGAGCTTGGAATTGGAGTTGAATGGCTCTTCTCAAAGGTGTGAAAATGTCTCTAATTTCAGCCTTGGATTACTGGTTTGAAGCACTCAAACTTATAAAGAGAAGAGAGAAAACGGTCACAAAAATCGTGGCATTAAATGCCCAACGGATCTATTTCTGAAGCTGCTTAATCGGTCTAAGAAGGATCATCAACCGACTAGATTGACAACTAGTCGGTCAGTGAACCTTCTTGGACCGACTAGATGGTTAACAGAGAAGATGGTGAAATCTGGGTAAGAACTAGTCGGTCTAAGAAGGATCATCAACCGATTAGATTGACAACTAGTCGGTCAGTGAACCTTCTTGGACCGACTAGATTGGCTTTTAATGCATTAACCACCCTTCTTGAACCAACTAACTGGTCAACAGTACATAGGCTGAATTAACAAGTATGGCTAGTCGGTTCAAGAAGGATTTCCAACCGATTAGATCGTCATCTAGTCGGTTGGTTCTTCTACTTGAACCAACTAAGATGCATAAGAAGCCGAGAAATGAAGCGATAAGCTACGAGAAAGTTTCTAATGGCTTCTAAGGCAATCCTAGAGATAAGATATGAAAGTTATGAAGATTTCTAGGCAAGTACTACTCAAGGCTTAACATTCTACTAAACCGAAGCTAGAAGATATAAAAGTAAACACGACAAACCGTCTTCAAAGCTTCAACATGGAGAATCCGAATCCCTTGACTTCATGAATACTCCTTGAACTTCAACGAAGCTCCATGCACAATGATCACGCGTTCTGAGGAAGTCTTAGGACGTCGCTTGAGATGAACAAAAGTACTTTGGCGACGATCTCCATAATTCTTCAATGTCTTGAGTCTTTTAGTTGAATGACTTGAATATCTTCAACGTCATAGTCTTCGAAGCTTTTAACTCATCCATTCCTTTCTTCTCTTTGGTTTGAATCTCCATTCATTTGTTGATGCCATTGGCTTGAGGTTTGAGGTAGCATTTGAGTTCTTCAAGCCAATGCTTCACTTTTGTTGATCTACCAAGTTCTCCACTTGAATCAACACATGTAGTCACTTTTGATCTTCTTGAATCTAATTGGTGACTTTTCAGCTAACTGCAAACACAAGAGTTAGTCACAATGATTTGTGTTTGATCATCATCAAAATCAAGGTGGAGAGTCCAATACTCAACATTCTCTCCCTTTTTGATGATGACAAACCAAATATAAACAAAACAAATAATTGTGCATTAAATATACTTACTCCCCCTGCAATGATGCCAATCAAGTTAATATCAATAATCAATTGCATCATTCAGCAGTTAATAGTGTGTGTATCACATGAGGTTGTGTATATATCGCATGAATGACCAGAAATAATATGCATACACAACTCAAATCATATAGGTGATACACATCATAAACATGAGCATGATTACCAACACATATATAATGTAATCTATATAAACCAAGGTAATCACCAATGCTCCCCCTGAATCATATACATGAACAATCAAACATAAAGTCTATATGATTCAAGTTATTGTTTAACACTCAACATTTAATAAGCACATCTTGTTTACTTCTCTCCCCCTTTGTCATTACCAAAAAGACATGGGGATATAGAAACAATAAATGCAACAATAGAGTGGAAAACATAAAGGTATATCAATTGTAAAGTTACCAATTGTAAAGTTCTCTAAAGTAAAGTTACCAATTGAAAACACGATATCAAAATAAAGATATCAATTGCAAGAGCACATATCCACCAACAACTCAACCACCTTCAATTATCACAAAAAGATAAGCAATAAGCATATGTGATAAAAGATTACAATAGATACTAATTGAAAAGAGTAGTGGGAGCAGTGTTAGAAAAGCATCAGAGCAAAATTAGCAGTAGCTACTAGCTATCAATATGATAAAGAATACGGATAACAATGCAATAATCATGACTATGGAAAATTCTTAACCATGTGTACAAAGTTATGTTATAATAACACACATTAAGTATAATGGCATGTGATATCAATAGTAGACATACCAAGTCATCTCCAAAAGTATCTCCAGCTAAACTCCACAAAGCATCTCCCAAATTAAGCATACCTAATTTAAGTGAAGTGTGCGATGTGGGGTGACAAAGTGATACAATGAAAATGAATATCAAATATCTATATCACGCAAAAGTGTTATGCAAAAATAGAGATAGTAACATCATAAAACGTATGGCATACACAATTCTAGCACCTTATGAAACTAATTGAAACAATGTTCAAAAGAACCATAGTACTAGCATGCATTCCAAAATAGATACTCATATAATGAGTCAAAGATAAGTATGGAATTCCATGAGCATAAGGAAGATAAGCACTATATCATACGCTCAAAACTAGCATCAAACAAGATCATGTAAAGATGATATCCAATATAAATAGTCTAACAATTGTAAATATGATACCAAATGTAAATATGATATGTAGAGATGATACCAATTGTAATATAACAGAGTATGGCAAGCATGCAAATACTGTCAAAATCATGATATTACTTGAGAAGGAAACCAAGTGAACAAATAGAGACATGATTTCATCCTAGCTCAATTATCACAAAGGATTCAACATGAGGCATAATGTGACAAAATATATTTTGAGCAAAGGCATGAAGATAGTCTACGATCAAAGTCACAAGGTAGGTCATAAACGAGTAAAGTTATCATGAACATCGCAAGCATGCATATCAATTGTGCGAATAGAATAAAAAGACTTGTGTAAGCACAATATAATTGGAGGTAGCATCAAAGAAGTCATAGTGCATCAAGATATATTTATGGAAGAATATCTATGACAGAATATACATATCATCAAACACAATATAAAGCTTATGTGATCGTGTAAAGCACAAGTCATCTCTAACATCTCATCAAAATAGCATAAAATATGAGCGTGAGATGAGAGATGACATAGTGAGAAATATAGCTTGAAGATCACTAACTAATATGAATAAATGTTATGTCACTTGTGAAAATATCATACATGAAAGATTTAGCTATAGACATGAAAGATCTCTTGAATAAAATTATAGCTAAACATCAGTCATGAAGTAATTAAAATGACAAGTAACATACATTGATCACCCCAAATCATATCAATACGTCTCATAAAGATAATCATACAAACCATAGGAAAAGTATGAGATGTGTGGTGATACAATGAACAAATATGCATAAAGATCCTAAATCATTAATCTTATACATGGCATGAATTATTTATAACATGATGAAGTATAGCATGGCAGCAAGAAATGAATCTTAAATGAAGGAATTGAAAAATTTTCAATGAAGATTAAGATCAATATACTTAATACAGTCTAATAAACAAGCAAACATGTCATACATATCAGTTATCATATCCAAAACATATAACAATCTTCACACAGAAGCATGCATGTGAGGAATACGATGTGTGATGACAACGTGTTCCAAAGATATGAACATCAATAAACAACTAACCAAATCATTATATGAATGTTATAGCTACCATGATACATGAGTCGTAATAAGACATACATGACATACATGAACATGGCAGTCACATAAACAAACAATTTTCATGAGGCTGTGACAAGAATGAGCTAATGAAGAAGTATGCTATATTACACAAATCGAAAATTTTAAACTACCAATTGTAAACATGGTAGTCAAAACCAATATATTAAAATACCAATTGTACAAAACACATACTTACAACCATTTAGCTCTCCCTATATGTGTGCATCTCCAATGCACCATCCTTTCCTTTGAATTGATCCATCATTTGTAAACCAAGGAGTGAGTAGGGTAGGCATCTTGTACAACAATCTGACAATTCAACAATTGGTGGTATCCAAAAACTTTTTGGAACCAATAGGTTAATGAAAAAAATCAAGTAGTCCAATAACCAATCATTTACCAATTGTAAATAATACTCATCAATAGAAATGCATGACATGCATTGAAATGAGTTAAGATAATCATGAAAATCATGCAAATCAGGAATTAACAATTCTCAACCATTAGAAATTTAGGTACACCTAGACTAATAATTCCTATGCATATGTTTTAATCACAATACATTATACAAGCAATCATCATTATGAATACACACATCTAATACAATAGTGTGTGCAGAAAGATTCCTCGTTCAATATGCATACGTGCACAAAATAAACATTCACTGCACACCACATATTGAAGGAAGGCATGAAAAGTAATACCACAAAGAGTGTGCATGAAAAGCATAAAGTATTAAATTTCAAAGCCAAATTTCTCTTTCCCTTTGGTATATCAACAAGATAGGAAGATGCAAATTGATAATAAATCACCAAAGGTTAGAGAAATCAACAAATTTATATGCACAACATAATACGAATGAAATGCAATGACATATAGATGAACATAACATGATAGCAATCAAAACATGTCATACTCCCACACAATCATACAAACTATGCAAACTTGAGAGTAGTGGACGAACTCACATATATATATATGGGTACAAAAAGATAATCATACAAGCATGGTACCCAAGCAATGAAACGCGATATGAGTCGCAAGAGAATATGTCATTCCTAACATACGATTCTATATGTGTGTTCATATCGTGCCTAGAAACAATCTTAGGAATCCAAAAGATAGTGATTTGGGATTCTTAAGAAGAGGAGGTGGCATGAGTATGAAGTTGGGATGCACGCTTGTGAAGTGGAACATAAATATTAGCGTGTCCCGTGCATGAAACATGCAAATGAGCATTAGTTCTAACATGACAATTTTTAAGCCACAAGTTATAAATAATCCTCGAATAAACATATGAGTAAGGATTATGAATACACAATGCACATTAGTCAAGAATTTGACACACGTGAAATACATAGACATGAATGACATACAAGACATATAAAATGCAAACATAGGATATGCATGAGATAGTCTCAAATAGAGAATGACATCTACATGCATCCAAAACACATGGATACCAAATGTAAGAATATACTTACATCATTAAGCTCCCCCTACTTTGGTGCATCACTTAAGCACCAACAACTCCATTTGAATGAAAATCTTTGCAAATCAAGGAGTTGGTAGGGTTGATATCCCAATGTGGATTGAACCTAGAAAACATAATTTTGGTTCCAAAAACCTTTTTGGATCCTATGGGTTAGTCAATAAGTTTAACAAACTAAATTCAAATTAATATAACCCATATCTTAGTGTAATCATACACAATATTAATGAAACATGTAATCGTGTTACAAGATAAATATTTAACCAAATACATGCATATACCAATTATACCAAAAATAAGTATATATATATTATAGTCCAAACGCATGACATGTATCACATGCAACAAAACATGAATATGAGCCAACGCATGTGTTGCAAGAAGAAATATTAAATATTCTAAATATGAAAATTATAAACACAATGATTTACAAATAATCATGCAATGGAAATTAAATTCAATATGAATTTACGTTTCTAATCACACATGAGCATGTAAGACCAAAATCCAAACAAAAGAATAAACTAATTCTAAACACAAATGCCTTGGTACCCATAAAATGAAAATAAACTTATGGTACTAAGCAAATGAAGGGTCAACGGAAACTAACCCTTCGGAAACCAAGTCCAAGAGGACCGTGATTTCCCAACATAATCATCATTCAAAATAATATTATGAATATAAGATTGCACATACACATCCTTAGCATGAGTGCTAGTGTTCTTAGGACCCCAAATAGTGTATGATTTGGGAATCCTCTTCCTAGTGGTTGCATGCACAAAAGGTTGATTTCTTCGTGGTGCATGTGGCCTAGGAGCATGAGATCTAGCAAGAGCATGAGGAACATTGTGTTGTGCAAAAGCATGACGATGGGCATATGATCCATGGTGTGGTGTTGCATACATACGTGGATGAATATGAGGTGTGTATGCATGAGGATGATCATGAGAATAAGCATGCACATGTGGATGTGATGTGTGATCATAAGCATGTGAAGGTGCATGAGCATGAGTACGTGCATGAGAGTGTCTCAAATGAGTGTTTGCACGTGCTCGTGGGTGTGGAACATAAAAATCATCATTCATGTGAACATGTGGGGTAGGAGGTGTGTTCCTACGTGGCATAGTATTGGTGTACATGAAAGCATGACCCTTCTTTGGAGGTCCACCCAAAGTGGGGTTCTTTCCAAACAAGGGAGGAATAGGAGTGGTGGTTTCCTTAGTAGTAGAACTACCCAAGTTGTTATAGACACCACTCGTGGATGCACCAGAGGATGGCCTCACAAAATCTATAGTTACTTCACTATAGGAGGTGCGTGCATTGGATGCACTTGCCTTAGAATAACCAAGGCCAACGCGATGGTTTGTCGGTAGTTGATTCTTTAGCAAATCATCCAAATTGTCCTTTCCCTTGTTGAATCTCTCAACAATGGAGGACATGAGCTCATATTTCTTCGAAATTAAAGAAATAGTAGCATCCAAGGTGGATGCATGTGTGGTGAGCTCGTGCACTTGGGATTTGAGATCCTCATTCTCAATGCCCAAGCAAGTGTTTTGAGATTGAATGTTTTCAATCTCAAGATCGTTACTATCCACAATAAAAACACAATCAAGTTGAGATTTGAGGGACTCCACCTCATTTCTCAACATACTATTTTGAGTAAGCAAACTTGCTTTCTCAATAGCGAGTGTCTCAACAATGGTGTCATTGTTAGAGGTGATACATGAAGATGTGTTAGAGAGCCTAGCACAATGGTGTCATTGTTAGAGGTGATACATGAAGATGTGTTAGAGAGCCTAGCAATCTTATTCTTAGCATCACAATATTTATACATAAGCTTTTGATATTTATCAAATAATTGCTTAAGTTCAATTTTAAGATCATCCGTTGTTGCCTCTTCATCGTCGCTACACTTGAATCGCTTGATTCGTCACTAGAGTCATCCTCTCGTGCCATCAAGCCCATGAATGAATCCCTTTCATCATTGGAGGAAGAACACTCCGAGGTGGACTCTTCTTGCTCCGCTAGCATGTGCCATATTTGATATGCCGTTGTTGCCTTGGATACACGCATAAGAATGTTATGAGATAAATACTCAAGCAAGATATCCATTACCTCTTGATGTTTCTTCACCAATTCTTTTTGCTTATTTGTCCATTCATGTTCAGAAGTGGTAGGTGCACGAAGGGGCTTTTCCACAAGCTTCCAATAATCCTCATCGATGGATTGAATATAGTCATTCATCTTCACACACCAACTTTGATAGTTGGGTGCAATGAGATATGGTGGAATAAGACTTTGTGTGATGTTGTTGTTGGTTGCCATAGCTATAACCTTGCTCTGATACCAATTGTAGTGACCCTGTGCTATGAGGAACAAACACTAGAGTGGGGGTGAATAGTGTTTTATAGAATTATAAGGAATTTACGCCAAATAAAACCCTAGTTAACCAACAAATGTGGAATGAAAGAAGTGAACAACAATCCCAAGGAATAATGCAATGCTAACATGCAATCTACCCTGGTTCGGTGCCACCCAAGTCTCCCCGACTTGTTACCGGTGCCCTAATCCAGCAACACCCGGATCACCTCCGGATACTCTAGCAAACCGCTAGAGATTTCCTTTAGCCCACTTGTGGAAACCCTCCAACAAGTGCAATCGACCTACAATCGATGTCTGTGTATCCCACAACCCGGGAACATGCAAAGTCCTTAATCCCACAACCTGGGACTAAGTACACTCTCACAAACCGAGAGTAAAACGAAAACTTGACTCCCACAACTTAGAATCAAGCCAATCCTCTCACCACCGTGAGTGTACAAAAAATATGAAGTATAAAGAATGAAACATAAAACTTCTTACCACAAAATCCTATGCCTTGAGAAATACTTACCAATTTGGGGCAAGAATGGATTTTGAGGAAGATGAGATCACCAAACCCTAGCTCCACCAAGATGTACATCAATAGATGGCTAGGGAGTAGATGGTGACTTGGATTCAAGCTATTAGCTTGAGAAGCTCACAAGGAATGAGAATCTCTCTTGAGGAGTTAGGCTCAAAGAGTAAGAGAGAGATTCTTGTGAGATGAGAGAGCTTGGAATTGGAGTTGAATGGCTCTTCTCAAAGGTGTGAAAATGTCTCTAATTTCAGCCTTGGATTACTGGTTTGAAGCACTCAAACTTATAAAGAGAAGAGAGAAAACGGTCACAAAAATCGTGGCATTAAATGCCCAACGGATCTATTTCTGAAGCTGCTTAATCGGTCTAAGAAGGATCATCAACCGACTAGATTGACAACTAGTCGGTCAGTGAACCTTATTGGACCGACTAGATGGTTAACAGAGAAGATGGTGAAATCTGGGTAAGAACTAGTCGGTCTAAGAAGGATCATCAACCGACTAGATTGACAACTAGTCGGTCAGTGAACCTTCTTGGACCGACTAGATTGGCTTTTAATGCATTAACCATCCTTCTTGAACCAACTAACTGGTCAACAGTACAAAGGCTGAATTAACAAGTATGGCTAGTCGGTTCAAGAAGGATTTTCAACCGATTAGATCGTCATCTAGTCGGTTGGTTCTTCTACTTGAACCAACTAAGATGCATAAGAAGCCGAGAAATGAAGCGATAAGCTACGAGAAAGTTTCTAATGGCTTCTAAGGCAATCCTAGAGATAAGATATGAAAGTTATGAAGATTTCTAGGCAAGTACTACTCAAGGCTTAACATTCTACTAAACCGAAGCTAGAAGACATAAAAGTAAACACGACAAACCGTCTTCAAAGCTTCAACATGGAGAATCCGAATCCCTTGACTTCATGAATACTCCTTGAGCTTCAACAAAGCTCCAGGCACAACGATCACACGTTCTGAGGAAGTCTTGGGACGTTGCTTGAGATGAACAAAAGTACTTTGGCGACGATCTCCATAATTCTTCAATGTCTTGAGTCTTTTAGTTGAATGACTTGAATATCTTCAACGTCATAGTCTTCGAAGATTTTGACTCATCCATTCCTTTCTTCTCTTTGGTTTGAATCTCCATTCATTTGTTGATACCATTGGCTTGAGGTTTGAGGTAGCCTTTGAGTTCTTCAAGCCAATGCTTCACCTTTGTTGATCTACCAAGTTCTCCACCTGAATCAACACATGTAGTCACTTTTGATCTTCTTGAATCTAATTGGTGACTTTTCAGCTAACTGCAAACACAAGAGTTAGTCACAATGATTTGTGTTTGATCATCATCAAAATCAAGGTGGATAGTCCAATACTCAACATTAGCCTATCATCACTAGAGATTTATCAATGACAGTTTAGTTAAGGTTAACCATTTGACAACTCTTTATTGGGTCATTCAGTGGACTCATTCTCCAATGAGCACATGTGTCTCGTCTCCGACTTTGCCAGGTCGGATGATTATGAGATCATCATTACCCTTTAGGATAAGACAAAAATACAATGGTCTGTCCGATGTTTTGATATCCATTTCTCGATACATCTATGACCATGAACATTTTAAGACTGAAGTTCATATCTGTCATACACTTCCCATAATCGAGATCCGCATCTAGATACATGTATTACCTTACTTTAAGTCTAAGAAAATTATCCAAGTATTAATAAACATTAAATCATACTAGGATAATTAGTACCATTTATATTTGAACAAGATGTTTTCTAGGATAAATTGCCTCTAGGGCATATATCTTCCTACAAACTCCTCCTGCATAGCCGCGACCCATTCGGGTGATTTAGCAGCAGCTTTGTAGGATAGTGGTTCCTCAAAGAAAATCTAAGTATGCATGTTGAGAGGTTGGTGAGGTTTGCTGATGTAGGCTTTCAAGCTGGTGATCATATGGTGAGTGGACTCGACATGGGTGGTGGTGGGTGGCTTGGGTGGAGGGTTTACCGGGAGATATGAGTATGGATGAGTCGTGGGATTGTGGATAGCCAAGAGATTGGGAGTCGGATGGATAGTTTGACTCGGTGGGTCGGCAACAATGGACGGTTGATGTGCAGGAAGAGGTGAAAGCCGAGAGGGAGAGGTCGAAGACAGAGTAGAATATTTTGGTTGTCAGTCGGGATACATCGCAGGTCAAGATGGAGAGTTTGTCGGCTGTTGAAGATTGTCTGCTTGCTGAAGAGGGGATGGTTGGTGGGGTGGAATAACTCGGGGATGAGTTGGAGGAATATGAGTCGGTGTAGGGAGTAACCTCGGGAGAGAATAGACCGGAGGTGGGTGGATATGAGTCAGAGGAGGCAGATTATTGGTTAGGTGAGGGGGTAATGGGTCGGAGGAGAACAATAATGAACCGGAGGTGGAGGATTAGAGGAAAGGTTAAAGAATGGAAAGGTTGCCTCTAAGAACTTTACATTGAGGCAAATTTTAATCCTCTGAGTGGTGAGTTCCATGCATTTGTAGGCCTTCCTATTTTCGGCATATCGAGAAAGACACAGGGACGCGATCGAGCTTCAAGCTTGTTGGGTTCATATGGGCGAAGGAAAGGATATCATAGACAGCCAAAAGCATGCAGCCAGTTGTATTCAGAAAGCCTGTGATAGAGAATCTCAAACAGAGACCTGTTGTGAAGATTTGTGGAAGGGAGGCAGTTGATGAGATACACTGCCATTATTATCGCATCAGGCTAATACTTGGTGGGCATGGATGCTGTTAAAAGAAGAGCAACAGTTGTGTCAAAGATATGCCAATGTTTTCTTTCGGTGGCACCATTTTGCTCTGGTGTGTAAGGAGTCGAAATCTGATGTATGATCCCGAGTTAACGAAAGTAGGAAGAAAATTGGTTATTGCAATATTTCCCGCCATCAGACGGAAAATTCATTATTTTCATGTTGAACTGCCATTTAACCAAAATTTGAAATTGTTGAAAGGCAGCAAACACATCAGATTTGTGAATTGAATGATATAGCCAAATATAACGAGAGTAGTCATCAATAAAACTAACATAATAGCGACACCATTTATTAGATAGAACATCTGTAGGGCCCCATACATCAGAGTGAACTAATGAAAGAGGAGAATCAGGTGTAGATGTAGATAGAGGAAAGGGGAGTTTATGAATTTTGCCCATAGTGCATTGAGAACAAGGTGTTTATGGAGAGAGCGTGAGAGACATTATTGAAGCAACTTTGGACACGATAAGGGGAGCTGTATGACCAAGGTGGGAGTGCCAAAGCGAGCCCGAAGAGGAAGAAGTGTGGAGTGTAAGGACCCTGGCTATGAGGAAAACACTAGAAGGTGTGGAATAGTGTTTATAAAATTTAACTAAGAAATTACTGTAATGCCCTACGTAGCTACTGCACAAGTACTAGAAGAGGGGTGAATAGTACTTTAAAATAATTAAGAAGATAATTCCTAATTATCTTGCAAACTCAACCAACAATGCAGAAATGTAAATATTGACAACAAATAAATGCAATCGCAAACAGACGATATAACGGGTTCGGATCCACCCAAGTCTCCCCGACTTGTTCCCGGTGATCCTACGTCCCAAACACCCGGATCCCCTCAGACTACTTGAGTTAGAAACCTCTAAATCAAATTTGCACTATGAAATACTTGTAGAAAACCTCTACAAGATCAAATCATACACAAATGAAATTGTGACTCCCACTAACCGGGATCACAAACAAACTCTCACAACCGAGAGTAAAACACTTGCGATAGCAATGTAAATGAAATAAGAACTTACCAACAAAATCATATGCCTTGAGTATAACTTACGATTTAGGGCAAGGAGGATTTTGGAGGAGAAGAATGGCACCAAACCCTAGCTCCAAGTAGATGACCAGCAATGGAAGTCTAGGGAGGGGTTGGTGACCTAGAATCAAGCTCTTGGCTTGGAAGGCTCACAATCAATGAATCTCTCTTTTGAAATAAGAGTGAGGGAGAGATTCTTGAGTGAAATGAATGAGCTTTGAATGAGAATTAATTGCTTCTCTTTGATTCTCTAAACTTCAATAAATATCAGCCTTGAATGCTATGAAAGCAGCCCTTCAAGTATATATAGGATTGAGGAAAGAGAGAGCAAAATTCGTGGCATTTAATGCTCCAACGACTCTATTCTGAAGCAGACTAGTCGGTCAAAGAAGGGTCACTGACCGACTAGTTCATCAACTAGTCGGTCGGTGATTCAACATGAACCGACTAACTGAAGAACAGCCAAAAGATGAAGTTCAGACAATATGAACTAGTCAGTCTAAGAAGACTTGCCAACCGACTAGTTTCACAACTAGTCGATCGGTGAGTGTTCTTTGACCGACTAAGAGTCAAAATAGTATGGGCTGAAATCAAGTTGAACTAGTCGGTCTGAGAACAAATTCCAACCGACTAGTTTCTCAACTAGTCGGTCGACAAATGTTCTTAGACCGACTAATGATAAACAGTAGCTCAGGCTGAAAAACTAAACACAGAACTAGTCGGTCTAAGAAGAATTCCAAACCGACTAGTTTCACAACTAGTCGGTCGGTGAACCTTCTTGGACCGACTAACTGTAAACAGTGAATGAGCTGAAATTAGTCAAGGCATTCTAGTCGGTTCAAGAAGCATTACCGACCGACTAGATAGCCATCTAGTCAGTTGGTTCTTCTTCTTGAACCAACTAACATGCACAAAAAGCCGTAAATTGAAGCGCGAAGCTTCAGGAAAGTTTGTATGGGCTTTTAATAAGATCCTAGCTCTAAGATATGATCGTTATGAAGATTAAAACGTAAGACCTACTCAAGGCTTAACATTCTATGAAACGAAGCTAGAAGACAATAAATAAAACTTGACGAACCGTCTTCAAATGCTTCGATTCAAATCTCTTGACTTCAATAATGGTCCTTGAGCTTCAACAAAGCTTCAAGCATACGATCACGTGCTTTGAGAAGTCTCGAGACGTCACTTTTGATGTTCATAGAAGTTTGGCGACGATCTCCATAACTGCGCTCACAAAGAGTTAGTTCACGATATTTATGTTTGTTCATCATCAAAACCAAATCCGGGGAATCAATACTCAACATTCTCCCACTTTTTGGTGATGACAAACCAACATAAATAATAATCGAAAATAATGATTCAATTGTAATTTACTTACTCCCCCTGCATTGATGACACGTTAATTCCATATTAAATAATAATCATAAGCATCAAGCAGACGAGGAAAGTATAAAATGTGAATCCAATTATCGAAATTTAGGATCTAAATCCATTTTTATATCTTAACTCCCTCTGAATCTAACATATCAAATTAGATTCTCGGAAAATTGCTTTAAATTATCATTTAGCACATTGTCATTATTAATTCTCTCCCCCTTTGGCATTAGCAAAAAGAGCGGGAGGAGATCAATGACAACAACAATGGCTTCAAATAAAAAAGCACGGGAGTCGTAGAATATGACCACGGTCCAAATGACACCAAAGGAAAATACGAAGTAAATCAAAGCGTGCCAATGAGACCATAGTCGATAATCGAAAAATAAAATCATCAAAACTCAAATTAATTTCACGTATTGAGTTATGGAATATACTCTCCAATATCAACATTCTTGATGGATTTAGTGCATGGAAAACAATTCTATGTTTTCATAGAAATAATTTCTATTAAATCAAGAAAGTCGTCGAGCGACGAAGTCAACATCAGAGACAAAAAGAATATAATGTACACAATGAAGTAAAAGTCAACATGATGTATATATATATATATGACAAAATGGATACATCCGATAACATACATAATATAAACGATCCTCAGATCGGGGCACAGCATACAACATATATCACAGCATACATCGTAGTATCACAAAACATGTATACATCAAAATACATTATATAACATCCAAAAAATATCAAAAGTACATCAAAACTCCAGAACCACCCAACCTATCCTACCCCACACTCTCACTACAAAATCTATCATCCAAAGTGCATAGGGAGAGTCCTCCAAGCAAGCTCAGGAGGAAGAGGCAGGGTCAGCAGCAGCAGCAGGCTCTGCAGACGGGGTGGTGGTCATTGGGTCAACAGGAGTGTCCACAGATGGGAGAGTCGCTACGGGAGTGGCCTCGGGAGCACCAGACGAAGTATCCACCGGAGGAATGGTGGCAGCAGGTGTGCTCTCGGGAGCACCGGCAGAAGTAGCAGCAGCAGCAGACAGACCCTCTGGGGCACGAGCAGCAGATCCAACGAGCTCCTGGAGCTCATCCTCATACATTTCCTCATCGTCAGAAACAGACAGATGAACCTCAATGCCAAAATGAGAACAGAGGCGAGCAAGCATCACCTCAGAGCGAGAGACACGAGACTCCACATGACGAAGGGAAACAGTAAACTCAACAAGTGTAGGAGCAGGAGTAGGAGCAGGAGGAGGATCAGAAGCTGAAGCTGAAGGGGTGGTCTTCTGAACGTGACGAAGCGCCGCAAGAGACTTCTTGACGGCCGTCGCATTCATAGAAGGACCAAGGGGACGCTCATCGTCGGGAGGGAGAGGGACCTTGAAGTGACGGAAGACGAGTGTCAAAAGGCAAGGGTATGGGATGCGAGCTGATTTTGTGGACTTTCGGATACACTCGAAAGAGTCCATCTTATCAAGAATAATCCTAGCCCAATTGATCTCGCTTCCTATGAAGAGAGCATAGATCAGCTTAAGGAAGGCTGGGATGGCAAGCTCGATGAGCCGTACTTCGGAAGGAGGCACGACTTCAAGATAATAGTGAGGGAGAGATTCTTGAGTGAAATGAATGAGCTTTGAATGAGAATTAATTGCTTCTCTTTGATTCTCTAAACTTCAATAAATATCAGCCTTGAATGCTATGAAAGCAGCCCTTCAAGTATATATATAGGATTGAGGAAAGAGAGAGCAAAATTCGTGGCATTTAATGCTCCAACGGCTCTATTCTGAAGCAGACTAGTCGGTCAAAGAAGGATCACTGACCGACTAGTTCATCAACTAGTCGGTCGGTGATTCAACATGAACTGACTAACTGAAGAACATCCAAAAGATGAAGTTCAGACAATAGGAACTAGTCGGTCTAAGAAGACTTGCCAACCGACTAGTTTCACAACTAGTCGGTCGGTGAGTGTTCTTTGACCGACTAAGAGTCAAAATAGTATGGGATGAAATCAAGTTGAACTAGTCGGTCTGAGAACAAATTCCAACCGACTAGTTTCTCAACTAGTCGGTTGACAAACGTTCTTAGACCGACTAATGATAAACAGTAGCTCAGGCTGAAAAACTGAACACATAACTAGTCGGTCTAAGAAGAATTCCAAACCGACTAGTTTCACGAGTAGGAAGATGAAAATTGAATTGTGCAGTTGTTATCACGAGTGAATTTATAAATAGAAAGGAGATTCTTGGAGAATTGAGGAGCATGAAGGCTGTCTTTGAGATGTATGGAAGAATGAGGAGAAGAAATAGAGGCAGTGCCAATTTTGGCAATAGTTACACTGAAGCAATGCCAACTAGGATTCGTCTGTTACCATTATACGGTGTCACCATTTCCAGTTGAAATGAGTCGAACGTGATATGATACATAGCACCAGTGTCGAGGTACCATTCACCACTTCCAGATGTGGTCAGTTTAGAGATATGTGCCTCCGACTTGTTAAGATGTGCCTCTTGCTTTTTGAGGTGGTCAGCGAGCCGAAAGCAGTCAAGTGTGTGATGAGTCGTATTGTAGCACACTTGACAGGGGATGTAACGGCCAGAGGCATCAGTCGGCACCCGACGCTTAGACGCATCCGACCGATGAAAACACCTACTTGACCCGTCTGCCGAGTGAAGGGGACGACTCGGTCCGCTTGCCGAGTTGAAAGGTCAGTGCAACCCGCCTCCCGAGTGAAAAGAGCGGGTCGGGCCGGGTGTCAAGCTATGATATTGATTGGCGGCCGAAAATCATCTCGGGTCGTCAAGCCGGGGTGACCCCTATGGTCTCAATCGTCACGCCGACCAAGGTTGGAGAAAAGGGCAGATGTGTTGGTTAAGGCAGTAGCAGAGGTCGACTGATGCTGTAGTTGCATGCTGGCCTCCTCGGCGAGGAGACTATTCCACAGTTCTTCAACAATATATGGCTTTTTGTGGGTTCTGGCCATGATGCGAAAAGAGTTGTAGGAGAATGGGAGGCCATGAATAATTTTTCAGACAACATGCCGAGTTGTGACAGTGTCGGGCCCTGCTGTGAGCAGTTGGTCGTAGATCGATTTAGCTTAATCTAGATAGGTCGACATGGATTCGTCTTCTATAGTGAGAGAATTTACTTTTCTTGAAGTAACTCGATGTGCCCTTCAAAGAGAAAGGAATATCGCGTCTCCAATTTTAACCGTAGTAGATGTGAGGAGGAAACACTGAGAATAATGTTGAGAGCAGAGGTGGACAAGGTTGCTTGTATGCAAACACATAGATGTTGATCAGTGACCAATCATTGTTGGAATGCAGGATTTTGAATTAGAGGAAGATGGTTTGAATCAGTGAAGGCGGGATTTGGAATAGTGGGAGATGGAGAAGGCGTCGATCCATCAATGTAGTTGAGGAAGTTGTGAGCATTGAGGACACCCACAACTTGCAATCGCCATAGAATGTAATTTGTAGAATCGAGGCGAGTGATGATAAGAGTGTGAAATTTTGAAATAAGAAATTTTAGGTTGGGAGAGATCAGCTCCATCTAAGAAGGATAAAGGTTTTTGATAAGAGAAGTTGGTTTGAAATTTTAGGAAGATGATAAAGGATCATATTGCTGTGAAGCAGAAATGCTCTGATACATGAAGAAATTATATAAACGGAAAATTTACGACTGGTAGAAGAAGATGAAGAGAAACCAGCAAAACATTTCATTTCTCATGACGTGTTTAAATATACAGAGTATCAATGGTATAATAGTAATTTACGTGAGGAGAGAAATCTAGATTTATTAACAAACATTGATTACGGATCTTGGCAAGATTCGGTGCAATGCATCGGGTCACTATTTGATGGAGGTGACAATGATGGCCGCCGGATATTGTGGAGATTTTGGTTGACTTGCGTGATTTGCTTGATATTCCTTGTATTTATTAACAAACATTGATAGTGGATCTTGGCAAGATTCGGTGCAATGCACCGTGTCACTATCTGATGGAGGTGACAATGATGGCCACCGGATATTATGGAGATTTGGTTGACTTGCGTGATTTTCTTGATATTCCTTATATAACCCACCCAACCTCAAATTTCTACATCTAAATTTATTTTCTTTTCGCTTTCAATGGAGCCGATCCCACCCAAACCTCAAATTTCACATCTCCAAGTTTCCGTCGCTCATCACAACTCGCCTTGACTTCACCAACTACATTCTCTGGCATTCACATGTGGACGGAGTTCTTAAAGCCCACCGATTATATGGGTATCTTAATGGCTACTCATGCCCATCCTCCTACCATTGCGAATTCAGTCGCCACCGACGCGGAGCCTCTTCTGCACATCGCAAATCCGGAGTATGAGTCTTGGATTCTTATAGATCAACATCTATGTATGTGTCTCCAAGCCACTCCCACCACCTCCGCTCTTGGCATTGTTCTTAACGTCATCTCAACTTTTCTGGATGAAGCTTGAGACTCGCTATGCTGCTCTTTCTGAAGGACACATCGAAATTATTTAGAATGAACCCAACACGCTCAACATGGAAGTCGAATCCATGACTGCCTACCTAGATCGAGCGAAGGCGCTTTATGATCAGTTTCTTAAGACTGATCCCGGCATATTAACGATAAAGTAAATGGTGCGTCAAAATCTAAATGGCCTTCATCCTGCTTATGGATCATTTCTGAAATCACGAAAGACCATACTTGATTGAGGAACTTTGGAGATGCCTCATAGCTAATGAGGCGAATATGAAGTTGGATCGCACCGATGTCCTCCACACTGCTGCTTCTACTGCGGCCCTAATTACCAGGGCTAATCGTGTTGCCTCCTCTGAATGCTACGGGGGTTGCGATCCTTGACTGGGTGGACACGCGTATTTAGCAACGTGAATTCTAATTTCAACACGGATTCCAAACCCGCATTCAGTCGTCATCTGCCTCTTCACACGATCGTGATTCACGGGGTGGTGGCCATAGATCCACATGTCCTTCTTAGCGTCGACGCTCGGTTTCGCACACTGCATTGGGTGATCTGATTCCATGTCAGGCTTGGGGTAAGTAGAATCATCATACTCTTGACAGCTTTTGCCTATCGGATCACATTTCGGTAAAGGCACACTTCACCCAGCAGCCAACTTCGAAGTTTGCCAACTGGTATTTGGAAATAGCGCTAAAACCCACGTTACTCCAAATGCTACTCAATTGCTAACCCTTATTCCTTATTACAGTACCAAAAGAAACATTGTTGGTACTGGCACGAGCACCAAAATTTCCAACATTGGTCACTCTGTTCTTCTTTCATCGTCGGCATCTTCTTCCTTGCATCTACTCAATATTTTACAAGCACATCATATTTCAGAAATTTACTTTCTGTCTATAAATTCACTTGTGATAACATCTATTCAATTCAATTTCATCATCGGGATTTGTCACACAAGATGTCAAAATCGGTCGAGTACTCCTCTAATGTCCGAGTAAAAATTGGCTTTATCGCATAACATCAGGTACTCTTGTCTTGTCCATGTTGGTGGCCAGCTCGTCTTCTTCCTGGTAGCATGCCCACTTTAGTCATCCAACTTCTGCTGATGTTTCACAAGTTACTCGCAAGTTGTCAATAAAGATTCCCTCTCTCAAGTCATGTTCCACGTGCTCTATGAGTAAGAGTCGCAATTTACCATTCTATGTGTCAAACTCTTTAGCTAGTTCTGTGTTATCTTTAATTCATTCTGATGTTTAGGGTCCCATCCCTATCATGTCAAATAAAGGGTTTAGGTATTATGTCAGTTTTATCGATGATTTTTCTTGTCACCTTTAACTCACAAATCTGATGTATTTAGTGCCTTTCAACATTTTCAATTAATGGCTAAAAGACCATTTGAGTCCAAAATTAAAAAATTCGATCTGATTGTGTGGGAGAATTTTGTAATCATCAATTTTCATCCCTTTTTCACCGACTTGTGAGCATACATCAAACATCGGTCCCCTACACTCCCAAGCAAAACGGTGTTGCTGAACAAAAACACCGCCATATTATTGACACAACCATCTATTTATTTCTTACAGCTTTAATGCCAATGCAATATTAACCAGATGTGGTCTTGATAGTCATTTATCTTATTAATCGGCTTCCCATTTCGACATTGTATAATCAGTCTCCCTATGAATTCCTCCACAAGAAGCTTCCAAACTATAAGTGGCTTCTGGTCTTCGGCTTCGGCTGCCTTTGCTTTCCATGCATCCACCCCTACACCAAGAATAAACTTCATGCACGCTCCCAACAATGTGTATTTTTTGGGTATGCGACACATATGAAGGCATATAATTGCTTGGACCTCAAAACCCACAAGGTATATTACTCTAGTTATGTAATATTGAAGAACCGGCATTCTCTTTACATACTCACTCTCATAATCCAAATCCCCTACTACCCATTGTCAATACCATTCCCCCAGGTCCAGCAACACCTCTTCTCCCCGCCACTGCTGCCCTCTCCCACTTCACTTTCTCGCCTGTCCATACCAAAGGCTTTGACCACCCCTTCTAATCTCCCTCGTCCCTCTGATCTAACACCCACATCTAATCTAGTCAAGCCAACTGCCAACCCCACTCATGCTGTCACGCCCCGCTTCCCAGGATACCCGGAAAGTACGAATCCGTCCCAAGTATTCCTGAAGAGGCAAGTGTGATGAGAAAAGAAAGGAAAAGAGAGTACAAAAAGAGAACATAGGACAATGCGTACATGCTGGGATGGTACAGTTAACGCTCCAACACACAGACAAAGAACACAGAACACAGATATACAAAACCATCATTTCATGTATATATATCAGTTCAAGTATAAAAACCATATTACAAAGTACAATGACATAACCCAATGAAACATCCCACTACAATCCACTCCTTAGTATATCCTGAACTTCAACCTCCAGCTCCTTGCCAACACTCTGCCACATGTATACTACCTGTGGGAAAGGGGGGGCGGACATGTCAAAGCGTGACCAGTAGGAATGCCCAACTCTAAATGGCATATTATTTTACAACATAGGCTACAAGGGTACAAAATGACATAATGACAATAAGACATGAAAACATGTATAAGAGAGTATAAGTGAGCATAAATAAGCATGTGAGCATAACGATGAGCATGTGAGCATGAATGTCATAAGATCATAATTGTGCATAATCATAAATATAAGTAACAACAATATTTGGTACACCTACAAAATCGTTCACTTTAGTTAACTTGCTTATGTTAAGTGGTGGACATGAATATAGAAATCATATTGTCATGGTCAAAGTGCTAATGAGTTCTTTGGCATGGATTCCTATTTTTTCTTTTATTTCTTTCAAATTTCATTACTCATTCACATATGATCATGCATCTCCTTGTGCACCCCTTTTTCCATCATAACATAACCTAGAAATCCATGCCAACCTCATACCATGGCTAACTTAGCCATGGCAATAGGACCCCACTTCATTCCATCGCATTCCAATTCATATATCAATCTCCACGTCCATGTATTCATCTTTCAGTATCATTTGTCACATACCCATGGTTCAAATAAGATCTCATCACAACTTGTACTCTTGCCTTAAGGAAAATTTCCACAAACAACATGTCTTTCATATAGAAGAAATAAAGCATGACAATAATATCTAATACATGGCATATTACAAATTTGTTTTGATTCTGGATTCTGGAAGATAATTAAATATCAGGCATTTACAGCTAGAATCATAGATGGTGCTCAACATGAAGATTGTATGTAATTTAATGGGGATTCCATATTGTCCAGAAATGAATTATTTGGAAAATTGTGGAGGGAGTTATTGTCTGAACAATGCAGAGTGGTAGAACCTGCCTAAAAATGATATACAGATAAAGATTAGCTCTTTCAGTGTAAGTGCAGTCAAAATATTAGTTCGGTCTCTAAGTGAAAGTTGTAGATGACTTCATACGCTTTCCAAATTATCTTAAATCATCACATTTGGAGTATTACGTTAAAAGTTATACCCATTTTACTGTACAGGACAAAGTTGAAATCAGAACAGAACATCATCCTATTGCAATTTACTCCAACATGTTACTATAACAAAACAAACATGGCAATTAAACACATAATGAAACATGCTTGCTTAGCATAACATATTGAAAAGGGAATCATAATAAGGGTAACATGGCAATATGGACATGAGGCACAATAAAAAGGTAATATGGAACTTCAAGCTAAGTTAGCATAGCAACAACTTGAATTCATTTGTACAACAACTAATAATAACATGCCATTAAGAGCGAGGATTCCTACCTATCAAGTCCATCTAAAACTCCATCATTCTCCTCCAAATCCAAAGGAGATAAAAGAAAAGGAGAACAGAAAGAAAAGTAAAATGAAAGAATGAATGAAATCATGTCATATTCTCTCTTTTGTATTTTTCCTTCATTTCCTTAATTTCCTTTTCTCCAAAAATCCATGAGAAGTCATGTGTCTCATGACTCATCTAAGATGAAGCTTAGTGTAATGCTAGGCGTCTTCCTTAGAAATTTAGGATGTAAGGAAAATAACTAATTATCATGAAATATAAGAAAAGACTCTTATACCCCTTACCAACTCAATAAGCCGAATGATCATTCTACCCTTACTCCTCCTATCTATTAACAAGAAAACCATTCTAGAAAACACCCCCTCTGTCACGTCCCGTTCCCCAGGATACCCGGCATTAATTAATAATTTTTTTCCCAAGTATCCTGAAGAGTGAGGGTGATGAGAGAGGAAACGAAAGAGAAAGGAGAAACTGAACAAGCAGGCCACTGCGCACATGCTGGGATAGTACACGTGAAGCTTCACAGTAATATCAAAACAACACCATAAATAATTTAGATCAATAACAACATATCATATATAACGACTTCCATTAATTTACATAGCCCAGGTATACCACTACATATACACCATCACTCTCCACCTCCAAGATAGCCATGTCACTACACAAGCTACATCTCCCACCAAGTGCTACTCCTGAAACCCAACTCCAATTCAAACATCAACCATGCTACCTCTGCTACCTGAAAAATAGGGAGGAGCAAGTCAATGCGTGCCCCAGTAGGAATCCACTTGGATTTGGAACACCAATTTAAGGTTATCAACCACTAAGCAAGGCATGAGAAATAAGACTTGTAAAGTAAATAATATGGCAAAAAGTAAATAGCTAAGTGAGGGATCATAACCGTGGCTAGATGTCGAGTTACTGCAAGAAAAGGGTTAGCACGAATAATAATACAGATATTCAAGCAAACATTATCTAATAAGATAAGTACAAGTGCTAGAGGTATGTCACAGCATCACAAGCAAAGCAGGTGAAAGGAAGAGGGAAGGTGCCACCAACATGAGAATGTAACATGTGCAATTCTTATTTGTATGATTGAGTTAATTAATTGAATTAATTGGGAAGTTGGGTAAACTGTGTGATACCAGGACCTGGACTTCACCCCCAAATTTGGGGTGAATATAGCACACGGCGCAGTAGACACGGGCACTGTACGACACCGGGCCTCTCAGCTCCCCCGTCCCTGGCAGGAGTGAGGCTCTCCCACAATAACACAACCTCCGTATGTCCCCTTCACTCCTGGTAAAGGTAAGTGGGTATAAATATCAAGAATCACATAATCATTTCCCCCAACTTCTCAGTCCAGGCCTCAAATCCACAATTTACTCAAATCCCACCTAAACCCGGGTTTTGCTAACTCACCCTCATTAGAGAGGACTGAGACATTCTAAATCATCAATTAAACATCATAAGTCATATTATAAGAATCATGAAGGCATGGCTTCACCATATTGACACTCCTCATTCGTATTGATCTGGGTCATGCACCGAAGTGCCATACCCTCAGTCATCACCTCATCACATGGAAATTTGGGTCATGCACTCACGTGTCTTGCCCTTCATCACATAACATACACATTCACGTATAACAACGTAGCCATGCCATTCATGTCCTCACCATCATCAATTTATAACAGGGTTCTTGGTACAAGAGCATATAATCTCATTTATCATGTTTCTTTAATTTCACCTTCATTGAGGCATTTCAACAAACACGTGGCATGCGCCATATCAATGAATACTATCACATTAGGAAATTTAGTGACACATAGCATGATTAAGCATTCGTTCAAGTAGCACAACATCCATGCATAATAGAATGGAAAATTTGACATCGCCACAAGTTTCAATATTCAACTAGACATTCCAGCTTGCTGGAATTGCCAGAACAGCTACAAGATCAGCATTTTGGATCTATTTTTCTTGTGAATTTGACAAAATGTCCTAAATTAAAGTTATAGATATATTAATCTTGGAATCACAGATAAATTTCATGCAAAAATATTAAGTAAGTGATTTACGGTGAATTATTTGGTGAAGTGTGTCAAATCTGTTTTTCAGACAGATTTCAGGGTCTGTATTGAAATCCAATTTTGGACATGTTACAGCAAGAAATTCGACATATAAGTACTGTGATGAAATTTTAGAAAAACTTGTTAAATTTCTAACAAGACCAAGAACAAAAAATTCCATTGTGTGTGCAGGTGTTCAGGTCAATTTGGCTAAACTGTGTTAAAACTGAAAATCAAACAGACATGCTGTAAAGTTGGAATTTTTGCTCCTACTTTCTGAATTGAACATATATCAAAATTTATATGATTTTGGGGTAGAACTTCAAGATCTATAAGCCTATATTTTTTTCGAACCCTAATTCAAGCTACAGTAACCAGGATTACAGAAACAACACACAACAAAATTTCAGGATTTCAAAGGGGTTGTTTTTACTAAGAATTTTCAAGGGTTACTTTGAAAAATTGAAACATGGTACATGAATTTTCACCATACCTAATACATATTAAATTAAACATGCTATAAAAATATAATAGCAAGAATTAATTTAATGGAATTCCAAATCCAAGAGATCCCTACCTCAAAACTTGATTTTCCCCATCTCTTTCTCTTTCTTTCTTCTCCACCTTCTTCCCTCTTGCAACCACTTGAGACTCTTGATTTTTGGAGGGTTAATTAGGGTTTTGGATTGAAGTAATTAGGATAAAAGGGGGAGGGATGGCCGGCCTAATTTGGGAGGGAGAGGAAAATGGAAAGATGATGGGAGAAGAAATGAGAAGATAAGAGAAAAGAGAAGAAACCCATAGAAATTTCTACACTTCTCTTACTTGCTCCATAAGCCATTCACCACTTAAAATGACCATAATACCCTCCTAAAAATGCCCCTCAACCTTTAGGTATTTACAAGTTTGCCATTACTTTATGCACCGACCACTTAAGTATGTACGCACAACAGCTTTCGTCCAAATGACCGTTTTGTCCATCACCTTTCTAAAAATTTACGGGGGTTGCCATTGACCCCTAACCCATTTCACACTTGCATGGCTTCCCTACACATACCTATGCATGCCTACACATGCATACATGACCCACGCACACACATCCAACACATTCCTGTTGTTTTACACCCACGACGTCATGTGCACTTCTCCCGCATTCACATTTCGCATTCTCTTCCCTTAGCCACGTATTACGGCCTAATCCCCTTGTACTACGTCACATACATCGATATCTACGCTTATTTCATGCCCAAATATGCATCGTAGGTAGAAATACCACGTGTGTTCAATAGAATACCCGTATAGTGCAAAATAGGGCTTGACATCCTACACACCTTAAAATAAAGTCCGTCCTCGGACTTCCTAGGGTGTGAACCTTGTCGAGGTTAGCTAGGTATGATGGTCTTACTACCCATAAAGTACAAACAAGAATACGTATCTACACCACACTTATATACACTATATGCTTCCCTATCATCCATACACATCTGCATCGCACACATGTCACAGATACATCCTATTACTCATCTAGTAGCACATCACTATATGCATCATTACATACACATACGTATATATTCTTCACATAAACATCTAGGCACACATATTCACACATTAACATATACATCAAACGCCACAAATAAGTCTCTATACGTATTAATACACGTATTTAGATCACTACTCATATCTATATGCATAGGACATCACACCATATCCATATCACGATACATAAGGTATTCATACATGGCATGCTTTCAGATACATCACAATACATTCAAGTATAAACGATTTATGTTCTATCTCTTTATATATTTACATATACGTCTACATCCATGCACAAACACCCAGCAATACACATTAATCTACACACCATTGCTTGATAAACATGGTCACTATCACGGTGTCACACCGTATGTACCCCGGATCCATATACTCCCAATACTTAGTCACATGGGCTCACTCACATTCATAGGCACATAAATACCTATATACACACAATATTTAGTCACATCCATACATACATTTACGTGCACGTACTAACATATGCATGATCAAGTCACATAAGGTTCACAATCATAACTATAAATAAGTATATACCTAACCTCACATCCATAGCAGTGCACCTACTGCCTCACACAGATAGGTACATATACCACACACAATACACACAAGAGTGCACAAACATAATATGTTTCCCCCATATGTTATATATATAGCCACCCTTGTATATTCTACGCACATAGTGCCATATTAGTCAAATAAATATAAATATCCATCTACACTCCACACCTGCGTATACATATACAAACATTCACACACATATCAATACTTACATATCAAACAGTTTCATTCACTTATATTCATCAAATATGTGTATATACACTTATATTCCATATCTACCATATTTACATCGACATTGCATATTTATATACATACACGCGTGCTCTGGTACAGACCCCCATGTATACACACATACAAACAAGAATAAATTTATCCTAGGCACACAGAGATACACCTGGATAGACAACCCTATAGGATACATCAGCAGGTAAACAAACAAAGATATGTATAAGTATATCCATTCATTCATTCACCCAATATACACATCATTACATATTCTCCTACTACACACTACACCTACATGAACACATCGCTATGCTCCATTGTGACACGTATAATAGAAATCCATACAACTATGATACATATTCACGTATACGCAACAAGTAATACCCCACATAGATATTTCACAAGCACACACTCGTTATACACCCACAGATGTATAAGTATCAATACCATACATAGATCCCTGAATCTACATGTAGCCAAATACATGTACACATAATACATGTACACACATACACACACGACTACTATACTAATAGTAGATACGCACACAGACATGCATATATTTATGTGTGTGTGTGTGTGCGCGCGCGTGTGTGTACTAGGACCCATGCACCATGCACATACATTACCATGTATGGGCACACACGCCCTTTCATACATACCATACGCATCCTGCTATTACACACCTATACCGTTAAGCTACTCAAACTATACTAGCAGGTAGTCGGTAGCTACCTATACCACTATATACTTAGCATCCAATATATCCACACTTTTACTAGCATCCTAGTACATACACAAATAAGTGTACTTCAATAGTCATACACTTTCAGTAGATAGGCACACCCCAAATACGTACACATTCCTATACTGATACATGCATATCAGAATAGGGATCATTCACATACATATACATATAACCACTCATAAGGCATACACCAATGCACGTTCAGTAACACATATATACGGTCACACCACGCTTGCTACAACACACCTACATACATACAAGTATCGCATATACCAATACATAATCCCCCTCATGCCGCTATATACGGAAGGGTACGTGCACTACATATACATCCAAATGGTCCTATAGGCACCATTCCACCTGTAAGCATATACACACATTTATACATATACCATAACTCCACTTAACCATGCAAACCCATATCCATCCCACTTATACATGCACTGTATAATCTCAAATCCTTACATTCATCACATTCTACCTATGATACACGTCACACTTATACCCCTATCTCATGTTAGGCACGGTATACGACTAAGAGTTTAAACTTAGGGTGGACGGGTCTAAAGCACCAATACACACCTCAGGACGCATTTATCCCAAACACTCGGGAGCATTACTTATATTATCCATACGTCCATTACGTATCTATATCGCTACCTACACACCATGCATGTCCATTGCACAACACCTATCTTCACGCAATAATACAACCCACGACCATATACCAAATTAAGACAATATATCGGTTCATATAGACACGTAGGCAGCACATACACATACTCGCAGTCATTCAAATCTAACACATTAGGAATTCATACACTAGCAATGCAACACTAGCGATATATACACACCAATATCCCAACATTTATCTACACCACCTACCCATACAAGCATACATATATTCACACACATGCACTTTCCCCCATACATCCAAAAACAATGTGGACACCCCACTGCTCTATCTGTACAAGGATAGACACACGCATAAGAAAACACTTACATGCACTCATATCACATACGTACACACCCTCACCCACGTCTCTACAAATATATAATATCACCGCTAGCTAATATGTATCCACCAGTATACATCCACTAACAAACATATACTTATCACCTATACCTCAGAGTCATACAAGTGTAACACATACTTACTCACATACCGGTATCAGGTATCTATGTATAAACGCCCACACATATCCATACACCACTATAACCATTCAGGATACATGTAACTTTCATGTCATTCAAATATAAATACATATAATGACTATAAGTATGCCACAACATATATAATTCTAATGTCCAAGCACAACAAACGCACTTATACACACGGATTCATACAATTATAAATACATCCGTATATCCTCAAATACTCATCTATAGTATAATACATCGCAGGAAGTTCATCCCCGAACTCCCAAAAGCTAGGGGTTCAATGGTGGATCACTTAAAACTCTAAGGTCACTAAGGTCTCTACCCACCTTAGGCTAAAGTATCCCGATCAAATATTGAAGCATTACATGTACTATCCTTACGCACATCGCAGTGGGGTGACCTGCATGGGCCGCCAAAAACTGTCACGCCCCGTTCCCCAGGATACACGGCATTAATTAATAATTTTTTTCCCAAGTATCCTGAAGAGTGAGGGTGATGAGAGAGGAAAAGAAAGAGAAAGGAGAAACTGAACAAGCAGGCCACTGCGCACATGCTGGGATAGTACAAGTGAAGCTTCACAGTAATATCAAAACAACACCATAAATAACTTAGATCAATAACACCATATCATATATAATGACTTCCATTAATTTACATAGCCCAGGTATACCACTACATATACACCATCACTCTCCACCTCCAAGACAACCATGTCACTACACAAGCTACATCTCCCACCAAGTGCTACTCCTGAAACCCAACTCCAATTCAAACATCAACCTTGCTACCTCTGCTGCCTGAAAAATAGGGAGGAGCACGTCAATGCATGCCCTAGTAGGAATCCACTTGGATTTGGAACACCAGTTTAAGGTTATCAACAACTAAGCAAGGCATGAGAAATAAGATTTGCAAACTAAATAATATGGCGAAAAGTAAATAGCTAAGTGAGGGATCATACCTGCGGCTTGATGTCGAGTTACTACAAGAAAAGGGTTAGCACGAATAATAATACAGATATTCAAGCAAACATTATCTAATAAGATAAGTATAAGTGCTAGAGGTATGTCATAGCAACACAAGCAAAGCAGGTGAAAGGAAGAGGGAAGGTGCCACCAACAGGAGAATGTAACATGTGCAATTCTTATTTTTATAATTGAGTTAATTAATTGGAAATTTGGGTAAACTGTGTGATACCATGACCTGGACTTCACCCCAAATTTGGGGTGAATATAGCACACGGCGCAGTAGACACGGGCACTGTACGACACCGGGCCTCTCAGCTCCCACGTCCCTAGCAAGAGTGAGGCTCTCCCACAATAACACAACCTCCGTATGTCCCCTCCACTCCTGGTAAAGGCGAGTGGGTATAAATATCACAAATCACATAATCATTTCCCCCAACTTCTCAGTCCAGGCCTCATATCCACAATTTACTCAAATCCCACCTAAACCTGGGTTTTGCTAACTCACCCTCATTAGAGAGGACTGAGACATTCTAAATCATCAATTAAACAATATAAGTCATATTATAAGAATCATGAAGGCATGGCTTCACCATGTTGGCACTCCTCATTCGTATTGATCTGGGTCATGCACCGAAGTGTCATACCCTCAGTCATAACCTCATCACATAGCAATCTAGGTCATGCACTCACGTGTCATGCCCTCCATCACATCACATACACATTCACGTATAACAACGTAACCATGCCATCCATGTCCTCAACATCATCAATTTATAACAGGGTTCTTGGTACAAGAGCATATAATCTCATTTCTCATGTTTCTTTTATTTCACCTTCATTGAGGCATTTCAACAAACACGTGGCATGCGCCATATCAATGAATACTATCACATTAGGAAATTTAGTGACACATAGCATGATTAAGCATTCGTTCAAGTAGCACAACATCCATGCATAATATAATGGAAAATTTGACATCACCACAAGTTTCAATATTCAACTAGACATTCCAGCTTGATGGAATTGCCAGAACAGCTACAAGATCAGCATTTTTGATCCATTTTCTTGTGAATTTGACAAAATGTCCTAAATTAAAGTTATAGATATATTAGTCTTGGAATCACAGATAAAATTCATGCAAAAATATTAAGTAAGTGATTTATGGTGAATTATTTGGTGAAGTGTGTCAAATCTATTTTTAGAAAGATTTCAGGGTCTGTATTGAAATCCAATTTTGGACATATTGAAGCCAGACATTCGACATATAAGCACTGTGCTCAAATTTTAACTTTCTAACAAGACCAAGAACATAAAATTCCATTGTTTATGCAGGTGTTTAGGTCAATTTTGCTAAACTGTGTCAAAACTGAAAATCAAACAGACATGCTGTAAAGTTGAAATTTTTTGCTCCTAATTTCTGAATTGAACATATATCAAAATTTATACGATTTTGGGGTAGAACTTCAAGATCTAGAAGCCTATATTTTTTCGAACCCTAATTCAAGCTACAGTAACCAGGATTACAGAAACAACACACAACAAAATTTCAGGATTTCAATGGGGTTGTTTTTACTAAGAATTTTCAAGGGTTACTTTGAAAAATTGAAACATGGCACATGAATTTTCACCATCCCTAATACATATTAAATAAAACATGCTATAAAATCTCCACCTTCTTCCCTCTTGCAACCACTTAAGACTCTTGATTTTTGGAGGGTTAATTAGGGTTTTGGATTGAAGTAATTAGGAGAAAAGGGAGAGGGATGGCCGGCCTAATTTGGGAGGGAGAGGAAAATGGAAAGAGGAAGGGAGAAGAAATGAGAAGATAAGAGAAAAGAGAAGAAAGCCTTAGAAATTTCTACACTTCTCTTACTTGCTCCATAAGCCATTCACCACTTAAAATGACCCTAGTACCCTCCCAAAAATGCCCCTCAACCTTTAGGTATTTAAAAGTTTGCCATTACTTTATGCACCGACCACTTAAGCATGTATGCACAGCAGCTTTAGTCCAAATGACCGTTTTGCCCATCACCTTTCTAAAAATTACAGGGGTTGCCATTGACCCCTAACCTATTTCACACTTGCATGGCTTCCCTACACATACCCATGCATGCCTACACATGCATACATGACCCACGCACACACGTCCAACACATTCCTGTTGTTTTACACCCACGACATCATTTGCACTTCTCCCGCATTCACACTTCACATTCTCTTTCCTTAGCCACGTATTACGGCCTAATCCCCCTTGCACTACGTCACATACATCGATATCTACGCTTATTTCATGCCCATATATGCTTCATAGGTAGAAATACCACGTGTGTTCAGTAGAATACCCGTATAGTGCAAAATAGGGCTTGACACACTCAATTTAAATAGATAATTACAATCGTGCCTCTATTCACACATACAACTACATGTACATACAAAATACACACATTTATACATACACATATATATATCTTCATGTACATTTATTATACACACACACATCCATACATGCACTTACACAATATTTATGCATATACATTCATACACAAATATAAAATACATCTAATACCACCTTACATATAACTATACACTAGCTACCATACTCATCAATACATACAAAGTATACTTAGTATACAAATATACATACAACACACACATAATTTACACATATCTACACATTACACACTATACACATCACAACATACGTGTCTGTTAAAATATCTCTAAATACATACACACATCAACCATCTATAGTCACACATATTCACGTATATATATATATATATATATATATATATATATATATATATATATATATATATATATACGTGAATATGTGTGACTATATATATATATATATTCTCACACACATCAACCATCTAACCCGGGGGCCGTTGAGGGCACGGCGGTCACCCCCCAGTTTGCATAGTCTCGACCGTGCACTCGCCTTACCCTCCTAAAAAAAGCCGAAGGCATGGGGAGGGGGTTGGGGATTTTTCTGGGTTTTCATATATATATATATATATATATATATATATATTCACACATAGTCACACATATTCACGTATATATACATCTTCATACATATTCACACATACACCAAGTCACATACAACTAGTTACAACTATACAGTCACACAATTATAGTATTTCACACCTAGGGTATTACACATGCTCCACAACTGCTTTCTCTATCGGCTCTCCCAGTGCCATCTTCCTCCTCTTGTGGCATTCTCTCGACTCCCTCTCATCCCATGACTACAAGGTTAATGGTTGGGAAGGTCAATGGTTGCCAACCCTTAAATCTTCATGCCCATTCTCTACTGACGAGCTCCTTTCCTACAAACAGGCAGCCAGAAGCTCCCATTGGGCATCGACTATGAAGGCTGAGTACGATGCTTTAATGCTTCAAGGTACGAGGGATTTAGTACCACTTCCTCCTCAGGCGAATGTCATCAGATCCAAGTGGGGTTACATGATCAAGTCCAATCCATATGGTTCTTTGGCTCATTACAAAGCGTGCCTGGTCGCCAAGGATTTTTGTAATACCATGTTTTCGTATGTACGGGTATTACCTTACGTATTTCTGACCGTATACGTACACGTATAATTTTGTGTAATTTTCCCTAATTTTTACAATGACAAAACTATTTTAAAATAATTTTTAAACATTATTTGAATTATTATAAGTAAAGTAATTGGATGAAATACTTGTATTTAGGGGTGAATATAGTATTAAATTGTGTATTCCTATTTATTAGAAAATAGACTCCTTGAAAATTCCTACGAAGACACTTAAGCCCTTATGTGTCATCTTTCCATTAATCCCCACCTAACCATTGCCACATGTCATCATTAGGGAGTAAGAGGGTGATTACAAGGATTAAAGAAGATTTTCAAAGGAACAAAAATTTGAGGAACTGAAAAAGAAAAGAAACAGGAAAATTTCTTTCTCTTCCGCTCAGCTCACGCGAGCTCACCCACGCCTCGTTGCTACTTCATTCTTCCACTAAAACCACGGTCCAGCCACCCATTTCTTAACCCTACTACCATTGAAGAGGATGAGATGGCTTTCGGAAGGTCATCAAGGAGAAGACGGGCAAAAGAACTCTAGGAGGACATTCAAAGGTAGGAATTTTAACTAAATGGCCAGGGTTTCTATTTTAGATTCGCGTAGAAAGTAGTGTAAGCTTCATAGTAATCGGCAGCATTCGACACGAGATTGTCGTGTCGCAGTCGTTTCGATCAACAGTTGCACTCCACACGGCCGTGTCGACTTAGACACGGTCGTGTCGCTTATCATGTAGGCCCCTAGCACAATACGATCATATCGTGGATTGTGAAATCCCTCTGATTTGACATGGCTGTATAACGTAAACACGGTCGTGTTGACCACATAGTGCAAAACTTCCTCATAGATTGACGTGGTCTCCACACGGTCGTGTGGTTTGCCAAACGACCGTGTGGTGTGCTTTCTGAGCCCCTAAATGTTATACTCCACACGATCATGTGGAATCCCCTAAAGGATCGTGTGGTTGAGATATTATTTTTAGCTTTAACTGCTGTGCTCCACACGGTCGTGTGGTTAGCACCAAACGACCGTGTGGGTTGATCTTCTAGCACAAGATGCATGTTTTAGTTTAATCCAAGTGTTGTCCTTCATATGTTAATTGGTGTACTTCATATTCATGATTATATATGTCATTACCGTGCCATAGGTTGATCAGGATTCATGTTTTTAATGCCATGCTTCCTATATCACACCTTGTTTTATATGTTTGAATGAGATCGTAGCTTGAATGAGAGGATTAACATCATGTTTGCTTATTCATGCTTGGGAATGTGTGGAGATGTTATACAGGTTCCATTTTACGTAAACTCTTCCATGAATTATGTTAGCCCCATGTTTGTATGTGTATTTTGTGTGGTAATGGAAAGAATGAGAATCACATTGAATTAACACCACATATACCAAATTGCCACATGGACCAAAGTACCACGGAAATGCCAGGGCCACCTCCTTAATCCATGTGATGCATATCTAGAATCCATGAGACCTTGTAAATAACGTGATTGGTGGAAATGTGGTTCTCTGTTAACCAATTGTGATTGTTCACCTACGTTTCTACTTGTGTTTACTTTTACGCACACAGGTTATTTTCCACCGCCTTACTTTTAATTCCTGTTAAGTTTCTGTTGTATAGTAATACTTTCTTTTTACGCTCTTTTACATGTCTGCGATGTTCTACTTTACTTTATGTACCAGACCCGTTGTCATTCCCTAGTAGACGGACCTTAGTAGGTAGATCGAATCTGAGACTGGACCCTTACTAGCTTAGTTAGACTTTCCTACTGGGTCACGCGTTGACATGTCCGATTTACATTTTCCATGTTTAGGAGCAGAGCAGTTGGAGCAGATCCTGACTCATGAGTTTACACCCAGTTCTGTGGCAGAGGAGGAGCCCACCATGGGCTACTTTGTTCAGTTGGGTTTTCAAGGGTAGAGTAGGGAGTGCATTGTACAGTGTGAGGATACTTTTGTACTTTTGTGGGTTTTTGGTAAGTTCTTTTGTTTTTCTTTTATACCCATGTACAGTTGATGTATTTGCAATGTACTTTTGTATTAATAAAATAAGATGTTGGACATTGTGCATTATTGTATGTTCTCTATGTTGTCGCTGTGTTAGATCATCACGCGTATTTCCCAGCACGTGCGTAGTGGCCTGCTTGTTCTCTCTCTCTCTCTCTCTCTCTCTCTCTCTCTCTCTCTCTCTCTCTCTCTCTCTTCATTCTCTTTTTTTTCACACTCACTATTCTGGGAATACTTGGGGCGGATTCATACTTTCCGTGTATCATGTGGAGCGGGGCGTTGCAATTTTCACCAGAAGCTTGGGCTTGACTATTCAGAGACCTTCAGTCCTGTTGCTAAGCATGGGTCGATTCGTCTCTTCATCACATTGGCGCTACACTTTGATTGGCTAATTCACTAATTAGACATCATAAATGTGTTCGTTCATGGTATTTAAATGAGGATCCGTATATGGAACAGCCCTTGTGTTTAAGTGATCCGCTTCGGCCAAAGCATGTGTGAAAATTTAAAAAGGTGATTTATGGACTCAAACAGGCACCGAGACAATGGTACACCCGTTTTTCTGATTTCCTCTGGCAACATGGTTTTTATTCCACTCATGCAAATATGTCTCTCTTTGTGAAGCATCATGGTGTTCACAAGACAATAGTGTTAGTCTATGTTGACGACATAATTATCACAGGTCCGTCCTCCTCCTACATCACTTAATTTATTCATCTTCTTGTCAGTGAATTTTCTCTCAACGACCTTGTTGATCCATCCTATTTCCTTGGTCTGGAAATATGACAGGGCCCACATGGAAGCTTTCTCTATCAAAGCAAATACACAACAGATCTTCTTCATAAAAGTGGAGTATCCCAATGCCAGCCCTGGCAAACCCCTATTAGCTCCAAAATAAAGCCCGTCGTCGGTGACCCTCTCATCGCGGATGTGACTTATTATCACAGTTTTGTTAGGACACTCTAATATCTCACCTTGACGCAACCAGACATCACGTTTGCTTTAAATCAGGTATGCCAACACCTTTATTCCCCAAGAAAGTCCCATATGACAACCACGAAACACATCTTGCATTATTTTACAACCACTCCAAGTCAGGGTTTGCTACTTCAGCTCTCTTCCCTCCCTCTTTTTGCCTTTTTTGATGCAGATTGGGCGGGGTATCCCACAGATCGTTAATTAGATCTGGGTTATTATGTATTTTTGGGCAAAAATCCTATCGCATGGAGTGCGAAGAAACAAAATTATGTGGCCCTCAGCTCTACCGAATCTAAATATCGATCATTGTCACTCACGTCAAAGGACTTAACTTGGGTTCTGGTATTGTTAAAAGATCTTCGGATTTCTCTTCTCGACAAGCCGCTTGTGTGGTGTGATAATAAGTCGGCTATATCTCTCTCGTCTCGTCGAATTCAGTTTTGTGTTCTTGCACGAAGCATTTCGCTGTGGATTATCCCTATATTCGTGAGCAAGTTTTGGATGGCCAAGTTTAAGTTATTCATTCTCATGATAATCCAGTCGACATCTTTACTAAGAGCTTGCCGGTGGCCAGTTTTGAATTTCTTCGTGACAAACTGCATGTCATCTCTGTCACACATTTTAAAGGGGGGTATGATTACTTAGCACGTATTTGTAATTATACTTAGTTGTAACTATTTAGATTACTTAGCTATAACTGTTTTGATAGCGTAGTTGTAACTACTTCGATTGTTTAGTAATAACTGTTTAGATTTCGTTTGGATATTTACTTATCTCTCCCCAAAGGGATTGTGTATAAGCATGAGATATGTCAATGATAAATTTTGCTGGTTTCTTTTCTCCTTTGAATCAGTCGGTTATTTCATTATTTTTTGTCGGTATTTCTGAGGAAGCAAACTCAATGATGTATATCAATCCTGAAGGATCCTACATGTTTTTGTTTTTGCGTTTGATTGAACTTGTATGTGTAGGTACAAGCCTTTTTGCTAGTTTTATATATCTTGTGAGCGGGGGTCTGAAATGCTTAAACTTTATAGTTACATCTTATGGTTGGGGATGTAAACATGTGATAAGATGTAACAACTATTTATCAATACAAAGATGGATGAAAGACACAAGTATGTGACCATATCATTTACCTCCAAAAATTCATATCATGAAGAAAATCATAAGTTACATTAATCATCTATTATACAAAAGATGGATGTGGGTCCCATGTTTGTCCTACTAGGACAAAATGGAAGATAGAGTGGTGGCCTATATTTGGCCACCTAAGCATGGTGGGTCCCAATGGGGTGTGGGTGAGGTTTGGGTTTGGTGTTGGGTGGTTTTGTGGAATCCCTAAAGAAATGGCCCCCTCTTTTCCATTATTTACATTCTAGACATTGCCCTTTCATGCAACCAAATTACATCCCCAAATAACCCTTCCTCTTCCCCCTATATACATGTTTTCCATTGGTCTTTTTCCACTTTGCCCCCTCCCCCAGGTTTTTTGCGGTTTAACCACTGCTTTCCTTCTCTTACCCCTAGACGATACACACACATACCCACACTTATCTATCCTTATCCAGTTTGTGCGGGCCCCGCATCATGTGTATGGTTTTTTCTTGAGTTCCCGTGCACCATGTGCATGGGTAATTTCTAGGAATTACATATAAAGAAATCAATGGGCCGTTTTGATATCTCATAACAAAATTGATTTTGTTATGAGTGAGGGAGACTTATGGTCTCCCCTCCCTCATTTATCTACCATAACACCCCACTAACATGTAGTGGGGTGAACCTTTGGCCTTCTAGAGACGTATTGTCTCCCCTCTTCTATTATGAATTAAATAAAAGGAGACCATGAACAATTGCCATGGTTGATCTCTCCAAACACGTTAGCAGCACGATTATGCTCTAAAGAAGAAATTTTTTTGAGCCATACAAAATTCATTTTCCCCACTTAATTTTCCATCTTGCGAAGGAATCTTGTTTGTTGAGGCAAATTTGCGACGACGACGATCGATTACCTGCAAGGTGGAAGAATGAAGGGCAAATTTCCTGATGTTTGATCCCTTTTCACCATGAATCGATCGATTGATTACCTGCACGAGGGAGGATAACATCTTTCTGATGTTTGTACCTGTCCTCAAGTGTTGTCCACAGTTCATGAAGGTCTTCCACTGTTAGATATTCGGCCTTTAGGGTCCGATCAATATGTCTCCTGATATATATAATGGCCTTTACCTTCTCTATATCGGAGACTCTAACAGTAGTTGCTAATGATGGGACCCCCAAGGGTTTCCAAATTTTAATTTTAATTTTCTCGTAATTCGAAATGTATAAGGGAATATATATATATAATGGCTTTTGCCTTCTCTATATCGGAGACTCTTACAGTAGTTGCTAATGATGGGACCCCCAAGGGTTTCCAAATTTTAATTTTAATTTTCTCGTAATTTGAAATGTATAAGGGACTTTGAACTTTTATTATTTTTGGTGGTGACCGGCCGATCCACACAACAATTTTACTTTTACTACTATGCATGTCTTGATTTTTTGATATATAATTAATTCATGCTTATTCCATGCTTAGATAAATGGTAAAGATTGCGAGCGTCGATTTTAATGTTCTCGATGCGTCTGGAAAAAATTACTTGAGCTGTCAGCTAGACCTGAAGTTCCATCTGTGCTCACAGGGCATAAGTCACACAATTCAAGCTCCAGCTACGGCTGTGACAACTGATGAAGGGACTTCTACTGTTAGAGTCTCTGATGTAAAGAAGGTGAAAAGCCATTATATATATCAGGAGACATATTGATCGGACCCTGAAGGCCGAATATCTAATAGTGGAAGACCATCATGAACTGTGGACATCACTTGAGGACAGGTACAAACATCAGAAAGATGTTATCCTCCCTCGTGCACGTTATGAGTGGGAAAATCTCCGACTTCAGGACTTCAAAGCTGAGTATAACTCAGCTCTCCATAACATCACATCACTCCAGAAGTTGTGTGGTGAACAAGTCTCAGAAACCTGCATGCTTGAGAAAACATATATATCCTTCCACTAAAAGGATGCTATTCTCATGCAACAGTATCGTAAACGCAATTTTACGAGGTACTCTGATTTACTCTCATGCCTTCTTATGGCAGAGCAGAACAGAGACCTCCTACTGGCCACTCATAACCTATGCCCTGCTGGCTCTGCTCCTCCCATTGAAGTTCACACAGTTTCTTCTTCCCAGAAGATGAAGAACAATCACAAAGGAAAATTTAACAAGGAAAAAGCTGCGAAGAAGCAGACTAGAGCTCCTCCCCAGAACAACAATAATGAAGGAAAAAAAAAGAATACGTGGAAGAGGAATACATCTGAACAGACGTCTGCTCCCAAGAAAAACTGGAAAGACAAATGCCACAGATGTGGCATGACTGGACATTGGTCCAGGGTCTGTCGTACTCCACGGCACCTCCAAGATTTGTATATGGCAAGCCTGAAGCCTTCCGCAGAAACAAATCTGGTGGATATACAGCCTCCAACTCGATTCAACATCGAGGATTTCGAGAATGACGACCTCCTTGACTAAAGATAATTTAGTCATCTTTTCAGCCTTTATCATTAAATGTTTTTGATGTATCTTCAATTATGTCCTTCTTATGAATCGAATGTAGTTTTACTTTTCATAAAAGTTTTTTTACATTCTTTTCTAGAAATGAATTGTGAATGCCTAGTGGATAATACCTCCACGCACACGTTCCTTCGTGATAGATGCTATTTTAATAGCATCATTAATTATAATGGTCCCGTCACTGCAATTTCGGGACTAAATAATATAATAGAAGGATCAGGTGAAGCAATTCTATTGCTCCCAAACCAAACACAAGTTATAATAAAAGATGCTTTATTTTCTCCAAAATCAAACAGAAATCTATTAAGTTTCAAGGACATCCGTTTAAATGGATATTACTTGGAAACTGATGATTTCAATAGTGTTAAATAATTATATGTTATTCATCATAAGGATGGTATTAAAACCATCCTAGAACGTTTTAAAGGACTCCCGTCGGGCCTTTAGTAAACATACATGCAACCTATAGAAGCTAATCTGATAGAGCACCAGTAGTGTTCTACATCACTAGAATTCATTCTCTGGCATTATAGATGAGGTCACCCAGGATCGGTAATGATGCACCGCATCATAACCCAATCCCGTGGACATAGTTTGAAGAACATGAAGATTTTTCAAAAGGGTGATTTTCCTTGTCTTCCCTGTTATAAGGGTAAACTAAACACGAGACCATCCCCCCTGAAAGTGGGGTTTGAGTCTCCTGGCTTCTTGGAGAGAATACATGGACACATTTGTGGGCCAATTCACCCATCAAGTTTTCCATTTCGGTATTTTATGGTACTGATAGATGCATCTTCATAAAATTCTTTTCCCAACTAGGCTCACAAACCAAAAAGCCTGAAGCTTCAGAGACCATTTCTTGGGAAACTAAGTCTTTTGTCTCATTATGATCCGCGTACTAATCTATGTGAAGATGAGATCATGAAGATCCTTCACATTCAGAATACAGTACATCTACTATCGGACAAATTCCCTGATAACCAGACGATTATTAGATCACATGTCCCTGTTGCTAATACGCCAGCTAGGATTGACATCCCCAAAGATGTGTTCAATCCACTGGCAGCAGAATCGGCCATACCTCAAATAAAAAGAGGACGACCTCCTGGCTCTAAGGATAAATTTTCTCGCAAGAGGAAAATACCTGGAGAAATAAAGAATACCCCACTACAGGATGCTGAGCTCAGACCAGTAACCTCTCCCCTCCTTCAGTCCCCCGAAGAGAACAATACAGGAGAAATATCATTAAAATTCGTACGTACTGGGTAGGTATTGGACAGAAAAAGCATTGTCGTCGACGACGACTTTGCGTTCGATATTGCTGTTCACATCGCTCAATGTGACGATGATATCGATCCACGATCTCAAGCTGAATGCAAACACAGAGATGATTGATTAAAGTGAAACGAAGAAATATGAGTAGAGCTGGACTCACTCTTGAAACGCAAAGTCTATGGACCAGTAGTCCATACACCAAGAGGTGTAAAACCTGTGGGATACAATTGGGTATTCGTAAGGAAAAGAAACGAGAATAATCAGATCGTACGCTACAAAGCACGGCTTGTAGCTCAGGGATTTCCCAACAACCGGGGATAGATTATGAAGATACATATTCCCTGGTTATGTATGCGGTCACATTCCGATTCATAATAAGCTTAACATCAATGGAAGGCCTAGAAATGCAGCTCATGGATGTTGTGACTGCATATCTAAATGGCAATATAGAATAATATATTTAGATGAACCTTCCAGATGGTTTCAAAATACCAACAGAAATAAAAGATAGACCTCGGGACGTCTATTCTGTTAAGCTTCAAAGATCATTATATGGTCTTAAACAATCGGGAAAAATGTGGTATAACAAACTGAGTGAATTCTTTGTTGAACAAGGTTTCACCAATAATGAAGTTTGCCCGTGTATCTTCATTAAAACCACGTGATTTGGGATATAAATTGCATATTTTCCCCTCTCATTTCTGGGCATTTTATGTGTATATCATATTAATATTGGCTTTGATATGTGCGTATTCGAGATATTGTGTAATATTAAAGCCTACTCTCTTTTTATACATAAAATATGATTTATATGGTCTAATCTTTGCCTCTCTTATTTTTCAAGTGCTCCTAGGAATTTTCTGGATTTTCTGGAATTTTTCCAGAATTTTTTGGAGCTTAGAGCTATTTTCCGGGATTTTTTTGGAGCAAAGAAGCTATTCTGGGAATATTAAAAATAGAAAATTAAAAATAAATAAATAAAAACCAAAGCCTTTGGGCCAGCCCGCTGGCCGGCCCACTCCCGCGGCCCACTCTCCTGAGCAGGCCGCTGTGTTTAATTTAAAAAAAACAAAAGAGAGCCCATGGCACGCTCTCTTGGGCGGGGCACGCGCGTAGCGCGTGCCCGCGCCTAGGCGAGCGGGCGCCCAAGCGCCCGCGGGTCGGGTGCCCATGCGCCCGACCCGCAATGAATTGAAAGGGGCTACTTTGCGCTATTTTGTGGGTTTGGGTCGATTTTCGACCCGAACTGCTCCTTTTGCAGACCCGAAAGCGTTGAAAGGGGTTTTAACTCGATTTTGGGGCTGTTTTCAGCCCATACTTCTTCCAAAAAACCAAAAATTGTTCTTCCTCTTTGAGTTTTCTATGGCTTGGAGGCCATGGGGGAGATGGGAGGCTTGGAGGAGGAGCAAGTAGGTGGAAGGAAGGCTTCATCTTAGGGAGATCTTGGGTGATATCTTCTTTCCCCTTTTGTATTTTGGCATCTCTCTTTTGTAATGAACTTGAGATAATTTTTGTATAAAAATTCCATCTTTTTCATAATGATTGAGTAGTGTTAATTTGCTTGGGTTATGATTCATTGTGATTGGTTGTTAATTATATCTTTAATTACCTCTTGCCTATTTCAATGTTAATGTTGGATGAATTGGTAGGGCACAATTTTATTGGTTAAGACCCAAGAGGGAGGCACACTTTGAGAAAAGTCCATGATCCTATTTTGATTAGTGCCATGATGATGCATCCATCCTTATTGCAAATTATTGTGTTCTTGAATGCTAAATATTCCGATTGAGTTTCCTTAGCTGGATGATCAATCGAGTTATTTGAGGCATTAGAGCTTGATTGACGCTAATCTTAGTGAACCCACAACCCATGCTCTCTCTCCTAGCTAGCCTAACTCTCCATTTGGCTCTCTAACCCTACTTACTTAGGTTAGGAATATAAATTTACCACGCGTTTTCCCAGTTCCATTCACGTAACGAGGTGATTGTCTCACGCTATTACCTTTCTTAATCGATAGATTTGCAAGTGTAGAACGACTTGTCCCTGTGATCCGACCAGGTAATCACCAGTTATAAATTTATATTACATTGACGCTTCTACACTTGGGAGTGGAAGGCATGCTTCCTTTGTGCGTCCTCTGGTTCAATCAATTGGCACCGTTGCTGGGGACAACGGTTTCTATTATTTGCATTTTTGATTGATTTTGAAAGTTTTAATGTGATACTTCTATCTCTCAGTGTTGTGTCTTTCCATTTTCTTTATTTTCCACTTATTGAGTCTTTTGCTTGTTCATTTTCATTTTCTTGAAAAAAAAAATTTAAAATAAAAATGGCATCATCTTCATATTTTTCCGACATTGATTTGGATGATATTCCACTCGTGCCATACTTTCATGGTTCGGAGTGGGAGAACCCTCATTTACATATGAAAAAGTTTGAAGAGTGGATGTATTCTTGTCTTGGTGAGAATATTTGTGATGATTACATATATTTTAGATTCTTCCCCTATTCCTTGCAAGATAATGCTAGATTGTGGTTTGAGTCATTGTCTCTCGACTCATATTTTACTTGGTTGTCATTTCAGGCTGAATTTCTTCGAGTGTTTTGCCTACTTTCTTGGAGCAGGTACAGGGGCGGCAGGCCATGGAGCAGTATATAGAGAGCTTTACCCAAGCTGATGGAGAGGATGCCATCAGGCTTGACAGAGGTTTAGTGATTTGATGTTTGCGTGCCCACACCATTGTTTTCACAAGGGTCGTCGACTCTCCTAGAAAGGTGATACTCGCAAGTGTACGAGGTCGACAAATAATATACCCAGTTAGTACGGGATCGTATCCACAGAGACGGAACTAATCTGTAAATTCACACAAATAGTTAGAGCATGTAAAGAATGGTAGAGGATTCTTACCATCCTATGGGGGTGAATGATTGTTTGGAGAGTTGGTTTATCTAAACATCCTAGAGTTAGGGTATGTCCTAAAGTTTGGATGCAAGGGAGAAAAAGAGTGCAGGTGTTGAGGATATCAGTAGGATTATTCAATTGCTTTGATAAATATTAATGTCACGCCCCGCTTTCCAAAAATATGGAGGCGAAGCGTGACTAAGGCCCGCTTGGGCCAGAGCTGAGAAGCTCGGACCCAATAAGCGTCTGTAGGGGGTACCATTTTAAAAGTTTTAGGTTCTTGCATTAATAAAGTTCGAAACAACAGAAAGTACAGAAAGGAAATTGCATTCATTAAACTAGAGATATAATATCCAACGAGTACAAAGTCTAAAAAGGAAGCCTAAGCATGGCAACAACCTAACTAAAAGCAAACTAAAAGCAGTAACCTCTGAAAGTGACGACTAAAAAGACCTCAAGGTCTGGTCCTCGTCAGGCACGTACTCTGGGTCGACGTCCTCGGCTCCTCGTACTCCAGTGAGTCTGCCTCGTCCACGAACTCTGGTTGAACACCTGACGTACAGCACCCAAGAAAAAGGAACTGTACGTCAGGTAAAGTCTACAAGAAGGGTTAGACTTTACTGCAAGTGCACCGAACTTTAAACAACGGTTTACTGGTTGATTAGCATGTTGTGGTTATAACAGAGTAACACAACAGGAAGTAACGTAGCAGGAAAGTAAAAGGGACAAGTAGTAGTCGTAGCGTGTGCTACGAACTACGGGACTAACCTACAGGTGTCAAGACAAGACAGGATAAACAGGACGGAACAAGACGAAACGTGGCAAGACAAGACAAGACAGGACAATTGTGACATGAAGGGTTCACGCCTTACGGTTCGAGGGGGATCAGACCCTCTTGCCGTGCGCACGCTCAACCCTACCCCAAACCCCAGAACTCAGGACAAGACAATATAGGGCCACTCACTCTGCTAGGTGAGTGCCTCTATCCCCACGATCGGTAGCGTATCTCTCACTCTGCTAGGTGAGCGACGGACGCCTCGTAGGTGAAACCGTACAACTGTATAGGACCACTCACTCTGCTAGGTGAGAGTCTCTATCCTCTCGGTCTGCTGGGACACTCACTCTGCTAGGTGGGTGCCGAGCTTCCCGTAGGCTGTGAATCAGTACAAGGGATCACTCTCTCTAGCTTGGAGAGTGCCCTATTGCCCGCAGGCTGTGCAAGACGAGACGGGACGTGTCAAGACGGGAAGAGTTATTCTAGGGTGTCCACACACACGCACACACATGATAGCCCTACGATGTCAAAAGTTGTTGTTTGTCGAGCTTAGACTTCGTCGTCAAGTCTAAGTCGTCAGGGGCGTCCCGGACGCTATCATTTCACGTCCGGTTCTATTTGTTCACAGTTAACAGTTCTAACCAACTAAGGCCTAAGCACGGCCAAAAAAGCAAGTGAGTACACTTGCCTGCGGTGGCGAGTGTGTCGTCCGTCCGGGGCGTCTCGTCCAGTCGTCGCGTCCGCGGTAGTCCGTCTGTAACAGTTACGGCGACGGTGTCAGGTCGCGATTTTCATCAAGTCCTATTAGGGTTTGTTTCTAGGTTATCGGGGCTATCCTATTCGTCAAAGTCACATTTTGATGTATCAGCCTAATCGACGATCTATCCTATGTGCACAGTCAAAAGTCCGTTCGTCGATATTCTAGATTTGCACAACGTTTTAAATGAGCGAAAAGTAAATTTAATTCCAATTTGTCGATTTTTAGTTTAGGGTTCGATTTGCTACGGTGGGGGTTTCTACGAGTTCGGGGGACCAACCTGGTGTGAGGAACGCGCACTAATCTGGCGTCGGGTCTGGAAACGGTGGCGGATCACGTCGTGGCTCCAGTTACCCGACTGCGGTAGCATGGATTTATCTGCGAAATCAGCTATCGATAATAAGCTAAAACTGAACAACATATTATCATTGAACTAACTTGTCTAAACGTAGATTTATACACTTGTTAATAATAATCTAACTTAGGTGACCCATATATTATAACTATATTAAAGTTTATAAGATGGTGTTTATATGATAAAACATGCAGCTTATATATAAAAGCATATACATCAATTACGCAAGCTAAATGTTTCAAACATGCATATACTGACAACCCCAAGGTACCAACCTTAATATTTAATGCATAAGTTAACTATATTATAATACTTATCCCTATCTGCAATCTTGTATAATCACCGTGGTGTCATTCATGTGCAACTTACCTCTGCATTACTTCGCTGCCGAGTTGGGTTGTTTCGTGTGGGCGGCTGCCGTGCGCCGGAAGGATGGCCGCGGGAAGGTCGGAGACGGCGAGGCTTTGAGGGAAACGGAGTTGGGCTCTTTGAGGAAGCGGGGCAGCGGGTATCGGAAGGGGAGAGAGAAGGCAACGGACGAGCTTGGAGGTGGGCTCTTTACCGGGGTGGTTTGTGGTCGGGGTCGGAAGCGTCGAGGGCGTGCAGTGGACCCAAACGGAGGAGGGCGGTGGACTCGAACGGAGGCGCTTGGCTCTCGGGCTACCGGCGACAGGGAGGGCGTGGTCGATGGCGTGATCGAAGGCTGGCTTGGTTCTCTGGGCATCGTCGGAGAGGATGAAGGTCGCGCGGAGGAGCAGATGGCCGCGTGGTCGGAGGGGGAAGGTCAGAGGTCGGCGTGCGGGTGGTTGTGCAAGGGGAGGGTGGCGCTTGGCGTCGGAGCAGGACGCTGGTCGCACAGGCTTGACGAGGTGCGCTCGGCATCTATCGGAAGAGTGGATGGCTGAGCGTTGTCGAGAGGGCGAGGTGAGGTGGCCGCAGGAAGGGGTGACGGAGTGTAGGTCGAAGAGAGGCGGGGCAAGGTTGAAGCCGTCGGAGATCGGGGTGAGTGACAGGGGTGAGGCGCATGGTGTTGGGTTTGAAAAACGATCGGGCCTTGCATGGGGTTTTATGTAGAGAAAGGGAAACACATGAGATGTAGATTTAGAGGGGTGATGGGTAGGTGACGTGGGAGAAGGGTAACCGCAGTGCATGTGGGTGAACGTGGGAGAGAGAAAAATTGTTAAGATTTTTAAGGGGGATATGATCAACCGTCAGTTGATTTCTTAAGAGAAATGCTGTGTGCACCCCTATTCATAGGGGTGCATTGGCTCCACTTCTCCAAAATTAGAAAAATTTTAAACCTAATTCTCACATCAATCCTATCCTTTTCCTTTTAAAGTTATTTTTGACACTAAAATTTATATGCACCCCTATTTATAGGGGTGCAGATAGCAAATGCCTTTCTTAAAGGGTGTGTTTCAAAAAAATATTAAAACGATTGATTCTCTTTTGAAACCGTACCTAGTAAAACGATCTAAAGTTGAACCTGACAAGAAACCCCCCCCCCCCCCCCTTTTTTTTAATAAATTAATCAACGAATCCCATTAAGAAGAGAAGTTTTGTTTCTTTTTTTTAAAAACCGAACGTGACAGTTTCCTACATAGTTAGTGGGTTAGGCTCTGAGATATTTAGTTTAAGATATTTAGAAAGTGCAGTATCCTAGATAATTAGTTTAAGATAAAGTATAATTAATAATAACATGTTTTCCTTTAAAACATATTCCTACTTTGTAAATTCCAAAAATTTAAATAACAGTATTAATGATGAGTTATAGCAAATTGGTCCCTCACGCCCAAAAATTAAAAGAAGGTACATGGACGATCGCGCCTCCGAGAGGGTCGTGAATACGGGGTCACGTCATGCGTCTGAGCTACGGAGAACAATAATAAAATTCAAATGCGAAACGACGCACACGAAACAACAACACACATTAAAATACGGACGGTCGGAAGTGACCGTTACAATTAATTCCATGATAACTCGATCGTTCATCCATTTCAAGGTATGAGGATAGGGAAATAACTCAATTAAGCACATATGGGGTGCACCAAAAGTAATTGCTAACTGGATTCTTCCCCTAATTGAAGCTCATGAATCACTCTCACACCCATTTCAAGGTATGTGAGAGTAGTGCATATAGGTTGTGGTGCGCAGCGCATAACCACCGTTCTGTGGCCCCTTCCGGGTAATGCACGATTCGATAGATGGGTCACAACCCAATTGACAATTTGAATTGATGGATGAATTAAACTTCTAAATTACGAAATATGGATTGAATGGGTCTTGAATTTATTTCAAGATATGCAATACTCATTGGATACATACATGCAACAATTACGAAGCACCACCGTTCTTCGGCTCCTCCATAGATAGTATCAAACCAATTACTCATAAGTTTAATTCACCCAACAACATGGATTAACAAGGGGTGCTGGAAATTAACATTAGCAAAGCAATCAATACATCCTACATCAATCCAAAACACCCACACAATGAATCTAGACTAACATATCGAAGACTAAATCAGCATTCATGAAAATGACATAGTTCAATGCAAAGGATGAAAGCAAATTTGTATTAGAAAGAGAGTTGGAGATTTGTCACCAAATACAAGCTTCTTCAATCAGCAATCAGTCTCAACAATAGCAAAAACGAAATCAGAGAACTCAGAACTCTCAAAAACCCTAATTCCCTTCTCAAGGAAGAAGATGACCTTAAAATAGCAAAAATTAAGTTCTATTTTCGTTCTCCCTTATTACATCTGAATAGTAGTGTTTTATACCCCCTAGGGGTTACATCTCATCCATCCAAATCCTCATCCAACGATTCACAGCAACTGGAGAGGAATCGGGCTAAGAAAAACCCGTTTCTCGTAACCCAGTTTGCAGCCGAAACCCCCCGATCAGTCGACTGTCGAATAAATGGCAGTCGACTGATGGCAGAAAATTCTTATTGCTTCCAAATGGGGACATGCGACTGTCTGAAAATATCACAGTCGACTGTGTAACCCACAGGCGACTGTTTTTTGTTCTTCAGTCGCCTGCTGCAGAAATGCCAAAATAACAGAGAGTTGGCTCATTTTGCTCCCTCAGAAATCTGAAATATCAATCGACTGATTCGAAGATGACAGGCGACTGTATGAGATTACAGTCGACTGTCAATCCTCTTACAGTCGACTGTAATTGGGCCTCAGCTTCTCCAGCTTCAATTCTTTAAAGGTAGGCGACTGTCGTTGTTTGGGCAGTCGACTGTTGGATATTCATGCGACTGTCTTTGCTTCAGCAGGCGCCTGTTATGCACTCCTCTTTTTGAGTTGATTTAGTCATTTCCAGGACATCTGAAAATTCCAGAAAAATCCCTATAAATATAATAGACATTTATAATGTTTAGGGAGGTGAAATTGTGCACGAATAAAATCATATGCTCACAAATGATGATTTAGCGTAAATGTAGTTAAGGGAGCACGATTCCATGGATTATATGCACAAGAGGAGATGATTAGGAGGTTAGAATATGCAATATTTATTCATAATCACACCCCCAACTAGTGTTTTGCTAGTCCCTAGCAAAATAAGTGACCAATCCCAAAAAACAATGTTAATTCCATCCATGGATTATTGGCATTACTAAAGGGTGTTGAAATCATATATATAAGGGAAAAGGTCTCAAGTCTATACACCCTTCCCTTAGACTATAACCTCATGCCTCTTACACACTCCACCATCCACACCTAAGCTTAGTATATCCCTTAATATGTTACAATCTCATGATGTAAGATCCGTAGAAACTCTCGAGCTTATGGGATATAACACTTGCTCCCTCAAAAGATCATGGAAATGAGTTGTGGTTCAAATCTATGCATTTACTCAAATTTCATGGCAATTTTTGCCTTATTCGAAGTACCATGGCAAAAGTTACTGCCTTATTCAAATGTGCACAAGTGCACTTATTATTGTAGCATTTGATAGCATTCATTTGAGCAACTCCAACTTCCAGGTCACTATCTTGGGATCCGTGAATATAAACCTAGCCGAATTTTTAAAATTCCTAAAGCTTAATCAATTGATCGTGGATACCAAGGTTTCTACATCACTATAGGGTTTCAAATGGGTGATAATTGTCATGAGCTTCAAGTTAGGGGGGCAAGTGTAAGCATGTAGAGAAATAATTAATTGCCCTTAGTACATAGAGATACAACACACCCTAATTTGCCAAAATCCACTTCAAGAATACATTTTTACCAAATTTGGGAAGGATCACCACATTTAACCAATGGGTCCAACAACAAGTTATGGGTTGCAGAAATGTTGGTGATGGATGGAAATCCTTTTTTTTTCAATTTATTCACAAAAAAGGATGAAATAATTTAAAAAAATATGCTCAAGAAGTTTCTATATCCTAGTCCACACCCACAACTAAAAATGAACATGGTCCTCAATGTTTGAAGGGTGTGATGAAGTATATGCATGAAGGTGGATAAACTAGGATAAGAAAGCTTGAGCAAGAGTTATTCATTACTACATATTACTAGATATGAAAGTTTTGGAGCGAACACACTTAGTTGGTTCCACCCGGCGGTGGTCCCGTAAGCTCCATGGTGTACTCGTCTCTGCTCCACGGCTCTTGATAGTGCTTTAAGCGTTGGCCGTTCACCTTAAATTCATTGCCGTTTCAAGGGTTGGCAATGGTCACCGCGCCATGTGGAAACACCTCCCGAATAATGAAAGGTCTAATCCACTTCGAACAAAGCTTTCCGGGGAAGAGATGAAGTCTTGAGTTATAAGTAGCACTTTCTCCCCCGGGGTGAATTCTCTCCTCAAGGTGATTCGATCATGGATGCATTTAAGCCTCTCCTTCACAAGCTTGGAATTGTTGTATGCCTCTCTCCTTATCTCTTCGAGCTCCACTACCTGCAATTTACGAGAAAAGGGGTCAATTTCACAATTAAACTTTTTAATTGCCCAAAAAGACTTATGTTCAAGCTCAATGGGCAAGTGGCAGAATTTTCCAAAAACTAAGCGATATGGGGACATCCCTAAAACCGTTTTGTAGGTGGTACAGTACGCCCACAATGCTTCGGGAAGACGCATACTCCAATCTTTCCTTGATGGATTCACCGTCTTTTGGAGTATGTTCTTGATCTCCTGATTTGCCAACTCCGCTTGTCCATTGGTTTGGGGGTGGTATGGTGTGGAGACTTTGTGTTTCACCCCAAACTTTTTCATTAAGCTTGCGAAGAGGCGGTTGTAGAAATGTGACCCTCTGTCGCTTATCATAGCCTTTGGCATCCTAAATCGTGCGAAAATGTTTTCTTTCATGAATTTAAGCACGATAGCCGCATCATTTATCCTACAAGGAATAGCCTCAACCCATTTAGATACATAATCTATAGCAAGCAAAATATAGGTGTACCCAAAGGATGGGGAAAATGGCCCAATAAAATCAATGCCCAACAATCAAAGATTTCTAATTCAAGGATGGGGTTTAGCGGCATCATATTCCTTTTAGTAATTCCTCCCAACTTTTGGCAAGCTAAGCATGATTTAAAATATGTATAAGTGTCCTTAAACATGCTAGGCCAATAGAAACCACATTGTAGAATTTTTGCTACGGTCTTTCGGGCAAAAAAATGACCACCGCACACACCTTCATGGCAAAAGTGTAAAACACTATCAAACTCGTGGTCGGGTATGCATCTCCTTACTATTTGGTCATTACAATACTTGTAAAGGTAAGGGTCATCGAAAAAGAAAGATTTTACCTCAAAGATGAACCTTTTGTAATCTTGGCGAGACCAAGTTGAAGGAGTCTTACCGGTGACCAAGTAGTTTATTATGTCAGCATACCATGGGAGTGTGTGGGAATGCATGCCTTCCTTAGATACAATATGGCCGAGGACTAAGCCTTCGGTTGTCATGAAATGGCATTTCTCCCAATTCAAGAGAAGGTTTTTTTCGATGCACCGATCTAACAACAAAGCAGTGGTTAGATAAACAATTATTAAATGATCTACCATACACAGAGAAATCATCCATGAATACCTCCACAATCTTTTCAACCATATCATGGAAAATGCTAAGCATACAACGTTGAAAGGTTACAGGGGCATTACATATACCAAATGGCATCTTCCGGAATGCAAAAGTGCCGAAAGGACAAGTGAAGGTGGTCCTCTCTTGTTCTTCAGGTGGTATTTCAATTTGATAATAACCGGAATAGCCATCAAGGAAGTAATAATATTCGTGTCCGGCCACTCTCTCTAGGATTTGATCAAGAAATGGGAGAGAGAAGTGGTCTTTACGGGTCTTAGAATTAAGCTTCCTATCGTCAACGCACATGCGCCATCCCGTGGTGGCTTGCATGCGGACTAGCTCATTGTTTCATTTTTAATAACTGTTAGCCCCGATTTCTTAGGTACACCTTGAATGGGGCTAACCCATCTACTATCGGTAATAGGATATATAATACCCGCATCAAGAAGCTTAAGGATTTCACCTTTACCACTTTCTTTAGGTTAAGATTTAACCTACGTTGCATTTCTCTAGTAGGTTTGGTGTCATCCTCTAAGTAGATGTGGTGCTTACAAATGAGGGGGTCAATACCTTTAATGTCGGCAATTGTCCAATCAATTGTCCCCTTGTGAGTTTTAAGCACTTCTAGCAATTGCATTTTTGCTCATTGGAAAGTTTAGACGATATTACCATGGGGAATGTGCCGGATTCCCCAAGAAATGCATACTTCAAATATGGCGGCAACGGCTTCAAATCCAAGGATGGGTGTTCCAGCTTTGATGGCCTTTGACAAGGTGTGTCCAATAGTAGCGGCTCAAAAGATGGCATCCACTTAGTCACCGCGCCAACTTCCTGCGAAAAACACTCGGTGCCAATATTTTCAAAAAAATGATCAACAAAATCAAGCGCTTCAACAAACTCCGTATCAAAATGCTCTTCAACTAGAGCCTCAATCATGCAAGCTTCCTCAAACTCACCATCCCCCGATGGCAATTTACAAGCATTGAAAATGTTCAAGTCAAGGGTCATGTTGCCAAAAGAGATTTTAAGTTGACCATCCCTACAATTGATTATAGCATTACTTGTGGCTAGGAATGGTCTACCTAAAATGATGGGGGTTGGTGTTTTGGTTTGAGGTCCAAGAATGTCCAACACCACAAAGTCCACCAGGTAGTAAAATTTGTCCACTTGGACGAGCACGTCCTCTATGCTACCCTTGGGGACCTTGATGGATTTATCGGCCAATTGGAGAATAATGGGTGTGGATTTTAATTCTCCAAGTCCTAATTGTATGTACAAGTCATAAGGCAAAATATTAACACTCGAACCTAAATCAAGGAGGGCTTGACCTATCTTTTTGGTTCCTATGATGCATGGGATTATAGGTGAGCCGAGATCCTTGTATTTAGTAGGAGTGTTGTGTTGCACAATAGCACTAACTTGTTGTGTTAGGAAGGCCTTTTTCTTAACACTAACATTCCTCTTAACGGGGCATAAATCTTTTAAGAATTTAGCATTGGCGGGAATTTGATTTATTGCATCAAGAAGAGGGATATTAATTTGAGATTTTTGAAATATTTTGCGGATTTCGGATTGTAACTTATCTTTACTTGGAGGTTGAAGCCTTTGAGGGAAAGGTGCAGGAGGAATGTATGGCTCGGGCTCTTCAACGACGATCTCTTCGGAATGGTTGCCTTTGTCCGATATTTCTTCTTGCACATTTTCATTTGGGGTCGCTTCATTCTCTATAACTATCTCTGCTTCGACTCTCGGTGGCTCCGGCTTCTCAAGTTTTCAGCCACTCCTCAAGGTTGTCACCGCTTGACAAGACTTGACGTTGGGTCCTCCCGATGATGAATTCATGTTAGGGTTGGGGAGTGGTTGTGCTGGAAGCTTGCCCTTCTCTAGAGTTGCCGCAAGCTTTGCCATATTCTCATTGAGTTGTTGAAATTGTTGTTGGTGTTGCACCTGAGTTTGTTGTAATTGTTGACATTGTTGGAAATTTGCTTGATTTTGCGTTGTTTGCATTTGGATGAATTGTTGCAATGTGTCGCTCAGAGATTGCACTTGGGGCTCACTTGTTTCATCCCTCCTCCTTTGGATGCCTTGTTGATTGTTGTTGTTGTTGAAGGGTGGACGATATGATGGTTGAGCTTGTTGTTGCATTTGGGATCCCGAATTCAAATTCGGGCTATTCCTCCAACTCGGGCCTTAATTATGGGAATTGTTGTACCCTTGCCATTGGTTGGAATTCGCCACATAATTCACTTGAGTGGGGTCTTGAAGTACTTCCTTTGCTAGCGATAGGTTAGGACATTGAGTGATACCATGGTCTACACTACTGTTAAGGTTACATAGCCCTTCATTACCAACCGTCACGACCTTCACTCCTTTCAACTGCAACCCTTCAACTCTCTTGCAAATGATGGACTCCATTCTTACTTCTAAGGCTTCCTCTTGGGTCAATGTAAGGAGACCTCCACGGGGCAAAGATTGAGGTAATTCTCTTCTCTCAGCTTCAGGAGTTGCCTCCCAACTTCGTGCATTCTCAGCTATGGACTCTAAATAGTCCCATGACTCCTCTGGTGTCTTATCCAAGAATTCCCCGTTGCACATCATTTCCACGAATTGCTTCATCGATGGGATGAGTCCGTTGTAGGTACTCATCAAATCCATGATGTGGGCACGCTAGAAGCAGTTCCTTGAACCTTTCCCAAGTGATATCAAAGCTTTCGTTTGGCTTCTGAGAAAAGTTTGCCATTTGTCGCTTTAATCATTGAGTCTTGTGCAAGGGAAAAAACTTTTTCAGAAATTCAGCTTGCATTGCTAACCAGGAGTTAATAGTGTGAGGAGGTATAGCATTAAACCAATTTTTAGCTTTATCCTTTAAAGAAAAGGAAACATTTTTAGATAAATGGTTTCATTGCTTGCCTTTCCATCAGAACATGTGAGGCAGACATCTTCAAACTCCTTTATGTGTAGACAAGGGTTCTCCTTCTCTACACCATGAAAAATGGGAAGAATTTGAAATATCCCAGGTCTTGGGCTAAAAGAATTCGCATCGGTTGGAAGCACAATGCATGAGCCGGTAGCAGACCTATTCGGCCTCAACACATATCTCAAACTTCGATCACCCTCATGTTGAGAGTGATCGTCCTCACTATGATTGGTGTTTTCATTTCCGTTGGTGTTGGTATCGGCCATAGCTATGTTTCTTACTAGTCTATGTGTTCGAGGAGTCCTTAACCACATAAACTAGACAATTTAGTTCAAGCCAAAACTTTCCAAGATTAGCCATATTTTTTTTATAGTTTCGATGATTATAAAAATTGAAAAACAAACTCGGTGATCCACAATGAGTATAAACAATAAAATGGAAAGATCTCACCAATTCTCACGACAAAAACCAAAGTGTGAAATGAAGATACGCCGTCCCCGACAGCGGCGCCAATTTGCTTGACTCTCCCAGAAAGGTGATACTCGCAAGTGTACGAGGTCGGCAAATAATATTCCCAGTGAGTACGGGATTGTATCCACAGAGACGGAACTAATCTGTAAATTCACACAAATAGTTAGAGCATGTAAAGAATAGTGGAGGATCCTTACCACCCTATGGGGGTGAATGATTGTTTGGATAGTTGGTTTATCTAAACACCCTAGAGTTAGGGTAATGTCCTAAGGTTTGGATGCAAGGGAGAGAAAGAGTGCGGGTGTTGAGGATATCAGTAGGATTATTCAATTGCTCTACTAAATATTAATTCCATGATAACTCGATCGCTCATCCATTTCAAGGTATGAGGATTGGGAAATAACTCAATTAAGCACATATGGGGTGCACCAAAAGTAATTGCTAACTGGGTTCTTCCCCTAATTGAAGCTCATGAATCACTCTCACACCCATTTCAAGGTATGTGAGAGTAGTGCATATAGGTTGTGGTGTGCAGCGCACAACCACCGTTCTGCGGCCCCTTCCGGGTAATGCCCAATTCGATAGATGGGTCACAACCCAATTGAGAATTTGAATTGATGGATGAATTAAACTTCTAAATTACGAAATATGGATTGAATGGGTCTTGCATTCATTTCAAGATATGCAATACCCATTGGATACATAGATGCAACAATTACGAAGCACCACCGTTCTTCGGCTCCTCCATGGATAGTATCAAACCCAATTACTCATAAGTTTAATTCACCTAACAACATGGATTAACAAGAGGTGCTGAAAATTAACATTAGAAAAGCAATCAATACATCCTACATCAATCCAAAACACCCACACAATGAATCTAGCCTAGCATATCAAAGACTAAATCAGCATTCATGAAAATGACATAGTTCAATGCAAAGGATGAAAGAAAATTTGTATTAGAAAGAGAGTTGGAGATTTGTCACCAACTACAAGCTTCTTCAATCAACAATCAGTCTCAGCAATAGCAAAAACGAAATCAAAAAACTCAGAACTCTCAAAAACCCTAATTCCCTTCTCAAGGAAGAAGATGACCTTAAAATAGCAAAAATTAAGTTCTATTTTCGTTCTCCCTTATTACATCTGAATAGTAGTGTTTTATACCCCCTAGGGGTTACATCTCATCCATCCAAATCCTCATCCAACGATTCACAGCAACTGGAGAGGAATCGGGCTAAGAAAAACCCGTTTCTCGTAACCCAGTTTGCAGCCGAAAACCCCCGATTAGTCGACTGTCGAATAAATGGCAGTCGACTGATGGCAGAAAATTCTTACTGCTTCCAAATGGGGACAGGTGACTGTCTGAAAAAATCACAGTCGACTGTGTGACCCCCAGGCGACTGTTTTCTGTTCTTCAGTCACCTGCTGCAGAAATGTCAAAATAACATAGAGTTGGCTCATTTTGCTCCCTCAGAAATCTGAAATATCAGTCGACTGATTCGAAGATGACATGCGACTGTATGAGATTACAGTCGACTGTCAATCCTCTTACAGTCGATTGTAATTGGGCCTCAGCTTCTCCAGCTTCAATTCTTTAAAGGTAGGCGACTGCCGTTGTTTGGGCAGTCGACTGTTGGGTATTCAGTCGACTGTCTTTGCTTCAGCAGGCACCTGTTATGCACTCCTCTTTTTGAGTTGATTTAGTCATTTCCAGGACACCTGAAAATTCCAGAAAAATCCCTATAAATATAATAGACATTTATAATGCTTAGGGAAGTGAAATTGTGCACGAAAAAAATCATATGCTCACAAATGATGATTTAGCGTAAATTTAGTTAAGAGAACATGATTCCATGGATTATATGCACAAGAGGAGATGATTAGGAGGTTAGAATATGCAATATTTATTCATAATCAGTCATCTCATGCAGATATTTTATACAGGATTATCACCATCTGGGCGAGATTTCATGCAGATGAGCTGCGGTGGGGAATTCTTTGATTATTCGACCGAGGATTCATGGTGTTACCTGAGGGACCTTGCAGAGCAGTCCAACCAGTTCCAGAGCAGCCTGAGGAGCCAGCCGTGGGCTCATTCCAAGGTTGTAACGACCCGTTTTCCGGGTCTGTTACTTTTTGATATTTGCGCAGGTCCTGCAGTTAACTAGTGAAAACAAAATAGCCACGATGCAGAGATGTACAAAAAATACCCAAAAAGTGTCCAATTATTACATCCATAATGTACAAAAATGTTCCAAAAACGTACTTGAAGGAAAGAAATACGACTGAAAATGACTCTGAAAGCTCCGGTCTCAGGATCGAACTCTGGCGCTATTAACTCAAGAGCATCTACCTCCATATGTACGTTGTCTACGGTGTCACAGAGATGGAACCGTAGGTAATTCATAACAATTCTAGCAATAGAAACGAAGTAGTGCAAAAGTATAGAACAGACTATAGTAAACAAAAGATGGTCATGCTGGTGCAAAAAGTAAGGTGAGAACATGCATGTATATACGAGCAAAAGTAAAGTACAGGTGGCTGCAAGGTAAGGTAAGTAAGGTGCACGTAATGTAGTAAAGGTGACTGTGTAAGTGTAAGAGCGATAAATGTGGCGTGGCATATGGTAACAACAATATTTAGACCATAGGCAATGGGATGACAATTGTAAGACAGCCAGGTAGACGTAGTAACACTTAAGAAAAGATGAGCGTCGCTTGACTATTTAATTGTGTAGGCATGCCTAATAATAAGAAGTTTAGGTTAACTCCAAAATCAGCCAGGCAGTCAGGGCTTGAAGGCACAGGTCACTTCAAAGACCGCAGGAACAAGTCCCTTGATTGACCAACCCCCTTCCCATTCCTTTCTAGACACTGATTCAGTAGTAATTTAAGACCGATTTTTATTAAACCGTTCTATCACGTTCGAGTAGTCTCGATTTAGTCAGTAGAATAGTCGTATCTAGTCAGCAGTTGTGACGGTACAATGGTATCAATTAACTTAGTGCAACAACAATCAAACTGTGCAACAGCCTTAGCTCGAGTGTATGATAAGCAACCAGAAGTGCACCCATCTCGCGGAGCAACTCGTGGAATATCTACCTACCATTCCTGCATGGTGATGGTACAGCTTATCAAATAAGGGTGGACCCGATCACTCCCGCACACTTCGTAACGTAAGACTACCCCGTATCTCGTGTATTATCATAGTCCAATATTCATACTCGTATTCGTATCAATATAGCCTCATAGGCCCTAGTATCAATCAAACTAGTGCATCGGTCTTGGCTCGAGTGCACGATATGCAACCAGAAGTGCACCCATCCCACGGAGAAACTCGTGGACTATCTACCTACCATCCCCTTCAGGGTGATGGTACAGCTTACCAAATAAGGGTGGACCCGGTCACTCCCGCACACTTTTTAGCTGAAGACTACCCCATAACCCGTGTTGTATCACATTTCACATTTAAAACCGTATCAGTATCCGTGTCCGTATCCATATCAGTATCTGTATCCGTATGGCCACATAGGCCCATCATTTCGTACATCCAACAATGTGTACAACAATACATCCAACAATGAGTACAACAAATACATATATATGGTATTTACTTGCTGAAAAGTCAAGTCAGAAGCCTCAACAGAGAATATCAGTCCTGAGCAATGCTTTAAAGTCCAACAACTATGAAATCTAATTCCATAAAAGTGCACTATCTCAATTTAGTCCTGAGCAATGCTTTGAAGTCCAACAACTAGGATATTTAATTTCATAAAAGTGCACTATCTCAATTTAGTCCTTTGGTCATTCCACTATTGATTAGTTCTATAGTTAATTAGGTCTCTAATCATTGGTTCAAGTCAATAGTTGTTCTGAGAATATATATGAGGTCCTACAATCATACGAGTACACTATCTAAATTTCTAAAACTAGAATTAGAGTGACTTACTCTATTTAAGATTGTCGTAGTAAGACGATGTTGGAGTTAGAGCTTCTGAAGATGCTGGTGCACGAGAATTGGTACCTGCAAACACAAGAAATGGCATGTTAAAGAGTGCACTATTTTCTATCTATTTTTCTTAACGTGTTTGTATTTTTATAGTAGCTTAGAACTCGTCAAGATACGTATTAAATATTTTATATGGGCTAGATGGGAGTAAAATAATTTCATATAGGAAGAAAATATTTTTCTAAGGCTCCTAAGTATTTTTCATAATTTTTAAAAGCTTAAAATCAATTAAAACTAATTAAAAATGAGAAAATGATTTTTCATTATATTCTTCAAAGGTTTCTCTAGGATAAACCATACGTCGGAATTCTTCCAACAAGTAGTCAAAACGACCGTATTAGCTAGTACTACAACATATATTTTTCTCGTACGTTAGTGTAAGTGAAATTTTCAAGATATTGATTTTTAAATGAAAATATGATAATTAGATTTAAAATTTAAAAATTTGCTAAGGAAAATATACTCGTCCTTCGGTGATGAAACCAGTGCCAATGAGTCTGGAACATCATTTCTGATTTTCTGGGCCTGGCCTTGTATTTTTCCGTTCTTTAATTATTTTACTATTGTTGTGAAGGAAAAAATAGGGAAATAGGTGTAGAGGGTTAATATCCACCTACCCTCATATTTATAGCTTTCAATAGTGGGCTGGATACCCAATGGGCCTCATGGGCCTATTCATAACACTTCCCCTTATCCAACCAATATTGAATAAGAGGTGGATTCTTCAGGATCCGAGTTAGGATAACTACCTTGTTAAAGAAAGAACAGTTAATCCATAACTTCCCCTGTTTTAGGGATGTGTTTAGGGGTAGATACTTCAGGATCCAGAGTCAACGAGGTTGCCTCGTCAAAACCTTGACTACGGAAAACTCAGTGGAAAAAAACCAGTAGCCAGGGGAAAAGAGTACAACTCTGCAGTTGACTCCCCCTCATCTGACCAAGCTTCAGGCTTGCAGATTTCCTATGAATCTATACATCAGTCTCCTATGTACCTATGAGTTCATAGTCCTCTCATCCTGACACAGTTTACATTTCCTCACTCTCCTCATCCCAATCCCATGTACAAGTTTCTCAAAGATACTAGTATGTAGGGATTTGGTAAGCAAATCCGCCAAGTTATTACATGATTGGATCTTCTGTACCTCAATCTGTTTCTGCTTCTGAATGTCGTGCGTCCAGAAGAACTTGGGGGAGATATGCTTTGTCTTGTCGCCTTTGATGTAACCGTCCTGTAGCTGGGATATACATGTTGCATTGTCTTCATGAAGTGGAGTAGGCGCAAGGACGCCGGTCATCAGGCCGGTGGAGGTGAGGATGTGCTGGATCACAGAGCGTAGCTAGAAACTCTCCTTGCTTGCTTTGTGGATCGTTAGGAGCTCTGAGTGATTGGATGAGACGGTCGTCATGGTCTGCTTTACAGATCTCCAGGATATGGCTGTGCCGCCATAAGTAAACATGTATCCTGTCTGAGACTTCTCTGTATGAGGATCGGACCTGTAACCTGCATCAGCATAACCAACTAAACCAGTTGATGCCCATTTCCTGTAGAATAGACCTAAGTCTATGGACCCTTGGAGGTAGTGCAGAAGATGCTTAACTCCGGCCCAGTGCCGCTGTGTAGGTGCAGCGCTATATCTGGCTAGTAAGTTGACTGCAAATGCTATGTCAGGATGAGTGCAGTTAGTCAGGTAAAGGAGTGCACCGATAGCACTTAGATAAGGCACTTCGGGGCCTAGTACTTCCTCCCCCTCTTCCAGCGGCCGGAAGGGGTCTTTATGTACATCCAATGATCTGACGACCATTGGAGTGCTGAGGGGGTGGTACTTATCCATCTGAAACTTTTTCAATAAGTTCGATGTGTAAGTTGACTGATGTAACAGGATCCCATCATTAAGACGCTCTATTTGAAGACCTAAACAGCATTTTGACTTTCCGAAGTCTTTCATCTCGAAGGTTTCTGTCAAGCTTATAGAAATCTCTGCGATCTCTTCGGGAGATCCGATGAGGTTCAGGTCATCCACATAGACGGCTATGATTACAAATCCTGTTGCCTTTGCTCTTATAAAGATGCAAGGACAGACTGGGTCGTTTGTGAATCCTTGTTTTGCAAGGAAATCGCTCAGTCTGTTATACCACATCCTTCCAGATTGTTTTAGACCATATAATGATCTTTGCAGTTTCACTGAGTAGATGTCATGTTCTCTCTCTTTTAGTGCTGCAGGCAAAGAATAACCGTCAGGCAATTGTAGTGCCCTGTGAAGCTACTGCACATGTACTAGAGGGGAGGGTGAATAGTACTTTAAAATAATCAAGAGAGTTATTCCTAATTATTGTGAAAACAAACAAACAACAATGCAGAATAGACTACAAACAACAAGAATAGACAAACGCAAACAAAGCATGTAACGGGTTCGGATCCACCCAAGTCTTCCCGACTTGTTCCCGGTGATCCTACGTCCCAACCACCCGGATCCCCTCTGGATACTTAAGTTAGAAACCACTAACCCAAGATTTTGTACTATGAAATTCTTTTAGAAAAACCTCTACAAGACCAAATCATACAAATGACATGTGACTCCCACAACCCGGGATCACACCCTTCTCTCACAACCCGAGAGAACAAATCAAATATCAAATGCGATGAAATAATGAAACACTTACCACAAAATCATATGCCTTGAGTATACTTACCAAATTAGGGCAAAGATGGATTTTGAGGAAGAAGCAAGCACCAAACCCTAGCTCCACCAAGATAATCAGCGATAGGTGGCTAGGGAGAGATTGGTGACTTGGATTCAAGGCCCTTGGCTTGAATGGCTCACAATGGATAGAATCTCTCTTGAGGAATTTTGCTCAAAGAGTGAAGGATAGATTCTTGGTGAGAAGAGAGAGCTTAGAAATAGCTTGAGAAAAACTCTTCTCTTAGGTCTGAAATAACTTCGATAATGGACCTCTAACCTTGCCTCAAACGAATCAGGTTTGTATTTATAGAGGCAAGAAAAATCGTGCTCAAAAGATTCCCAACGGTCATATTTCTGAAGCAGTTAGTCGGTCTAAGAAGGATCACTGACCGATTAGTTTCTCAACTAGTCGGTCGGTGATTCAACATGAACCGACTAACAGCTCGACAGCCAAAAGAGAAAGTTCAGACAATAAGGAACTAGTCGGTCTAAGAAGACTTGCCAACCGACTAGTTTCACAACTAGTCGGTCGGTGAGTGTTCTTTGACCGACTAAGAGTCGAAATCGAATAGGCTGAATTCAAGTACAGCTAGTCGGTTTAAGAACAACTTCCAACCGACTAGTTTCTCAACTAGTCGGTCGGTCGATGTGCTTTGACCGACTAACTGTAAACAGTAAGATAGGCTGTACAGAGGCAATGATAACTAGTCGGTCTGAGAAGGATTCCTAACCGACTAGATCGTCATCTAGTCGATCGGTGAACCTTCTGTAGGGAAATCGGCGGTCCCTCAGGGCACAAAAATTCTAGTCCCGTCCTAAGTCGGACGGAACATAGACACAAAAATTATAGCAGCGAAAGAAAAACTAGTTAATCTAAATTAACAAGCAGTTAAAACAATTTTAACTTAGCCCTAAGGTCCAAGACCCTATGCCAAGATCTATGCCGACTTGGGATGGGTCTGACCATCCCAAGAAGGATCTAGCCTACTGCGATTAAACTAAACTAATGCTAAAAAATACTTTAACCACATACCCGGAATCTCAGCCCTGGAGCAGGCGAGATGTTCCGCGCTGTCTTCCGAGCTGCTCCCGTCCCACGCCGAGCCGCTCCTTGAACCGCTCCCTGAACCGCTCCTCGAACCGCTCTGCATCCCGAGGCGATCAATCCCCGTGCCGCCGAGCCAACCACGCGCCGAAGAAAGTTTCACGCGAGTGAAACCTCCGCCTAGATTTCGGATCCAGAATCCGAACTCCTTTGAGGCTTTGCTAGAGCCCGCAGGAGTAAGGCAGAAATTTAGGGAGAAGAGAAATATTAATTTAAGCTTAGATCCGAGCGTGCTCCAACATTTACGAGAGCCGCTCAGATCTAGAGCTTGGGATGAGTTTTGAGAAAGGGGGGAGACCCCTATTTATATAGGCGGCGGACTCTCCCCTTTTCTCAAAATCCGATGTGGGACTAAACAATGAGTCAATTTAAAATCAAGTTAGTTTGCACTTCACAAAGTGCAAACTTCCGTGAATTTTAACTCACTCACCGTTAAGCTTCAGGATTGATACAACCTATCAATACGACAAGCGTTCAACGGTGAACGCATAGGAAAAAACCGTTCGTCAATCGGAGGTCGTTTGACCCACCAATTGAGTGTCCAAAGATCAGCCCAAAGCCACCCAAAACACAAAACTACAGCCGTCAAGGAATTCTGCCTAGGGTTCGCAACCCTAGGCGTGTGGGGCCCACCAGTGGGCCCCATTGACTTGACCTGCGCGCGCAGACCAGCCTGGGCAGAGCCCAGGCCGCGCCTGGGCGCGCCCAGGCCCGCGCCTGGGCTCTGCCCAGGCGCTGGGCAGAGCCCAGGCTTGAGCCTGGCTAGCCCAGGCCGAGCCTGGGCTTAGCCCAGGCAGCGCCTGGGCTAGCCCAGGCAGCCTGTTCTGCCTGGGTCTGGCCTGGTCTGATATTTTGGGCTGTTTTGGCTTTAACTTGATTATCTGGCGTCCGATTTGGACGCCGTTCGAACCTGGGTCTAGACCGGGACATTCCCGTCTTACCCGTGAACTTTTCCTTGTGTTTATATTATTAAATATTGTATTAAACAATTTAATACACATTTAATCGCATTTGCATCAAATGCAAAATAGTCCCTATCTAGGCTTAAATTACCATATTGCATTAAATGCAATTATTTCATCCCTTGCATCAAAAATGCAATTATTCTCCCTAACTAATTTCTACCTATTACTAGACTAAGCGTTGCACTCTGTGTGAGACCCTACAGCCTGACCCTTACAACAGGTTGGGCTCGAAGCCCTATACGGCAGTGACCACGAGCAGTGGTTGCCGTACCTGCTTCAGGAATCATCATTATGTGGTTGACTCATTGACATGAGTATTGTCGGGACCACCTGACTGTTTCCGTGATGAATTCCGCAGTTATAGTCTCTTCGTCTTAAATATGTCGTGTAGATCAAGTCTGGGGTACGGTCAAACTGTCAACCCCAATAACTTGACTCCGGTTAGTTTCGATCAATCTTTAGTCAATAAATGTTGGACTTCTTCCAACATACTCTGCGCAGAGTTTTTACTAAAGACCGAACTAACTCTACGACACTAACTCCCATTGACCGGGAGAGACGAATCCTCTCTTGGTCATTACTCGCCTCGTACGTTTCAGGTGACACCCAATCAAAAGACCTTTCGACATGCCTTGTCTCGAAGCTAGGTCAAATGATCTAAGTGGCACCGTTCACGCACAGGTTTGTCAAAATGACCTCAAGTCAAAAGACCAACTATCCTATCATCACTCAGAGTTATCACTGACAGATTGGTCAAGATAACCATATGATAACTCTAGTGGATCGTTCAGTGGACTCATTCTAATGAGCACATGTGTCTCGTCTTCGACTTCGGCAAGTCAAGCGATCATGAGATCATCGCCACCGCTAAACGGTGAAGACTAAGACACAATGGTCTATCCGATGTTTCGATATCCTTGTCTCGAAACATCTACGACCACGAACCATTTCAGACTTATGCTACAGACGGTCAAACGTTTCTCCATGATCGAGATACTCATCTCGATACCCGTTTGACCTTGCATAAAGTCTCAGGACTTTACCTAAGTTGATATCTAATGTTAACTACATTACAATATAACTTAGATAAATTATTACCAAACAACTTACTGTTATTTCGAACAAGATGTTTGTGCTATTCACACAGGAATAAATGGCCTCGAGGGCATAATATTCCTACATCTCCCACTTGCACTCAGGCCCATTTATCTCGATATCTAATATCGTTTTTACACATAAGTTTTCCCGACTTCATGTGGTAGAGCCTTCGTGAGTGGATCTGCTAAAACCGTCTACACTATAGACTTAAGGGGTTTTTATGTTTGTGTTAGACCAACCATTTGAATCTCATTCAAATAATTCATTTGGTCTATCGGAATCTATAATATTTTATTTCCCTGGATCTTATCCAGTTCATCGTACCTTACGATAATAATTTAAATTTGTTAATGGTCATTTTAAATGGCTCATATCTATTCTTGATAAAGTATCAAACCTTTTGATTACTTTGTCAAAATGTATGTTCCATCCCTTTGATGATTCGCATGTAATTTATACGCTCCCACTGACCTTGAAAACTATCTAGCTAATTCATATAAGTTGGTTCGTCTAAATCATATTTAGAAAAACGATCTTATAAGTGAATGCGCAAATTTTCATGGTCAACTTAAGCGTTTTACATCGGCTTTGGTCCGAGTAGATCTGTACACATCTGTTGGCGAAACCGGTTTCATCATAATCCGTTTTAAAGAAATTAGGATGAAAACTGTTCCCATCCAACATTATTGTACTTCACTATTTTCTTTCTGCACCAACCTTTCAACTTAAAGATTTACTTGCAGTAAGTGAGGAAACATTTTCCTTGGGTACGTAAACTAAATTCTCAAATTTATTTACGCACACGGACCTATTCTGATTGCATCAAGTTTTAAATCGGAGTTACTACTCCGAATTTCATCCTAGAAGTTGACTAAGTCATCATCAGTTATGATGTCTAACTCGACAATCCGTCTCACGAGATTCGAGTAATAATACAACTTCCTTACGATTGATTTATTGAATATATTATTGATAATGTCCTCATAGAACTTTATCAAAACCTAGGCATTACTATCTGGGACTTAACCCAGAGGGAGGAGTTAACTCAGAGTCACTTATTTATGGATCGCACCAAGTCTAACTAAGTGTGATTCATACCTTTTAACACACCGATGTGTTAACAGACTTGATCTGAGAGAAAATCACAATTTCTTTTAATTACACAAGATTTTATTTAGCTAAGTATTTGACCATTCGATCTAATCGAATCAGTTTAAATACTTTAGTCATTTCGTTCTTTATTTTATCAGACTTGTGTTTCATCAAGAACACGTGTCTTAATAAAATATACGAATAACTTATTTTGGTTAATCTAGACTCGGGTACATCAGTATGTACTAGACTGAGTTCGACAACTCATTCTCCCACTGTCTCACAGATGGGTTTCGGCCATTGTATCAAAGAGGCTAAGACTCACAAGTGTCCGTAGACTTCATAATACGAGAGGTCAGACCCCTCTTTATGTGACTTGTGAAGCTTAATCTCTTGATACAGCCTAGTCTAATTTTACCATATAAGTTTGCTACTATCTTGTGTATTTATATATATTAACATTTAATATATATATATAGTTATTACAAATTACTTAACACAAAACATTGCTTCAGAAGCAAGGTGATGACATTCGTCAAAAATGTGTTAGACGTTTTTGTATAACAACTTATTCCGAAATGTGACATCAAAATATGTCACGTTTTCATTTCCTCCTACTTATGCCTCTACTAATGATAAATTAAACTAACTTTCTCAATTGGCTTTCCGAAGTGCCTTCTTCCTTTTCTAAATCATATTTAGATATCGACATAAATAAATCGCTATGCAAGCAACTATGTATCCAAACGCTTGAGCTTTGCAATCTTGAGTGTAGCTCAAGAAGTTACTTGTCTCAAGATCCGGTTGGGATACATAGTCTTGCATCGCTCATGCACTCGTATTCGACTCAAACGGTTTAATCGAATTCTCGAACTTTGCGGATCAAAATTGTTTGTCCATACAACCTTGAGGGTAGCTCGACAAGTTGTAGGGAGAAACATACTTTGAATGTCCTATATGTTCAAGCTGCCTCATATAGAGACGAGTGACATGTAGCTTTAATTCATTTGTTGGACCCAGAACTTAATGAAATCATATTTCTTAAGTCTGTTCTTTAGAAGGTCATTTAATGTCAACGAGAATATAGTTTTAATTCTATCAATTAGAATTTAACTCGATATTCAATTAATCAACTTATTGACCAGTTAACTAATTCCAATATTGTCAATTGATTCTTTAGGTAAACATAGTCTTGCCCTAGTTTTAGCATATGTTCAATTATTAAATATAGGTAGATTGGCTTTTATCTATCTATATCCTCCCACTATTTTTACGAACGTTTTAAAGCTTAATAACGAACGATTTAATCGAATTAAAAATTAATGGGTAAGAGTTCCAATCACCTTGAGTCTAAACAACCTTGAGTGTAGCTCAACAAGTTGATTGACTCTGCGATCGGAAGATGACTCTTCATCGATCATATCGGATATGACTCTCTTAATCGGTTTTTGCCCCTAGCCATTCGTGATCATGAGTGTGCTCATCCAAATCACCATGTCTAGTCTAGTCGGACCCTTGTTTTCATGTCTAGCCTGACTTGTCCCTCAGCTCGGTGTATGCACGACACGTTGGTTAGGGTCAGGTCTTAGACTACATCTAGGCAGACTACATCCTTGGCTAAACTTGCGCCGCCGCTCGGTGTATTCACGACAACGTCGGTTTGGGTCAAGTCAAGATGTCATCTTATGTATTTAAGAAGTTGGTTTCTACAAGGTTGCCATGTCACAGCTTGAGTGTATCTCAACAACTGTAACACGGGCCCTATAGTTGCTAACCCCTAAAACAAGGAGGGCTACGGCTAATCTTGAAAAATATCATTAACGTATTTGACTTAGATATAGTCCAGGGTGTCATACAATCATGATTCGCGACATTGCGGTCCAGCGGAACACAGCCAGGAAATTGACTAAGCCAGGATCACTGCCCCTTGGACTAGCAAGGGTTGACCCAGAACTCTTAGCCAAGCACATTGACTGGATCATGGTCCATTGAATGAAGCTTGTCATTTTTGTATGTATGCCATAGACTAAACAGCTTTTATTAACAACTAATTAATCCTATCAACTAGTTGAATCCTTAAATTCAAAATTTTAGGATTGGTTTAATAACTTTTATTAAGTCCTTATCAACTGTAAGGTTCACGTGCTATCCTAATCGTTATCAGGATTTTAATAAATTTTATTAACAACGCTAGAAGCGAAGTCCTTTAATGAAAATTAACTATAACAATTAGAATTGAAAATTCATTTAAAGGACTACCCTAATCAGGAATTAGGTCTTAATATTGTTGTTAATGATTTATTAAAACATAGCATGTCATTAAAATTCAAGTAATAAATTTTAATCATTTTTAATGGCTAACTTAAAGGGTTGTCTTGTGTTATCAAATAAGGGACAAGTTTAACAAGCCATTAAAATAAAGCTACACTAATTTTATCAGCATAAAATGAAAGTGTATATCTATTTAACAATTAAATAAACTAAGTTTATAGCATAAACAATTTTTAGACTTTTAAAATAAGTTTTAAAAATATCTTATAAATTTAAAACATTACTTTAAAAATTTTCCATGTTCAAAATTTATCATATACAATTTTTAAACATCTAAAATATTTTAAACTTATCGCATAAATTTAAAGCCTTAAAATCAATTTTAAAATTTATCACATAAATTTAAAAATACCATTTTAAAATTTACATGCTTAAAAAAATTTATCATATAAAAAATTTTTAGGCATCCAAAATAAATTTAAACCTTTAAAGATTTAAAATTAGTTTTAAAATTATCACATAAATTTTAAAACGTCATTTTAAAAATTTTCATGTTCAAAAAATTTATCACATAGAATTTTGAACTTCAAAAACTTTTTTAAAATTATCTAATAACTTTTAAAAAATTTAAAAGTATTTAAAAAGCATTAAGAAGTTTAATGAAATCGCAGTACCTAGATCGACTACGCAAACCTAGGCTCTGATACCACTGTAGGGAAATCGGCGGTCCCTCAGGGCACAAAAATTCTAGTCCCGTCCTAAGTCGGACGGAACATAGACACAAAAATTATAGCAACGGAAGAAAAACTAGTTAATCTAAATTAACAAGCAGTTAAAACAATTTTAACTTAGCCCTAAGGTCCAAGACCCTATGCCAAGATCTATGCCGACTTGGGATGGGTCTGACCATCCCAAGAAGGATCTAGCCTACTGCGATTAAACTAAACTAATGCTAAAAAATACTTTAACCACATACCCGGAATCTCAGCCCTGGAGCAGGCGAGATGTTCCGCGCCGTCTTCCGAGCTGCTCCCGTCCCACGCCGAGCCGCTCCTTGAACCGCTCCCTGAACCGCTCCGCATCCCGAGGCGATCAATCCCCGTGCCGCCGAGCCAACCACGCGCCGAAGAAAGTTTCACGCGAGTGAAACCTCCGCCTAGATTTCGGATCCAGAATCCGAACTCCTTTGAGGCTTTGCTAGAGCCCGCAGGAGTAAGGCAGAAATTTAGGGAGAATAGAAATATTAATTTAAGCTTAGATCCGAGCGTGCTCCAACATTTACGAGAGCCGCTCAGATCTAGAGCTTGGGACGAGTTTTGAGAAAGGGGGGAGACCCCTATTTATATAGGCGACGGACTCTCCCCTTTTCTCAAAATCCGATGTGGGACTAAACAATGAGTCAATTTAAACTCAAGTTAGTTTGCACTTCACAAAGTGCAAACTTCCGTGAATTTTAACTCACTCACCGTTGAGCTTCAGGATTGATACAACCTATCAATACGACAAGCGTTCAACGGTGAACGCATAGGAAAAAACCGTTCGTCAATCGGAGGTCGTTTGACCCTCCAATTGAGTGTCCAAAGATCAGCCCAAAGCCACCCAAAACACAAAACTGCAGCCGTCAAGGAATTCTGCCTAGGGTTCGCAACCCTAGGCGTGTGTAGCCCACCAGTGGGCCCCACTGACTTGACCTGCGCGCGCAGACCAGCCTGGGCAGAGCCCAGGCCGTGCCTGGGCTCGCCCAGGCGCCTGTGCGCGCCCAGGCCCGCGCCTGGGCTCTGCCCAGGCGCTGGGCAGAGCCCAGGCGGGCCTGGGCTTTGCCCAGGCTTGCGCCTGGGCTTGCCCAGGCCGAGCCTGGGCTTTGCCCAGGCAGCGCCTGGGCTAGCCCAGGCAGCCTGTTCTACCTGGGTCTGGCCTGGTCTGATATTTTGGGCTGTTTTGGCTTTAACTTGATCATCTGGCGTCCGATTTGGACGCCGTTCGAACCTGGGTCTAGACCGAGACATTCCCGTCTTACCCGTGAGCTTTTCCTTGTGTTTATATTATTAAATATTGTATTAAACAATTTAATACACATTTAATCGTATTTGCATCAAATGCAAAATAGTCCCTATCTAGGCTTAAATTACCATATTGCATTAAATGCAATTATTTCATCCCTTGCATCAAAAATGCAATTATTCTCCCTAACTAATTTCTACCTATTACTAGACTAAGCGTTGCACTCTGTGTAAGACCCTACAGCCTGTCCCTTACAACAGGTTGGGCTCGAAGCCCTATACGGCAGTGACCACGAGCAGTGGTTGCCGTCCCTGCTTCAGGAATCATCATTATGTGGTTGACTCATTGACATGAGTATTGTCGGGACCACCTGACTGTTTCCGTGATGAATTCCGCAGTTATAGTCTCTTCGTCTTAAATATGTCGTGTAGATCAAGTCTGGGGTACGGTCAAACTGTCAACCCCAATAACTTGACTCCGGTTAGTTTCGATCAATCTTTAGTCAATAAATGTTGGACTTCTTCCAACATACTCTGCGCAGAGTTTTTACTAAAGACCGAACTAACTCTACGACACTAACTCCCATTGACCGGGAGAGCGAATCCTCTCTTGGTCATTACTCGCCTCGTACGTTTCAGGTGACACCCAATCAAAAGACCTTTCGACAGTCCTTGCCTCGAAGCTAGGTCAAATGATCTAAGTGGCACCGTTCACGCACAGGTTTGTCAAAATGACCTCAAGTCAAAAGACCAACTATCCTATCATCACTCAGAGTTATCACTGACAGATTGGTCAAGATAACCATATGTAGGGGTGGGCATCGGGTAAACCCGAATTTTTTAACCGAATCCGAATCCGATTCCGATTTTATTCGGATGGGAAAAATAAGTCCGAATTCCGATTCCGAATTTTTTTCCGAATCCGATTCCGAATCCGATTTTAATTCGGACAGGATATATAATCCGAATTCCGATTCCGATTCCGAAAATTGACAGTTTCGATTCCGATTCCAGTTCCGATTCCAAAAATGACCGGTTCCGATTCCGATTCCGATTCCAGAATTGGATAAAAATCTTTGTTATTTCCCAATTTATATAATCCAGACATCCCAAAAAATAAAAATAATTAAGAAGCTCAAACCCAATTACTTCCAAAATTTCTAATGTAGGCAACACCAAATTGCAAATATAAACTCACCAAAATGTCAATAAACTAACATTCAAAGTATCATCCCAATATATATTCACACAATCAAACTTCAAATTAAGGTTCATCCCAATATTTCAAATACAACCCCACCAACAGTTTACTCTTCGTATAAGATTCACAGAATCTCAATAAGCCCACAAACAGATCTTTTTACTACAATAGAAAACATCAAAAAATAAAAGCAGCTCACAAAATACACTAGATAAAAAAATTCTTCTAATTCAATTCACAAAATGCAGATCTCTAGCCAATAGCTGAATACTCTTTCTGTCCATAAAGTGTCCAATGCTGGGTGATTCCTGAAACGTAGAAATGAACATGAGAAAATATTAGTTATATAAAAATCATAAGGATTCTACAATTATTTGTTGCAACATATGATGTAAATTGTCACTATGCCATTGAGAGTACATCACTGGTTTGGACTCTGGATTTACTGTCCAAATTATTTTATGAAACCATGATTTCTCTAACTAAAATAAAGCATTCCATAAACATTTGTGGCAAGAGATAATATTGGGCCCTGAGAATATCTATTGTCATTTGAATATTCAGAATATATACACCAACGATTTCTGAATTTCTTGAGTTGTATTCGGGTGGCACATTTTAAGGAGTATATTACAGGTTTCTCTTTCAAGGCCTGTCTATTTTGTTGACTTAGCTGCACAAAACAGCCATAGTAATTTCTGTGATAAAAGTACAAACTTGCCTAGTAATCTACTAATGATCATAATGGGCGAAGATGAGTCCAGAGCACGAAGGATCCTTGAGATGTATATGAAAGCTTCAAGCAACAGATTATATTTTTCAAAGTCTACAGTGAAAAATAATCTCTCTCCTTGGGGATAGAATCCTCAGAATCTAGACTAATCTACACAATGACCCTAAAGATTGATTCCAGACTGGGGGCAACAATATTTCTGCTCAAAATTTTAATATAATACTAAAGATTTTTTAAAATACTACTTGCAATATTCCTGGTGTGGTGACTGAACCAATGCTAACAAGGGGGAGTAAAATAGTGAATGCCTGTGTGATTCTTAATCAATAAAATCACATATCAAATCCGATTTCCATCTGGAAGCAAATAAAGGCAGGTTTACATGCACATATTCTTATCTAATAGTTTGCCAAGATATAGGGAGTAGATCCGCCGCCTGTGTATACATGCACATATTTGTACCACTGCAAACATATGGGGATTGTCATACAAATTAAACTCATTTAATTAAGGAGAAGGTCTAAAATATACATGCACATATTTGTACCCCTGCAAACATATCTGATAGAAATTCTTATCCTGGATGTCTAGGCAAGCACTTTGCTACATCATTTGCTCCTTTTATGTAGTCTTATGGAGATACTCCATTGAACGAATATGTAATGCCCCAAATTAACAAAATGGCGGCCCAAATCAAAAAATATGTTCCATTTTATTGATTAAACCTATTTAAACTATATTTAAAAACAAATGATTATGGTAAGTTTTCCTCATGCATCAAGTGGCAACAAAATTGACATTCCCCAGTTTTTTTAACAAATTCACTAATTTCATTCAACTTGATGCATAGTAGAAAATACCTTATGTTGGTGTTTGAATTTTAGTTTTTAGATAATTTAAATATGTCAGATTGCATACAACATAAAGGATTTTCAATTCCTGCACTTCAACTTCAACAGCATTTGAAATTTACTGCCTCTCCGCTTGCAATGGGACTTCTTACGGAGAGTGGTCCGCCCGAGTGGCATCCTGCATCAGCAGAACTCAAGGTAATATTTAATGTCTACATTTTCTTAATTTGCATGTGTATTAGAGATGCAAGATATCACATAACCTCTTCAAGGCGCCGTCTTAGGCAAGTGGTATATATGCAGATTTGAATATATTACAGTAGCTGTGTTAGTTTCATTGTTATGGAGGTTTGGAGGAATGTCCAAATTTTAGAGTTAAGACGTATAACATTGCTAATGTTTTTTCTACAGTTATTAATTGTATTGAGAACTGCATCAAATCATTTCAATATGAAAGAATGAAGAAAACCAAAGCATTAATACACTGACACTTGTTTACTATACGCTGAATATTTTGAATGTTTATGCCCAGCCATGTGGCTTGTATACATGCAACTGTAAGCATGGAATTATGTTGGAGCTACCACATAAAGATTTGAATGGGTTCATTGGCCTAAATATGACATGGTTGGGATCATACTCACGGGTAATAGGGTCCATGCAAGGCTATCGTAGACTCACTTCTCCTAATCTAGATCTGATTTGTCTACAGACTTTATTTAAGTAAAAGGGTCACGTTCAACTTGCTGCACTTCAACTTAGAACAGGATTAAGTGTTCTAAGTTTGAATATCTTTCAAGAGCATAGCCACTCTAGAACAGGATTAAGTGTTCGTGGAGTAGAAAGCAAGGGAAAAAAGTTTAAATGACAGAAAACTTAGAAGACACCATTTCACTATAATATGTTATCTGCCACCACAATGTTAACTTCAGTGTGATCAAAACATGAAATTCCTTGGAAACCCGCTCAAGTTTTCAATTATCAGTTGTCAAAATCATGAAGACTGGTTGGCTTGGATAAACAGAACTGTAAATTTCAAATGCTGCACTTCAACTTTGAATCACTTTCTACTATAAACAAAAGTTACAGAATGATGAAAAAATGTGAATTCTAAAACCATTCCAATTACAGCTTGACTTCGAGTTAGACTTATTAAATGGGAATCCTCATTGATACTAGATGCTTTGAAGTTATATGAAATAATGTAAAAACAAGATATACCTGATAAATTTGTCTCATGATTCGGTTACAGATTCACTAAGCAATTTGCTAAGCTCACTGTCGTTCTCCAAATCTACACAAAGAACACATTTGATATTATAAATTTTAAAGGTTCAATCATTCTAAAATTAAATATAAAACTAATATACCTTCATCTAATTTTGCACTCATCTCGTCCTCCATCGTGTAATCTCAGTCGAGATTTTTAAATGTTCTAGGCTTCAACCAGTCTTGTGCACAAATGAGTGCCTCTGCAGTCTTTGGAGCCAAAGAACTCCTATGCTCATCAAGTATACGTCCTCCCGTGCTAAAAGTCGACTCTGAAGCCACAGTTGTAATTGGAATTGCTAAGACATCTCGAGCAACTTTTGCCAACACCTTATAATTGGAGGAGTTTGACTTCCACCATGCCAAAATATCAAACTGCTGAGGTGGTACAAACTAACAATAAAATTTTGAATTTGTCAGTCAATAAGCCAAGTATATATTATATAAAGCAAAACACTATTACGTTAATAGATTAATACCCGATCAGTGAGATATCGATCAACATCGCCCACTTGTTCTGGATTTGTTGATTGTTGACGAAGAAACATAGCCAACGGATCAAACTCATCCCTCGAAGCGATAGTAGATGAATTTCTCACAGGATCTTGACGTTGAGTAACTTGTGTAGTCGAATCTGTGTTATACTCATCATAAATCCTATAGAGCTCATTCTTTAAGTTGTTCGTGCAATCTTCACCAATCACATCTCCAAATGTATTCTTAAACCAAAATCCAAGTACATTTAATTTATATCGGGGATCTAAGATAGCTGCCAAAAATAATACTCTATTTTGACTCATGTCTCCCCAATACTTATCATACTTCTTCTGCATATTATATGCCATGTTCGCAGTACTATTATCATTACTCATCTTTTCTTTTTTGATGTGCCCATATATCAAACATGTCTCACCAAAGTAATAATTTGATGTAGCATACAATGATCCTGTAAAGAAATACAACATGAACTTTAGTTCATTAAAACATGTGTAAATTTGAATCATAAAACAATTGTCAATTTAATATATACCTGAGACACGCTTTGTGATGTCATGGAAAAGACCTAAGAAGCTCGAAATACTTCTCGCATTCTCCCAATCATCAGCTGAAGGTGGTCCTTTCAGTTTCCTTTTTCTAGCTTCCTCCTCGGTCTCTACTCTATCAATAGGTGGAGGAGGGGTTTTAGGCAAATAACCGAATTGAATCATCTTTTTAAATGCATTTTCAAACTTTTCAGCTCTATCCAACATGATATAGGTAGAATTCCATCTAGTAGGGACATCAAGCTCAAGAAAAGGCTTCAGAGTAATCTTTGCACGTGTCACACAATGCTTAAAGTTCTCAAATCTTTGTGGTGATGACTTAACCAATTTAACCGCATTACGGACCCGAATAACAGAATCTCCAACGTCCTTTAGCCCTTCTTGGACAATCAAATTTATTATATGTGCTGTACACCTACAATAACAACAAACAATTTAAAACTTACACTACCTACATAAATTATGATAAATATGTAACCATCAATGCACACATAAAATTTATACCTGACATGCATGTAGTCACCATTACAAACTTGATGATGCCTCAGTACATCGCTTCTCTTGAGATATGCAATTGCTCCGGCATTGGCCGATGCATTATCCACTGTCACTGTGAGAATTTTATCAATACTCCAATCTATGAGTACATCTTCCAAGTGTTGGCCAATGCCCTCTCCACTATGGTCTGCTAACTTCTTGAATGATATTATTTTCTTCTGTAAATTCCAAATCTTATCAATAAAGTGAACAGTCACACACATGTAAGTGATATTTTGTATAGATGACCAAGTGTCAGTGGTAATACACACACGATGAGCTGTTTTTTTAATAAAATCTCTCAAATCGGTCCTCTTATCAAAATATATCTTCATAACATCCCTCATGGTTGTGTAACGAGAAGGTATTTTGAACCGAGGTTCAATCTCTGACATGAACTTAATAAATCCAGGTTTCTCCACAGTTGTAAAAGGAAGCTCATCCATAATCAAAAACTGTGCCAAAGCTGATCTTGCAACGTTTTGGCTAAACCCAAGTCTCACCTTCGCCTGTGCAGATGCCTTTCCAAATTGATATGTCAATGTCTGCTGACTCTTTTGATTAATCCCGAGGTGATCACTATAATCCTTGCAATTTAACAAATGCTTACGCAATGGTGTAGTGCCTTGGGATCTAGAGTCAGATTTCAAAACACTTCCACAATAGTCACATTGTGCCTCCTCTAATTGAACTTTAGGATCAGCATTATATCCTAATTTGGTGAAATGATCCCACACTACAGATGCATTCTTTCTTTTTTTCTTTGGAGGTTGAGGGATTGGATTCTCTTGTGAACCTTGACCAGCAGTATGGGAGGGTGAAACTGAAGACGTTGAGGCTCCACTTGAACCCCCAACTAAAGGATTAGGATGCTCATTCAGTGGTTCAGTTGCATCTAAATCCTCGACATCATGAGCGGATGATGATGGAGGATCCATATACCTATTGGAGAATTAACAGTTATGGATAATTGGATATGCATGAAATAAAAACAAGTAAGAAAATATGAAATTAGAAACATTCGCATCAACATTTAAATCAAAGAAAAAAGAAAAAAAAATAATCAAAAGAGACTAAGAATAATTTTAATAGAAACAGTTGGCCTATTATAAATATTTTTAAATAATAAAAAAATAAAAAATAGACTAAGAATAATTTCTTTGATCTTAATAGAATTCTATTAGGAACGGTTAAGTTACTTTAATTATTTTTTAAATGGATAAAAAGTTAAAATTCGAGTTATTTTTGAAGTGAACGTTTGGAATAACAAACTAAAAAGTAAATAGATCAGATGAAAGATATAATCTCAGAAAGAAGTATGAAGCCTCGGATTGAATCCAAACAAAAGGCTTAGAAAGGAGTAACGGTGATGTAAGGGTACAAATAGCCTTAAAAATAAAATAAAGAAGAATCTCTGTGATAATTCTAAGCAATACCAAATGGAACTATCATTATATAAAATTAAATTTGGTCCCATTTACATCTGACATTCTAAAAGGCTTTCTCTAATGTCCTCTATGTGTGTGTTGGTCTACAAAGTTTTCAATTTTTTTTGAAGTACAATAGAGAAACCACATTCCCCAGTTTTTTTAACAAATTCACTAATTTCATTCAACTTGATGCATAGTAGAAAATACCTTATGTTGGTGTTTGAATTTTAGTTTTTAGATAATTTAAATATGTCAGATTGCATACAACATAAAGGATTTTCAATTTGAGTGGACAAAATTTTAATTTGGGACGTTAAGTATGTTAACATTTCCTAGTCCAGCTCTTTAGATATAAATATATAGCCTTCCCAAAAATTTAGAATAATTCTCTGAAGTACAATAGAGAAACCAGGCTGTCAACATCAAAATATGTTGTCTCACTTCAAATTGGATGATTTCACGTTGGACCAACTAAGCAAAATCATATTCTATAACTTAGAACTCAAACCAACCTTCAGAAGCTTCGGTGGAGCCCTCATTACATCCACCTACACCCCCCCATTTGACCTCTCCACCAGTAAGTTCCAAGCCCCCCTCACAAATCCCCTCACAAACCCTACACACCATCCACTGGTTGAGCAATCTTTTGTTTCTTATCCAGTTTTGTTGCATACTGATCGCGCCCCGGCGTACACGTCCCGAGGCGACGGTTGTAGTTTTACCGCAAGCGCACGGTACAGCGGCGAGCGGGTATCGAACACAGGGAGGACGAATGACCGTGCTTGCTCCTAATCAACCTGGCTATTTAGAGGGATAATTGCCTTGGGCGATCCTGTCACAATCGTCAGACAAAAGTGCGAAATATCAAATCAAATAGAGAACGCCTAGGGAATGGGGAATCCCCACTACTCACCATATTTCACAATTGTGGTTCGCCAGTATCGAAATCGCTAGGATGAGAATTTGGATGAACTAGTTGCAACTAAATGTGGAACCAAGCTCACGCTCTCGCGCTGTTGCCGGTCTATAGCTATCCTAGGCTTGGGTCCAATCTCTTGCAAACCCTAGCCTAGGGAAGCTAGCATTGGGATCAACATCATCGTCCAATTGCGCACCGAGTCCAATCTCTTGCAAACTCGGTCCACAATCTAGATTAGGATAGTTCCTACCCGTCCAATCTCTTGCAAACGGGTATCGGCGCGGAATTGCAACCGGAGATCCTAGCATCGGTCCAATTTCTTGCAAACCCATACTTCGAAAATCCGACTCCAACCCAATTCGGATTTCTAGGGCTTCCTATCGAATTGGGATCCAATCTCTTGCAAATCCCAATTGATGTGAATACCTAGCTATCCGTAGTAATTCGATCCCAATCTAATCCCTAATAACAATCCTAGCTCAATTTCTACCGATTCAACACAAATACGAAATTGGGCTTGTAGGGTTCATCCCCACGCCCCAAGACGTGGAGACTACTCACTAATCATAGCAATAGCACAATAATTGGCAAAGAAATAGACAATGGAATTCATCACAACAATGATATAAACAATAAAAAATAGAGTTTTTGTGGAAGAGAAGTGCAAACCAATGTAAATCTTCAATCAACCCAATAAAAATCCAAGTTTTTCTCTTCACCAATCACAATTAATAAAGCCAAAAAGTAGACTCAAAAAGCTGCAAAAAATCTGAGAGGAGGCTCTCCAAACTAGGGTAAAAACAGAGCTTAAATAGCCCCAAAAATCGTCCAAAAATCCTGACCAAAACGCCCCTGCACAGCCTGTTTTCCGCAAATTTCGCTACAGGCAGCGCATCGCACTCGGCCGAGTGACAAAAGTCACTCGGCCGAGTGAAAACCCTGTCAATTTCCAGTAAGTCGTGGGCTTCAGGGGTCTTCAGTTCGGGGGCGGCTCGGCCGAGTGAGTTGTCGTCACTCGGCCGATGGCTTCACTTCACTCGGGCGGACGGGATTTGCCACTCGGCCGAGTGGGTCTTCTGAAGCTCAGAGGCCGAAAAACAGTAACTTCGGTCTTTTTGAGAGCCTTCGTCTGGGCGCCACTCGGGCGGACGTGGTATCGTCACTCGGCCGAGTGGGTCTTCTGTGCTCGGCCGAGTGCACAGGTAACTCGTGTCTGAATTGGTCGGCCGAGCAGTGTCTCGCTGGTCGGCCGAGTGGCTCCTCCACTCGGCCGAGTGGGACACAAAAAATGCCCAAACTGGTCGTTTTGGCCTCCTCGTCGCTCCGGCGACGTCCATTCTTCTTCCGCTCCTCTCTAATAGCAAAATACCCCTCGGGGAGGTCGTCGGTGGCCGTCTAGATTACACGCATCTCGAGATCACTCCTAATCGCGCCAAATCACCTGAAATGCGACAAAAACAACAAATCGTGAAAAGCATCGCAATATCGTCGATATATCGTGAAAAACATGGTTTGGGCGATCAAAATGGCATGCAAACATGCGGGAAAAGGGTGTGAAATAAGGAGTGATCAAAATCCCCCAAGCTTGCCTCTTACTCGTCCTCGAGGAAGATAAGTAAAAAGCGAACCCGGTGGATTCGGAAAACGAAAACGGCGAAAAACGAAAAAAAAATGAAAAACGAAGAAGAATGAAAACCAAACGAAAATAAAGGAAGAAAGAAAGAAGAGGTAGGATGCTAGATCATTTTCTCAGGACGTGGGTTTCACTTACTCTTATGGCATGCACCGAGTGAGAAATACATGTCAAAGAATCTCATTTTGATATCATAGTAGAATAGTGCAAGTAGAAAATAGAAAACCCACGAACTACGGTATAATCATGAGAAACGGAATGATTTTAAAATTAACATCGCCTGAATCATCTAAAGCAGTATACAAGTCTCAGATCACACACTTTTCAATTGAACGCTTTCTATCTGGAGTATAAGAGTATCACATCATAGATTAGAGAGAATAGAAAAGTATGGGTTTCATGAAATGAATGCTAGGCTTAGATTTCTGGATTTCGTAAAGCTAGAAACAATCTCACCGAGTATAGAATATTACTTAGCCTAGGTTGTCGTGCTATGTCAAGTAGTCGCTCTCTCACACATCAATGGATCTCCTCCCCCAAGCTTATCTATAAGCGTGGTGGCACAAAAATATTTACATCCCCATTTTTATAAAGCTCCAAAGGCAAAGAAGAGAAAGAAGAAAGAAAGAAAATAAGCGAGATGGGATCTTTTATTGAGGATTTTTTTTTCTTTTTTTTCCCCTTTTTTTTTCTCTTTTTTTTTTCTTTTTTCTATCATATATACAACGATCCCAATTCAAAGAGAGATAATGATATACGAGAATGTTTTTCTCTCTTTTAATATATATATTTTTTTTTTCTTTTTTTTTTTGGAATAAGAGATTTGGAGCTAGGAATTAATAGCGGGGGAAATGCCATAAAATAGAATCACTAAGGGGAGATTCACCAATGATTTTAAAAGTAGAGAAATGTTGTTCAAGATTTGTGGAGAAAGAAATAAATATAACTCTCGGCTCACTCTATAAGACATGCACGACAACTTCAGCAGGGTAATCTAATCTACTCAGTTTCGATCGCAAAAAAAGCTAACTAATCCAGATATATCATAGCTAACAATCATTCAATCATCCGAAAGTGAAGTGTACAATTCATGCATATAGAAGTGATAAAGGAAAAGAAGTCAGTACTCCAGATATAGGCATTCAATGCGTGAATCTTGGTGTGTTTTCTGTGATAGCATACATATGAATATTCAGGCTCAGCTAATAATAAAATTTCATCCATTTTCATGAGGAAAAAGTGTGGGCTCCTATTTCTAAATGCAAGCGAGTCATAGCATATGATATCAGAAATGAAATCTAAGACACGACAAATATAGCATGCATATAGAATAAGCTAACTCCACGTAGACATCATCACAGAAAATTCATCTCTAGCATGAGATGAAAAATAAGGAAGAAGTAAAGATAAAAGGAAAATAGAACTATGCAATGCGGCACACAGGAAAGTAAGGAAAACGTGATGCATGGCGAAACAAAAGGAAAATAACGAAAAATGAGTGCAAAAGTGAAAAGCGGTGTGAAAAACTGAAAATAAAGGTGGCAAATCGAAAAAAGAGCGTGAAAGCTCACTCCCCCAAGCTAAACGGCACAGTGTCCTCAATGTGCAAAGTGTGGCACACAGAGAGACAAGCAATGTGAGGGGCAAGTGAGGATGCATGCATGGAAAAATAAAAAGAAAGACAAAAAAGAAATGAAAGTATGATGCGGAAATGATGCATGCACAGCTAGGAGTGATACGAAAATAAATATGGCACCCAGAACTCTCCCTCTCTCCCAAAAAAGATATATATAGATGTGATCAAAAATGAGAATCCCAAGTAGATATGATATGATATGCACAAATAGATATGATCAGAAATATAATCCCAAAATAAGTGAGGGGAGGGGGGTGGACAAAAGTGCATCAGGACCCAGCAGAGACGGGCAGCACAACGACAGGAATGGATCAAGGCATCAAGAGTGCCTAAGAAGGCGGTGCCGCGCCGTCTCCGTCCTGAGGCGGAGGTGGTGGTGGTGGTGGTGTAGGCTGCTGAGCTGGGGTGGGCGTGGGAGTGGAAGCAGGTCGAGCGTGTGTGGGTGTGTGTGTGGGAACCTGCGGGGTGGGTGGGGGTACGCGCGGGAGACGCTCTAAGATCTGCGTCAGGCAGTAGTGGATCTGAGGGATCAGGTCAAAGCGTCCAGACAGCGTAGAGACGGTGGAGGACAGGGTCCGAAGGTCTCCTCTAAGACCACTCACCGCCACCTCAAGAGCACGTATGCTCTGCAGTACAGTGTCGGGCGGGGGTGGTGCAGAGGGACGCACCGGTCTAGGCTGTGCAGGGCGAGGCTGGCGTACGCGTGTGGAGTATGTAACGGGCTCAGCAGGGAATGGGACAAAAGGGGCCGCGCCTGGAAAAGCGGGCCTGGCCTCGGTGTGAGGCCGGGACGCCGGCTGGCGAGAAGTGGAGGCAGCGGCAGCGAAGGGGGCGTGCAAAAGAGGTAACGAGGTGGCCAGAGAGGTCCGTGGCACAGACGTGTGGACAGACGCCACGACGCTCTCGGAGAATAAGGCGGCGGTGGAGACAGAGGAATCTCCCGCTGGGGCAGAAGTGTGCGGTCCAAAAGGTGCAACCCCAGCGGAGATCATGCTAACCATGGTCTCCACGACCGAAGTGAACGAGGGCTCTCCGCACTCGACTATGGTCGGCGGGCGCTCGGGGAGTGCGGAGCAAAGGGGCTCCACGGACAGAGGGCCTGAGGTGGCAGAGGGAGTGGTGGGGACAGCCTCGGAAGTGGTGACAGTGGTGGAAGTGGGCTCAGCAAAAGTACTCTCGACACAGGCAGAGGTAGGGACAGAAGTGTCAAGAGCAGTGGAAACGTCAGGAACAGGCTGAGAGGCCACAGGGTCGACGGGGTGGGCAGCAGGCTCGGCAGGGTGCGCAGCAGGGTCTGCGGGAGCAGCCTGGGCAGCGTGGGCAGCGGGGCCCTGCTCGGCCTCCTCGGCCTCGAGCACGTAGGCGGCGGGGATGAGGACATCCATCGCCGGAAGCCAGTCAACGTGAGCTGGTGCAATCAGAGTCCGAGCAGGGCTCGGGAGAATCATGTAATCGGCCCCATAGGGGCCGTGCAACCAGACCCAGTGACGCTCGCCGTGCGGACGCAGCATCTTCATCCGGGCCATAACGTCTATCGACAAGGAAGTGGGGCCCGGAACGCGTCGCAGGTCGTCGGGGAAATCCTCGCCGGTCATAAGAGCCAGCAGGGTAATCAGGCCGCCGCAGCATATCGGTGAGCGAGCGCCCACCGATACAATGATGCGGTCTAAGTACCATGCCGCGATATCGATCACGACGGCGGGGACAAGCTCGTCTCCATCCCTAGATAGAGCTCTGGGACGTGTCATCGCATAGAGCATGTAAAGCTCTGGCGTAGACATCGTGCCCGGCTCATATCTGGCCAAAAAGGTAGTCGCCATGAGGCGCTGGGCAATGCGTAGGCAGGGATGTACGATGGCCGAGGCCTTGGCCCTACTAGGGTCAAAGGCGGCGTGTAGACCCGTGATACGTGCCCAGAAGGCACCGGCGTCGAAAGAGGGTGGAGGGATATGTGTGGGGCCATAACCGCGATCGGCTCCGGGGACTGCGGGCCAAGAGAAAAATGCTCTCATCATATCGTGAGTGACCTGGCACTCTCGATCCATGAACCGGAATGAGCATCCCTCATCGGTCCGGGCGATAGAACTCAAAACCTCAAGTGTCGGACGGGTAAAAGTATCCGCCGACACCTGGAAAAAATCTCGCCAGCCCACGTTGTCGTACAACGTGAGCATCCCCTCAAGTACCCCCAGGCGTCCTAGGTCAGCGAGGTGTGCGAACCTGGAGGGTACGATCGAGCGCTGGGAGATACGCTCGAAGACGGCGCGGTGTGCGTCGTCTCGGAACGTAATCCCGAGCGGCCCGACCAGTGGAGCCGGTGGTGGTGGCTGTGGATCGGCGGGGAGAGGCTGTGCGGGCTGTGGGTGCGCTGCAGGCTGTGCGGGGTGTGCGGGGCCTGCAGGCGGTGCGGGGTGTGCGGGGGACGGTGGAGGAGAGTCCTCCAACTCGTGGGAGGGGCCGGCATCATCCGACCGCTTCCGCTTGGCGGAAGCTCTCTTCGACCGCGGCCGTGTCCGGGGCGGCATATCTGCCCCGAGCGCGCGCCGAAAAAGTGAAAAGTGCGGCGTGTGCACAAGAGTGGAAAGAGTTTACCCAAACACGCCGCGAGTGCTAAGTAGTGGAAGCGTGCGAAGTCCGCGCCTCCACGAAGTCCTGAGCAGCCCGTAGAAACTCCCCTGAGCTCCCCTAAGCTCCAAAAAGCAACCTGCGCATGGAAAAGCGATATCAGCGAGTAATAATCAAAATGTATGGAGCAATAGGGGTATAACAGATAGATATAGGAATTGATTTGGGTTAGGGGGGCGTTTAGCACATGGATCCTCAAAATATACACGAGGAGAGGAGAAAACGGTGAAAATAAGCGAACCGGAGGTGATCGGAGGCGGGGCGGCCGGCGGCGACTCGGGCGGAGTCCGGCGACGGGCGGCCGGCGACGGCAGGCCGAGCGGCGGCGCGCGCGGGCGAGTGGGCGAGCGGCGAGGCGAGATCGGGCGAGGGAGAGCTGAGGGGGCGCGGGCGAAGGGTTTTTTTCGTTTTCGAAAACCGTGCCCCCCCCTCGGTTTTATATTAAAAAAGTTACGACTCGGCCGAGTGACTTTACTCACTCGGCCGAGCGAGGCAATTAAAAATTTCTCCCCGATGTCGCTTCGGCCGAGTGGCTTTGCCAGCCTCGGCCGAGTGGAGTAAGTCCATTCGGCCGAGTGACTCAAGCTACTCGGCATGACTCGCCCTAGGAGGGTATCCGTTTTACTCGGCCGAGTGAATATATGTACTCGGCCGAGTAGCAGTTATTATGAAATGAGGAAAATAGACAGAGAGTTGGGTACAGCAGACTTCCCTCGTTCGTGAGCGGCTCGGCCGGACGAACTTCTTGACTCGGCCGAGTGACTAGTATACTCGGCCGAGTGAGCCTTAATTTCTGCTGTTTATCTTCGTTTGGACTCTAAACTCTGTCTTTCTTCCTCCAGTCGATTTCATGCTCCTCCTAAGCGTCGAACGCCTTCTTGGGGCGCTCCTCATCGTCTCGTTCATCCTCCTCATGATGATCTACCTATCTTCTCTCCTGTCAAGAAAAATAGGACCCGTTATCACAAAATTTTTGGTCGGGTGACTCAAAATACTAAAAATTTCTAAAACGAAAATAAAGAAAAACGAATGAAAATAAAGCAAAATCCGTCGGGTTGCCTCCCGACAAGCGCTCGTTTTAGGTCGTGAGCTCGACCCCCTAAAATTTTCAATCAATGCGGGATGTTTGGTGCACATGAGATGCACCCGTCAAACTTTCCGGGGAGCGCGCTTGGGTTCGGACGTGGCGGCGTAGCGGTCTCCCTCGGAGGTCTCCTATCTCGAATAGTGTTGGGGGGAGGCTCCCCCAAGCTAGCATTTGCCCCGGTCAACGGCTTAGCCGGCGATGCCGATTTCCGTACCGGCGGAGCTTTCTTTGGAGACTTTGATTTCGAGAGCTTGCAGAGCTCTCGAATCCTTGCGACATCAGCGTCGCCTTCATCTTCATCAGCGGAGAAGTCTGGGGAATCATCATTATTGTCCTCATGGCCTAAATCCGGGCTTTCATCCAATTCTTCATCAAAAAGGGCACCAATTGAGTGAGGAATCGCCTCCTCTATCACCTCATCAAGGAGGTCCGAGAGATCATGCGACCGCTCTTTAAGCAAATATACTCTATTGATTTCGCCCGTAGGGATCCCCTCGGAATAGTGTTTTAGCCTTTGCCCATTTACTTTGAATGTGGTGCCTTCCTTGCTTTCCAACTCGAAAGCTCCTCCCGGTTGTATGTGCTTGATGGTGAAAGGTCCCGACCAACGTGACCTCAACTTACCGGGAAATAGTCGGAGTCGGGAGTTGTAGAGCAAGACCTTGTCTCCCACCTTGAAGTCCGTGACAGTTATGCGGGCATCGTGGAAAATCTTGGTCCTTTCCTTGTAAATCCTCGAGCTCTCATAGGCGTCTCTCCTTATTTCATCAAGTTCGTTGATGTCCAAGAGTCGCCTCACCGCCGCACTCTTATAATCGTAGTTAAAGGTCTTGATGGCCCAATATGCACGGTGTTCCAACTCTACCGGCAAGTGGCAAGCCTTCCCGTAAACTAGGCGGAACGGTGTGGTACCGATGGGGGTGCGAAAAGCCGTACGATAGGCCCATAGAGCATCGTTTAACTTCATTGACCAATCCTTTCTAGACCGATCTACGGTTTTTTCGAGAATTTGCTTGATTTCTCTATTTGAGACTTCTACTTGGCCGCTTGTCTGGGGGTGATAAGCCATTCCAACCCTATGATTTACCCCGTACTTTTTTAGCATTGCTTCAAACTTGTTCTCTATGAAGTGGCTTCCCCCGTCGCTTATCAAGGTACGCGGCACTCCAAAGCGCGGAAAGATATTTTGCTTGAAGAATTTGGAGACGACCCTCGCATCATTAGTAGGGGTGGCAATAGCTTCCACCCATTTGGAGACATAGTCAACGGCCAATAGGATGTACTTGTTGCCATTGCTCGACGGAAAAGGCCCCATGAAGTCTACTCCCCAACAATCAAAAAGCTCAATCTCCTGGATGGGTCTCATCGGCATCTCATTGCGCTTGGAGATATTCCCGGTCCGTTGACATCTATCGCAACCCTTCACAAAAGTGTGAGTGTCTTTAAACATTGTGGGCCAGAAGAATCCGCTCTGCAAGATCTTAGCGGTAGTTTTAGAGGCGGCATGATGTCCCCCGCATGGTAGACCGTGGCAATGCAAAATGATAGACGTTGCCTCCTCCTTAGGAATACACCTACGAATGACATTATCTTTGCATATTTTGAAAAGGTAAGGATCTTCCCAAAAATAGCTACGGACCTCGTGCATAAATCTCCTCTTTTGTTGCGTGGACATCCCATGCGGTTTGATTCCGCACGCCAAGTAGTTGACGAAGTCCGCATACCAAGGTACTTCCTCGGCCCTTACCGCATATAGCCTCTCATCAACGAATGTGTCGTCAATAGGTAAGCTCTCATCCTCCTTATCGCGAATGAGCCTGGATAAATGATCTGCCACGACATTGTCTGTACCCTTCTTATCTCTGATCTCTAGGTCGAATTCTTGCAACAAGAGTATCCACCTAATCAACCGGGGTTTGGCCTCCTTCTTGTTTAAAAGATACTTCAATGCTGCATGGTCGGTGTGGACAATCACCTTGGAACCGAGGAGGTAGGAGCGAAACTTTTCTATGGAATAGACGACCGCTAGAAGCTCCTTTTCGGTAGTTGTGTAGTTTTTCTGCGCTTCATCCAATGTCTTGCTTGCGTAGTATATCGCATGAAGCTTCCTATCTTTCCTTTGTCCCAATACCGCTCCAATGGCTTGGTCGCTAGCATCGCACATTAGCTCGAAAGGGAGGCTCCAATCCGGCGGTTGGATGATGGGCGCTGAGACTAGCGCTTCCTTCAAGGTGTTGAAAGCTTGCAAGCATTCTCCTGAAAAGTCAAAAGGAACATCTTTAGCGAGTAAGGAAGTAAGTGGTCGGGCAATCGAGGCGAAATCCTTAATGAAGCGGCGGTAAAACCCCGCGTGGCCAAGGAAGCCTCTAATGCCCTTGACATTAATAGGAGGAGGAAGTTTTTCGATTACCTCAATCTTAGCTTTATCAACCTCGATTCCTCTTGAGGAAACAAGGTGTCCGAGAACTATACCTTCCGTGACCATGAAGTGGCACTTCTCCCAATTGAGAGTGAGATTGTTCTGTTGGCATCTTTTTAGGACTTTAGTGAGATTTTCCAAGCAAGAGTCAAACTCACTTCCATAAACCGAGAAATCATCCATAAAAACTTCCATAATATTTTCAATATAATCGGAAAATATGGATGTCATACATCTTTGAAACGTGGCGGGAGCATTACAAAGGCCGAACGGCATCCTACGGTATGCGTAGGTGCCATAGGGACAAGTGAAAGTTGTCTTTTCTTGGTCATCTTCGTGCAAAGGGATTTGGAAGAAACCCGAATACCCGTCTAGATAGCAAAAATATTTATGGTTCGCGAGGCGTTCAAGCATTTGATCGATGAATGGCAATGGGTAATGGTCCTTTCGGGTAGCTTTATTGAGTCTCCTATAGTCAATGCACATTCGCCATCCCGTGACAGTGCGCGTGGATATTGGCTCACCTTTGTCATTTTTTATGACAGTCATCCCTCCTTTCTTGGGGACAACGTGGACGGGGCTGACCCATCTACTGTCAGAGATAGGATAAATTATACCAGCTTCAAGCAGTTTTAGGATTTCCTTTTTAACCACCTCCTTCATGTTCGGGTTCAACCGCCTTTGAGGCTCTATGGAGGTGGCTTCGGTATCCTCCAAATGGATCCGATGCGTGCAAAGCCTAGGGCTTATTCCCTTGAGATCGGAAATAGTGTATCCCAAGACATCTTTGTGGCTCCTAAGGACGTCTAGGAGTTTTTCAAGTTGATCTTGTGTGAGGTGGGAATTTACTATCACCGGAAAAGTCAATTTATTACCCAAAAAGGCATACCTTAGATTCGGCGGTAATTGTTTAAGCTCTACCTGAGGTGGCGCTGCTTCTTCCACCTTTTCAGCTCTCATGAATTCGGCTTCTTCCTTGTCATCCGGGTTTAGCTCATTTTCAGATGGCATGCTTTCATGTGACAAGTCGGACTCGCTGCTTAGTGAGGATGAGGCATCGAAGTAGGCGCCCTCTGATTCAGTGCTAGCATCGCCAAAACCTTCGCTCTGCTCCAGTTCGTACCTGGAATCAAGAAACACATCAGACGATTCATAAAAACAAGAGTGAGCGTCATAAAGTGTAACATCCTGAATGTCGGTTTGCTCGAAGGGTTCTTCGGGAGCATAGTGCTCTTCGACATTTGCTCTATTGTCTTCGAAATGCAATTTGTCGTCGACCACGTCAACTCTGACATTGCCTCCGATGGTCCCTTCCGGGGAGATTTGGTCCATCACAAAGCTAGCAAATAGTTGTTCGTCGGGGTCCGTGATATTGATAGCAAATGCTCCGGTAGTGTGGACCTCGTCGACAAGCTCCTTAAGGAGGCCTGTAAAGGTGTCATAGTCTTCCCGACTGAGTTCTATTGTTGGCGTTGCATCCCCCATTCTCCCTGTTAAGATCTTATGCAAAATGCGGGGAGAATGTGCAAATAGGGCTACGAATGAAGTTAGGATAAGATAGAGAGGGAAGTAAAAGAAGAAAGTAAGAAGAAATAACCGGGTGGTCGGTGCTGAGCACCGTCTAAATGCCCTCCCCGGCAACGGCGCCAAAAACTTGATCGCGCCCCGGCGTACACGTCCCGAGGCGACGGTTGTAGTTTTACCGCAAGCGCACGGTACAGCGGCGAGCGGGTATCGAACACAGGGAGGACGAATGACCGTGCTTGCTCCTAATCAACCTGGCTATTTAGAGGGATAATTGCCTTGGGCGATCCTGTCACAATCGTCAGACAAAAGTGCGAAATATCAAATCAAATAGAGAACGCCTAGGGAATGGGGAATCCCCACTACTCACCATATTTCACAATTGTGGTTCGCCAGTATCGAAATCGCTAGGATGAGAATTTGGATGAACTAGTTGCAACTAAATGTGGAACCAAGCTCACGCTCTCGCGCTGTTGCCGGTCTATAGCTATCCTAGGCTTGGGTCCAATCTCTTGCAAACCCTAGCCTAGGGAAGCTAGCATTGGGATCAACATCATCGTCCAATTGCGCACCGAGTCCAATCTCTTGCAAACTCGGTCCACAATCTAGATTAGGATAGTTCCTACCCGTCCAATCTCTTGCAAACGGGTATCGGCGCGGAATTGCAACCGGAGATCCTAGCATCGGTCCAATTTCTTGCAAACCCATACTTCGAAAATCCGACTCCAACCCAATTCGGATTTCTAGGGCTTCCTATCGAATTGGGATCCAATCTCTTGCAAATCCCAATTGATGTGAATACCTAGCTATCCGTAGTAATTCGATCCCAATCTAATCCCTAATAACAATCCTAGCTCAATTTCTACCGATTCAACACAAATACGAAATTGGGCTTGTAGGGTTCATCCCCACGCCCCAAGACGTGGAGACTACTCACTAATCATAGCAATAGCACAATAATTGGCAAAGAAATAGACAATGGAATTCATCACAACAATGATATAAACAATAAAAAATAGAGTTTTTGTGGAAGAGAAGTGCAAACCAATGTAAATCTTCAATCAACCCAATAAAAATCCAAGTTTTTCTCTTCACCAATCACAATTAATAAAGCCAAAAAGTAGACTCAAAAAGCTGCAAAAAATCTGAGAGGAGGCTCTCCAAACTAGGGTAAAAACAGAGCTTAAATAGCCCCAAAAATCGTCCAAAAATCCTGACCAAAACGCCCCTGCACAGCCTGTTTTCCGCAAATTTCGCTACAGGCAGCGCATCGCACTCGGCCGAGTGACAAAAGTCACTCGGCCGAGTGAAAACCCTGTCAATTTCCAGTAAGTCGTGGGCTTCAGGGGTCTTCAGTTCGGGGGCGGCTCGGCCGAGTGAGTTGTCGTCACTCGGCCGATGGCTTCACTTCACTCGGGCGGACGGGATTTGCCACTCGGCCGAGTGGGTCTTCTGAAGCTCAGAGGCCGAAAAACAGTAACTTCGGTCTTTTTGAGAGCCTTCGTCTGGGCGCCACTCGGGCGGACGTGGTATCGTCACTCGGCCGAGTGGGTCTTCTGTGCTCGGCCGAGTGCACAGGTAACTCGTGTCTGAATTGGTCGGCCGAGCAGTGTCTCGCTGGTCGGCCGAGTGGCTCCTCCACTCGGCCGAGTGGGACACAAAAAATGCCCAAACTGGTCGTTTTGGCCTCCTCGTCGCTCCGGCGACGTCCATTCTTCTTCCGCTCCTCTCTAATAGCAAAATACCCCTCGGGGAGGTCGTCGGTGGCCGTCTAGATTACACGCATCTCGAGATCACTCCTAATCGCGCCAAATCACCTGAAATGCGACAAAAACAACAAATCGTGAAAAGCATCGCAATATCGTCGATATATCGTGAAAAACATGGTTTGGGCGATCAAAATGGCATGCAAACATGCGGGAAAAGGGTGTGAAATAAGGAGTGATCACATACCAATCAGATGAAAGCAAATAAGACGTGTCTTAATATGAGTTTTCCCTTAACTGGCCGCTACTTCAACCATCAAGAAAACGTTGGAAGAATTGAAAGTCATACCCTCACCAGTTGGAAGAACTGAAAGTCATACCCCTCACCAGAGCAAATTATCTGAATTTGCAGCTTATAAATATTCAAACAGTATATTATCATTTAAAATACCTAACTAAAACTAACATTAGCGCAATAGAGAACTTATTTCTGCATTTTACTCATTTTATAATATCTGTAGTAGACAATCGTATTGTGAATCAATGTTGAGTCGGACTAGTGTCATGTGGATTTTTTTCCAAATTTTCTTTGTCAATGGGTCATGTCGACATTGGGGTGGTTATGACCATGAATAATAGACTGTAACCATAAAATAAAAGTTGCACAAACTAGTTAAATGGTCTATTCTTTTTTAAAAATTTTGACATGATAAGGAGAAGGGCGTGTCTCGACCTTACTTTTCTTATTAGTATTCATGCTTTATTTGGTAATAAAGAGGCAAAATCACACGGTAGCACATTAACATAATTAATAAAGTCAGGAATTTTCCCTGTAGAAGAATAACAAACAGGGATTTTTAACTGTTGGTAAAGAATTAGCTATAAAGAACTATTTCTCATTAACTCTTTGTCAACTTGCTAGGGGGTGGGCTGATGGGTTTTATTAGACATTTGTGAGCACCCTAATTCATTTCCTTGCTCACAGATGAACGCACATGTTTTTATAAGCAACTAAACAAGAATTCTGGATTAAGTATATAAATATTGCAACCCTTTAGCTAAAATATGCATCAATGAGATCATGAGATCATGATATCATGAATCCACATAATTTAGAAGTTAGGTTGACAGTAGAGCTTTTCATTAGTCTACATATTCTCTCATTACTGTTTGAGTCAGGATTTAAGGGCTTTTTTGTGGGAATATTAGAATTTAGACAGGAGGAATCCTATTGGCACTTCTCATACTTTGAACTCACAACTACCCCACGAATAGTTGAGCACCTTGCCGACTTGCCTCCAGCTAGAGAATGGGTTTTAACATAAAAGGAATGGACAGCATATCCCCCACACATCCACCACAAAGTTGACAGATGTTCAAATGTATCAGTTATGCATTGTCAGGCATGAAATCAGGAATTGCATGCGTAAAAAGATCACTATTCTTTGACTTACCTTCAGATGAAACCAAACAAAAAAAATTATCTTTACCTTCAAGAAGGGATCGATCGCTATAGCCTACAACAAGAGGGACTGTAAGAGAGAGGCGACAGGCGGCGGCGGATCAGCCGGAGGAGGCCGTTCTTCCACAGGGACCCTGCAAACACCAAGCTTCGGTCAGAGATAGTAGGGGAGACGCAAAAAAAATGGCATCGCTCCTTATTTGCTTCAACGTATCGATGTAAACTGGTCGAAATCGAACAGAAAATAGAGATTTACCTTGAATCGGCGAAGCTTGTCGAGATCGATCCTTGTCTTCGAAATCGATCCTTGTCGAAATCGAGGTGATCCTTGTCGAGATCGATCCTTGTCGAGATGTAAACTGGTCGAAATCGAACAGAAAACTGGTCGAAATTGATCCTTGTCTTCGAAGCTTCAGCCTCCTTGAAGACTTCGGACTGGAAGAGAGGGAACGGAATTGAGCAGGTCTTTGAAAAAAACTGATGAAGGTTTGTGAAGAAGAAGAAGAGGCGGCGTGCGCTTTGGATTTTAGGGAAAAAGAACTGAAGGAGTTTTGTGAAGAAGAAGAAGCGGCGGCGTGCGTGTTTTAGGGTTGTGGTCCTGTGGACTTGAGAGTTGAACTTGAGACTACAGATACGAAAGGGCAAAAAGAATTCATATACAAATTTTTTGACAAAAGTATCCCTATATTTCGGAATCGGATTGGACCCGCTTTTTAGGGTTCAAATCCGAATTCCGATTCCGAATTGAACCAGACAATGATTTTAAACCCGATTCCGATTCCGGTTCCGAATATTCGGACAATTCGGAATCGGAACCGGGTTCGGAACCGGGTTCGGAATCGGAACCGGTGTTTTTGCTCACCCCTAACCATATGATAACTCTAGTGGATCGTTCAGTGGACTCATTCTAATGAGCACATGTGTCTCGTCTTCGACTTCGCCAAGTCAAGCGATCATGAGATCATCGCCACCGCTAAACGGTGAAGACTAAGACACAATGGTCTATCCGATGTTTCGATATCCTTGTCTCGAAACATCTACGACCACGAACCATTTCAGACTTATGCTACAGACGGTCAAACGTTTCTCCATGATCGAGATACTCATCTCGATACCCGTTTGACCTTGCATAAAGTCTCAGGACTTTACCTAAGTTGATATCTAATGTTAACTACATTACAATATAACTTAGATAAATTATTACCAAACAGCTTACTGTTATTTCGAACAAGATGTTTGTGCTATTCACACAGGAATAAATGGCCTCGAGGGCATAATATTCCTACACCTTCTTTGACCGACTAATTGATCAACAGTGCCAGGCTGAATTGAGCAAGGACATCTAGTCAGTTCAAGAGGAATTGCCGACCGACTAGATCGTCATCTAGTCGGTTGGTTCTTCTACTTGAACCAACTAATATGCACTAGAAGTCGAGGGAAGAAGCGATAGGCTTCGGAAAAGTTTCTAATGGCTTCTAAGATAATCCTAGCTCTAAGATATGAGCAAAATGAAGATTATAATGTAAGTCATACTCAAGGCTTAACATTCTATTCTATAAAGCTAGAAGACATTAAATTAAACATGACGAACCGTCTTCAAAGCTTCAATCTTCACTCTTGACTTCAATAATACTCCTTGAGCTTCAACGAAGCTTCAGGCACACGATCACGCGTATTGAGAAGTCTTGAGACGTCGCTTTTGATGTACATAGTATTTTGGTGACGATCTCCATAACTGCACTCATAAAGAGTTAGTACACGATATTTATGTTTGTTCATCATCCAAAACCAAATCCAGGGAATCAATACTCAACAATCTCATATAGGTGTCTCGGTCTAGGTTGCCATATAGGTATGCAGTAACCACGTCCATAAGTTTCATATCTAAACCCTCTTGGGCTGTTAAGCCAATGAAGAATCGGAAGGTGATCGCGTCCATGACCGGGGAGTATGTGGCTTCAAAATCCACCCCTAGACGTTGGGTAAAACCCTGCACTACAAGCCTTGCTTTGTAGCGAATGATCTCATTTTGTTCATTTCGTTTTCTAACAAATACACATTTATAACCCACAGGTTTTACACCTTTTGGTGTCTGGACTATGGGTCCGAAGACCTTGCGTTTGGTGAGTGAATCCAACTCCACTCCTATTGCCGCTTTCCACTTTGGTCAATCATCTCTGCCTTGACATTATGTCAGAGAGCGTGGTTCAATATCATCGTCGCAGTACACGACGTTGATGGCAATATTACATGCAAATGTGTCATATATGGTTGTGCTCTTTCTGTCCCAATACTCCCCAATTCGTACATAGTGTATCGAGACTTCATATTCTCCCGGTTTTTCCTCTTCATGAGAGTTTGGGAGAGATGGGGTAGCATGGCTTATAGTATCATCCTGTGGTGGTATTTGTTTACCATTGCCAAGGGTCCTACTCTATCGAGGAACTTGGTCCTTGGATCCCGGTGGTCGCCCTCTCTTTTTGAGAGGTCCAACCATTTCTGCTGCAGGCAGATTGCATCCATTTTACGGTATGTCAATCCTAGCTGGAGTGTTAGCAGCAGGGACGTGTGATTTGACAATCTTCTAGTTGTCAGTAAATTTGTCCGGCAGAGATGGACAGTGTTTTGGATGTGGAGAATCTTCAGGACCTCCTCCTCACACTGGCTTGTGGGCGGATCAAAGTGACATAATGTCTTTGTATCCCAAGTGATACATTCTGAAACTTCGGGCTTCTTAGTCTGTGAGCCTAGTCTTGGAAACGATGTTTCATCGAATTCACAATCTTCTAGACGTGCCTTGAAAACGTCTCCCGTAAGGGGTTCTAGGAATCTAATTATGGAGGGGGTGTCAAACCCAACATAAATGCCTGGGTGACGTTATGGACCCATCTTTGTCCTTTGTGGTGGTGCTATGGGGACGTATACTGCACAACCAAATATTCTCACATGTGAGATAATTGGTGGGGCTCCAAGTGCTAGTTGCATTGGAGAAGATGACTGACCTCCAGAAGGTCTTAATTTTATTAAAGATGCAGCATGCAAAATTACATGACCCCACACATTCAATGGCATCTGGGATTGAAGTAATAATGGACGAGCAATCCATTGCAGTCTGTTAATTAGAGATTCTGCTAACCCATTTTGGGTGTGAACATGTGCTACAGGATGTTCGACTTCAATTCCCTGTGCTTGGCAATAGTCTAGAAAGACTTGTGATGTAAACTCCCCCGCATTGTCCAGACGAAGTTTCTTTATCTGGTAGTCGGGGAAGTGGGCCCGCAACCTGATTATCTGAGCTAAAAGCTTAGACAGTGCGAGGTTGCAGGTGAACAGTAGACACACATGTGACCACTTAGTAGATGCGTCTATCAGGACCATAAAGTACCTGAACGGACCACTTGATGGGTGTATCGGCCCACAAATGTCTCCGTGGATTCTTTCCAGAAAACTTGGAGACTCTACGTCCACTTTCAGTGGAGAGGGTCTCGTAATTAGTTTACCCTTGTAACAGGGTGGACATGGGAATTTGCCTTTTTGAAGAATCTTCAGGTTCTTCAAGTCTATACCCGTGGAGCTTTTTATGATGCGGTACATCATAACAGATCCAGGGTGTCCCAGTCTACTGTGCCAGAGTTGGAATTCTGGTGTTTGGGGGCACTGCAGGTGCTCCGCCATGGATGTTTCTGGAGTTTGTATACTTGTTTGGTAGAGTCCCGAGGGGAGTCCCTTGAAACGTTCCACAATGGTTTTGAACCATTTGTAAGAGACGTTACAAGCAAGTATTCCCTTTTATCTTCCTCGACCGTCTCTAAGTGATATCCGTTTAAACGGATATCTTTAAAGCTTAGGAGGTTTCGGATAGATTTAGGGGAGTATAACGCATTTTTAAGTGTGATTTGTGTGTTACCGAGGAGTTATATGATTGCCCACTGATCCTTCGATTATGTTAGCTGGTTCTGAGATTGTTCTCAGTGGACCAGAGTAGCTACTTATGCTCGTGAAGTAGTCTATGTTTTGAAGGATCGAGTGCGTCGATGCACTGTCCACTAGGCAGGTTAATTCCATATCTATATAAAGAAAGACATTTAAGCAGTAAATAATATGAAAAGAAAAGATCTACTTTCATAAAAAATGCTCAAAAATATTGTTTAACATGGAATAAAAACTAGATACGATGCATGAAAAGAAGATACATTGCTAGTAGATAAAAGTGGTCCATAACTAGAGAGTGTCATCTCCCATGAAGTCTTCAGGAGTCCATGAGGTCTCTGGCAACGCTGCGCTCTCAATCAGGTTTGTCTCAGCTCGAGGCTTGAGGCTTGCCTGGTAGAGGTCCTGGAGGTGTTTCTGGGTGCGGCAGATTCTGGACCAGTGTCCCGTCATTCCGCATTTGGAGCACTTATCCTCCCAGTCTTTCTTGGGAGTACCACCTTTTGACGTCCACTTCTGCTTCTTTTCCATGAACTTCTGGTTCTGAGGAGGAGATTGGGGAGTGGCTTTCTTCTCCTTCTTCTGTTATTTCCATTTCTGGAATTTTGCTTTCTTGTCCATCTTCTTCTTCTGGGAAGACTGGAAGTGTGCCTCTGCAGGAGGTGACAGTGGAGCGGAGCTAGGAGGGCGCATGTTGTGAGTAGCAACCAACAAATCTCTGTTCTGTTCAGCCATTAGTAGGCATGAAAGCAGGTCAGAGTACTTCGTGAACTTTCTCTCACGGTATTGTTGCATAAGGATCATGTCCTTCTCGTGGAAAGACGTGAACGTCTTTTCCAGCAACATTTTCTCCGTCACCGTTTCACCACACAACTTCAGGCGTGAGGTGATACGGAAGAGTGCTGAGTTGTACTCCGCTACGGATTTGTAATCCTGTATGTGGAGGTGAGTCCACTCGTACTGCGCACGGGGTAGTATGACATCTCTCTGATGTCTGTACCTCTCCTCAAGTGCGTCCCACATCTCGTAAGGATCCTCTACAGTGAGGTACTCTTCCTTCAGGGTCGAGTCTAAATGTTTCCTGATATAGATAATGGCTTTCACCTTTAGTATATCGGAAACTTCCTCTGTATGAGGTGCTTCTTTAGAAGCATCCTTGTCGGCTGGGACAGTACTTGTTGTTGCCTTCTCAGTCGGTGTGAGACTGAAACCATGAGAATGCATATGGAACTTCAGGTCCAACTGCCAACTCAGGTAATTTGACCATCGGCCTTCAGGACCGAAAAGTCGACATTCGCAAGTCTGGCCATTAAGTGATCTAGCAATATAAAAACATCATGGATCATTAAACTGAATAAAAACAATTAGACATCCACGCATGTATCTTTCCATTTTCATAAAGAAAATTAATATTCATGCATGCTTTTTAACGTTTTCATATCGTGAATTAATAAGGAGAAACTTAACATCCACGCATGCTTTTTAACAGTTTCATTGTGACATTAACATAGCGTGAAAGTAGTTACTATCCATGCATTTAATGTATAAGCAATGAAAAAAATAACTTAGGACTATGGGGATCAGCCAGCCGACGCCGAAAAGAAAAAGACAGTCTGAAATTACATCAAAAGTTGCATGAAAGAATAAGTACAACTCGGGAACTTCAGAGAGAAGCCCTTTTCATCTTTGTGCGTACGCCTTCAGCTCCTTTTTGGTGTCCGCCGGTCTTCTTTTTACATTTATATCCTCACTTACAAATTTCTCTCAAAAAAAAAGAAAAAGTTGCAGGAAATTAAAGGTGTCGGAAACCTGGCTGATCCCTAAAAACATAGCCTAATCGCACATCCACGCAGATAATATATGGAAAATATACAACCACGCAGATAATCATATCGCAGGCATGTAAAGATTAATTAAATAATCTAAATAGTGTGTGACGTGCTAAAATATTTTTGAAAAACTTTTTACCTTTGATCTATATTTTTAATGTTTTGTTTACCGCTTTAAACCCTTTTATAAAGTTTCTTTAATTATTTTGGGCTTTTAGGGCCAAAAATAAAAAAAGAAAAATTATTTGTGTAAATGGGCTAATTTTCGGGCTTTTTGGGCCATGAAAACAACCCATTATGGTTAATTGGGCCTCCCCCGAAAAATTGGCCCGTTTAGGGCTAGGGTTTCCGAAAAACCCTAGGGGGGCCCGCGGCGTGCCGCCGCGACGGCTGGCCGCCCAAGGCGCGGCCGCCGTGGCGGCGGCGGGCTGCGGCGGCCACCGGGGCCTGAGGCCGCGGCACAGGGCCGCAGCTTCAGGCCGTGGCGTCTGGCCGCGGCCCTGCGGCCGCGGCTGTTGGCCGCGGCTGCGGCCGCCACTGCCTATGGCCGCGGCGTTTTGTCCGTCGGCGGCGCTTGTGAAGCGCCGCCGTTTCGCCCTTCGGGCGTGCAGTGTATGGATCAAGGTTGGTGGTAAAAAAACAGATTTTTATTGTTTTTAGACATGCGGATCTAAAAAATGTGATTTTTACAGTGGTTTTAAACTTTTTGATCCTAAAACATGCAGATCTATATGAAACGCAGGTTTAGATCTAAAAAGTTTTGATATTTACCTCTAGATTCGACGAGGGAATCTAGTCGACGGTTGGTGAAGGATGCCCTTTTCGCTCCCCGTTGAGAAGATTACGATCTTCTTGAATCTGAGCGATTGATGGATCTCCTTCCTCGCGAGCCGCCGCCTTCTCCAACGAGCATGATCGTGCTGATAACGTGTTGTGAAGGGAAAAACAGGGAAATATGTGTAGATGGTTAAGAGCCCCCTACCCTCATATTTATAGCTTTCAATAGTGGGCTGGATACCCAATGGGCCTCATGGGCCTATTCATAACAACTATGAATTTTAAACCAATAAAACCCATTTATATCTACATATACGCGTATTTATAAGAGTATATACGTATTTATACGTATTAAAAATATTACAAAAAACTTTGAAAAAATCATAACTTGAAAACTAAGTATCGGATTGAGATAAAACTGGCGTCTATGCATTAGTGACGAAGGCACGGATCTTCTGGTGGAATCCATTCGTCCGTCCGATATCTATATCGAAAATCACTGTATAAACTTATATTATATTATATTATAAAATATGTATGGCACCTAAAGCTTCAATATTATGTAATATGATAACGAGGATACCACAGTATCCATTCAGTGCGTGAGTTTTAGCCCTATAATATATATAATAATCTTGCACGTAATATCATGAGTGCACGCCCTCTTCTTTCTGTGCTTCTGTGTATCAGCCACGCGTGCGTTGTAGCGATGTTAGGGGGCGGAGGCAGCGGGCAGACGACAAGGGCTGGCAGAGGTGGGGCGATGCGTCAGGGGAAGCCGCAGTGGCTTCCGTTGGTTGCTTCGGGGCTTACGGCTTCATCACGAAGCTCCAGTCGGAGGAGACGATTTCGGGAGTTGCCAATGTCTGTTTGTGGGGACTCCGGTGGGGCTCCAATGGAGAGGGCAGAGCCACGGCAGGGTCAGGGGTGGGTAGCAGTCGGTGGAGGCACTGGACAGTGGGCAGCGAAGGGGTGTTTTCGTGGTCTTCGGTTGCCCAGAGGAAGGGAGGTCGATGGGTTTACGGGGAAGAAGGTAGATGAGGGGAGATGTTGGGTTGGTGATGTCAGCCAATGAAGGAGGGGAAGAGGTTTAAATAAGAATAAAATATGATATAATAATGGAAAGCATTAAATATGATAGATGGTTAGCCTTGACTAACCATGAAAAAGGTTGCAACGATTTCCTCGTGGGGCTGCTGATGTGAGGGGTTAGGTGAGGGCTAAGGTATTAGTAGTTAAGTAAAAAGTAATTAGGAAAAACATAATAGTTAAAATGATCACGAAATTACGATTTTTCCCTGGAGTGAAACGACTCCGAAAATTACGAAAACATACCCACGGGTTCGTATCGTCGCGAGGATCGCGAATGCGAAGTCCGTTTCAGGGTTTGAGCTACGGAAATACTGGTTTTAGGTCAAAACATTTAGAAAGCGCGTCTGCAGGTTCTCTATCGATTTGACTTCAGAAAATTACGAAATTAATGTGAGAAACCCTAAATGATCATATAATGTTACTGTAAAAGTTTTAATTCGTTTTGATGATGTTTGTATAGAAAATAAATTCGTTAAGTCAAAACAGTAATATCTGAAAATGAATTTTTATCTGATTATTTAGAGGTATCTGATGAAACCCGAAAATGATCATAGAATGTTACACCAAGTGATTAGTCTCCAAGAAAGATATCCTTGAAATAAACTGAGAGACTAAAACATGAGCTTCATTAGCAACAACATAATGTTGTGATCATCATCAAAATAAGATTGGTATGAAACACCAATACTCAACAGAATGGAGTTAAGCAGCTTCTGCGCTACCTCCAAGGGTCGATTGACCTGGGATTATATTTCCCTAAAGGTGGATCTCCCACTTTAATTGGTTATTTAGATGCAGGTTACAGGTCTGATCCTCACACCGAGAAATCACAAACTGGTTTTGTGTTCACCTACGGTGGTACAACCATCTCCTAGAAGTCTGTGAAGCAAACCACTACAGCTATCTCTTCCAACCATTCCGAGATCCTCGCGATCCATGAAGCAAGCAAAGAATGTGTATGGCTTCGTTCAGTCATTCATCACATCTTAGTGACTACCGGCCTGAAGACTGGTGATCTTGAGCCAACCACGATATTTGAGGACAATGGAGCCTGCATAGCTCAACTACAGACTGGTTTCATCAAGGGCGACAAGACGAAGCATATATCTCCTAAGTTCTTCTGGACGCACGGCCTACAGAAGGAGAAGTAAGTCGAAATACAGCAGATTCAGTCTTGTAATAATTTAGCTGCTTTGTTCACTAAAGCTCTGCCTAGATGTATTTTTGTAAAGTTTGTAAAAGGAATCGAGATGAGACAGCTGAGAGACCTACAAGCCTGAATCTTGTACGGTTCAGGGAGAGTAACATGTGGGTTGTACTCCTTTTCCTTAAGACTGTTGGGTTTTCCCACTGGATTTTTGACGGCTAAGATTTTAACGAGGCAAACACATTTACTCTGGATCCAGAAGTATCCACCCCATTAACAGCATGAATCATAAAGCATTCATATACTAAGTCCAAGGTAATGGTTGGATAAGGGGAAGTGTTATGAGTGAGGGAGACTTATGGTCTCCCCTCCCTCATTTATCCACCATAACACCCCCACTAGCATATAGTGGGGTGAACCGTTGGCCTTCTAGAGACTTATTGTCTCCCCTCTTTGTGACGCCCCACTCCCCAGGATACTCTGAGCAGCGAGTGTTACGGAGGAAAATACAAAATACGAACACAAGCAGGTTCACTACGCACTGCTGGGATAGTACATGTATCATTCCAGACAGCAGCACAGAAATAAAAAGAGAACCAACAAGACAAATACTGAGATATATAAATACAAACTGTCCATATACAACATCTTTATACATATCTCATATACAACATAAAAATACAAATCTCATATACAACAAAACCCATAACTCACCAATGTACAACAACCCATGCCCAAGTCACTCACACACTCACACACCCTCATCTCCAACCATCTGAGATAATGGGCCTCCAACTCCATGAACCAACCTAAAAAATATCAACGAGGACACGTCACAGCGTGACCCAATAGGATATCCAACTCGTGTAGTATATCGTTCGACAATGGTATGCATGCCATAAAATATGATATGAAACATAACGGATTGAACATAAGAGTATACGTGAAAGCTACAATAAGTGACATAATATGACACAATACGAATGTAACATGACTTAAACATAAGGCAAGGAAATGAACACATTCATAACTTAACAAGTCGATAAAAGAAAGTAACAACAGTTACAACATACTATGTGTATAACATGGCATACGACATAAAAGAGCTACATATAAAGAACACACAAGTGAGCAACATTTACCAATGCTATAAAGTAACAAAAAATGTCAAGTAATGATTTGGAGCCTAAGTAGTGGGTTGGCCCTCTTGGGACTGGACCTCACCCCTAGTTGGGGTGACACAGGCAAACTCCCCCAGCTAGCTGGGCACTCGGCCCAGGGTGCAACGCTGTTAACAAAGGAGCCATGTTTTCTCCTTATTCCCTTCACATTTTCTCCAAATCTCCTCATTTCCGCCACTCCTCGCCACTCGGGCAAGACAGGAGGGCCACCAACCACCATAACTGTCCCGCCCCCATGTTTTTCCCACTACATCGTGTCCCCCAATCCCTGTGTCACCCCCATTTAAGAGGACTTAATCATTTCTTTGCATTTAAGTTAAATAACCAACAAATAATGCTTTTAAATGTGAACTACCATACAAAGGAATGTGAACTACATTAAACTACGAGACTAGCATGCATCATTAAGGTCAACAAAAGAGAATTAACAAGAAGTGACATGTAATAAAACGGAAGGACTAGCCTTCAACATGAATCCTTGTCAAATTAAAAGATTAGTAAACAACATAAATCAATCCCCCACCAACGTGAACCTCCCAACATAAAGCTCCCAACATTTCCATTATGCCACCACATAAATCATTTTCCAAGGCACCACCTTATGGGAAATAACCCATTCCCCATGAACACCAAACTTAGGTGTTTAGCACGCAACATAACATTTCAACTTGAACCATTCCCCCAAAACATAAACTAAACTCCATTGGTGAGAACTTGCAATATGAACCCTCTTCCATATAACATCATTATTCATTTCTCATGAAACATAGTGCAAACATAGAGGTAGTCTTCACAATGCAACATAATGAGTATACTTACACAACTTAAATAAAAGTACTAAATGACATTAGGTTGTAACAATCACAAAGATGAAGACTTTCATAGCAATTTCTACTCCAATAGCAACAACTACAACTCTAATTATCATGGCCACAAAGAAAGTAACGACAACAATTAAATTAGCAATCCAACTTCTCAAATACTTGGTATGCAAAATTAATATGGCCACAAGATAACAACAACAACTCTAATAGCAACCCAACATGGCATACTTGAACACTTGGCATTTTCACAAATACTTGGTATGCATAATTACCATAGCTACAACAAGTAACAACAACAACCATTAAATTAGCAACCCAACATAGCATACATGTCATAAAGGGAAGCAACAATAGCAAACATAGGACATCATGGCATAGAAATCTATAATTTGCAATAAAGATAGCAACTTTGTCATGAAACGAATTAGTGCCTCATATGAACAATATACTACAATGAGTTGGAATCCAACCCCATCCAAGAAGCAAAATCCTCTTCCCATTCAAGAGAACCCATCATGAATCCCAACTCCAAGCTTCAACCATAATCTCCTCATGAAATCCCCCTACTCTTAATTAGCAAAACCCTTCTTCCTTGGATTCCCCTTCCTCTTCTCCTTAGAACTAATAATAAAATAATTATCATGCAAACCAATACAACCGCAGACATTCGCGTATATATCCAAAGCATGTCATAGTCAACCATATAGCCATTTTTGCAGGAAATTACTATGCACACAACAAAATTACTACACACACACATCATATAGTATATCACACATACGGGCATTACACTCTTCTATTATGAATTAAATAAAAGGAGACCATGAGCAATTGCCATGGTTGATCTCTCCAAACAAATTTCTTGTTTTCTTTCTAATCCATTTATTTCAATCTTTAAACTCCGAGAGGATCATAAGTGCCCATCAAACTATAGACACTTATGATTAATAAGTTGATGATCAACTACACGAAACATAGAAGAAAGTATCTGAATATCAAATAATTTCAAATCTAGTTTCTCTTTCTTTAGTGAAGGCAATGATGCAAGCCTATGTCCATTTTATATTAAAAAAAATACAAATACAAATTTTGTTTATTATACTATTAAATTATTAATTTAAAAAAATAAACATTGGAAATGTTGTGAATAGGCCCATTGGGCCTATTGGGTATAAACCCATCATTGAATGCTATATATATGAGGGCAGTGAGCTCCTAACCCTCTACACCTTTTACCCTATGCTTTTCCCTTCATAACATGTTATCGGCACGTTCTGCTCGAAGGAAAAAGACGATGGCTCTTAAGGAGGAGTTCATCCCCAACGTCAGTTTTAAGAAGATCTTGTTCTTCTCAACGGGGTGGCATCCTTTATCGACCGTCGTCTAGATTCCATAGCCGAATCTAGAAGGTAAATCCTCAAATTTTTAGATCTAAACTTGTTTTTCCTGTAGATATACATGTTTAAGATCACGTAGTTCATGAACACGATAAAAATCGAATTTTTTAGATCTGTATGTATAAAAAACAGTAAATTTTTTATATGATCCATGGCCTCGCCTTCGTGCACGGCCAGGCCAGGTCCAAAAGGGCAGGCACGGCGGCCGCGCCCTGCAGGCGCCGCAGGTCGCGCCCAGGGCGTGGCCAGCCGCCGCGGCGGCCGCCGCGGCGGCCGCCATGGCCCCCCTCTCCCTAGGGTTTTTCGAAACCCTAGCCCTTAACGGGCTATTTTGGGGGAGGCCCATTAACTCTTTCTTGGTTGTTTTTTGGCCCTAAAGCCTGAAAATTAGCCTATTTTTTCTTTTTAAATTATTTGGGCCTCTAAAGCCCACTAATTAAAGAAATATTTAATTGTGATAGAGTTGGGCGGAAAAATAAATAAAGATACAAAATGGATCATAATTACATGTTTTAAATTCCATTGTTAGAAATTTGAGCACACACTTCACTTGTTAGATTATTTTTAAATCTATCCATGTGATGTCATATATCTGCGTGGTTGTATATGTATATAATATCTACGTGGATGTGCTATTAGACTATGTTTTTAGGGATCAGCTAGGTTTCCGACACTTTTCCCTTTTTTTACAATTTTTTCCTTTTTGAGAGAACTTGTATGTGAGGTTATAAATGTAAAAGTCAAAGCTGAAGGACCACCCCATGGAGATGAAGGCGCTAGCATAAAGAGAAATGGGCTTTTCTTAAAGTTCCCAAGTTGCCTTTATTTTATGCACTTTTTAATTATTTATGGGATGTATATTCGGACTTTTTCTTTTTTCTTTTTAGTGCTCGTCTGGCTGATCCCCATAGTTCTAAATTAATTCTCTGCTTACATTAAATGTGTGGATGTTTAACTTTAATAGTCAAACAATTCATGTTATTTTTATGTTGCTAGATTGCACAGATGGCCAGACTTGCTAATGTTGATTTCTCGGTCCTGAAGGCCGATGGGTCGAACTACTTGAGTTGGCAGCTGGACCTGAAGTTCCACTTGCGCTCTCATGGGTTCAATCTAACACCCACAACAAAGGTAACAATCAGTACTGCCACAGCTGAAAAGGATGCTTCTAAAGAAGCCCCTACTGCAGAAGAAGTTTTCAATATACTTAAGGCGAAAGCCATTGTTTATATCAGGAAACACTTAGACTCGACCCTGAAGGACGTGTATCTTACTGTAGAGGATCCCTAATGAGCTGTGGACCGCACTTGAGGAGAGGTACAGACATCAAAGGGATGGCATACTCCCTCTTGCACAGTACGAGTGGACTCACCTCTGCATACCGGATTACAAATCCGTAGCGGAATATAACTCAGCATTATTCCGAATCACCTCACACCTGAAGTTGTGTGGTAAGAATGTGCCTGAGAGGATGTTTCTAGAGAAGACGTTTACGTCTTTTCATGAGAAGGACATGATGCTCATGCAACAATACCATGAACGAAAGTTCACAAAGTACTTTGATCTGCTCTCATGCCTACTAATGTCTGAACAGAACAGAGAGTTGTTGATTGTCACTCACAATCTACGCCCTCCTGGCTCCGCTCCATTTCTACCACATGTAGAGGCACATTTCCAGTCTTCCCAGAAGAAGAAGATGGATAAGAAGACAAAGTTCCAGAAATGGAAAGAACTGAAGCAGCAGAAAAAGGCTACTCACCAGGCTCCTCCCCAGAACCAAAAGTTCGTGGCAAAGAATCAACAGTGGAAGCCTAATAAAGGTGGTCCTCCCAAGAAAGACTGGGAGGATAAATGCTCTAGATGCGGAATGACTGGCCACTGGTCCAGAAATTACCGCACATCCAGATACCTACGGGACCTCTACCAGGCAAGTCTCAAGCCTCATATGAGATAAACTTGATAGATGGGTCAGTGTTACCAGCTACTGCATAGAATACAGAAGATTTCATGAATGACAACACTTTGTAGTCATGGACCATCTGTATCTTACTTTCTAGCACTGTATCTTATTTTATGTCTTTCTATTCCATGTTAGCTACTCTGTTTGTCAGCTTTTAAATATTAATGAAAGTATTCTCTTTTCGTATTATTTATTGAATGCTTTTCATTTTTAGATATGAAATCTATATGCCTAGTGGACAGTGCGTCAATGCACTCTATTCTTTAGTGTATAGACTACTTTACGAGCATTGGTAGTTACTCTGGTCCATTGAGAACAATCTCAGGACCAACTAATATAATAGAAGGATCAGGGGAAGCAACCATTTTGCTCACCTAAACTTAGAGATGCGCTATACTCACCTAAATCGATCTGAAATCTTCTAAGTTTTAAAGATATCCGTTTAAATGGGTATCACTTAGAGATGGTCGAGGATAATAAAAGAATACTTGCACGTAACGTCTCTTAAAAATAGTATAAAAACCATTGTAGAATGTATCGATGGACTCCCCACGGGTCTTTACCAGACAAGTATTCACTCTCCAGAAGTATACATGACGGAGCACCTGCAGTGCCCTCAAATACCAGAATTCCAACTCTGGCATAGTAGACTGGGACACCTTGGATCTGTAGTGATGTACCGCTTCATAAATAGCTCAAGGGGTATAAATTTGAAGAACCTGAAGATTCTTCAAAAAGGTAATTTCCAATGTCTACCCTGTTACAAGGGTAAACTAATAACGAGATCCTCTCCACTTAAAGTGGACTTGGAGCCTCCTAGATTTCTGGAGAGAATCCATGGGGACATTTGTGGGTCTATACACCCATTAAGTTGTCCCTTCAGGTACTTTATGGTCTTGATATACGCATCTACTAAGTGGTCACATGTGTGTCTACTGTCCACCCGTAACTTGGCATGTTCTAAGCTTTTAGCTCAGATAATCAAGTTGTGGGCCCACTTTCCTGATCACTAGATAAAGAAATTTCGTCTGGATAATGCGGAGGAGCTTACATCACAAGTTTTTCTAGGCTACTGCCAAGCATCGGGCATTGAAGTTGAGCATCCTGTAGCACATGTTCACACCCAAAATTGGTTAGTAGAATCTCTAATAAAGAGACTGCAATGGATTGCTCGTCCACTGCTACTTTAATCCCAGTTGCCGGTGAATGCATGGGGTCATGCAATATTGCATGCTGCATATTTAATAAAATACAGACCTTCTGGAGGTCAGTCATCTTCTCCTATGCAATTAGCACTTGGAGTACCACCAATTGTCTCACATTTGAGAATATTTGGTTGTGCAGTATACGTCCCCATAGCACCACCACAAAGGACAAAGATGGGTCCATAACGTCGTCTAGGTATTTATGTTGGGTTTGACACACCCTCCATAATAAGATTCCTTGAACCCCTTACGGGAGACGTTTTCAAGGCACGTCTAGAAACTGAATTTGATGAAACATCATTTCCAAGACTAGGCTTACAAACCAAGAAGCTTGAAGCTTCAGAGAGTATCTCTCGGAATACACAGAAGTTAAGTCACTTTGAACCGCCTACGAGCCAGTGTGAGGAGGAGGTCCTGAAGATTCTTCATATCCAAAACACTGTCCATCTCTTGTCGGACAAATTTACTGACAACCAGAAGATTGTCAGATCACACGTCCCTGCTGTTAACACTCCAGCTAGGATTGATATACCGCAAAATGGATGCAATCCGCCTGCAGCAGAGATGGTTGGACCTCTTAAAAAGAGAGGACGACCACCGGGATCCAAGGATCAACTCCCTCGAAAGAGTAGGACCCTTGGCAATGGTCAAACAATACCGCCACAGGAAGCTACTATAAGCCATGCTCCCCCATCTCTCCCAAACTCTCAAATAGAGGAAAAACCGGGAGAAAATGAAGTTTCGATACATTATGTACAAACTGTGGAGTATTGGGACAGAAAGTGCACCATTATAGATGACACATTTGCGTGTAATATTGCCATCAACGTCGCGTACTGTGACGATGATATTGAACCACACTCTCTGACAGAATGTCAAAGCAGATATGATTGGCCAAAGTGGAAAGCGGAAATAGAAGTGGAGTTGGATTCACTCACAAAACGCAAGGTCATCGGACCAATTGTCCCGACACCAAAAGGTGTAAAACCTGTAGGTTATAAATGGGTATTTGTAAGAAAAAGAAATGAACAGAATGAGATCGTTCGCTACAAAGCAAGGCTTGTAGCGCTAGGTTTTACCCAATGTCCAGGGGTGGATTTTGATTCCACATATTCCCCGGTCATGGACGCGATCACCTTTCAATTTCTTATTGGCTTAACAGCTCAAAAAGGTTTGGATATGCAGCTTATGGACGTCGTGACTGCATATCTATATGGAAATTTAGACCGAGACATCTTTATGAGATTGCCTGACGGTTATTCTTTGCCTGCAGCACTAAAAGAGAGACAACGTGACGTCTACTCAATGAAACTGCAAGGATAATTATATGGACTGAAACAATTTGGAAGGATGTGTTATAACAGACTGAGTGAATTCCTTGCGAATGAAGGATTTGCAAATGACCCAGTCTGTCCTTGCATCTTTATTAAAGCAAATGCAACAGAATTTATCATTATAACCGTCTATGTGGATGACTTGAACCTCATCGGATCTCCTGGAGAGATCACTGAGATTTCTAGAAGCTTCACAGAACTTTCAAGATGAAAGACATCGGAAAGACAAAATTCTGTTTAGGTCTTCAAATAGAGCATCTTAACGATGTGATCCTGTTAAATCAGTCAACTTATACATCGAACTTACTGAAAAAATTCCAAATGGATAAGTGCCACCCCCTCAGTACCCCTATAGTCGTGAGATCATTGGATGTACAGAAAGACTCCTTCCAACCGCTGGAAGAGCAGGAGGAAGTACTAGGCTCTGAAGTACCTTATTTAAGTGCTATTGGTGCACTCCTTTACCTGGCTAACTGCACTCGCCCTGACATAGCATTTGCAGTCAACTTACTAGCCAGATATAATGTTGTACCTACATAGCGCACTGGGCCGGAGTTAAGCATCTTCTGCGCTACCTCCAAGGGTCCATAGACTTAGGTCTATTCTACAGGAAAGGGGCAACAACAGGTTGAGTTGGTTAGGCTGATGCAGGTTACAGATCCGACCCTCATACAGAGAAGTCTCAGACCGGATACATGTTCACTTATGATGGCACTCCCATATCTTGGAGATCTTGAAGCAGACCATGAAGACCGTCTCATCCACACATTTAGAACTTCTAGTAATCGATGAAGCAAGTAAAGAGAGCTTCTGGCTACGTTCTGTGATCCATCACATTCTCACCTCTACCAGCCTGAAGCCAGGCGTTCTTGAGCCTATTACAATCTATGAAGACAATGCAGCATGTATAGCCCAGCTACAGGACGGCTACATCAAAGGCGACAAGACGAAGCATATCTCTCCCAAGTTTTTCTGGACGCATGACCTTCAAAAGCAAAATCATATTGAGGTACAGAAGATTCAATCCTGTAATAACTTGGCGGATTTGCTTACCAAATCCCTGTCTACTAGTATCTTTGAGAAACTTGTAAGTGGGATTGAGATGAGAAGAGTGAGAAAATGTAAACTGGGTCAGGATGAGAGAACTATGAATGCATAGATACATAAGAGACTGATGTATAGATTCATAGGAAATCTGCAAGCCTGAAGCTTGGTCAGATGAGGGGGAGTCAACAGTAGTGTTGTACTCTTTTCTCTTGGCTATTGGTTTTTTCCACATGGTTTTCCATAGTCAAGGTTTTGACGAGGCAACCTCGTTGACTCTGGATCCTGAAGTATCCACCCCTAAACACATCCCTAAAACAGGGGAAGTTATGGAGAAACTGTTCTTTATTTAACAAGGCAGTTATACTAACTTGGATCTTGAAGAATCCACCTCTTATTCCATGATTGGTTGGATAAGGAGAAGTGTTGTGAATAGGCCCATTGGGCCCATTAGGTATCCACTCATCATTGAATGTTATATATATGAGGGCATGAGGCTCCTAAACCTCTACATCTTTTATCCTACGCTTTTCCCTTCATAACAGGAAATGAGTTTTAAGATTATTATTTTTTCTTGTATGAATTTTAAATCTTTTTAGAGTTGGACTATATACACCTCAACATGACGTCTATGGATGAGATATGTTGTCAAAATTGGCAAAATAAATCCCATCACAAGTCACCTCTTTTTCTCATTCGTCCTATTATTTGCCAGTTTTGGGAAAATATCCCATCCATACACCTCAAGTTGAGGTGTGTATAGCAAAACTCTCTTTTTATCGAGTTTTCTTTTTTTGAAGGTCATTTGGCAAGCTGGCAAAGCTAGCCCCGACGAGTTGGCAGCCCGAGTTCGAAACCCAAGGAAGCCCTACACCACTCCTAAATTAAACCGGGGGATAAAGGGACTCGAACCCGCGTCGCCACTGCGGACACGGGCCGAGCTACCCAAGTAAGCACCTAACAAGACTCATCATGTTTTCTCAATTACAATTTACAAGTCCCAACGTCACATAAAATTGGAATGTTAAGCCCAACCAGAACAACCGGTTAAGTCCACATTGAAATCCGATTCTGATTTCAAATTTACCGAATATTCGGAATCGGATTCGGACACGGAACCAGGTTTGGAATCGGAACCTGGTTTTCTGTCCACCCCTAATTACAAGTCCCAACCTCACATAAAATTGGAATGTTGAGCCCAACCAGAACAACCGGTTAAGTCCATGGATCCAATGTCCTTGATTGAATCCCTTGCCAGCGGCCAATCACGAACAACCACATTTTATCTGGCAACAAAATTATTTTATTCATTTTTTAATTCAATTTTTTTGGATGCTCTTTGTTACGGTTGGCGTCGCGGGCAATTCCTCGTCATTCTCCTCTACCCCTTCTCTCTACCCCTCTCTCTGTTTATTTGTAGTGGCCGAGGTCGAATCGGAGCTGGAAAGAGATTTTAAACAGAAAATAATAACAAATTGTAGGGAAAAACCCTAATATCTTTCTCCAGCTCCGGCAAAATTTTAAAACAAACACACCCGATTTTCTCCTCCAATTTGAAGCCCTAATCTCTCTATCTCCATGGGGCTGTGGGAAGCTTTCCTCAATTGGCTCCGAAGGTGAGATCGCTCATCATGCCCCCTTCTTTTACCCGCATTACACTTTGATTCGATTACTTTGTTCTTAGATTCAAATTAAATAAGTTTTGATTCTTCGTTAAAAAGTGAAGCTTTAGGGTTTGAATCTGAAATAGTATTGTCGAATCAATGGTGGGATGCTGTGAAGGGGAGTAATCATGCATTGAATTTTTTTCTTATTGAACTCGCTGAGCACTTTCAGCCAATTTGTTTGTTAAAATTTCTTTTTTCGGCAGCCTGTTTTTCAAGCAGGAGATGGAACTTTCTTTAATTGGGCTCCAGAATGCAGGGAAAACTTCCCTTGTGAACGTCATTGCAGTATGTACATATTCATGACTACAATGTTTGTGGTGTTCTAGATTAGTGATGGTTTTAAGTTTGCAACGCTAATAGAGTTCTTTATATTTGTGTAGACGGGCGGATATAGTGAGGATATGATTCCTACTGTAAGTGTTAACTTCATATATGGAGTCACTAATTTTAGTGTTTTCTTATGTGTAAACTAGCTGATGTGTAGCGCTGAGCATTTTGGATTTTATAGGTAGGATTCAATATGAGGAAAGTAACCAAAGGAAATGTCACAATAAAGCTGTGGGATCTTGGAGGCCAGCCGAGGTTTCGCAGTATGTGGGAGAGATATTGCCGAGCAGTCTCTGCTATTGTGTACGGTTTTTACTCCTTTTACTTTGTTCTATTGCACATGTTGATGCATTGTTATCCGTATCTGCTGAATTTTGTCTTTCATTCAATCTGGTTACTGCTCAATTTTGTGTCAGGTGGCTTTAGAATCAGAGTATATGATTTGGAAGATAGAACTGGATTATTCCATAGACACTTGGCTCCTATTCTTAATCGGGAGATTCTTAATTAGTTTCTATGGCTTTTCTTGACTATTAACAAAAGAAAGAAGCAATTTCTTTATTCGTAGTTGTTAATAGCAGTTACGAGATGCAGGACTTGACCAGGAACATTAAAAATTACATCAGAGGGTCATTTTCTCTTCCATGTATTTAGCATGCGCATATATTTTAGATATTGGAAACTCTTTTTGCAAGTGTAAAATTGCGCATGTCAATGCATATTGAAAGATGAAATAATGCAAAATTATTTTGATTGAAGCAATATATAGCAAGGTTTTAAGTCGCGGTTTCAGTTTCGGTTTTGCTCTTTCGAAAATTTAGGTTTCGATATTGGTTTCTTCCGTTTCGGTGATTTCGGAAGTACGTTTCGTTTCGTCCGTATCGACGGTTTCAAATAGTCGTGCACTCACATTTATCTATAGCCATAAATAATTTTGCACTGATTGCTACTCATATTACTCATTTTGCTAAACACATTGCATTTATTTAGAAGTTTGCCATTGATCTATGGTCAAAAATAATTTTTTGAACTAGCTTCTACTCACATTACATATTTTGCTAAACATATTGCATTTATTTACAAGTTTGCCATTAAAATTGTAAATTAAAATTGTAAAGAGAATGGCAAACTTGTAAATAAATAAAATTGTAAAGAGAATGTCAAACTTGTAAATAAATGAACTATGTTCAGTAAAAATATGTAATGTGAGTAAAAGCTCCACATACACACCCACGTGAACAAGTTGACAGCCACACACACACTCTCTCTCTTGGAAAAGTTTGGGGAGCTGTCATTGGCGGGCAAAAAAATTGGAGTGGGCAATGGGTGGCCTGCAGGCAGAGAGTAGGTAAGTCCCATTCATCTCCCACTTCCTCTTCATTCTCTTCTTTTTTGATGTCTGCTGTTGCAACTTGCAGCTTTTCTTCTTCTTCCTCTTCTCTTTGTTTGTTAATTACTGGGGATCGAACCCAATATCTCTTGTTTTGTAGTGCCATGCCTTCTTCTTTTCTTTTTTCTAACTTGCTGTTGTTGGCAGTTTCGGCTGATGCCGGTTTCGATCTGGTGGTTTCAGATCGGTCCCTCTGAGACCGATCCAAAACGGATGAAACCTCTTGGTTTCGGACGAAATCTTGAACCTTGATATATAGCAATACTACATTTACGTTAGACAACCTTTAGGAGACCAATATTGCACATATGGAGTTCATACGAATTGTTTGATAACCGATTCATTGATAAGCATTGGATGAGCACGAGAGATTGAGATTGTGCATATGGTCGTCACCTGGTCTGAACATGCATGTCTTTTGTTGTTGTGGACATGAATGATACATCTTAAAATAGAAGAATAAAAAACTGTCTAAAGAATGATAAGAAGGAGAAGACAATTTCAACTTTGAAGAATACCTCAACACCTTTGCCCATGATTTCTGAAGATGAGAGATCTCTTCTACGTATGTCAGTTTTTTTATTGGACATCTCTTATTTTGAGTACTAGTGATGAACCATATATAGAATCCTGGTTACTTCATAGAAGTGTAGTTCATGGAGGCACTCATAAGACATAAATATATAAAATGACTATAAAAATTATATGTGTCTAATTATCTATATCCAGCTCTTTGAGCTTGTACTTAGATATTATTGTTTCATGTTCACCCTTAAAAAACATTAATGGGGTAGATCCTAATACTAGGAACCTTTTTTAAAAAAAATGAAGTGTTTTCCAGTTAAAAGGGAAAATGCATTGAGAGTTTAAAAAAGAGAATATCTGGGTTCCCATAACTATTCATGTGCAATGTATGTGCCAAAAAACAAGTAGTGTATTTATCAAAAACTCTTTAGCAGAAACTCTGGTTGCAATTCAATTTGAAATTTGGCATGATGTTCGATTCATGAGAACACGTCTCAAAAACAACAGATTAAATTTTGCATAATATTACAATCGTGGCGCCTTATTGGCATATATAATTATAAAAAAACTAGTTTCATCACAATGGAGGGGAAAAATCACAGACGTATAATTGTCTGCCATTTCAAATTCCAACTCAACATCATATAATAGTCAATACGCATGAGGATATATTTAACTTAAATTGGTCTGAAGGAAAAGTGCCAATGTGAATGTGGAGATAAATGCAAGCTACACTTCAATAAAATTAATTAACTCAGTATCTCTGCATCTCTCTTGTCAGCACTTGAGCAGTTCTGTCATTTTTACTATCTAAAATAGTACATGTATGACATTTGCCTTCTTAATAAGAAGACAAGAAAAACACTTTGAGATTGTTAGAAAGTTTTGGTAAAACATTTCTTAAATTTATGTAAATCAAAGTATTCCTTTTCGCATAACTAACCTTTAAAATATTAAGTATGCAGAAAGACAACTTTTATCAAATTAAAAGTTACATGTTGTCGTGCAATGTGCGTGGCAAAGTATTTGTAAGAAATAATTGAGACTTGGAGAATTGATACGGCATTTCTTCGTCTTATGAATACTGGTGTAGGTTACGGAGGACATCTTGTATTGCTAGAGATAACTAGGTTCAGATAAGTAACAATAAAAGTGGGTTTGGAAATTATAATTAGTAAAATAGAGGATATGGTAATAAGAGGTTTGGAGGAAGTCTAGAAATCGTGAAATTATTTGAGTGGAATAAGAAAACAATGGGAGTGGGTTCATCAATAACAATTAATCATCAAGAGATATGGACTTGAGGCACTAGATAAGCATTTAAAATGTACTCTCGATGTTTTAAAGAGAAAATTAATCTTGATTATTATGTATATATGGTTGACAATAAGTGGATTCTAAAATGGACAATATAAATGCAACCAAAAGGGCAACTGTTGACTAGCATTGCGAACTATGTTGCACTGACATGTACAAGCCAACATGAAATGCCATGCTAACACATCAAATTTTGAAAAATCTATAGGACATGCGAACACACACCCGATTATTTAAAAAATACATAGGACATGAGTGTCATACGAGTGGCTGACAGAACATGGCTTCACGATAGAAGCGTTCATGCTGAATATGTTATGAATATTGCAGTTTGAAATGTATGCTGTATCATCAATTGAATATTCAATGAAAAAAAATAACAAACAAAACCTACTTAAAAGAGATTAAAATGACTCATCTGTAGATTAGATTTGTGCAATGAGCATACAACATCTGTGAAATCACCGACTCCACAAGGCACAATGACAATATACTGTGGGAATGACATGTACGTTCACCACAGGATGTCCCCACAGATTCATTTCTGATGTTAGATTTGACAGGTTAATAACAATTTACCTATAGATTATAGGCCTAAGGTGGAATATTCTCTATCTCTTGTCAATTATTAGATGGTTGGATCCTTTTCAGTATGGCTTGGTTTCTTATGGAAAAAGGGTATTCGGTACTGTCCACAGATAGAATATGGGGCAGCTGATAAGTTTGTTTCTATGGCAAGCCCCCTTCTATTTATAGTTTTCTTATCGAGGAATTTGACACCAAAACCTATTTGGTCATAATTATAGTCAATCTTTTCTGGAGTCTTCTCAATGTAATAGTTTTACTCCATAGCCAACTCCATGCTGCTGGGGAAGTATGAAATCTTAGAAGATGATGATTATGAATGTATTTTGATCTTTAATACTATGGACAGCCTTATGCAGATTTCTGAAGGGGGGAATATGTAAGGTGGGCTCTTCATATTCTTGATAGCTACTTTGGTAATGCCAAGTTTATCGAGGGCAAACAGAAGAAACATGGCATGAGAACAATTTATATTTGGGTTTGAATGAAGTAAAATAACATCAGAGTTGCTTGATAAGTAAATAGCAATGCTACTGGAGAAGACAAGTTTTGATGAAGAGAAACACATTAGAGTTGCTTTATAATCAAATAGCAATGCTACTGGAGAAGACTCTCAGATGCATAGAATGAGTGCTTATGAAGAGACATCCAAAAAGACTGTGGATTTTTCAACACCACTTTCTATAGGTCTTGAAAGGCCTCGGAGTGCATATTTCTTGTCTTCTTAAACATGGATGGAATCGAGCCTCTAAATTTTACAAGATGAATTTACAGCAGTTGGATCTTAACTTGGATACTTGTCTGCTCTCTGTTGATGCGAATACAGAGGCATGCAATAGACCATGTCAGAGCTAAATGCAAGGGGTTGTGTGTCAACTGAGGGATGTGCCATGGATAAGGATAAGTTACAATGGAGTTTGACAATTCGAATCCATATGGAGGGTACAACTTTCATATTTGTGGTAGGGCTTATGCATCTACGTAATCTGCTGCAACTTGATGGAAAGCTTTTTATGGTCTTATGCAGGATAAATGGCTTACTTTTCATTTCTATGATAAAAGAAATATAGTGAGCCGGACTAAAGTTTTAATTGAATGATCTTAATATGTTGGATATGCATTTGATCTGTAAAGTTACACCATTAGCTTTAACAATCTAACTGTAGCCTCATAGTTACAGCACATATTAAAGAGTATCTGGATGGAATCTAAAGATGTCATGTCTGTTATGTGGAGACTGGAAAGACAAACTTGCAAATGCCGGTTATGGTTGATAAAGGCTGTGAACTGACTGTAAAGGAAGACTCGTGCTCTTTACTCGAATAACTATTTGAGCAACTTGTGATCACTTCTCTAGCATGCTCAATCTAATTGTGCCGTTTTATCACATTGAGAGTGCAACTTATGTGCATTTGGATGGAGAGAAAACAAAGAATAGTATAAGGTCGTGTGAAGACTATCACAGATGGTCTCTTGTCTGGAAGATGAAAAAACAAATCTTTTCTGGTATGCCCTACACAAGTTGGTCTCCTTTGCTCTCACTTTAACAGAAATAAGCAATGCCGAACGTGTACCAATGTTAACGGTATGCATCGTTCTCCATGTATACATCCTTGAAAGAATCAATAATATTGACATGGTACAACGCGTACAATCTATATAATTCAAACTTCAGCTTCAAAATCTTATAGATAACTTTATAATATCCCTACCACACAAAATGAAGCTGATCTCTTGATTTTCCAAAGTATAGGCATTCCTTGTTGGGTTGCAAAAGTCACTTTATTTGCTCTCCTTTGGCATCCAAATAGTGGAGACATAATGAATCATCAGAATACAACCAGTGCAGACAATCATTCCAACTGATGCCCCTGATATGTGCAATATTTGCTGATATCTTGCATCCTCTAGTATCTTCAAATATCATGTTACGAAAGTGTAGATATTGAATTTTGTCTGCATCCTTCCTAAATCCTTCCAAAAGTCATCATCTTAAGGAGTTAGATGTAGATGAATCAAAAGCAAGGATGGACTGGATCACATGACGATACTTATTAGGCATAGGAATGCACGGTTGCATAATGTGACGATCCTTGATTATCCGATCTTTGATATCATTGCTCGATTCCCCCATGAAGACCATTGGACGATATGGGTTATCGAATCAATGGAAATCAAACACTGCAGATCCGAAATTCCTTGAACCTCACGCCTCTTTTGCTTCGGACGCCGACTTCTTCCTCGGACACTTCTTGCTTCTTGCCTGGCATTTCTTTTTCGACAGAGACAACGATTGCCATCAGCTTTCCACCTCCAATCCTTCCTCATTGACCTCATCGCTTACAATTTACTCACCTTCACGTCATTATGCAATGGTTTCTTCCTCTGTAGATGGCCCGCTATGGCCCCATCTATATCTGCCATCCAAAGACCAAGCAAATTTCATTCTTACTTTTGGTACCTAGGACATCAACTTATTTAAGGTGATATCATTTCGGAAGGATTCACAGATGGATGCAAACAAACTTCAATCCGTAATATGATCGTGGAAGATTCTAAAGGAGTTGATGTTGGCGGCATCACTTATAGCATTTTGTCTTTTGGAATAGCTTTATGATGTGGTTGTGTTCTTATGTGACATTTTTTCATTACTATTTGGATATTGATGGATAGCGAATGAAGTGACTTTCACAGTGTAGCAAGGAATGCACTTTCGGTACTCAAGAGGCGGCTTCACTATGTGCGGCAGGAACATTATATTGTTATCTATGAATCTTTAGAGATGGAATCTGACTCGTCTAAATGATCTGTGTTGTACCATATCAATATTCTTGATCCTCTTAAGGATGCATATTTGAAAAACAATGCATATCATTATTATCGTTGCAAATTTGATATTGCTTATTTCTATCAATGTAAGAGCAGAGCAGACTAGATGCTGAGCATATCTAAAAAGATCTTGTCTTTCTATCTTCGACACAAGACATGTGCGGCAGTCTGATGATTTTCACATGACCTATTCTTGGTTCTCTCTATCTACATGTCCATATTTTGCACTCTCTAAATACTAGAATATCACATTAAGATTATGTATGCTGGAGAATTGGTGACAGGTTGCTTTTAATTTTAATGGCTCAACATTCCTCTCATAGCTGAGCAAATGGTGGTGACCATTATGAATGCATGTGATGACCTTGATAAATGCTAATCACAGGAGTTACAGAATGGGCGCAGTGTATCATGAGGCATCTTGAAGAAATTGTTTTCTAGTCTAAACTACTGATGATTATGGAGGTGTTAGAATTAGATTAGGAATTTGGTGGCACATGTCTTATCAAATTCATGAGGACATAATCTTGGTTACGGCATTCTAACCCAAAAATATAAGCTAGGTACAGGCCCAACTTCAATTTTATATTTCTTACTTTCTTCTATTATTTAAAATTTGCAATTATTTCTCTCGACACTCACCTTCAAACTCAAGGTGGATTTATCTTTGGGTTTCAAAGCCAGATTAGATAAGAACAACAAACTGGATTAGAGAAGAGTGTGGACTTTGACACAATGTTAGAATTAGAATAGGAAGTGGAAGGCCTCTCATTTTAGTCAAATTGGCGAGGACATACTCTTGGATGAGATACCCTCAAAAGCTTAAACTACGGCGTAGATACCGATTTTCGATTTAATGTTCCTCGCTATCTTTTATTATTTTCAATGTGGGACTATTTTTCTTAACAGCTTTAATTCCCAATTTCCAACTTCTCACATGTCCTGTCTTATAAACTCATGACATCATACTCCCTTCAAGTGTATAGCTCAACTGTACGTGTCATCTACATGTTTGCAGGTTACATGTTTATACATGTATGTTATATGGGCAAGTTTTCTCCAGTACATAGAGCTTGCATGCTGATATCTATTCCCTATAGTGTTTAGTCACTTGAGAAAGTTAAATTTCTTTTATATTAAAATATGTATTTTCCGGTAAGCGATCCATACATAAATAGTTTATCCCATATTTCATTCCCTGCCTAAAGCCTAAACCTAGGGACCACTATCTGTTCCTTTGCTGATCCACCCATGAACTTATATCACTGGACATGTATGTCCTAATCCTTGGGAATGTTGTATTTCGATTTTTCATATGTTCTTTGATTGTCTTGAATCGTGATTGGTTTTTTAGGAAATAGTGCTAAATTGCTAGCTATGTCACATTCGTAATTTTGAGGAAGCAAGGGGTTAGATCATGAAACCCTGGAAGATTACATAGGTCATGGGGTTCAAGCTTATGCAACTACGAAGAATTACAATCCATCTGGAGTGTGACTTGTAAAAGATAACTTGCCTTGTCACTTGATAAATGTCTACATGGACCAAAAATGTATGGATAATGGCTTGTGTCTACATAAAAAAGGGAGGTGCAGTATTAGGCCTAGCATAAATTATTGAATACATGAAACATTGAATAGGCCTACATGTCAGTGTATTGGAATAGAGGATATGCTTAAGGTAACATGGACGTAATTCTTAATGTTTCAGAGTGTTTTCTCACTACAGAAGCGTTGACCGTGGACTGCCAGGTCAACGTGGTCAAGGGGCCGACTTGGGTCCCTTGGGTGCGTCGAGCACGTGCAGACGCGACGCGAATCGGAGTTGCGGACGGTGTGGATCACGTCAGTTGGGCCGGGTCTGGATCCTCGGCCTCAAGGGGACTTTGGGGAAGCCTCGGCCCGGTGTGAGATGCTCGGCCTCGGACGGTCGGACGACGAGGGGAAGCCTCGGTCGTCTTACTTGATGCGCGGTCGATGCAGAGCGGAGGGGAAGCCTCGGCTCAGATGGATGCGCTCGGCCTCGGTCTCTCCTAGCGTCGAGGGACAGGGCGACTATCTTCTGGTGGTGGAGACGAACGGGCTCGGGGACGAGGGTGCTCGGCTCCGGCTGTGATGACGCTGAGGGGTAGCCTCGGCGCCGCGGGATCTCCTGGACCTGAATGGACGAAAGAGCTCGTCAGGGGGGTCGGACCTTGGTTCCGATCGAATCCCATCCGATACCAAAGTCAGATCTAGTCTGAGGGATGCTCGGTGGGATCGGGCTCGGTTCACGGAGAGACCGAGCCCCCATCCTCAAGCCGAGCTATGGAGGAGAAATATGTAAGGCGGAAGAAGGTGTAAGATGGAGTTTGTGATACCTCCGTTGTAGATCATGAAGCCCCCTGGCGATGATGACCATCCTCCCCTCATATAGGTGACTCGTCCTCATAATGTGCCATGATGTCCATCATTCATGGGGACGTGCAAATGTGGGAAGTTTTGACCTCTACTAATTGCGCCCATCTTGATGAGGAGATGAATGTCCTGAAGGTGGCCATGATGGCTGGAGTGATGGACTCGGGCGGTTGCCATGTTTGGCGGGCCTTGATGGCTGGAGTGATGGACTCGGGCGGTTGCCATGTTTGGCGGGCCTTGATGGCTGGAGAGTGATGGCCATTTAAGTCGGGCCATTAAGCTGAGCCATTAAGCCGAGCCATGATGGCTATAGAGTGAAGGCCATTTAAGTCGGGCCATTAAGCTGAGCCATTAAGCCGAGCCATGATGGCTAGAGAGTGATGGCCTTGGATGGTTGCCATACTTGGTGGATGCTTCCTTGATTTGGGCCTCGATTTCCTCCACTGAGAAAGTGGGCCTTCGTCATGGGTGGAGAATCGCGGCCCGCCCGTGAGATCCTTGGGCTGAGGCCCCAAGGTCGTAGTAATCCGGTTGACCAGTCATAGTTGACTTTGCTCTTTCGGGTCCGGTCAGAATAGCCCATTTGTCAACAGCCCCCATCTTCTGAGCTCTACCATTGTTGAGGTGGAGGTCGGGAGATGTATAATGGAAAAGAAGCTGCAAAAACTTTGGTCCGTCTTGCAGAGTTGGTTGGGGACGATAGATCGTCAGTCCGAGACTCGTTCGGTTGCGAGGGGAGTCGCCCATCGACTTACGGCCGACGAAGGGGATTCGTTCGGTGGCGGGGGAGCTGCCCCTTGACTTACGGCCGACGAAGGAGATTCGTTCGGTGGCGAGGGGAGCTGCCCCTCGACTTACGGCCGACGAGGGAGGTTCGTTCGGTGGCGAGGGGAGTTGCCACTCGACTTACGGCCGACGAGGGAGATTCGTTCGGTGGCGAAGGGAGTTGCCCCTCGACTTACGGCCGACTAAGAGGGGAGGACCTTGTGAATATTTTCGAAAATTCCATGGTGGCGCTCTGCCACTACTTTGTCCAGCTGTGGGTGGATGCAGGAGCACTTCAGCAAGGGGGACCCAGTAGCACGGTCAGAGGAGCGGTCCGGATGCTCGAACTCAGACGGTGGTGCTTCGACCCGATTTGTGAAGAGATCTCGGCATGGCAGGTGGGTGTTGAGGCCCATATGCTTGGCAAGGCGGTCGGACTTGTCCGGCCAGCCTCCTCCTGGGTCGGTTGAACTGGTGTGGTCGGCTTCCTCTCGGACGGGTCGGCCTCGTCTAGACACAGCTCTAGTTCCCTTTCCAACTTCAGCTCCAGCTCCGTCTTCAGCTTTTGTCTGGATCCTAGCTTCCGCTCCAGCTCCAGCTCCAGCTCCAGTACTCGTCTCTAGGTGGAGAGGGGAGGGCGATGATCTTGGAGACACCATTATTGGAGTTGGTCGACTAGGAGGAGATCTTTGGCGATATGTCGACGTCATGGAGTAGATGGTGGGCCACATGTTCTGGGAGAGTTGGTCCTTCACGTCGGAAACAGTAGGCATGCGTTTTTGGCATTTCACCGAATAGGTACGCCGCAACACAGAAGTGTGTCGCTCATTTGCGATATTTTGCCTTTGAAGTGGCCCCGGACCCCTTGCTTGTCAAGTTGGGATTGTCAGGCGGTCCCGTTGCTGTTGACTTCAAAATGGCGGGAGAACTCGATGTCGATGGGCCAATTGGCCACGCCGTAGAGGGCGTGGTTTTGGGGAGAGGTGGTCTTGGGCAGTTCGTCTGGGGCCACCTCGATGATCAGGTTCTCCTTTCGTAGCCCTGCCAGATCCCACCGCGCTCGGCACTCTCGGTGTGCTCTTCTCGTCACTGAATTTTCAGCTCGGCAATAGGAGCTCGACAGGAGGAGTTCAATGGGTGCAAACCGGTTGGGAAGTAGCTCGTCAGCTTCTTCTGAGATGTTATCTTGCGATCCTCGACCGGGAGTTCGATTGAGCTCGGGACCCAGGCGAATGCGATGGGAAGAGGATGGTCAGAAGATGTTTTAAGGTTAAGATGCAAACCACTTCATTTCCAACTCTCAAGTGATGAGAATACCTGGGGATGACGATGGATCCCGAAAAAATATGATCGCCATGTCATCGTTCCGCGAGGCGAGCTCCCGTTGACCTCCAAGTCCCGGCCTAAATAGTGTACACATCTGGAATCATGGGAGCTCGGATGAAGCGTGAAGCTTAATTGATCAGCTCCGACGTTAAGCTCAGCTTGGCCTTTGTTTGGGCAGAGCTCAGATGTTGCTTGTATGAGGGGTTTTCTTCTCCGGGAGTCCTCGTTCCGGTGTTTGAGACGAGGATCGGACGATGGCAGCGTGGGCGATCCAAAGTCAGACGAAGGGGGCTTAGACTGGTAGTAGGACTGATCGGGCCTGGTGATGTGCTCGCCTCGATGAATTTGAGCAAGGTATCTGTAATGGCGTCGCATCCGTCGATCGAGGGCCAGATCATCTCTACGGGGGTGATCGAGGTTGTCGGAGATCGAAGCGATCGGTTACCCATCTCCGAGCAAAGGAAGTATTGAACCGAGCAAAAACAAGGGGGGAGCCTTGGACTGAGAGAGGAGAGATCGCCGAACTCAGAACACCCGGGATGGCTTCAATCTCCAAGTCGAGGATTTTGAACCTCTTCTCCTTTTCTCTCTGGACACGCACACCAGCCTCGGTAGTCTGATGTCCAGCCCGCTGAAGTCGGACAGCCGCTCCTCATCCGGTAGCCCCAACAGTGACTTCACCGACGGTGGCCTCAGCACCACCTGTGCGATGCCGTCGGGGTGATTTCCTTTGTCGCGGTCGGGGGCGACACGGCCTAGGAGCAGAGCCAGCACGCTTCGTCGGCCATCGACGTTGCCTTTGAGAGCTCTCTCTCAGATCTGCAACTGGGTGACGTCGACGACCCGCCGTCGATGTCCACGATCCGTGAAGGGGGTTCAGGCGCCGAGGCTCGCGCCTCTTAAGGCTTCCAGCGGCCACGGCGAGCACCTCTGCTGCGGTGGCTGATGCAGCGGATCGGATTTCGACGGTCGTCGAGGGAAGATCCACTGGTCGAGGGATCCGTTGTCGATGAACTTGTAGACGAGGAAGCGAGCTCCAGTTCCGGGGATGAGGTAGTAGCCGAGGAGGCGGACGAGGTTCACGTGCTGCACGCTGGCAATGACCGTTGCCTCGGAGCGAAACTCGCACTCCTCATGCTCAGACCCTTCGATGCGTTTGACGGCGACGGAGATGCCGTCGTCGAGAATGCCCTTGAAGACGGAGGCGAAGGAGCCGCGGCGATCAGTGACTGAAAGTTATTGGTGGCAGGCTTGACGAGCTCGGATCGGAGTCATCGGCATCGGTGGAGTTCGGATCGGAGTCGACGGCACCCGTGGAGCTCAGATCAGAGTCATCGGCATCGGTGGCGCTCGTAGTGGAGTCGACGGCACCCGTGGAGCTCCATGGGGCAGATGCTTGATCTCCCTCCGGAGATCTGAGTCTCGAACCCAGGGTTGCGAATCTGATCAAGATCAAGGCCTAAGCAATGATCGAGAGGAAGAGGGGATGAGATTGCAACATTTGGGAACTCTGAATTAGGGTTTCCGAGAGCTCGGACTTCTCGTAAAGCGAGCACGTGACTAGGGGGAACACTACAAATGAGATGGTTCCAAATGCAGACTCGATCGCCTGCCTTGACCTTTAATTTCTCCACCTTGTTTGGGGGAATACCCCGAGTTGTTGACGAGGCGGAATGGACAAACTCCTCAATTTATTGTTGGGGCTCAATCTCCTCGCTTCTTCGATGTTTGAAAGGGAGCTCGAACTGATGCTCCCGATCGGGCGATACAGAATCGTCTCCGGGGCTTCAAGTCTGCCCATTCAAGAGTCGGCTTTTAATTAGAGGAACGAAACATTGTCGATGTGGTTGATGACGTAGGTGTTGACTCGTTCCCACAGACGGCGCCAGATGTTTCAGAGTGTTTTCTCACTACAGAAGCGTTGACCGTGGACTGCCAGGTCAACGTGGTCAAGGGGCCGACTTGGGTCCCTTCGGTGCGTCGAGCACGTGCAGACGCGACGCGAATCGGAGTTGCGGACGGTGTGGATCACGTCAGTTGGGCCGGTTCTGGATCCTCGGCCTCAAGGGGACTGAGGGGAAGCCTCGGCCCGGTGTGAGATGCTCGGCCTCGGACGGTCGGACGACGAGGGGAAGCCTCGGTCGTCTTACTTGATGCGCGGTCGATGCAGAGCGGAGGGGAAGCCTCGGCTCAGATGGATGCGCTCGGCCTCGGTCTCTCCTGGCGTCGAGGGACAGGGCGACTATCTTCTGGTGGTGGAGACGAACGGGCTCGGGGACGAGGGTGCTCGGCTCCGGCTGTGATGACGCTGAGGGGTAGCCTCGGCGCCACGGGATCTCCTGGACCTGAATGGACGAAAGAGCTCGTCAGGGGGGGTCGGACCTTGGTTCCGACCGAATCCCCTCCGATGCCAAAGTCAGATCTAGTCTGAGGGATGCTCGGTGGGATCGGGCTCGGTTCACGGAGAGACCGAGCCCCCATCCTCAAGCCGAGCTATGGAGGAGAAATATGTAAGACGGAAGAAGGTGTAAGATGGAGTTTGTGATACCTCCGTTGTAGATCGTGAAGCCCCCCTGGCGATGATGACCATCCTCCCCTCATATAGGTGACTAGTCCTCATAATGTGCCATGATGTAACATCATGGCCATCATTCATGGGGACGTGCAAATGTGGGAAGTTTTGACCTCCACTAATTGCGCCCATCTTGATGAGGAGATGAATGTCCTGAAGGTGGCCATGATGGCTGGAGTGATGGACTCGGGCGGTTGCCATGTTTGGCAGGCCTTGATGGCTGGAGTGATGGACTCGGGCGGTTGCCATGTTTGGCGGGCCTTGATGGCTGGAGAGTGATGGCCATTTAAGTCGGGCCATTAAGCTGAGCCATTAAGCCGAGCCATGATGGCTATAGAGTGAAGGCCATTTAAGTCGGGCCATTAAGCTGAGCCATTAAGCCGAGCCATGATGGCTAGAGAGTGATGGCCTTGGATGGTTGCCATACTTGGTGGATGCTTCCTTGATTTGGGCCTCGATTTTCTCCACTGAGAAAGTGGGCCTTCGTCATGGGTGGATAATCGCGGCCCGCCCGTGAGATCCTTGGGCCGAGGCCCCAAGGTCGTAGTAATCCGGTTGACCAGTCATAGTTGACTTTGCTCTTCCGGGCCCGGTCAGAATAGCCCATTTGTCAACACTTAATAAGTTAAATGAAAACCTAGGGCTAAAATGCATCATATTCCCATTATTCTGAACTATTCAAACTACAAAGACCATTGGGGTAAGGTTGATACTTGTCACTGAGGGTTGTAGATATACTTTATTCACTACCAGTTCTGGAATCATGGATGAATCATTTTTGTTTCTTCTGCAGTATTAATTCAAATTGATTTATGTGCATACATGCACGATTGCAGAACCTATATGTTCTATGATTGAAACATATAGCAGGAGATCTGCTTTCTTAAGAAGCATATTTAATATCATTTCCTACTCTCCTACTTGTTTTCCATTAATACTGAGTGTACAACGTTTATTACCTGCTTCTGTTTCTTTATTCTTAACTTCTTATCCGTGTCGGCAACAATTCTGTGTGTGTGCATTTGTGTGTATATGCTTGAGAATGGGCATATGCTGGTGGTTGATGTAAACATGACTGCAATTAAATCACCATATATTGTTCCCTGCCGCCACCAACAAAACCTTTATCCTAGATCTTTGAGGTTAGCTAGCCATCAGTCTTTTTTATGATTATCAGTGCACCAGACATTCCTATTAATTGGTGTCACCACAAGTTAGGCTGACCGGCAGTTAGGCTGACTGGCAGTTAACCCATCAAATCGGGCTATATAATATATGCATAACATTAGTTTGGATAACTTGATATTAACAAAGCTTATGTTGGCATCTATCTGAACAAAGTTTAATATGCTTGTCATTGTTTATATTCTATATATTAGCCACAAGCACATGATGCACCTCTGAATGGATTATATAAAATTATGCGCAAATATAATTATACTTCTATGTTAATTGTCATTTGTAAATAAAATATTAACTATTTACATTAATATATGCATGTCTTAAAGATTAAAAACATGTAGAGGATAAATTAATGTAATCCAAGAATATTAATAGATTTAAAGAAAAAGATGCTGTCACATTGTGATTGATATCAATTTCTTATCCGAGAAAATACTTAAAAGGAAAGAATCATGACATAAAAGGAATATAATTTTAATTCAATTTTAGGCTAAGATTTAGGATTTTTCTAAGGGGAAAATTATGTAGCTATAGTTTTGAAGGTTGAATATAAGATTAATGTTTTTATTTAAATTAAAATATGTTGTCATGAAATAGGAGAGATATTATCAAAGAAACATGAACAAAAATAAAAGAAAGCATGCATCTTGTGTTAAATATTATTAAAATAATGTAAATAAATAGTAACTAATTAAATAATTATACCTAACTAAATACTTGGCAAATATCTGTAGCAAAATAACATTAAAATAGATAGTATTTGTTGCTTGATTAACATAAAACAGTATGCACGTCAGAAAGAAAACTTATTTGTGCACATAATATTGTATATAACCCAAAAAAGAACTCGTATATATAATATAGAGATTCTCCAAAAAAAATTATTATTTTTAAGATTTTTTTAGAAGTTTGGATAAATATGAAACTATTTACTAGACTAATAATATTAAATGCATTCAATATATAGTTAACACGTAGGGAAGTAACTGCACATGGTTTCGGTAAATTGTTAATGTGTTGAATAATTGTGACAAATTGTTTCTAGCAAACTTAAAAAATAATTATAAATCAAATAAGTGGAACTGTATACTCTGAACAACCAGGAACGTAAGAAGATCCCATTGACATCTTTTTGATTAAAAATGAAATAAGAGAAAATTACTAGAAAATATCAACAAAAAAAGTAAAGGAATTTCATTGGAGAACCATGATGTATTTAAAATGGAAAATAAATAAATAAGAAAACCTCATATACGTTGATATGAGTCTAACTCCTTGGATTTCATATAGATCTTGACCTGTAAAAAATATGATAACATATACTTGAAAATTATTACTCAAATAAAATGGATCGATAAAAATTTCAGAAGGAAAAAATTTATGCGACTTAGAAGAAAATTTGCAAATAAAAAAATTGAGGACGAGAACACAAACATATGGTGTTTATCTTAGGCATCTTTAGTGATTTTTCTCTGAAAATTATTGGACAAAGATAATGTGACATAAAAAATATACATGATGCTTCAAGAAGAAAACCAGTGTAAACAAAAGCTAAATCTCAAAAAAAATTGCAAAAAAAATCTTTAAAAAATCATTGGCACATGATTTTGTTTATGGGAGCTTGATGTTTTTTTTATAAATATGAAAAATAACACAGAGAGAGAGAGAGTTTTAGAGAAAACTTAGATAAAACAGATTTGTGGGGAAAAATTAGAGATAAGAGTTTAGGATCCGAGGTTTTTAAAGACAAATTTAAAAATTTTGTGAGAAAGGGTTTACGATTTGAGATATAGATATTTGTGTAGAGAAATTTAAGGTGTTGTCATTATGATCTGTCCCTTTTTGAAATTTTGATATATGATTTTAGTTTGATTTACAAATGAATTTGAGACTGCTGCAGCATGAGCGAAGCAGCTTTGGCATTCCTTTTCATACTGGAGTGACAAGCACCCATCAATCAAACCTGTATGATGTGTTCCTTGTCATTTTGTTAAATTGATGAGGTGCTTGTCTCTCCAGTATGAAAGTGTGACCTGCCTCTGTTTCAATAAAGAAAATCCCAGTCGTTTACAAAAGAAATTTTGCTTTGTTATATAGATCACTAGTCACACAATAGTGGACACTATGGCACTCAACTCATGCTTCAAGCAAGATGTCAATCCATAAAGCAACTGCAATGCCTTGCCATGAGTGCTTATTCCTTTCCATGACTAAATTCACTCCCCGCTCAGTTTGAGCTGAACTGAAGTGGCTGACAAGTATTTCGTTTTATTTTCTTAAATATTCCGTATGGGCAACTAATCAATCTAGTCAATGTGGACTTGGAAGTCTAGCAACTTCACTAGAGACAGGATTATGTCTGTATTCTTGAATTAAATTGGACTAAAGGGTTATAATGTAAATCCATTTCTGACTTTTTGTAAGGACCCACTCTAGAGGCTTCCTACGACTTGCATTGTGAGCCATCTACCTCATTGGAAATAAAAGTTTCTTTCTTTGGTTAATCCAGTTGCTAAACTACACGTACATAAATATTTTCTAGCTTTCCTTTTTATATTATGGCCAGCTGTATAAATGTTGTTGACGTGTAACATTGTGCTGTAGAATCATCTCAGAATGTTGATTTTGATTTTAATGGTTACGGAAACTTCAGTCAAATGCTTTGGCATATTTGTCTGTCATATTGCATAATGATTGGAAAGATCACCGTTTTTGTGTTGATATAACTTAAAAATAGGTGCAAGGGTTAAACATGGGATATATTGACTTTCATGTTCTTTCTCCGCTTGTCAGATATGTTGTTGATGCTGCTGATCAAGATAACTTGTCTATCGCAACAAGTGAACTTCATGATCTATTGGGCAAGCCTTCACTCCACGGCATCCCATTGCTTGTGCTTGGAAACAAAATCGACAAACCTGAAGCTGTATCCAAACAGACCTTGACCGCGCTAATGTAAGTACCCAAGGATTGAGTATTCCCCATGAGTACCACTGTCGTCATACTATTTTTTTTTAAAGCAGTGCCTTGATTTTAATCCTGACTCCCTTCTTGACTGTTTTATCTTATGGTTGTCATGGTTTCTATATGCATATCTATAGAATTTAAACAAAGGGAATCCAAGTCCTCGTCAATTACCAAGGGCTTTGCCCCTGGTCGAGGTCTTGGATGGTTGAACATGATTCATGACTCAAGCTGTCCCCAACTTGTATTATTGGGTTAGGAATCATGTAATTATTCGAAGTAGCACAGGATGTGTGTTTCTGGGTTTTAGATAACATCTCCATCTGCGTCTCAGAAATTTGCAAATTCAATGACAGCTGGAATTTCATGATCTTTTTTCGTATCTTTCTGTTACTGACTGCTTGTTGCATTTGCAGGGGTCTGAAGGACATCAATGACAGGGAAGTTTGTTGCTTCATGATCTCATGCAAGAACTCGACCAATATCGACGTGGTCATAGATTGGCTCGTAAAGCACTCGAAGACAAAAAATTGAGTGAGTTCGCTTGTAGGAATCTGCTTCATGTTTGCTCTGGCATATTGAGGTGGTGTATGTGTTTGCCGGTGGTTGATTCTGCTTCTGGGCTAACTAGGTTCCTGATGTTGTAACAACTGTCTGCCACTCTTCTTCTCTCTCTTTTAATTGTTTTCCCCCTGGGTGGGGGTTACTCCTTGTGGGTGCTTATGCTATAATCGCCCTGTGCTGGGAGTTTTGAGCCTTGTGCATGTGGACTGACTGCTATGAATCAAATACTTTCTATTTATGCAAAGTGGCAAAAGTTTCGAATTATGGCCTTCTGTTGGTTGTTTGGTCGGCGAACATGGAGGCAGTTCTTTCAATTCAATTTGTTTGGAACAGGACGGAAATTCACTGGTCCGTGTAAATCTGCGAGTTCTGGGTGGTTTCGGCTTTAAAAAAAATTCACTGAAATAATGTTCTGTCAGCTGTTTGAGTGTTTGCAATCCTTCTCATCTTCAGCAACTTTGGTTTCAGCATAATTCTGCTGTGATTTTCAGAGATTCGTCTGTAGTTAGTAGTACGTAGTGATTGATAAGTTCTTGTGAATTTGTGAATTTACTGTACTACGAGTCATAACCCGTGTCTGTGGATACGGTTCATTTAAGAATTTTCTCCAGAATTTTGCACGCTAAATCTTTGTTCCCATTAAAATTTAAAACAACAAATTGGCGTAAAAATATTTAGCGGCACGGGCGCTTTCGGCACAGAACAACACCTTCGACACGGAACAACAAATTTGGTGCGGGCGCATTCAATGCGGAACAACAAATTAGCGTAGAACAACAAATTCGGTGCGGAACAATAAATTAGCGTAGAACAACAAATTCGGTACGGACGTCTTCGACGCGTAACAACAAATTAGCATAAAAAACACATGCCCGCGGGCACGGTTCATTTAAGATTTTTCCCCGCGAAATCTTTGTTCCCCAAAAAAATTAAAATTTAAAAAAACAAATTAGCGCAAAAATATTTAGTGGCACGGGCATCTTCGGCGCGGACACCTTTTGCGTGGAACAAGTACAACAAATTAACGTAAAAAAATTTAACAGAGACCCCTTCAAAAATTATGTATATATATTTTTTGAATCTTTCGATTAAAAGAATGAATCCCTGTTGGAGTTAGAACAAAGCAAAAGGGTGGACTTGGTGCTAGTTTTATTAAATCAAAATGGAGATTTTCTTTCATTTTTTTCATGTTAACTCTATAATGCTGTCGAAAAATATCATGAAGTGATTTTCATTGTACATTGTATTATCAGTTTGAAATGATGATATTTTAAATTATAAATTGTGTTCGTCCAAATATGTTTCTATTAATAAGATACTGTCGTGTCACGTATCGAACGCTTTTGGAGCCAAAATAAATCCGGGGTTTTTGCTGAGCTGCGACTTTTAACTTCTATAAGTTCAGTATAAGTTCAGTTGTAAGTTCATATGATCGAAGCGGTCAGACTTACTAACATTTAAGTTAGACCAAATTTCAAAGCTAGACCAAATTTCAAAGCTGACGTTCAAGTTCAAGTTCTCCCTTTTTTTAATTAAATCTTAAATCTGGGATGCACAGGATGTGGATGCATCCTGATCGTTGTTGATGATTGGGACTTGTCCGAGTCAGACCTAGGATTAAAAACCAGTTGTGTTTTATATAATAGACTAGTCATAGGACACGGTCCATTTACAATATTCCCACCTCAAAATCTTAGATCCCCAAAATTTAGCTTATCCCAAGAAATTTAGTTCCTCCCAAAAATCTTAGTTTCTCCCAAAATTTAGTTTAATGGTTTCGATTTAAAAATGAGTAATGAGAGGACACCTAATGTATAAACAAATAGTTTCCAAAGTTTTAAGTTTCAAATTTCAAATTCAATTTTTTCCTCCAAAACTTTCCCTGGCCCATTATCTTATCCTAGTCAACATCCTAGTCATCAAACCAAAATATGACTGAGACAAACCGAGCCACGTAGAACAAAAATTCAAAAAAGGTCCTCAAATGTATAATAGATTTTTCTTAGCAGCGTGTGCAAGAAATTTTCTTAAAGGAACTTTGTCACGCCCCGCTTCCCAAAAGTGGAGGCGAGATGTGAAAAGGTCCGCACGGGCGTGGAGCGGTGAAGCCGCACGCCCGATAAGCGTCAATGAATCATAAGCAGGTCCCTGTAACCATGAACAGAACAAAGATAATAACAAAAGGAGACAGAAATAAAATCTCATATCTCAGATAGTTTGTCCAACTAAAACAAAGAGTTCAACAACCAGAAAAGCCACCAGGCTATAACGAAAGAGTCTAATGCCACAAGCCGGCCTGCAACCACAACATAAGACAAAACAACGGTGCTACGCACCGGCAACTACAGCAGCTAAACAAACACACAGACAGCTCCTAAGACTGATCGCTCGTGTCCACGAAGTCCTCACCCAACACGGGCTCAAGCTCGGCGTCCGCAAACACCTCACCCTCAGCAAGTAACTCGGGCTCAGGGTCTAACATGTGTCACCCAAAAGAGAAAGGGGCACATGTCAGCAAGTCTGAAAGACTTGAGCAAGGAAACTGAAAGTAACTAACAACCTAGCACTTATAATATTGGCAATGATATGACAGTTTAGTTTGATGCAGCAGTTTAAAAGAAAAGAGTGTGTCACGCACTCACGATGTAGCAATCACTAAGCACTAATCACGATTCACTTATCACTATTAATCACTTGTGCACTAGAGATTTCGCCTGCTGGCCGGAGTGGCGGATCAGGCCAACTCGGGGCTTAGGTGGCCGCATATCTCTTACCCCACCCATATGTGTCGAGCGTTAGGGTTTCCAACTAACTGCGCTCGCTTCTGGATCACGAGTCAGGAAGTGTATTTGGCATAGGGGTGCACCTAGCCGGTATCCGAGCATTGGGGTTTCCAACTACAGGGCTCGCTTCTGGACCACGAGCCAGGAATATAATATTGTAGCGTGTGCTACGCAATCACGATGAATAATCATTATGCAATGACATGAACAGATATTTGCGTACCGTTAATGGAAATTAAACATGACTTGGCAAGCATGATGAAGGTGACGGATCTAGCTTCGTTGTCAAGCTAGATCAAAGGCATCCAGACAGCTATCCTTTCACTGTCTAGTCTCTTTTACGCTAAAGCAAGGTAATGGCCTAAGACATGGCCCAATTCGAAAGATAGCAAGTTTCACTTGCCTGATACCGGGATTGACGAGCAATGAAGATCGTCACACAAGCTAACTATGGATGGATCACTGTTAGGGCAAAACAATTATTAGCACAATGATTCTAAATTGATTTCTTATTTGAATCCTAATTGTCTAATAATCCATTTTATTAGGGTTTCACAATGTCAATGTGGGTTATGCTAAAACTAAAAGAATCGAGTATTACCGTGAAGAAGCGGAGGAACGATGCCGAGCAACCGCGGCAACGGAAGAACGATCCGGCTTGATCTAGAAACGGAGGAAAAGCTGGAGAAATGGGTTTAGGGGTGGATTTTGGGGGTTTGATGGAAGTTTGAGGAAGGTGGAAGGTGGGTTGTGACAAGGGAGGGTTTGGATGATGGAGGATGAGCTTGGGATGAAGGTTTGAGTGTTTGAGGAAGATGGGGGCTCAATGGGGGAGAAATTAGGTTTAGAGTTGAAGAATAAGAAGAGAAAAACATTTGGGAGGGGTATTTATAGTGTTTTGTGGCGGTTAGGGCAAAACTAGGGTTTCCTGTACTGATTAGTCGGTCAAAGAAGGAATGTTGACCGACTAGTTCGATAACTAGTCGGTCGGTTGATCAACTCAGACCGACTAAGTGTAAACAGTAGCTCCTGATGAAAATCAGAACTAAGAGTTAGTCGGTCAAAGAACAACGACTGACCGACAAGTTTGACATCTAGTTGGTCGATGAACGTTCTTAGACCGACTAAGAGTAAACAGTAACTGGTATCAAAAATAATTAATGAGTTAGTCGGTTAAAGAAGCATTGCTGACCGACTAGTTTGCAACCTAGTCGGTCGACCAACGTTCTTAGACCGACTAACGATAAACAGTAACTCCTGAATAATTTTCAAAGCCCACTAGTCGGTTCAAGAAGGTTTTCTGACCGACTGGATCGTCATCTAGTCGGTCAATGCCCCTTCTCGTACCGGCTAATGTGCACTGAAAGTTCCGAAATGGAGCGCGAAGCTCCGGGATGGTTTCCTAAGTCTCCTAGGCTCGTTCTAACTCTAAGATATCGACGTTATGAAGTCCGTCACAAATGACTTACTTCAACACGGCGACCGACGGAAGAATCTAGAGAATCACAACGAAACGAGCGAAAAGAAAACTACGGAGACGGAAAAGGAAATCACAAGGAAGGGAAAACTACAAATAATATAATATATATAATAATCCATACATGAAAAACCAGTCGTTACATCTGTAGGAATATGATGCCCTCAAGGCCATTTATTCCTGTGTGAATAGCACAAACATCTTGTTCGAAATAACAGTAAGCTGTTTGGTAATAATTTATCTAAGTTATATTGTAATGTAGTTAACATTAGATATCAACTTAGGTAAAGTCCTGAGACTTTATGCAAGGTCAAACGGGTATCGAGATGAGTATCTCGATCATGGAGAAACGTTTGACCGTCTGTAGCATAAGTCTGGAATGGTTCGTGGTCATAGATGTTTCGAGACAAGGATACCGAAACATCTGATAGACCATTGTGTCTTAGTCTTCACCGTTTAGCGGTGGCGATGATCTCATGATCGCTTGACTTGGCGAAGTCGAAGACGAGACACAGGTGCTCATTAGGATGAGTTCACTGAACGATCCACTAGAGTTATCATATGGTTATATTGACCAATCTGTCAGTGATAACTCTGAGTGATGATAGGATAGTTGGTCTTTTGACTTGAGGTCATTTTGACGGACCTGTGCGTGAACGGTGCCACTTAGATCAACTGACCTAGCTTCGAGGCAAGGCCTGTCGAAAGGTCTTTTGATTGGGTGTCACTTGAAACGTACGAGGCGAGTAATGACCAAGAGAGGATTCGTCTCTCCCGGTCAATGGGAGTTAGTGTCGTAGAGTTAGTTCGGTCTTTAGTAAAAACTCTGCACAGAGTATGTTGGAAGAAGTCCAACATTTATTGACTAAAGATTGATTGAAACTAACCGGAGCCAAGTTATTGGGGTTGACAGTTTGACCGTACCCCAGACTTGATCCGAACGACATATTTAAGACGAAGAGACTATAACTGCGGAATTCATCACGGAAACAGTCAGGTGGTCCCGAAAATACTCATGTCAATGAGTTAACCACATAATGATGATTCCTGAAGCAGGGACGGCAACCACTGCTCGTGGTCACTGCCGTATAGGGCTTCGAGCCCAACCTGTTGTAAGGGTCAGGCTGTAGGGTCTCACACAGAGTGCAACGCTTCGTCTAGTAATAGGTAGAAAATAGTTAGAGAGAATATTTGTATTTGATGCAAAAGAAGAGATAATTGCATTTGATGCAATATGGTAATTTAAGCTTAGATATGGACTATTTTGCATTTGATGCAAAAGCGATTAAATGTGTATTAAATTGTTTAATACAATATTTAATAATATAAACGCAAGAAAAAGTTCACGGGTAAGACGGGAATGTCCCGGTCTAGACCCAGGTTCGAACGGCGTCCAAATCGGACACCAAATGATCAAGTTATGCCCAAAACAGCCCAAAGGGTCAGATCAGGCCAGACCAGGCAGACTAGCCCAGTCTGAACCTGGTCTGGCCTTCTGGCCAGACCCAATAAGGCCTAGGCCGGCCTGGGCCTGGGCACCCAGACCCGCCTGGGCCTGGGCGCCCGGCCCAGGCACAGGCCCGGGCGCCTGGGCGCCCGGGCCCTGCCAGGGCCCGAGCGCCCAGGCCAGGTGCCTGGGCTGCGCCCAGGCCTGGCCTGGGTTGCGCCCAGGTTCAGATCTGGGCTGCGCCCAGGTCTGGCCTGGTGGGTCCCACAGTTGCAGAAATTCTGCCCTAGGGCAGAACAGATTTGACGGCTGAGTTTTTATGAAAAACTAGCCGTGGGTTGATCTTTGGACGATCAATTGGAGGGTCAAACGAACTCCGATTGACGAACGGTTTTTTCCTATGCGTTCACCGTTGAACGCTTGTCGTATTGATAGGTTGTATCGATCTTGAAGCTCAACGGTGAGTGAGTTAAAATTCACGGAAGTTTGCACTTTTTGAAGTGTAAACTAACTTGATTTTAACTCACCCAAATAATTAGTCCCACATCGGATTTTGAGAAAAGGGGAGAGTCCGCCGCCTATATAAATAGGGGTCTCCCCCCTTTCTCAAAACTCGTCCCAAGCTCTAGATCTGAGCGGCTCTCGTAAATGTTGGATCTAGGTACTGCGATTTTATTAAACGTGTTTAATGCTTTTAAATACTTTTTTAATTAAAAATGTTTTTAAAGTTATGTGATAAATTTTAAAAATGTTTAAGATGTTCTAAAATTTTTTTATGGATAAATTTTGAACATGGAAATTTTTTAAAATAACGTTTTAAAATTTATGTGATATTTTTAAAACTAATTTTAAATCTTTTAAAATTTATGCGATAAGTTTAAAGTGCCTAAAATTTTTTATTTGATAAATTTTTAAGCATGAAAGTTTTAAAATGATGTTTTAATTTTATGAGATAATTTTAAAATTGATTTTAAAGATTAAAATTTTTATGAGATAAATTTTTTTAAATAGCATGCAAAGTTAGTGATTTTAAAAATTAAGTTTTTTTTATGAGATAAAAATAAAATATTTTTAAAATCATATTTTAAATTTAAATGTTAAATTTATGTATGCATGCTAAAAATTGTTTATGCGATAAACTTAGTTTATTTAATTGTTAAATAGTTGTGCACTATCTTTATGCGATAAATTAGTGTAGTTTTTTTTGGCTTATTAATCTTGTCCCTTATTTGATAACACAAGACAACCCTTTAGGTTAGCCATTAAAAATGATTAAAATTTATTACTTGAATTTTAATGACATGCTATGTTTTAATAAATCATTAACAACAATATTAAGACCTAATTCCTGATTAGGGTAGTCCTTTAAATGAAATTTTAAATTCTAATTGTTATAATTAATTTTCATTAAAGGACTTCGCTTCTAGCGTTGTTAAAAATTTATTAAAATCCTAATAACGATTAGGGTAGCACGTGAACCTTATAGTTGATAAGGTCTTAATAAAAGTTATTAAACAAATCCTAAAAATTTTGAATTTAAGGATTCAACTAGTTGATAGGATTAATTAGTTGTTAATAAAAGCTGTTTAGTCTATGGCATACATACAAAAATGACAAGCTTCATTCAATGGACCATGATCCAGTCAATGTGCTTGGCTAAGAGTTCTGGGTCAACCCTTGCTAGTCCAAGGGGTAGTGATCCTGGCTTAGTCAATTCCCTGGCTGAGTTCCGCTGGACCGCAATGTCGCGAATCATGATTGTATGACACCCTAGACTATATCTAAGTCAAATACGTTAATGATCTTTTTCAAGATTAGCCGTAGCCCTCCTTGTTTTAGGGGTTAGCAACTATAGGGCCCGTATTATAGTTGTTGAGATACACTCAAGCTGTGACATGGCAACCCTGTAGAAACCAACTCCTTAAATACATAAGATGAAATCTTGACTAACCCTAACCGTCGTCTCGTACCCCGAGCGCCGGCGTAAGTTAAGTCATCGATGTAGTCTGACTTGATGTAAGTCTAAGACCTGACCCAAACCAACGTGTCGTGCATACACCGAGCTGCGGGGCAAGTCAGGCTAGACATGAAAACAAGGGTCCGACTAGAGTAGACATGGTGATTTGGATGAGCACACTCATGATCACGAATGGCTAGGGGCAAAAACCGATTAAGAGTGTCATATCCGATATGATCGATGAAGAGTCATCTTCCGATCGCAGAGTCAATCAACTTGTTGAGCTACACTCAAGGTTGTTTAGACTCAAGGTGATTGGAACTCTTACCCATTAATTTTTAATTAAATCGTTCGTTATTAAGCTTTAAAACGTTCGTAAAAATAGTGGGAGGATATAGATAGATAAAAGCCAATCTACCTATATTTAATATAGAACATATGCTAAAACTAGGGCAAGACTATGTTTACCGTAGGAATTAAAATATAATATTTTAATTAGTTAACTGGTCAATAAGTTGATTAATTGAATATCGAGTTAAATTCTAATTGATAAAATTAAAACTATATTCTCATTGACATTAAATGACCTTCTAAAGAACAGACTTAAGAAATATGATTTCATTAAGTTCTGGGTCCAACAAATAAATTAAAGCTACATGTCACTCGTCTCTATATGAGGCAGCTTGAACATATAGGACATTCAAAGTATGTTTCTCCCTACAACTTGTCGAGCTACCCTCAAGGTTGTATGGACAAACAATTTTGATCCGCAAAGTTCGAGAATTCGATTAAACCGTTTGAGTCGAATACGAGTGCATGAGCGATGCAGGACTATGTATCCCAACCGGATCTTGAGACAAGCAACTTCTTGAGCTACACTCAAGATTGCAAAGCTCAAGCGTTTGGATACATAAGTTGCTTGCATAGCTATTTATTTATGTTGATATCTAAATGTGATTTAGAAAAGGAAGAAGGCACTTCGGAAAGTCAATTGAGAAAGTTAGTTTAATTTATCATTAGTAGAGGCATAAGTAGGAGGAAATGAAAACGTGACACATTTTGATGTCACATTTCGGAATAAGTTGTTATACAAAAACGTCTAACACATTTTTGACGAATGTCATCACCTTGCTTCTGAAGCAATATTTTGTGTTAAGTAATTTGTAATAACTATATATATATATTAAATGTTAATATATATAAATACACAAGATAGTAGCAAACTTATATGGTAAAATTAGACTAGGCCGTATCAAGAGATTAAGCTTCACAAGTCACATAAAGAGGGGTCTGACCTCTCGTATTATGAAGTCTACGGACACTTGTGAGTCTTAGCCTCTTAGATACAATGGCCGAAACTCATCTGTGAGACAGTGGGAGAATGAGTTGTCGAACTCAGTCTAGTACATACTGATGTACCAGAGTCTAGATTAACCAAAATAAGTTATTCGTATATTTTATTAAGACACGTGTTCTTGATGAAACACAAGTCTGATAAAATAAAGAACGAATGACTAAAGTATTTAAACTAATTCGATTAGATCGAATGGTCAAATACTTAGCTAAATAAAATCTTGTGTAATTAAAAGAAAATGTGATTTTCTCTCAGATCAAGTCTGTTAACACATCGGTGTGTTAAAAGGTATGAATCACACTTAATTAGATTTAATGTGATCCATTGTAAGTGACTCTGAGTTAAGTCCTCCTTCTGGGTTAAGTCCCAGATAGTAATGCCTAGGTTTTGATAAAGTTCTATGAGAACATTATCAATAATATATTCAGTAAATCAATCGTAAGGAAGTTGTATTCGGAGTAGAAACTCCGATTTAAAACTTGATGCAGGTCTGTGTGCGTAAATAAAATTGAGAATTTAGTTTACGTGCCCAAGGAAAATGTTTCCTCACTTTCTGCAAGTAAATCTTTAAGTTGAAAGATTGGTGCAGAAAAGAAAATAGTGAAGTACAATAATGTTGGACGGGAACGGTTTTCATCCTAATTTCTTTAAAACGGATTATGATGAAACCGGTTTCACCAACAGATGTGTACAGATCTACTCGGACCAAAGCCGATGTAAAACGCTTAAGTTGACCATGAAAATTTGCGGATTCACTTATAAGTTCGTTTTTCTAAATATGATTTAGACGAACCAACTTATATGAATTAGCCAGATAGTTTTCAAGGTCAGTGGGAGCGTAAAAATTACATGCGAATCATCAAAGGGATGGAACATACATTTTGACAAAGTAATCAAAAGGTTTGATACTTTATCAAGAATAGATATGAGCCATTTAAAATGACCATTAACTAATTTAAATGATTATCGTAAAGTACGATAAACTGGATAAGATCCAGGGAAATAAAATATTATAGATTCCGATAGACCAAATGAATTATTTGAATGAGATTCAAATGGTTGGTCTAACACAAACATAAAAACCCCTTAAGTCTATAGAGTAGACGGTTTTAGCAGATCCACTCACGAAGGCTCTATCACATGAAGTCGGGAAAACTTATGTGTAAAAACGATATTAGATATCGAGATAAATGGGCTTGAGTGCAAGTGGGAGATGTAGGAATATGATGCCCTCAAGGCCATTTATTCCTGTGTGAATAGCACAAACATCTTGTTCGAAATAACAGTAAGCTGTTTGGTAATAATTTATCTAAGTTATATTGTAATGTAGTTAACATTAGATATCAACTTAGGTAAAGTCCTGAGACTTTATGCAAGGTCAAACGGGTATCGAGATGAGTATCTCGATCATGGAGAAACGTTTGACCGTCTGTAGCATAAGTCTGGAATGGTTCGTGGTCATAGATGTTTCGAGACAAGGATACCGAAACATCGGATAGACCATTGTGTCTTAGTCTTCACCGTTTAGCGGTGGCGATGATCTCATGATCGCTTGACTTGGCGAAGTCGAAGACGAGACACAGGTGCTCATTAGGATGAGTTCACTGAACAATCCACTAGAGTTATCATATGGTTATATTGACCAATCTGTCAGTGATAACTCTGAGTGATGATAGGATAGTTGGTCTTTTGACTTGAGGTCATTTTGACGGACCTGTGCATGAACGGTGCCACTTAGATCAACTGACCTAGCTTCGAGGCAAGGCCTGTCGAAAGGTCTTTTGATTGGGTGTCACTTGAAACGTACGAGGTGAGTAATGACCAAGAGAGGATTCGTCTCTCCCGGTCAATGGGAGTTAGTGTCGTAGAGTTAGTTCGGTCTTTAGTAAAAACTCTGCACAGAGTATGTTGGAAGAAGTCCAACATTTATTGAATAAAGATTGATTGAAACTAACCGGAGCCAAGTTATTGGGGTTGACAGTTTGACCGTACCCCAGACTTGATCCGAACGACATATTTAAGACGAAGAGACTATAACTGCGGAATTCATCACGGAAACAGTCAGGTGGTCCCGACAATACTCATGTCAATGAGTTAACCACATAATGATGATTCCTGAAGCAGGGACGGCAACCACTGCTCGTGGTCACTGCCGTATAGGGCTTCGAGCCCAACCTGTTGTAAGGGTCAGGCTGTAGGGTCTCACACAGAGTGCAACGCTTCGTCTAGTAATAGGTAGAAAATAGTTAGGGAGAATATTTGTATTTGATGCAAAAGAAGAGATAATTGCATTTGATGCAATATGGTAATTTAAGCTTAGATAGGGACTATTTTGCATTTGATGCAAAAGCGATTAAATGTGTATTAAATTGTTTAATACAATATTTAATAATATAAACGCAAGAAAAAGTTCACGGGTAAGACGGGAATGTCCCGGTCTAGACCCAGGTTCGAACGGCGTCCAAATCGGACACCAAATGATCAAGTTATGCCCAAAACAGCCCAAAGGGTCAGATCAGGCCAGACCAGGCAGACTAGCCCAGTCTGAACCTGGTCTGGCCTTCTGGCCAGACCCAATAAGGCCTAGGCCGGCCTGGGCCTGGGCACCCAGACCCGCCTGGGCCTGGGTGCCCGGCCCAGGCACAGGCCCGAGCGCCCAGGCGCCCAGGCGCCTGGGCACAGGCCCAGGCGCCCTGGGCGCCTGGGCGGCTGGCCCAGACGCCCAGGGCGCCCAGGCCAGGTGCCTGGGCTGCGCCCAGGCCTGGCCTGGGCTGCACCCAGGTTCAGATCTGGGCTGCGCCCAGGTCTGGCCTGGTGGGTCCCACAGTTGCAGAAATTCTGCCCTAGGGCAGAACAGATTTGACGGCTGAGTTTTTATGAAAAACTAGCCGTGGGTTGATCTTTGGACGATCAATTGGAGGGTCAAACGAACTCCGATTGACGAACGGTTTTTTCCTATGCGTTCACCGTTGAACGCTTGTCGTATTGATAGGTTGTATCGATCTTGAAGCTCAATGGTGAGTGAGTTAAAATTCACGGAAGTTTGCACTTTTTGAAGTGTAAACTAACTTGATTTTAACTCACCCAAATAATTAGTCCCACATCGGATTTTGAGAAAAGGGGAGAGTCCGCCGCCTATATAAATAGGGGTCTCCCCCCTTTCTCAAAACTCGTCCCAAGCTCTAGATCTGAGCGGCTCTCGTAAATGTTGGAGCACGCTCGGATCTAGGCTTAAGTTAATAATTTCTCTTCTCCCTAAATTTCTGCCTTACTCCTGCGGGCTCTGGCAAAGCCACAAAGGAGTTCGGATTCTGAATCTGAAATCTTGACGGAGGTTTCACTCGCGTGAAACTTTCTTCGGCGCGTGGTTGGCTCGGCGGCACGGGGATTGATCGCCTCGGGATGCGGAGCGGTTCGAGGAGCGGTTCGGGGAGCGGTTCAAGGAGCGGCTCGGCGTGGGACGGGAGCAGCTCGGAAGACGGCGCGGAACATCTCGCCTGCTCCAGGGCTGAGATTCCGGGTATGTGGTTAAAGTATTTTATTAGCATTAGTTTAGTTTAATCGCAGTAGGCTAGATCCTTCTTGGGATGGTCAGACCCATCCCAAGTCGGCATAGATCTTGGCATAGGGTCTTGGACCTTTAGGGCTAAGTTAAAAATGTTTTAACTGCATGTTAATTAGTTAACATAAGTTTTTTCTTCCGCTGCAAATGTTTTTTGTGTCTATGTTCCGTCCGACTTAGGACGGGCATAGAGTTTTTGTGCCCTAAGGGACCGCCCAATTCCCTACAACATCCTCCCCAACTTAAGAAAAATTCCGTCCTCGGAATTCCCAACACTCACGTGTCCGGGAACAAAAGTGGGTAGCGCTCTCGCATCTCATCTTCTCTCTCCCAAGTAGACTCTCCCCACGAACCGTGTCGCCACATTACCCGAACAAGATCAACGACCTTGTTCCGAAGTGACTTCTGACGCCTGTCCAGAATCTGCACTGGATGCTGGTCATACGTCAAATCTGAGCGAACGGCAATCTCCGAGAAATCCACGGCATGAGACGGATCGCTGATGTATCGACGAAGCTGCGACACATGGAAAACATCATGGACTCCTTCCAAAGATGGCGGCAAGGCTAAGCGGTAAGCTACCTCGCCGACCCTCTCCAAAACATCAAACGGTCCAATGTATCGCGGGCTCAACTTCCCTCGCTTCCCAAAACGAATCACTCCACGATTCGGGGAAATCCTCAGAAACACATTATCGCCCGGTTGAAACTCCAAAGGACGACGTTTCGCATCCGCCCAATGCTTAAAACGGTCCTGAGCAATCCTCAGCCTCTCCCGAATGTTCCTGACGACCTCCACAGCCTCCACAATCATCTCAGACCCCAACAGCTCCCGATCGCCAACGTCATCCCAACTCAATGGCGATCGACATTTCCTCCCATATAATGCGGCGAAAGGCGCCATGCCAATAGACGCCTGGAAACTGTTGTTGTAAGAGAACTCCACCAAATGTAGATGGTCATCCTACGAACCCTTGAAATCCAACATGCACGCTCTCAGCATGTCTTCCAAAATCTGAATCGTCCTCTCGGACTGGCCATCCGTCTGCGGATGGTACACCGTGCTGAAACTCAGACGCGTACCCAAAATTTTCTGCAAACTCTGCCAGAAATGAGATGTGAATCTCATGTCTCTGTCCGACACGATACTCACGGGGACTCCATGAAGTCGCACGATCTCCTGCACGATTTACGTTACATCACTATCTAAACTAGAAAAAGGAAATAGAAACGGAGAGTAAAGAAATTACCTCCATGTATCTCCTTGCTAGTGCCTCAGTGGACTGTCCTACTCGGAATGGAATAAAATATGCAGACTTGGTCAATCGGTCTACGATCACCCAAATCGCGTCGTTCTGCTTCGGACTCCGAGGTAGTCCAGTCATGAAGTCCATAGTGATGTGCTGCCATTTCCACTCCGGAATCGGAAGCGGTTGTAGCAACCCGGCCGTACGCTGATGCTCCGCCTTCACTTGCTGGCAAACCAAACACTTGGCCACACTCCGTGCCACACTCCTCTTCATGCCGTGCCACCAAAAGTTCAGACGAAGATCCTTGTACATCTTGGTCCCACCAGGATGCACGGAATACGGCGAACTGTGTGCCTCCACCAACAACTCCTCTATGATATCCCCAGCTGGCACACACAGCCTGGCTCCGAACCTCAACGAGCCATCATCATGAACCAAAAAGTCAGTCCGCAGACCGGCTTCAACCTGCCCTCGAATCCTTACCAATTTTGGATCTCCGGCCTGACTCGCCTTAATCCGATCCACGATCGTTGACTGCACCTGCATGTACATCAACGAAGAAGCTTCCCCAGAAAGAACAATCTCTACATCGGACCCGCAAAAATCCTACTGTAATCTCCACTGCGGAGTCAAAACCATCACCGCGGGAAGCCTACTCAAAGCATCAGGCACCACATTCACCTTGCCAGGGTGATACTGCAAATCAATCTCGTAATCTGCCATAAGCTCCAACCATCGACGCTGTCGCATGTTGAGCTCCTTCTGGGTAAAAATATACTTCAAGCTTTTGTGATCGGTGAAGATCTTCACTTTCTCACTCATCAAGAAGTGCCTCCAAATCTTAAGAGCAAACACAACGGCAGCCAACTCCAAATCATGTGTCGGGTAATTCTTCTCATGAACCTTGAGCTGACGCGACGCATAAGCCACCACATGTCCATGCTGATGCAAAACACAACCGAGACCCTTGCCAGAAGCATCGCAAAAGATCTCGAATTCTCCACTGCGGTCAGGCACATCAAGGACAGGGGCAGACGTCAAACGCTCTCTCAGAACACCAAAGGCGTGCTCACAGTCACCTGACCAAACATAAGGTATATCCTTCCGCGTCAACCTGGTCATTGGCTCGGCAATACGGGAAAAGTCCTTAATGAAACGCCGATAATATCCCGCCAAACCAAGGAAACTCCGAATCTCAGAGGCCGACGACGGAACAGGCCACTCTCTGATGGCCCTGATCTTCTCGGGATCCACTGAAATACCATCACCAGTCACCACATGCCCGAGAAAAGCAACACTGTCCAACCAGAACTCGCACTTCGAAAACTTGGCATACAACCGATGCTTCCTCAAAATTTCCAACACGACCCTCAAGTGCGAGGCATGCTCCTCCTCCGACCTCGAATAAATCAGAATGTCGTCAATAAAGATAACGACAAACTTATCCAAAAAGTCATAGAAAATCAGATTCATCAAATTCATGAAAATTGCAGGTGCGTTAGTTACACCGAAAGGCATAACCACGAACTCATAGTGTCCATACTTCGTTCTGAAAGCTGTCTTCGGAACATCATCCTTCTTCACCTTCAAGTGATGATAACCACTCCTCAAATCCAACTTAGAAAACACCCTCGACCCTCCAAGCTGATCAAAAATGTCATCAATACGAGGCAAAGGATATCTATTCTTAATGGTCACCGCATTCAATCCCCGATAGTCCACGCACATACGACGCGAACCATCCTTCTTCCTCACCAGCAACACCGGTGCTCCCCACGGAGACACGCTGGGATTAATGTAACCCTTTTGCATAAGCTCATCCAACTGCTTCCGTAACTCTTCCAATTCTGCAGGTGCCATACGGTATGGTGCCTTCGAAATCGGTTGCGCACCTGGAATCAAATCAATAGAAAACTTTAAAGCTCGATCGGGTGGCAGTCCAGACATCTCCTCAGGGAAGACGTCATCAAAATCTTGCACCACAGCTGGCCTCTCCAACTCCAACTGCATAGCCACATCTTCCACCGGTCTGGCCCGAAATCTGACCGGACCCTCGACTGAACTCAAATACCGGATGTCCGGGAATCTCGAACACCACCTTCTTCCTCCGACAGTCAATCGTAGCATAGAAGCTCGCAAGCCAATCCATCCCAAGGACCACATCGTAGTTGGTGATGTTGTGGACAATAAAATCAGCATAAAGCTCATGTCCACAAACCACCACAGAGCAAGGGCTGCACCCACGATGCACAGAGACCACACCATTCCCTGTAACGATGTTCCAACTTTTAGGGAGAGGGGACGTCGACAAGGAATGCTTCTCCACGAAGCTCCGGGCCAAAATGCACATCGACGCACCTGAGTCAAAGAGGACTCGGGCAGGGAATGTGCAAACCAAAACCACACCTAACAAACAGTCTAATCAATCAAATCTTACTCTAGCAACATTCACACATAAGCAACCAAAATAATTTAACAATCAACTAACTAAGGAAGGAACAACTAGTTTGGAAGTTACCCGCAATGACCTCATCCTTGGCCGATATCTCCTCCTCGGTCATCAGAAATGCCTGCCTCCTTGGCGGAACAGCCTGTCGAAAGGCATGCCCTTGTGGAACAAGGGGTACCCCACGACCAGCGGGCACCGGGGCTCTCTGCTGCAACGTCGGGGCAGCAATAGGTGTCCTCCAAGGTTGCTTCAACCTCGGGCACTCCTTGAGAGCATGGGCAGGATCTCCACAGGCCATACATTGCCCCAAGAACCTCCTACACGATTCCTTGATGTGGCCCTCTTTGCCACAGAAATGGCAAACCTTCTGAACAGGCCCTCCTGGCCTCTTAAACTGAACAGGCTGGTTCGGCCTGAATCCAGGTCTAACCACAGCTCTAGCCTGCTCCACAGGCCTCTTCCCAGCACCAACAATAGACCCCCTCCTCTGGTTCACGAGCAGCTCCTGCCTCTTGGCTGCTACTAGAACCTTCTAATAAGATTCCCGGTCAGAAGAGGTCACAAAACTCTGGAGCTCCAAAACAAGTCCCTGTAGGAACCTCTGAGCTCTCTTCTCAGCGTCCTGCACCATCTTTGGTGCAAACCGACTCAGCCTCATGAACTCTTGGTGATACCGGTCCACCGACGAGCTTCCTTGCTTCAGATCGATAAAACGCTGCAGCATCTCTTCCCTAGCAGTTTTTGGGAAGAACTCACCATCAAATCTGGCCTTGAAGGTAGCCCAGACGATCGGCTCCTCTAACATCTTCTCTTCAGCATCCCACCAATTTCTGGCGTTATCCCTCCGCTGGCGCTTCGCCAAGTCAACCCAACTAACTTCGTTGACCTTGGACATCTTCAGATTGTCCTCGATATTCCTCATCCACTCATCAGCAGCTAGTGGACCTTCGGTTCCATCAAAATATGCAGGACCCAGCTCTCTGAACTGCTTCGCTCCAGGCTCAGGGCGAGGGGCTTCCACCGCCCGAGCAGCTCGAGCCACCGGAGCATTCTGTACCTGCAGAAGCACACCCTACTGAACTTGCATCATCTGCATCATCATCCGCATCATCTCTCCGTTAGTGGGCTCCCGCTCAGGTTCCTCAACATGAGGGAGCGCACCACTACTACTACTACCCGCACAGGTATTCCGCCTTCCTGCCATCTAGTGACACAGAAAACTAAACAATTAGACTCATAGCTTAACGACTCGGATGTCGAACTTCATTTATTAGACATTCTAATATTATTATCGTCATTTCGACATTCATAGTTACAGAGGGAGACCTGCATGGGCCACCAACAAAACCTGTCACGCACCGCTTCCCAAAAGTGGAGGCGAGACGTGAAAAGGTCCGCACGGGCGTGGAGCGGTGAAGCCGCACGCCCGATAAGCGTCAATGAATCATAAGCAGGTCCCTGTAACCATGAACAGAACAAAGATAATAATAAAAGGAGACAGAAATAAAATCTCATATCTCAGATAGTTTGTCCAACTAAAACAAAGAGTTCAACAACCAGAAAAGCCACCAGGCTATAACGAAAGAGTCTAAGGCCACAAGCCGGCCCGCAACCACAACATAAGACAAAACAACGGTGCTACGCACCGGCAACTACAGCAGCTAAACAAACACACAGACAGCTCCTAAGACTGATCGCCCGTGTCCACGAAGTCCTCGCCCAACACGGGCTCAAGCTCGGCGTCCGCAAACACCTCACCCTCAGCAAGTAACTCGGGCTCAGGGTCTAACATGTGTCACCTAAAAGAGAAAGGGGCACATGTCAGCAAGTCTGAAAGACTTGAGCAAGGAAACTGAAAGTAACTAACAACCTAGCACTTATAATATTGGCAATGATATGATAGTTTAGTTTGATGCAGCAGTTTAAAAGAAAAGAGAGTGTCACGCACTCACGATGTAGCAATCACTAAGCACTAATCACGATTCAGTTATCACTATTAATCACTTGTGCACTAGAGATTTCGCCTGCTGGCCGGAGTGGCGGATCAGGCCAACTCGGGGCTCAGGTGGCCGCATATCTCTTACCCCACCCATATGTGTCGAGCGTTGGGGTTTCCAACTAACTGCGCTCGCTTCTGGATCACGAGCCAGGAAGTGTATTTGGCATAGGGGTGCACCTAGCCGGTATCCGAGCGTTGGGGTTTCCAACTACAGGGCTCGCTTCTGGAACACGAGCCAGGAATATAATATTGTAGCGTGTGCTACGCAATCACGATGAATAATCACTATGCAATGACATGAACAGATATTTGCGTACCGTTAATGGAAATTAAACATGACTTGGCAAGCATGATGAAGGTGACGGATCTAGCTTCGTTGTCAAGCTAGATCAAAGGCGTCCAGACAGCTATCTGGTCGGTCCCGAGTATACATCCAAAGAACGGTTGTAGTTTTACCGCAAGCGCACGGTATAGCAGCGAGCGGGTATCGAACACAGGGAGGACGAATGACCGTGCTTGTTCCTAATCAACCTGGCTATTTAAGAGAGATAATTGCCTTGGGCGATCCTGTCACAATCGTCAGACAAATGTGCGAAATATCAAATCAAATAAAGAACGTCTAGGGAATGGGGAATCCCCGCTACTCACCGTATTTCATGGATGTGGTTCATCGGTATCAAAATTGCTAGAATGAGAATTCGGATGAACTAGTTGCAACTGAATGTGGAGCCAAGCTCACGCTCTCGCGCTGTTGCCGGTCTATAGCTATCCTAGGTTCGGGTCCAATCTCTTGCAAACCCTAGCCTAGGGAAGCTAGCATTAGGATCAACATCATCGTCCAATCGCGCACCGAGCCCAATCTCTTGCAAACTCGGTCCACGATCTAGATTAGGATAGTTCCTACCCGTCCAATCTCTTGCAAACGGGTATCGGCATGGAATTGCACCCGGAAATCCTAGTATCGGTCCAATCTCTTGCAAACCGATACTTCGAAAATCCGACTCCAACCCAATTCGGATTTCTAGGGTTTCCTATCGAATTGGGATCCAATCTCTTGCAAATCCCAATTGATATGAATACCTAGCCATCCGTAGTAAATCGATCCCAATCTAATCTCTAATAACAATCCTAGCTCAATTTCTACCAATTCATCACAATTATGAAATAGGGCTTGTAGGGTTCATCCCCACGCCCCAAGACGTGGAGACTACTCACAAATCATAGCAATATCACAAATTTGTTTAATGAAATAAGCAATAGAATTCATCACAAATATTGAGATAAACAATAAAAATAGAATTTTTAGGGAAGAGAGATGCAAACCAATGGAGTTCTTCAATTGATCCAACAAAAATCCAAGTTTTTCCTCTTCTCCAATCACAATAATAAAGCTAAAAAGTAATCTAAAAAGCTGCAAAAATCTAAGAGGGAGCTCTCAAAACTAGGGTAAAAACAGGGTTTAAATACCCCCAAAAATCGTCCAAAAATCGTGACCAAAATACCCCTGCACAGCCTGTTTTCCGCAGTTTTCGCTACAGGCAGCGCATCGCACTCGGCCGAGTGACAAAAGTCGCTCGGCCGAGTGAGAAACCCTGTACTTTTCCAGTAAGTCGGGGCCTTCAGGGGTCTTCACTTCGGGAGCGGCTCGGCCGAGTGAGTTGTCGTCACTCGGCCGATGGCTTCATTGCACTCGGGCGGACGGGATTCTCCACTCGGCCGAGTGGGTCTTCTGAAGCTCAGGTGGCCGAAAAACAGTAACTTCGATGTTTTTGAAAGGCTTCGTTCGGGTGCCACTCGGGCGGACGTGGTATCGTCACTCGGCCGATGTGGTCTCCGTCGCTCGGCCGAGTACACATGGAAATCGTGTCTGAACGGGTCGGCCGAGCAGTGTCTCGCTGGTCGGCCGAGTGGCTCCTCCACTCGGCCGAGTGGGACACAAAAAATGCCCAATCTGATTGTTTTGGCCTCCTCGTCGCTCCTGCGACGTCCATTCTTCTTCCGCTCCTCTCCAACAGCAAAATACCCCTCGGGGAAGTCGTTGGTGACCCTCTGGAGTAAGCGCATCTCGAGATCACTCCAAATCGCGCCAAATCACCTGAAATGCGACAAAAACAAAAAATCGTGAAAAGCATCGTAATATCGTCGATATATCGTGAAAACCATGATTTGGGCGATCTAAATGGCATGCAAACATGCGGAAAAAGGGTGTAAAATAAGGAGTGATCAAAATCCCCCAAGCTTGCCTCTTACTC